>JASUUG010000692.1:0-1225927 GCA_030449905.1 Luvunga scandens
CAAGATTATAGGAAGATTGTAACTCCACTCACTAACTTGCTTAAAAAGACTTTTTTACAACAATGATGTTTTTGCCTGAAAATAAGAATGCATAATGTAGTGCACCAATATTATATTTTTCAATATTTTTAGACCTTTATTATTAAGTGTGATGCTTTTGGTATTGGTATCAGATAATTCTATTATAGGATCTAATTCCATTGCATATTTCAACTAAGCACTTGACAGACAAATCTTTATCAGCCCATGTGTTAGAAAGAGATCTAGCTTTTAGTAATGTCAGTTCAAAAATGAAAACTTATCTTTTAGGGAGAAAATTTATTGTTCAAATTGATCACCGGAGCCTTAAGCATTTAATGGACTTAAAAAATCACTACCACCGCTCAACAAAGATGGTTTTACAAGCTTGTGGGTTTCCACTAAAAATTGAATAACAATGGGGTGACAACGTTGTTATTGATGCTTGTCAAGGAGACATGAGGTGGAATAATCTAATGGTTCTTTGCTTTTGCCTTTCAAAGTCCATTTCTCATTGGGTAGATACCGGCCAGGAAGCACTAGAATCAAACTTTGCTTTAAAAGAATTAATTGAGAAAATTCAGCAAATGGCTTCCTGGCCCTAAAAGTTGGCAGATGGATTGATTTTATATAAAGGATGTATATACTTGCCAAGTTCATCCGCTCTTACAAATGGCATTATCTAAGAATTTGACGAAGCAAAATTATAAAAAGATAGAGAAAACAAGTTTCTCGAATAAAAGCTTTATAGAATAATCAGTTTGAAAAATTCTCTAAAATAATGATAAGATCTTCATATTTATAATATAGTAAAACAAACTTCCCTAAGTTAACTTAAAAAGCGAAAAAAATTTTAATTATAATAAGAATAAAATATAATTTTCTTAAGGGTGCGTTTGGTCACTATATTCAGTATTATGCTTTATATTGCATTTTTACTCCGCCTGGTGTATTGTACTATGTTGTATTATAACAAACGGTACAATATTTGGCATAAACACTATACTATATTTTTTTTAAATTTTTTATATATTATATTACATTAATATATTATATTATATTAATATATTTAAATTATAGTAATATTTTTATATTATTATTAATTTTAAATTAATATTATTCATATTTAAATATTTATTATTAATTATATTAAATTATAAATTTATTAATTTATATTTATGTAAAAAATAAAAATTAATATTATATAAAAATAAATAAAAGTTATATTTATTTATAATTCAAGCTTGTCACATTAATTATTACAATGCTCTTATAGTAAATTTGCCAAACATGGATTTAATAAATTAATGTAATAAAGGGTTTTAATACGAGAACCAAAGAAAATAAAAAATTAATATTATATTAATATTTAAATATTAAATAAATGATGTTTATATTTAGTTGCATTTTAGCTTAATATTATATTAAAAAAAAGTTATATTTATTTATAATTATTAAAAAAAAAAAGCAAAAGCAAAAGAAAAAAAAGAGGCAAGCTAATGTGACAGTTGTCGCATTAGCTTTGGCTTATTATTACAATGCTCCTATAGTAATTGTAATTGCCAAACATGGGTTTGAATAAATTTAATGCAATAAAGGGTTTTAATATGAGAACCAAATATGCCCTAAGTTAATTTAAAAATGGGAAACTGATAACTCTATGAAATGAGAGTTATTAATGACACTTTTGGATTTAAATCAAGATTACTTAGAGAGTAAATGATGTGTGTTACAGTGTTAGTTGCATTTTAGCTTAATTTTGCATACTTATCTATTTTTAGTTATTTGTAATAAATTAGGTGATTTTAGAATAAATTGTGTGCTTAGATTATGTGCTTAAATTGTAGGCAATTGGAAGTGCAAATTTAAAAAAGGAAGGCTATGCAATGGGTTTGGAAAAATGAAGAAAGAAAGTGGCTACACTTGAGAAAAGTGAAAACAAATAAAGGCAGTGCGATCTTGTATTTAATCAGAAAGCAATCCTAGAACAATAGAGGAGAAAAATTCGCTCAAATCTTAGAAAAATTATGCGATCTGCAGTTTTCAAATATAAAAGATGCGTGCCTTAAACATCTAGTTGTTCTAATTTTCAATTATAAAAGGAAGCGCACACAAAGAAAAAAAGGAAAAAGTCATCATTCACAAAAAAAACTAAGAAAAGAAAAAGAAAACAACAAGGAGACAAGAAATTCCAAGGCTCAACAAGAAGATTTCAGGTGTGAAGGAAGAAGAAAACAAGCATCACGAAGGGCCTTCCATTCCTATTTTTATCTTTCTTGTTTCTTTGATTTATGATGATGAATACGATGGCTGAATTGATTTTTATTTATGTTTTAATACAAATCATAAACTAAATTTATTTGTGGTTGAGTGATAAACAAGCTTAATGGTTTATTGACTGAATTTATTGTATTATTGCATGATTATTATAACATTTTGTTTTGATAATGCTTAATTTAATTTATTATTTCGGCTGACCACCTATTTAGTAATACAAGCTAAGAGAGAGCCACAAAAGAACTTATTTTAATGGAAAATATCAGAACAATACTTGGTTTTAGATTAGGTTTTCCAAGTTGGGTTAACTCAATCTGAATAGGTCCATACTTAATCTAAAATTAGTGATGAACTAGATATAAGGATATACCTTGTAGCGTATTTAAGAACCTAGATCTTTTAATGATATATCTTGTGTGGCACAAAAACTGGTCATTGTTAGGTTGTATATAGATATAAGATGTCCAACAAGCGACAGTTGATGATGCATTAGTGTTCTGCCCAGTGCTGTACTAATTGCTGCAGCAATAATATTGTAACAAAAAAACAATTAATACCATTAAGTGAGTTAAGTCACTCAACTACATCATTCTCATCGATTGCATTTCTTGTGTAAAACGTGCTAATTCAGTTTATTACATTTTATTGTTATTTAGATTACTTAGTTTAATTTAATTGATAAAACAGCTCAAGTTGATTTAATTAAATTTGCACTATAATTAATTGTTGTAGCAATTATTATAACATCAGTCCCTGTGGAGACTATACTCAAATAATTATCACTTTATTATTTGTTGTGTACACTTGCGCACTGAACACCATATATTTAGAAATCAACAAATATAAACTAAATCACAATTATAATTGAAAAAATACTTTTCTAAGTAAATTAAATTTCATATCTTAATTTACTCTAATGAAAATAAAAATTCCTAAAATAAGAAAATACTATAATTAACTCTAACAAAATAGAAAGTTCTAAAATAATAAAATTTTAGAATCTTAAAATTCTTAAAATAACTTCTTATATTAGTCTCTCACACTTGGAAAAGAATTTATCATCGAGTTTGGCTCGTACAACTCATCATCATCTAGATGATACTTAAACAAATTAGCTACATTAAAAGTGTGAAAGATGTTCTAATTGTCGCTAATCGAGCACATAAACATTGTCATTGATCTTTTGAGCCACCCAAAACGGTCAATATTTGTGCTTCTCCAATTTAATGCGAATGCTAGGAAAATGACTTCGCCTTAGATATATCATCACTAAGTCTTTTCTGAAAACACTTTCTTTCACCGATGTTTGTCCGTCTTGTATCTAACATTGGTAGCCTTGAGTGAGCCCGCACCTCGACATAAATCTTTAGAGCTTTTTCCGCCGCATTATCCTCCTCCTTGCTTTCTCCAACTACAGTTATTATTGGCAAGACAACCAAGTCATACACATGGCGAGGGTGGCAAGTGTAGACAATCTCAAAAGGGGTCTTACCATTAAACGATTTATCATGCTATTATAAGCAAACTCAACTTGAGGCAATGCGGCTTCCCAATTTCGTTGCTTGTCACTATAAACACAAATGCAACATATTGCCTAAAGTTCGATTGACTATTTTCGTCTCCGCCATCTGTTTGTGGATGGAAAGCACTACTAAAATCGCAATCGTGTACCAAACTTGTCCCATAGGTGACACCAAAACTTATCGATGAACTTCACATCCTGTTAGAAATGATAGTTTTGGAACACCATGCAAATGTATTATCTCTCAAAAAACAAATGTGTTCTTCGAAACAAAGATCTTTAGTTTTCTTACAAGCAATAAAATGTGCCATCTTTGAAAACCTATCAACCACCACCAATATAGAGTCTTGACCCGTCATTGTACGCAAAGAATCATAACATAAAATCTATAGACATATCCAACCAAATATTTTCTAAGACTGGCAAAGGCATGTATAAACCTGTATTTTGTGCATGTCCCTTACCTTCTTGGCAAACCCGACACTTCTGTACAATTTTCCGCACATCTTTGTTTAACTATGGCCAATAATAGCACTCTTCTACAAATGCCTTGGTCTTATCTCGTCCAAGATATTCGCCCAATCTTTTTCTGTGCAATTCACAGATAATTTGCTCCCTTAAAGAACTTTGAGGCACAAATAATTGGTTGGCTTGAATAAATACCCATCTTGAGTAAGGAAATCATCTGCGTTCTGATGATTAATGCAGCGATCCCAAATATGTACAAAATCGTCATCTTCAACGTACAACTACCTTCAGCACTTAAAACCAATAACTTCATTAACTAAAGTTATTAGTAAAGTACGAACTCTTTTTGAATTAAGTAATGCTCCCATATCTTTGATGCCTTAAGGATGGCATAAAATTCTTGGTCATCAGTAGACTACTTCTATCATGCCTCATTCAACTTTTCACTCGTATACTCAATTGGCCGCCCTTCTTGGGAAAGAATTGCCCCAATTCCCTTGCCAGAAGCATTACACTCAACCTAAAAAAACTTGTCGAAGCTTGGCAAGGCTAAAACATGAGTAGTAGATAACTTTTCCTTCAGTAAAGCAAAGCTCGCCTCTTCTTTTTTTCCCCATTTGAATTTTCCTTTCTTTAAGCAGTTTGTGATAGGTGCGGCTATAATGTTAAAAGCGTGAATGAATCTCATATAAAACATTGCTAGTCCATGAAAACTCTTAACTTCACCCATTGTCTTAGGCGTAAGCTATTCTTTAATAGCTTGTATCCTCGATTGAATAGACAAATTTCATCTGCACTAACTATAAAACCAAAAAGCTCCATATTATTATGTAGAAAGCTACACTTTTTCAAATTAACATAAAACTTATTTCTCGCAACACCTCCATAACCATCCTTAAATGCTTCAAATGCTTAAAAGCATCACCACATCAACAGTAACATAATAAAATATCATTAAAATATACCATAACAAATTTGTAAGAAAATGGCTTAAGAACCTGATTCATTAAGCGCATAAAAGTACTTTGCGCGTTTGATATCCGAATGGCATCACAAGCCACTCATACAGTCTTTCCTTCATCTTAAAATTAGTCTTTTACTCATCTCTAAGCCTAATCTGAACATGATGATACCCATTTCGCAAGTCTATCTTTGAGGAAAACCAAGCTCTATCAAGCTAATCTAGTAAATCCTGAAATATAAGAATAAAAAATTGATATTTCAGTATAATTTGATTAATCCACCTACTATAACACACATATGCCAACTCCCATTTTTGTTTGGCACCAACAATGCTATTACGGCACATGGACTCATGCTCTCATGAATAAATCCTTTCAGTAATAATTCATCAACCTGTCCTTGTAAAATCACATACTTAGAAGGACTTATGCGATAATACAACAAGTTAGATAAATTGCACTAAGGACTAGGTCTATATGATGCTGGATATCTCACAAAGGTGGTAGCCTATTTGGCATCTCTGATGCTGTAATGTTCATGAACTCAACTTGCAATGGTCGTACCTCTTTATGAACATAATTTATCTCGAACTCATTTTTCGTCTGTAACGTTTTGTACCCATTACAATCTTTTTCTAAATGTCCCTTTACAATAGCCAGAAAATTCTTTCCTTCAGCCTTAGGGTTCCTTTTCTTATTTGATAAAGGCATTAAACGAACATTCTTACTATTCCACTAAAACTCGTATACATTATCCCTTTTCTCTATGTATTGCATCCACATTAAATTGCCAAGGTCTACCCAATAATAGATGGTATACATCCATATCTACTACATCACATACCACATCACTTTTATAAATCTTTCTAATAGAGAAAAGAACACGAGACACCTTTCTTGTTTGTGTTTCTATCCTTTTCTTTATCCACCTTATTTCATAAGGTGTAGGATGCTTCTCTGTGGATAGCCTTATCACGTCAACCAATGCTTTTAAAACTGTATTTTCGCTGCTACCACTATCAATTATCATGTTGCACACTTTATTATTGATGGTGCCACGTGTTCTGAAAATTTTGTTGCGCTAGTAATCGTCTTCAAACTTCGGTGCTAATAAAAATTTCTATATAATACAATTCAGTAATTCTCCCTTATCTGCTTCCAATTCTAAGGCCTCCTCATCATTTTCATCCTCAATGTCATTCGCCTGTACTTTACCGTTTTTAGCCTTTATCAAATTTAAAATTTTAGAATGATAGTCATTCAATCTATGTTTTAATTCTCCACACTTGAAACACTTATTTGGCATAGGCTTTGTATATGGATCATTCTGCTAGCTAGGTGGCTATTGCTGTCTAGGTGGTTGCTGCCTTAATTGCTATTGTGCTGGTTGTTGCGTTTGACTACTACTAGCTTACGTTTTCTGCTTGTTTTCAATCCTTGCACTGTTTGGTCTATTTTGCACACTAGTGAGTTGTCTCTACTAAACTTTAGAAACAACATGTTGCTTTCGTTCTTCTTACTTCCTTGCTCTAGCAACTGTTGTAACCATATCCCAAATTACGTCTATAATCTCATCTTAGAATTCTTGCTTCAACCCACCAAGATATTTTATAACTCTTGTTCATCCATATTATTTCTTGTGTGTAGACGATAAAATTCTTTTGTATATTCATCAACACTGGGATTTCTTTACTTGCAATTCTGATATTTCACGTACAACTATTTGTTGATAATTCACGGGGGAAGTACTCTTTCATCATCCTCTCGTGCATCTTAAGCCACAATTTGATCAATGACTTTCCCATAACTCTTTTTTGATTTTGGATGTTTTGCCACCATGTGGATGCTGCACCCTTCAACTTAAATGCCACAAGTTTAACCTGCTTATTTTGTGGAATCTTTATCTATTGAAAGAAATTTTCTACATTTGATATCCAATCTAAAAATTCTCAACATGCATCCCGCCATAAAAATCTACAATATCAATATTAATCTTGTAATCTAAATTCTTCTTATACCTCCTATCATAATTCTCAACATCTTCTTCTTAAATCGCTTTCCAATTCTTCACGCACATATGGCTACACCCGCCTTGTGAGTTCTTGGTTCTGGTATTATTTTACGATTGATGCTCCGAGGTGTTGTTTTACAATTGAAACCCTGTCGAACCTCTTCGTGGTGATAATCCCAAGGTTGTTCTTCATGATTGACTCCTTCAATAAGCCTTTTGTGATTAATTCTTTACTCTTGCTCTCTTTCTATATTATTTACGAAAATACGAGAACCTCGATTGCTTGCTTTATCGCTACCATCCTCATGTCAAACACATTCTCCATGACTTGCAAGATTACTTTTGTGACCATCCGCCCCGACAATCTCCTCAGTCATTGCCTGCATCCCTTGATCAGTGATTTCGAGATAGTTTTTCCTTTGTTGGTGTGGTCGTACCATGATGACAAGCGAACTTGCTTTAATATTAATTGATGAAGCAAAATTATAAAAAAGATAGAGAAAACAAGTTTATAAATAAAAGTTTATAAAATAATTGAAAAATTCTTAAAACAATGACAAGACCTCTATATTTATAATAGAAGAAACCGACTTTCCTAAGTTAACTTAAAAAAGAAAAATAAATTACAATTATAATAGCAATAAAATATACTTTCCCTAAGTTAACTTAAAATGAGAAACTAAATCATAATTATAATAGAAATAAAAGATATTTTCCTAAGTTAACTAAATTTCATACCTTAGTTTACACTAATGAAAATAAAAAGTTCTAAAATAATAAAAAATCATAATTGACTATAATAAAATAGAAAATCCTAAAATAATAAAATCCTAGAATCTTAAAATTCTTAAAATAGCTTCCTACATCAAAATTTTGGCGGTACCCATGAAGGGTACGTAAAGACATTTAAGTTAATTAAAGTAAATTTCTTTTGGAAGGAATGAAAAAGCAGATTAAGGAGTACATCCGTCGATGCGACATATGCCAACATCACAAAACAAAGCTAACTAAGCCAGCTAGATTGGTGCAGCCACTACCAATCCCCCAATAGATTTGGGAAGACATTTCCATGGATTTTGTTTAAGGCTTGCCATTATTTGAAGGTAAAACAACCATTCTTGTTGTGGTCGAGAGGCTCTCTAAATAAGCATAGTTCATCCCACTCTCACATTATTATACTATTATTCGGGCAACTAAATTATTCTTTGACAATATTTTAAAATTGCATGGCCTCTAAATCAATTGTTGGTGACTGAGACTTTACATTCACTAATGTCTTTTGGATAGAATTATTTTGCTTAAATTGGACATTATTCAACTTTAGCTTAAGTTACCTTTTGGAGAGAATTATTTTGCTTAAATTGGACATTATTCAACATTAGCTTAAGTTATCATCCACAAACTAACTAGCAAAGTGAAATCATTAATAGAACTTTAGAAATGTATTTGAGATGTTTCAAAAGTTCAAGGCCTATATAATGGTTCAAGTGGCTTTCTTGAGCAGAGCTTTACCATAACACAAATTGCATTTTGTCATTAAGAATACTCCATTTCAAATTGTGTATGGTCGAGATCTACTAAAGCTTTTACACTGTCCCAGGAATAACTAAAGTAGCACTTGTACAATGTGAGTTGATTGCTCGTGATCGAGTGTTAAAAGAGGTTCATGAAGGAATTTTGCAAGCACAAGCAAGGATGAAGAAGGCCTATGATTTCCATCATCAAGAATGTGAATTTTTTGTTGGAGATTGGGTTTTCCTCAAGCTAAGGCTATATAAACAAATGTCATTAGTTGAACGAAAGAATTTCAAGCTTTCCTCTCAATACAATGGTCCTTTTAAAGTCCTTGATAGGATTGGAAAAGTTGCTTACAAAGTAGACTTGCCTACTACTTCTCGATTGTATCTTGTACTTCATGTTTTTGTACTTAAAAAGCAAATTGGAGAGAATCACACAGTTTTAAGAGAGCTACCAATTCTAGAAGATGAGGATTCAATTGAGTTATTTCCTAAAGCTATTTTGCGTTCAAGATTGAGAAAGAGAAAGAATGAAATCTTAATTTATTACAATGCTCTTTCTCCAACAGATGCAACTTGGGACAAATGTGAACTAATTCAAAAACGTTATCCTAATTTCACCCTTGAAAACAAGGGTGTAACTTAAGAGGGGGTGGGGGGGGGGGGGGGGTAGGGAGCTGTTATTAGAGCTGGCAAAACGGGTCATCGGGTCATGTTCCTGTCGTGCTAGTTTAGGTGTGGTCGTCAAATTTAAGTCGATCCAAATCTGACCCATTTAATAATCATATCAAAATGTTGAGACCCAAACCCGATACAGAAAAATAATTAGATTACCCAATAACACACTTAATATATATATATATATATATATATATATATATATATATATATATATATATATATAACAAAATTTACATCAAATATTTATACACTGTCATTCGTTCATTCATACATACATACATACACAATTTATTGATATTATAAAATATACATATTTACCAAAATATTACACATTTACACTATTGAAGTTCTAATCATATATGTGAAAATAATATTATTTATCGATATTATAAAATATATATGTCTACTAATATTTTACACATATATACTATTAAATCTCTAAATGTTTATAAAATTTTATAAATAAAACATTGTGCTTATATTCATCATTTCAAAAAATAAAAATAAAAGAGAGAATCATCTCTAATTTTTTAGTTTTGTTGACAAAAATTTACAAATTATTTTAAAATAGAAAATATAATCATTTCATTGGTTAAGTAAATGGGTCAAGAACTTTAACCCTAATTCGACACGAAAAAAAGTCATGTCGACCCGGACTCGACTCATTTAATAATCGTATTAAATTCGATGACCCATACCTATTTATTCATATTGTGTTCATGTCGAGTAATCAGGTCATGTCGGGTAATCGGGTCATGTCAAATTTTGCCAACTCTAGCTGTTATGACTTGCTTTTGACTTAGTCCAAGCGACTACAATTGGATCCCTTTTATTTCTCTTTTAGTTCTCTTTAACATTCAAGTTTGTTTTACATTTTGCTTTTTGTTCCCTTTTTTATGGCTTGTAATTTGATGGCACAACTATTATATAAAGCTTGCCTTGCAATGAATAAAGGAGGGAATGAGAATATGAATTTGGCAGCATATTGTTGTCGTAGGAGGCTTTGACCCCTCAAAGAGTCAATTCTTTTTCTAACTCTTCTTTTAATTATTTTTATTTACATTTGAAACTAGGGAGTTGTAACAATTTTATTTGTTTGTAAAAAGGGAATTCTTATTAATGGAAAGAAAACTCAAAGATAACAAATGTGGAAACTCTTCCAACATTATAGATAAACTATAATTACGAAACCTAAACCTTACTCAAGCCTCCGCCCTTAATTTCAACTCCTTGACATATGTCGAATCTTGAAGTCCTGCTTTGGCATAATTAATCATTGTATTTATCTTTATTTTGGAATATAATTTATATATCTTTTTACCGTCAAGAATGGAGGTAGTTTCTTCTTGATAGATATATGTATTTCCACTATAATTTTTGAAACTATACATATGCATATATATGCAACCACCCATGCTGAGTTTAACTTTTTGATTAAAATACTCTTAAAGTTTAACCATATTTTATAGTTCTCCCAATAATGTTTTTGATTTGCCCCTGTTGGTTGGTTTTAAATAAAATGCAAAAAATTAGAACAAAAACTACATTTTCATTATATTTTAAGAAATGGGCGTACATGAGATAGAAAGAGGGGCCTTCACATCCCCACTCTTTGTTGAATTCAATGGCGAAGTATAAGTGTTTGGGCTATGGCCCAAATAGTTGTAGAAAAGTTTCTAAAAGTCCTTTTTCACAAAAGAAATATTAGAATCAATATTTAAAATTAGAATAATATTAGAGATTTCAATATTTGAATTTTAACTTAATTTTTAATATTATATCACTTATTTATTAGACGATGAATATAAAATTGTTTATTATTTTATTTTACATCTAATTGATGAACGTCATATCAATTGAAATTTAAATATTGAGATGCCTCACATTATTCTTAAAAATATTATTTTAACCCGCACATTATTTTTAAAATAATTATTTTAACCCATTACAAGAGTAAGTAATTCTATTTCATTTATAAACAATTTATCTTTTTGTCCCCTTAAGATGTATGTGCTCTACCTAATCATACTTTATAATTTTAAAACAAAACAAATTATTTGCTATTAAATTTTTCATCAATTAAATTTTCTTATAAACCAAAAAAAAGCAATATAAACAACTTTGATTTGTAATTTCACATTTCATCAATTTTGTAGTTTCCTAGTTTCAAATAAGTAGAGTAACATCGATTTTTAAAATTAAAACGATAGGAATTAATTTGATTTTGCAAGATAATGCTATCCCATATCTCTTCAATAATTGAAATAAAATATATGTCAATGTCCAACTGAATTATTTCAATTAACCTAGCTCACAATTGATTAAATAAATTTTGTATTTTAAAACGATAAATACCTTTTAATGAAAAATTATCCCATAGTTTCTTGGAAAAATTCAAAATTAAATTAAGGATAATTTATACTCAATTTAAGCTTATCATACAGTATTTACCATCTAATATGCATGCCTATATAAAGGCTAGCTAGCTACCTTACTAGCATATGGTAAAATCATCTCAAGCTGCTTATTTTTATCAGTTGGTGATTGATCAAGTTCTGAATATTATTATACCTCAGCAGCTAACTATGAAAGGAGCAAAAGGTATTATCATTTTGGCTTTGGTTGGTTTTTGTTTCAGTCAAGTGCTAGCGAATACCGAAGAAGCAGCTGCAGCATCAAATTTGGCTAATTATTATGGCCATGATCAGTCATGGTTCGGGTTCTGGCCTGTGCCACATTGGCCTTTGGTGCCACCACCGCAATCAGCTCGCCCATGGCCTTGCCCATGGGGTGCACTCCCACCTATGCCATCGTCCTTCAAATGGCCACACCCACACCCTTTTTGGGCACTCCCACCGAAACCAGCTGCTGCAGTTCAGCACCCTTATTCTAACACTAAAGCTTGATGATCATCTCTAATTCGTCACGTATTTAATGATTATTTCTGTTTTGATAATAATAATTACTCGCACGCAGACACAGTCAACATCTTGTTGGTTTAGATTTGGACTGAGTATCTTTATTCTATTTATTTTAGATGTAATGGAGCAATAAGTAATAAGAGTTCTTATTCCATTTTCAATTGGCATTAATTATTGCTTTTATATATATATATATAATATTTGTTCTGTTTTTTGTTCCGAATATATGTATTATAACCCCTAAAAAAAATGAAAAATTCTATAGTACATGAGAAGTTAATTACATGTGATAATCTAATGTGAATATCAATTAGTAATAATTAGACATGTGGCAATGAATTTGATTCCTTAAAAATATTTGTTGTCATTCTTCTCTCTCATCCCACTCGAACTTCCCGATTTAACAAAATAGAAAACAAAACATTAATAATCATTCATGCATGGCCAAGTCCGTTTGGAAATTGGAATGAGGGTGAGAATTGCATGCAAGCAAAAGGATTCAAAAATACTCCACAAAGAAGAGATTTTTAGATAAGAGCCATCTTCTTCAATCAAAATCCTGACTATTATAAAAACAAAACCATTGGTACTAGTGAATCTCTCATTATATCTCGAGTTTGTTGATACGATTTGGAACTAAGATTCCATTGTCGCCTTCTGATCCTTGCCAGCAATCATTCGAGCCAAGTTTTGGTCTGATTTTGGTGGTAAAAATTTGTGTAAAGAATCTGGATGAACAAAGGACAGAGTTCATAGGGTGCTTGAAGCTATTGGAAGGCGAGCTTGGAAAGGAACCATATTTGAGGAGAAAATATGGGACTCATATATGTGGCCCTTGTGCCACATTATAACTGGCTATATGCCTATGAGAAATGTGCAAATCTGCCGCGTTGAAACAGAGTGCTCAAAGCTGATATCTTCTTGGCCATTGGCCAAGAAAATATTTATGGCCTGATTTTGGCAGCAAAGGAGAAGATGAGATCAAAATATAAATTTTGATTTTAATTTTTTTGTTCTTTCTTAGAGTGATCTTCTTTTGTCATACTTTTGTAGTAGTTGTTTCATTAGCCTTGTTAATTGTAATGATACGCTCTCTGAAAATTCAGTCATTGTAATTCACATAATTTGTGTATATTTTGATGATACTTTCAGGTTATCAATACTTTCAACGCTTGCTTTTGCTTATTAGAATTTAAGAGATTTCACCATATTTTTCTAGCATCCACAACTGTTTTGTTTATTGTTACTTAGATGAGGTTGAATAACGCTTGACAACTTAAATTGTTTTGAAAAAGAGATTCAATTTCTGCAAAATGTCAACATCCCATTATTTTATCCCGTTTGGTTTTGGGTCACTGGTGGTAAAAAAAGTACTTTACAGAAAACATATTAGAGCTGAAGCAATTGTCAAATTAATCCATCTTTCATCACTATCGTCAAAGTATAATGTCCTAATAAAAGAGAAAAAAAATCAATCTTGTAACTTATTAAACTGCCTACTATCTATCTATCTATCGATATATATATATATATATATCCCGAGGAATTGCTGGATTTGCTTTCTGGGTGGTGTTTATGTGGTAGTATCTGTATGTGCAAATACTTGTAATCGGTTTCGACTACAAATGGAGTTAAAGAGAGAAAGATCTGGAACTTTTATATATATATATATATATATATGGGGCAACCATTGAAGATAGATTATACATTGCATGACGAGAAACTAGGTCTGATTGAATGTGAGAGAAACTAAATCATTTTCAGTTTTGGAAATTCGGGAGAGAGGAAAGAGAAGAGGGGAAACAAAATATTGAAAATGAAGGAAAGAGGATAAAATGGTTTATTTTTTTTGTGAATCAGAGCCAACATGTTCTTATAAACAAGATTTGATAAGAAGATCTGAAGATGGATCTTCTCCGAAAATCTCTTCTTTGTAGAGTATGTTTGATTCCTTTCGCTTGCATGCAATTCTCACCCGCATTCCAATTTTCAAACAGACTTGATCTAGAAGACAAGGAGGGCATAGCACTGCCGCTGGTTTTTCGTCTTGTGCAGCCTTTATTTGTATTTTGATTTTTTGATTATTAATGCTCTATCTTCTATTTTGTCCAAGAGTCATGCTAAACATCAAGAAGGGCGAGACAATGCTAAGAGAAACAGCAACACAGGCTTCCCTCTCTCTATTCTAATAATTTTTTATTGTTAAAAAAAGGGGGAGAAAATGATAGAAGACAGCCCAAATCCACGGCATCCCCATCACTCCATCACTCTCTCTCTCTTTCTCGACTTTCATCCTTTCTCCGACTTCTTCACTCTCTTCGGCCTCACTCTATCTGGATTCTGTCATTTTCTCCTTTTTATATATATTTTTAACAATAAAAAATTAGCATTCTGCTGAGAAAGAGAGTGATGCACTGCTTTTGAACCATTTTTGCCGTCATGGTCGTCTATCAAACCACCTGAAAATGAGCCAAGGGACTCTCAACCCTGGCAACTCCCATACTTTCAAGGTTTAGAGTATGGTTGGAGTCCAAGCTATTTAGTTAGTATTGGGATTCGATTAATTAGCTCTTCTAATTTAATAGGATAAAGAATTTAATTGGTGAAAAGCCATCAATATTAGAGGAACATATATATTGTTTTGATATTAAACATTAATAAATTTTTTATTGCAAAAAAAAAAAAACACTAAAAAGTGAGAAGCCAAAATTTTAGCCTTGTGTTTGTGCTTTTACTTTTCTCTTAAATATTATAAAAGTGTAAAGGAAAACGCTTACTATCAAGAATGACAAGAGAGTGATGCACGTCATAGACTGTCTTCTATCATCTTTTTCTTATATATATATAAGAATAAAAAATTAATAGAATGGCGAGAGAGAAGCTAAAACAATAGTGCAAGCTACCGTTCCTCTTAGCATTCTCTCTCCATTCTTGATGGTAAGTATTTCTGTTTGTTCAATTAAAAAATTCTAGAGAGAGGAGAGAGAAGTATAAAAATAAATATTTTTAAAAAATGGAGGAAACAAGATGGAAAGGGAGGGAAATTTTTAGAATTCAATTTAATAGCTACAGTCTAATTATTACTAGATGGTGGTTCCTTATTAAATTATGACATATTCCATCTGATGTAATTTCTCCCACAATATAAATGTTCTGTGCAAATGAAGAACTAAGTGGCCACTTTCATAAAGTATGGCATGTTAAAACAAACTTTTGTATTAGGTGGGATTCAAGGTTTGTTTAAATTTTGCAGCAAATCAAGAACTGAGTGTTCACTTTCAACAAGTATGACATGTTAGAACAAACTCAAAGATTTGTTTAATTTGTTTAACCCCATTGAAATCAGCAAATTAGAATGGATCTTTTAACTTAAATTCTTTATTTAAAATTGTAACACAAACTTTGAACCATTTGTATTATCCTATCCAATGTTGGATGAATGAATCCTTTAATTATTATTTTTTATTTTCCCCTTGTGGTAGCGGGTAAAATAAACGCCAGTTATAACAATTTAATGAATTAGTGGTAGAAGAAATTCAAATAGTTTTCCCCTTTTTATTCGTTTACCAATTCACTTGATTTATTAGATTAATTCTGCAATTGTATATAGTCGAACTTGATTCTCGAGGAACTAAATTTTTTAATAACCACTGTCTGTTATCAAAACATAACTTGATGTAAGGTTGAACCTTGATTTTTTAAAAAAAATCAGTAATTAATGATAATCAAATTTTTTATTTCTGTAATTTTCTTCTTTAGTATAGCAGATTTAATATATTAATGATAATCAATAAAACTTAGTTCTGCAGAATATATAAATTGTTAGTTAATATAGATATGTATAATGGGATAATCTCCTTTCTATTATTGGCCTAAGTCGACAACCTAATTACAATTCGAAGCAAGAGAAAATCCTTCAAAAGCAGTGATGGAGATAGGTAAGCCATACATGGAATGCAAACCAAGAATTTTCAAATTGTGAGTTTGTGAAATTTATGTGTTACCATGTTTAGCAAAACATCTCTTCGCAAGTGCATAAATTATGCTTTTGAAATTAGTATTTATAAGTGTTGCAGCTAGCTCCCATGAGGCCATAAAAAAATTGGCTAGAATGAGACCTTATCCAGCAGCCACACTCTTTCTCTTCTTCCTTACATTTTCCCGATACCTCCATTTCATTACTTCAAAACCAACTGGACTGAGCTTTAGGCTCATTCCCAGAGACCACCCCGAATCACCCTTATATCCTGGAAACCTCACCCGACTCGAAAGAATTGAAAGAATGATAAAATTCTCCGACGGTAGGGCAGCATATTTGGAAACGTCTTTGACTCCAAATACAACAATAGACCCTGAGAGAATTATTTTCCCTTTACTTCGCGAGGGATTCTATTATATCGTGCAGGTTGGAATTGGATCCCCGCCTTTAAATGTGTTCTTGCTAATGGACACCGGCGGAGGCCTAATCTGGACACAGTGCGAGCCTTGCAAGAAGTGCTACAGACAACAATTTCCCATTTATAATTCACAGGCATCTGCTACTTACAGAAGGCTTCCTTGCGATCACCCTCTTTGTCAAGGGGATAATAACCTTTACAAATGTGTGGATCAGCAATGCGTCTACAGTGTTGGCTACGGCGGTGGAGGCACAACAAAAGGCGTTGCATCCTTTGAGTCATTCAAGTTTGCCATTGATTCCTTCACTGCCACGACTGTTGATAATATAATTTTTGGTTGCTCGAATGATAACCAAAATATTCAGTTTGCCAGCAGAGGAGTGATTTCAGGAATTTTGGGACTAAGCTCCTCACCAGATTCAATAGTGATGCAATTGAGTGATGTAGTTGACAAACGGTTCTCATATTGTTTGGTCCCCTTCACAGATGCACTAATGGCCCCGAGTATTGTAAAATTCGGAAATGATATTCCTCCACTTTCGGGAACTGTTCAGGCCACAGCGTTTGTGCCGCCGCCTGGATCCTTTTACTATCACTTGAGCTTGATAGAGATAAGTGTTGGAACACGCCGGTTAGGGTTCGCACCGGATACCTTTAGAGTTAGGCCAGATGGCCAAGGCGGTTGCATTATAGACTCGGGAGTTATAATCCCTAAAATAGACCAAGCTACGGTTGGCCGCAATGCTTACAGGGCTGTGATGGGAGCGTTTCAGAATTATTACGATGCCTTAAAGCTTGAGAGAATAGGAAGGGTTCCTGAAGGATTACAGCTTTGTTACAAGAACCCACCAGGCTTTAATAATTTTGCATCATTCACCTACCATTTCGATGGAGCTTCGTATGACATAGAAGGGAAATTTGTGAATCTCTTCAACGTCGATCAAGGATATTTCTGCGTTGCATTGCAACCAGGTAATGGAAAAACAATCTTGGGAGCTTGGCATCAGCAGAACAAGCGCCTTATTTATAATAGCAGGATAAATGCTCTCGAATTCTATACGGATACTTGTTCCAATGATACTCCTCCATGATTTAGTTCTTAATTAATTTGCCATCTGTTTGTTTCTCTTTCACCGTGTTCAAGACTATGATAATAATGTTGAATAAAGTATCTCATTAATGTGTGTCCTCGGAGATACATGCATGTTTGCGAATCTAACAGCAGGACCGCATTATTCATTTTCTTTCTCTTTTTGATGCTATTGGTGTGAATTATAAAATTCCTGTAGGATAAATTTTTACTTCAGTCCCTGTTGCTTGCTTGTAGAAAGATATTCAGAGATTGAGTTTTATAATGTACCATCAAGTCCTTCTATATAAACTTAAATTCGTTTCATTCAAGTCTTTAAACTTAAATTCGTTTCATTCAAGTCTTTGACTGAATTTCACGATTAAAAATTTAACAGAGAAATTATTAAGATTTAAAGAAAGATTATGGTATATTTAGTGTAAGAGACAGGTACGTGTCATAAGTAACAAAACCTTTTTTTGTATATATTAAATTATATATAATGATAAGCTACATCATGAACAGTTTATTCATATAAAACTTTCATAAAATATGAATATTCAAATTATTTTTCAAAGTACAAAAAAGCTCCACCGGAACATGAATAGCATTATAATACTGATCATCATCAGTTGCTTGGCCATCCATAGACACAAGCACGTGGACAATAGGGGCCCAAAGTATTATCATTGCATGTGAGCATCAAGAAAGAGCAGAGAGCGTATCTCTGCATACCGCCACCATCATCGGAGAATTAAATTATCTGCTGCTCCACCCCTTGCCATTATTGAAATCTGAAGGGCCTCTGGGGCTATTTCCCATCTCTAACGGGAGAATTAAATGGGCCTTCAGGTCCTTATACAGTCATTTTTTTAATGGGCTTAGCGCCCAAATGACGTCCATTGAATCCCACATCGAACTATTAAAAACATAAATTAGAGTATATAATGAACCATGCGCGAGGCGTCGATTGGATGGTTGTATAGATGTGGCCCACCCTTCACAAACCAAATTGCCTTGCGAGCCTAAGAGCATACATTCGCGGGCTTCACTGAAAGGGGATAACGGGGGCCCCGATACAACCATCCTTTTTGTGTTTTAGTTCTTTTTAATGGGCCGGAGCCCAATTGCCCCTCTTTGAAACGTTACTTCGAGAGTGGAGCGAGCCATTATTGAAATCTGATGGGCCTCCGGACCTACTTTTGCTAAAATCCTAAAATCTTTAAATTATTTTCTTGTTAAATAATTTTTATCCCCATAATTCTTAATTCTTAAAATTTTTTAAATAATATTTTAATTACAACTTAAAATATAAATATAAATTATGAAATGGCCTAGGAGTGAATTAAGTCTTTAATTGAATTTTATTAAAAAAAAAAAAAAGAAGTAATAGGTAATCAATTAATGAGAAATTTTGAGGGTTGTCAAAAGACCTACTCTATTTAATAACATTATTCATGACCCAATTTTTTTTTTTTTGAATTTACTCAAAATCCTTAGTTAGTAGCCCAATTGCCCTTATTTTTAATAGCAATTTCTTTTAATCACATATTCATGACTCAATTTTTATTTTTAAATTATCTCGAAATCCTTAATTTCTAGTTAATGCTTAAATGCAAACTAGAAAACGGAAAATTGTGAAACTTATGGAATTTGCTCTCACGGTCCACATCACTTCGAGCGTAACGTATCACTAACTAATTAATGGTTGTGGTTTGCCTGCTTAGTGTTAACCCCGCATTAATTTACTTCCACACTCAAGTGACTCAACAATTGATGTTGACAGAAAATTTTTTGTTCTGGCAAAACGCATTTCATGCACCAAGAATTAAAAATGTCATAAAATGTTTAAGACTAATGCGGCAAGATCATATCCAAGTTACTACCTGCTTCATATTTTGGCATTACTAATTTCAAAATTAGTTCGGCGTTAAGATAATTACTCTGATCTACTGGCGTTTGGTTATATAGCAGCTCTTGTCCGCCGCTTTGTTCTGAGTGGCAACTCGACCAAATAAATTGACTTTAGTTGAACATGAACACGCAAATTAAATTAAATGTGAGGGTATTTCAAAATATTGCACAGTTGAATTTGAATCAAATTACAAGAGTTTAAATTTAAACATTAATAAAGAAGTTATGACAGTTATGAAAACAACGTTAAAGTAAGTTGAAAGTAGTTGAAAGAAAATTAAATTAAATGGTGCCTATTTGAAAACATATTTTGAATAGACACCATTAATTTATAAATAGTAATCTACAAATTATTGTTAGATTTTGAATTTTCTCAACTTCTGCTTGAACTCTACTTTTTCATTCCAAACACTACCGCATAAATCATTGTATTATATATTTATTTTCTGTTGTTCCAAATTATCGTATTGAGTGTGCACTCTTACAACAATTTCAGTCATTGTATCATGAGGGCTATTTACTAAAAACTTATTTACACCAAAATATTATTTTGAGGGGCAAAATAGTCATAATGTAACATCCTAAATCCAACACGTGCGGAGCACGCGATGAAGGAGGTTACTAACAAATCAAAATCCGTATGCAGAAATCTCAAACTAAGACACCTCAAATTTTTAATCAAATAAATCTACAAATCCATGTGTCCAACTCTAAATAATCTCTCTCTAAAAAACATAAGCATAACAAAAGTCTCAAAATTTCTCAATTACAAGTTCATAAATAAATAAACTTAAAAGAAACATAAATCTATCTTTCTCTTGTAACTAGAAAAAAGAAACGAATCTCTAACTCCAATGATAAACACCCCTCTCAATAAGATATTTAATCTGTAAAAAGCAATTACGAGAGGTGAGCAGTCGACTTGGCAAGTAAAACCATCCCTAACACACTAAACTTAATGATACCAAAATATTTGCAAACCTCATTTTATCAAAGCAAATATTATAATTCATAAAACAACGTATTACAATGAGATCATATAAGTTCATAATAATTCAAAATATTATAAACATAGGTAATTATGAAAGCATATAGTAAAGCATACATGTAGAAAATAAAATGTTAACTCATGTCACATAGTATTACCTATACACCCAATGACCCGACTAGAAACAGAATTAGAATCAGAATCAGAATATTGTGTGCACACTCATAACAAAAACCCAATACTGATCCAGAATAGATATGTATCGTATTATACGATTAGAATGAGAATTAGAGTAACTATGAACAATGAGCCAAAATATTTAAATTAGTTTTTCATATATAATGACTTGTACGAGTCACTTTGCACTGTATGTGACACTTTGCGATGCTTTAGCGCTAGAGAGGTGGCCCCCATAAAGTCTCAAGAGGTGGCCCCCATATAGTCTCAAGAGGTGGCCCCTAAACAATCATAAATAATTTAAATCATATATAAACACAAAACAATCATATCAAATTCATAAATGTCTTTAACAATAATTTAGACTTGCAAGATATCTTATAAATAAAATCAAAAGGTAATCATGTAACAAAATAAATTCCGTACTTAAAACCGTTTAAAATATTAAGTTAAAATCATTTTAAAAAACATAAATTTTAGATTTGAAAACACTTACATAAACTAATTTTGTTATGAAAAACAATTGATTTTCAAATAACTATAAAAAACACACGTACTTATAGTAGTATCAAAATAATTATATTTATCTAGTATATTAGGAATTGAGTTACTTACCTTGATAAAAGCAATGATCTAAACACTCTTCTAAGTCTCTAACAGCCTCAAACACCCCCAATACTTTAAACAAATACAAGTTGTAACTATTAACAACTTATTCTAAGAACCTGATTTTCTAATTTATACTTGTACAAGTCTAATTTTTAGAATTTTAAATCTTAATCTAGAAATTAGAATGACACAATATTTTTTAGAACTATTCTTGACATCCATGATTATCTCCCATAAATTTTTCAAAAGGGTCCGACATCAAATACATTTTCAAAACTATTTATTTCTTGATAAATTCGAAAATGTCTCACAGTGCCTTAGCTGGACAGTATGGATTCTGAGATTTTTATAAAATTATACATAAATCAGAAAATTATGAAATTAAAATTGTAAGTACTAGACACATCTAAAAACCTCTATTTAAAATCTCATAAGTTTTCTAGTTCATTTGTTACTGCAAATAATTTTGTGAATCTGGTCGTTTTGCTGGAATCGCAGTTTTCCAGTGCAACAGAGTCAGATTCGAAAATCCATATAAAATCGAAAACAAAACCAAATCTTACGAAATTAAATTTATTCAATAACCCCTACATGTCTAGTTTTCAGAAAGATAAGATTTTTCATAAGAATCATTCATAAAGCATATGGTTAATTTTGAGATATTCATACTGTCCAGGATTATCCAGTGTATTTATTGTGTCCAGAATTAATAAACAAAACTCAACAATAAACTAAAGTCCTAAATATAACTTAAACTCATCCTAAATCATGCATAACGATCTGTAATAATCTAAAATCATGCCAATAAAAACTCGAATAGAGTGATAGAAAAACATGTGGAGAGTAGAGAGTGTAGAACTCACAAATCCTTAAGGTTCTCCCTTAAGTAAGGGTTTGAATCCTAAGACATGAATAGGAGAGTATTGAACAGTACAGAGAATAGAAGAAAACATTGTGGGCTTAGAGTTATAGAGGAGGAAAAAATATAAATTTATAAGGAGACCTAAAAAATATTATTAGGTTTTGGAAAATTTATGTGTTTTCTAAAATTATCCCATGAGTAATCCTTATTAGTGGGGATAATAATGCCACTTATAAATTCTAATAAAATAAAATTCTATAATCTAAAATTTATTAAAAATTTTGGCGTTACACTTAAGGACAATGCTTAACACGCCTTGACTGTTATTATTATTATTATTTTCACAGCATCTTATTTATTTTCTTAATTCTTTTATTACAAACATAACCTTCGAGAGTTTCATATACTGATAAAATAAATAAATAAAATTCGGGAAAGACAGATGGTTGGCTACCCAAAACTCTGAGCAGCTTCAGTTTTGGGAAAACTAGCAAAAAATATCAGACACTCAAAACATGTAATCATGGAATCGTCCTATAGTTTCATTTATGAACAATAATATGATATCAAATTAACTCCACTCCATCATTTTGAGGCTCTCTCTTGCTTTTCTTCTTCTTCTTATTTTCTCTTTTTTTTTTCCCACTCAAATCTTAGACTTTCCTTCAATCATCAAGCAATAACAATGTGGCAATAGACAAGAAATTATTAGAAAAGAAAAAAACCAGTAGCCACGAGTTATTTCTTTTGTGTTTTTTTTTCATACGAGGCTTGTCCATCGAGGATCTGAAAAAGAAAGTTTTACTAACAATAGAATTCCAAGACACGTGTGATTGTAATTGGATGTTCGTAGAGATGGGTAAACATTAAAGAAGAGATGCAGAGAATACGACTCTTATTATTTAATTTCTTGTAGTAGGACTATTTTAGTAATAAATAGATTTATTAAAAGTGGATTTCTTAATTCAAATAGCTCTACCTAAATTTTTTCTACTTAAAATTTGAAGAAGTAGTCAAAACCATTAAGAGAATATAGACATTCAAGGTGTCTTTTAAGATGAAAATAACCTTACCCAAAAACAAATTGACAGTTTTTCATTTTCCAAATAAGTAAATTCATTTGTTACGAATGGAAAAGTATTGTACGATAATTATGACACAAAAAAATTGGCCAAATTTTTGAATTGATATATAAAATAATATTCAAAATTATCATATCTTCTATATCAAACATTATGGAGCTTAGTAGAAAACACTAAGACATAGTCACGATTGACAAGTTTACAATAATAAAATAAACTTTTTATCGTAGTAGAAAACACTAAGATATTGTCCAATTTCTAAAAAAAAGATGAATAACACAAAAGAAAAATATTCAAATGCAGTACTTTTTTTTCCCATATTTTTATTCTATGATGGTCACGATTTTAGGCATCCTTTTACTCCATAATTCAGCTATATGAGGATGCAGTAATAGTTTTCATTTCAGTGCAAGATATACAGTCATGATTCTTACCGTATCTTTGTATTTCATAATGGCTACGATACTTGCAATGTATGTGAATGCAAAAACAGCCTAGATTTCGACCATATATCTTTGATTCAGAAGATCTTAAATCTGATTTTGATCATCACTGGAATTGGGGGTCTAAACTTTATCCCCGGTTTTCGCTTCGTGCAAATGCAGAATGAAATTGAGCATTGATTCTCATATTGCATTGTGCCTTACTCGCTATATTTAGCGGCCCCTGATGCCCTAAGGTTTGGCAGAGATATTCCTCAGCTTACCAGGAACGCTCAATCGACACCAATGTATTATGTGCGAGGTAACTACCATATTTTCTTGCATTTGCAAGATATAAGCGTTGGAAATCGACGCTTGAATTTCCTACCAGACACATTTATTCAGAGGGGAGGTGCTACTCTTGGCTTCATTATTGATTCAGGAGCTCCAATTAGTCAACTTGACACAAATAGCAACGGTGTCGATGCTTACCAGATAGTGACGGATGCTTTCAAGGCTTATTACGATTCTCGTCGTCTTCAAATATTTACTGATGGTCATGGTTTGGCTTTTGAGCTTTGCTATATGAGGAGGCCTGGTTTTAATCAGTATTTGTCAATGACGTATCTTTTCAAAAATGCTAATTACGCCATAGACGGATTATTTGTGAATTACTTCATCGACAGTCTTAACATCTTCTGCTTGGCATTGATGCCGGGACATGGCATTTCTATACTTGGAGCTATGCATCAGTAAAATAAGCGCATCGTTTATGATGGCGCCCGCAATGTAGTCCAGTTTCAAAACGACAATTGTGCTAGTGATTTAGTTTGCATTAATTAGTCATCCAAATTAATTAATTAATTTCTCCCCTTAATAATTTATTTATGTACTGTCTCTCATTTTTCTAGTTTAAAATTGATTTCATATATTTTCGTTGCAATTTGAAATTAAGAAAAAACTTTTCTGTGACACTTGTTAGTTATGTATTCAGCACTGGTACTAATGGTTAGTCAAATCTGAAAAGCATTAATAAAGACGGCCAGCTAAATATGGTAGCTCCTTATATTGCAGTCTCTTACAATTAAGCAAAATTTTTAACTACTTGTTAGGTCCTTGACCACTTCGGTAAAACAAGTTAATTGACACTATAAAATGGCATTTTAGTGGAACAACAATAGCTATATCTTTCCCAACAATGAATTCAGATAATAATGACGTGACCCTTTTGAGGCGATCAATGGAGTTGACTGAATTGTTAATCCTCGTGTATCAATGTCTCCTAATGTTGGCATGCCAGAAGGCCTTGGTTCATGATCGAAAGGGAATAAGCAGTGTAAAAATTAATAGCTGAAACGACTGCCTAATTGCTTTAGCAAAGAAAGAGGACACAAGCCTAATCGTAAGACTCCACCAATCATACTATTAGAGCCCAAAATGAAAATTTTCATTTGTCATTTGAGCAGCCAAAGACTAAAGGTTGATCGGGAGCTCCAGATGTCACCTGAAATCTATCTATTGAAAGAACATGTCTGGTTGAGGATTTATCTTCATAGCGTACATCGTAGACGCATGCCTGGTTGACATAACGGAATGTATAGGGAGTATATTATTTCGACATATCGGGTGATCACAAGGAATTCTTTTGCAGGAAATTGAAGTCCTTGAATCAAAAATTGAAGATGCAATATAACAAAATGAAGATTTAATTTGGGACATTTTTAGTGAAGTGAAGCTTGTGTCTGATGATGTAACATAATAGAATGAAGCTCTTTTTATAATGATTCGCAAGAACAAAATTAATTTTTGTGAGTTTATATTTCCTATCTTTATTTTAGACTAAAGGCAAATTCATTCCAAAAAAGAGCTATTTGTAGCGTATTTGTCTTTATTTTATTTGTTTGTGAAAAAGGAATTCTTATTAATGGAAAGAAAACTCAAAGATAACAAAAGTGGAAACTCTTCCTACATTATAGACGAACTATAATTAAGAAACCTATACCTTGCTGAAGCCTCTACCCTTAATTCCAACTCCTTAAAATATGTCGAATCTTGAAATCATGCGTTTGTATAATTAATCGTTGTATTTATCTTTATTTTAGAATATAATTTTATATCTTTTTACCATGAAGAATGGAGGTAGTTTCTTCTTGACAGATATATGTACTTCCGCTATAATGTTTGATACTATATTTATGTTTATACATGTAACTAGCCCACTGAATTTAACTTTTTCATTATACTACTTTTAAAGTTTAACCTTATTTTATAGTTCTCCCAATAGTTTTTTATTTGCCCCTGTAGGTTTCAAATAAAATACAAAAAATTAGAACAAAAACTACATTTTCACTATATTTTAAGAAATAGGTTCGCGAGAGACAGAAAGAGGGGCCTTAATATCACTATTATTGAATTCAATGGCAAAGTATAAGGAAGATACCTAGGCTATTAAGTTGGCAAATTAAGGATTTGGGTGTAATTTTTTTAAGTTCAAGCCTAAGCCCAAGCCCATTAGTGTAAACGTGTAAGGGCTGAGCCCACTGCAGGCTTAGATTGGACTTGGGCTAGACTTGGGCTTTTATTTATTTTTAAAATTTTTTTAAAATTTTGTAAATTTAAAATAAGTTAATAATAATTAAGTTATTATAATCAATAATGAATTAAAAAATATATTTTAAAATAAATAATAAATAAAGAAAATGAAGCAAATAAAAGTTTAGAGATTTAATTTTTTATTACTGGATTCTCTAATTCAAATACTCTCTTAATTAATTAATACTTAAAAAAGAATTTATTATTTTTTAAGTTTTTTATTCATTATTGATATATAAATTAAGAATTTAAGCCTTCTTTTTTTATTTTTTTCATTATTTTTCAAATTTAAATTTATTATGTTAATTTGTAAATTTATTTTTTTAAAAAATAAAAGACTTGGGCTTAGCCTAGGTTTTTTTCTTGAACCCTTGTCTAGGCACTCATGTGAGAGGTCCGAACCAAAGCTCTTAGAAATGGGTAGGGCCAATCTAGACTTTTTACCATCCCTACTGGCCATGGTCTAGGTAGTTGTACAAAAGTTTCTAAATGTCCTTTTTCATAAAAGAAATATTAGAATCAATATTTATAATTAGAATAATATTAGAGATTTCAATAATTGAAATTCAACTTGATTTTTAATACTATGTCATCCATCTATTGGATAATGAATATAAAATTATTAATTATTTTATTTTGATTAATGTCACATCAGTTGAATTTTAAATATTGAGATGCCTCACATTATTCTTAAAATTAATATTTTAACCCGCACATTATTTTTTAAATAATTATTTTAACCCATCATGTGAGTAAGCAATTCTATTTCATTTATGAACAATTTATCATTTTTTTCCCTTAAGATATATGTGCTCTACATAACCATACTTTATAAATTTAAAACAAAATAAATCTTTTGCTATTAATTTTTTTCATTAATTAACTTTTCTTATAAACCAATATATATATATATAAACAACTTTGATTTGTAATTTCGCATTTCATCAATTTTGTAGTTTCCTAGTTTCAAATAAGTAGAGTAACTTCATTTTTTAAAATTAAAATGATAGGAATTAATTTGATTTTGCAAGATAATGCTATCCCATATCTCTTTAATAATTAAAATAAAATATATGTCAATATCCAACTGAATTATTCTTTTTCAATTAACCTAGCTCACAATTGATTAAATAAATTTTGTATTTTAAAACGATAAATGCCTTTTAATGAAAAATTATCCCATAGTTTCTTGGAAAAATTGAAAATTAAATTAAGGATAATTTATACTCAATGTAAGCTTATCATACAGTATTTTCCATCTAATATGCATGCCTATATAAAGGCTAGCTAGGTACCTTGCTAGCATATGGTAAAATCATCTCAAGCTGCTTATTTTTATCAGTTGGCGATTGATCAAGTTCCGAATATTATTATATCTCAGCAGCTAACAATGAAAGGAGCAAAAGCTATTATCATTTTGGCTTTGGTTGGTTTTTGTTTCAGTCAAGTGCTAGCGAATACCGAAGAAGCAGCTGCAGCATCAAATTTAGCTAATTATTATGGCCATGATCTGTCATGGTTCGGGTTCTGGCCCGTGCCCCATTGGCCTTTGGTGCCACCACCTCAATCAGCTCGCCCATGGCCTTGCCCATGGGGTGCACTCCCACCTATGCCATCGTCCTTCAAATGGCCACACCCACACCCTTTTTGGGCACTCCCTCCTAAGCCAGCTGCTGCAGTACAGCACTAAAGCTTGATGATCATCTTTAATTTCGTCGCATATTTAATATTTATTTCTGTTTTTATAATAATAATTAGTTGCGTGCAGATGCGGTCAACATCTTGTTGGATAGGTGGGCAAAATAATGTTATTTCCTTTCATGTTTGATTTAAATGTAATGATCATCCAATAAGTAATAAGAGATGTTATTACGTGCGTTTTCCTTTGGTTAATTATTCAATTTATTTTTTTTCATTTTCAATATTATATGTTTTTTCTGAATTATACATAATCACTACACTTGCAATTGTTAGTTAAGCATCTTTCCTCCCAATTATTAAAAGTAAGCCTACGTCTACTAATGGTGATGTTCGTGTCCACTGTACTATGTTGAATACAAATATACACAGAGCACCCCCCATCAGCACACTGTATAATTCTAATATACAAGCAAGTTGAACTAATTCTAATATCAAGCCTTAAATCAATTCCAAGAGTTTTTCCTCACACAAGCTCCCTTTTCTCTCCAAACGACCCTTAATGAGAAACTAGCTTCCCTCCAAAATGTATGCGAGTCAATGCCTTGCATAGCAACAGCCCTAAATGTAAAATCATTTCCGTTTTCAGAATGTGCATATCAATTAGACCTCAATATCGTCATCATGCCCAACAAATCCGTTTGACAATCCCACTCAGAGTGGTGTAGCTAACCAATTTGAATCCTCTCTGGCACCATTCCATCCTCAGATTCTGATCGGTCTTCATGATTATCTTGTCTTCCTACTCTTCCCTTGAAATTATACATCACGAAAGAAATGATTAGTTTTCTGAAAAATTGAAATTCATGGTTAAAGTAATTGGATGACCAGTGAGACTAACATGATATAGCTAGTGAAGATTGCAAAAATATTATTTTTACCAGTACTCTGTACTCATTAAATTAATTACTCAAGAGTCCAGGCATCCATATATTGCCTACAAAATGGTAAGGTTAAACTAATATCATTATTTTTTTTCTGCATCATAATTGGATTAGCTAGCTAGAAATAACAACCACCATACACAAGTAGATTACAACTTAATTAATTACCAGTGGGGTGATGGTAATTGTAGCCGGTTTTGGGAATTCCTCAAGGATACTCAAGAGCCTTCTAATCAACAGTGATGTCAGGAATGTGGGATATTTTATGCCAGTCATCTCCCGTGTCGTTTTTGTAACGTTTTTGTAAAATAGGACATCCCCAGATCTCCAATTTCTGGAGTGTTGTCGTCTGAAGAAGGTGATCGGGCAGTGCTCTTAGTGTAGGGCACCGAGCAATACTCAAGGAAAAAAGACTTGGCATGATTTCTCCCTTTATTGTAACTCCGTAGTCCCACTCTTTCAGTACATACGTATCCCAAAACTGGACAGTTTTCAATTTGGGAAAAGCTACGACAGAGGAGGAGGCACAGCCATGATCACTTTCTACTCCTAAAAACTCATCACCTACTCTTTTCACGCTGCCCATTGAGTAGAAATACAGTTGCTCAAGAGATGGCAATTTTCCCAAAGGAGGCAAGTGCTCGCAATTTATGCAGTGGCTAAGAGTTAAAGTCCTTAAATTGGTTAATGACATCAGCCAATGGGGGTACATATTGTTGCCTCTGTATGACTGTATTGATGTATCCCCAAATGCTTCAGATTTGGAGGTGGCTGCAAAACTTCAACAACTTCTTCATCCTTCTTTCTCTTCCTTTCTTCATTACCATGACCAAAATAAAGAAGCAGATCAATGAGGTTTGTCTTGTTCTCAAGCGCTGATCTCCTAGCCTCACCCACATCACACACATCACCAAGCCCATATATATAACAATATCTAAGGAGGTTAAGGTTTCTCAGAGATTCAAGTCCACATGCTTTGCTACCAACAGCACCTCCACCCACAGCAAACTTTTCTACTCTCCGTAGACTGGTCAGTCTCTCAATTCCTGCTGGCAAGTATCTTAACGATTCAGTGCCACGATTTAGTAAATACATCATGTTTATCAACTTCCCAAACCCTTGAGGTAATTCTTTCAGATCTTGGCAACTTTCAACACTCAAAAGTTGTAGATTATATAACTCACACAACGTCTCAGGAAGTTTTTCTATCTTCAAACGGGACAAGTTAAGGTATCTCAAATGCACCAGTTTTTCTATATTTTTTGGAATTTCTTTTATGAAACTGTTCCACGACCACATTTGAAACATAGCAAAATCTAATGCCCTTAAACATGTTAATTCATCGAATAACTTGGTAGGACCTCAGTAAGCCGAAAATTCATCATCGCCATTATCATCAATTAAGAGGCTGCGCAATCTTTTAACAAAACACAAGGAATGGGAAATGGAGCCCCCTTACCCAGTGTTACCATTGAATGACGAACATTCTGCCCTAAAGAGGCTATAAACGATTCTTCGCCACCATCTATATCTACCGTAAAACACTCATTCTTGCTTAAAAAGTGGGCAAAATCATGTACTATGGCATGCATCTTGCATGATAAGATTTCATCATCATCTTTCACAAATTCCTGAAAGAATGAGCGTCTGGCTATGATGTCAAAACACTCTTCACCGATGATATCCATCTCTTTGTTTGGTCTTTGATTAAAGTAACCTTGAGCGATCCATAATTGAATTAATTTCTCTTTATTAATTGTGTAGTCCTTTGGAAAGACAGCACCATATGAGAAACATCGTTTTACCACAGAGAACAAATCATTATAGCTCAACAATAAAGGAGCAAAAAACCTCTCTCAATCTCTTCTAGTTCCCACACCTCACTCTCATAGATATTTTACCACTCTTGTTCAGTACTTTTAGACTGCAAGAGACTCCCAATTGTCTTTACAGCTAGAGGTAAGCCCTTGCACTTGCCTACAATCTTTCGACCAATTTTTTCTAATTTTCCGCGTTTCTCATTGGACCTGCCAAAAAATACTGACTTCTCAAACATAGACCAACATTCATTTTCAGACAATTGCTTGATTGAAATCATGTCAATTGATCCCATCATTTTGGCAACAGTTTCATAACGTGTTGTAATCAAGATTTTACTTCCTCGAAGACTCTGCTTTAAGCAATGGTACAATGGCTCCCATTTATTATATTCTTCATTCCAAACGTCTTCTAAGACGAGAAGAATTTTTTTTCCCGCAATACATTCTTGAACATATGGTATAAGAGATTGAAACTCGTTAAGATTAGAGGCAGAACCTGTTACAGTTTCAATGATCGCTCTAGCGATTCTGAGCTCATCAAACGGCTTAGATACACAGACCGACATTCTCTTATCAAAATTTCTTACAACCTCATCAGTGTTATAGGCAACCTGAGCAAGAGTTGTTTTCCCAATTCCTCCTAACCCAACAAGTGAGATGATAGGGAGGTCTTTCTGTTCATGACTATGCTCACACAAAAGCTTGCCTATGAGTTCATTCTTCTCGTATTCTCTACCAAAAATCTCCGATTCATCAACCACAGAGGTAGTTTGTAATCGCCGATCTGGTTTCTCAATGAAAGTACTCTTAGTGACATTCACCTCAAAATCAAACATATCTTTCTGTCTGGCAATGTCATCAAGAGTTTCCCTGATTTGTTTTATCTTGAGAGCAATGTCTATGGATAAAACAAGTCGTTTGAAACCAAAGCAAGAGGTTGCAGGAAAGAAGGAACAACATACCTTCTTCTGTTGAGCAAGGGAATTTTAGTCGTTAAAACCCTCTGTGTTCCTTTTCTGCCTGGCAGTGTTCCACTCATCCAACACATCTTCCATGTCACAAGATGCATCTTTGAGTTGATCAAGCCAGAGTCTGACACTTTCCTCCTTCACTTGTCTTTGTTCTGCATCGTTCAGCACAGCCTTAATGGCTCGAAGATTCCAGGTCAGCTTCTTCACTTCTTTGCCGACACCCGTCACAAGATTCATCTGTTCTTTAGACTCTTCAACAGCCATTGAAATCAGCTGCTCCAAAACTACAGATACGATCGCATCAACCATGCTGAAAAATAAGAGAAAATGTTGTTGACTTGTTGCAAAAATATTGCTGAAAGAAATAAAAGAGCTATATTTGTGGTGATGATGCTGCCATTTTCTTTCTTTTTTTTTTTTTAAGGTAAGGGGTGGATAAGTCCAAATCAATTTTTACCCCTCTTACCACCCCTAAAGATTGAATCAAATCCATACGAGTGTGAGGGGCGACAACTACACTACCAACCAACTCGACTACACCCTTAGGCTGCCATTTTCTGTCAATAACTTATACTGCAAGCCAAAAACTAATTGCGAAATATTTTATTATTACAGCTTTAGTTAAAGGAATAAATTAAAAAAAGAAGAAGAAAAAAATTATTTGGTCCTATCGCAGCACTTCATGCGAATCAACTAAGAATAAGTTGCCTCAAAAAATTTTAAAATTGCTGTCATGTCACCTTAATTATTTTTAATCTTACATGTAATGGTCCCTCAAAAATGCAGATATGTAAGTTAAATTATTTTAAAATTCCTGTCAAGTCACCTTAGTTATTTAAACGTTACAGGTAATGGTCCCTCAAAAGTGTTGATATATAAGTTACTTGTCATATTATTCGACTTCTAATCCTTTGAATTTATTTTTTTGAACGTAGTTCTTATTCTTGAGTCGTGATGTCGATACCTATGTATATATGATGTGGCATTGTTGTTATTTTTTTGTTAACATCGTTTTTTCTTGTTGCACTTTGATGGTAACATTGAATCCTTTTTATTCTACAATTTCTTATGTAACATATATTATTGCTTTTGTTACAATGGAGGCTGTCACTGAAAGAGTTGAGTCAACTTAGATAAAATTAAGGTTTTTTAACTATTATACGTGCACAAAAGGGTAGCACAAAAAGATAGTACACCATTAGTAAAAGATAAAACTTTTAATTACACGATAAAAAAATTACTACAAGACAAGAAATTTATTTCTTTTCTGCCTTTTGTATTAAATTTTCTGTCATTTTCAGTACATATGGTATTATTCAAGATATTTCAGTTGAGATTAATGTCAAGAGATTTACCTCTTGTTTTAATTTTATACATATATGATGCTGGATCCGAGGGATAAGGCAAGGCACATTACATCCTCTTACAAAAAAAAACTCATAGACAAGCAAACTTTTAGAAGTCTGTCAAAATATCGTATCAAATAACTAATAATAAATTTTAGGTGGCAATTACATGTTTGTAAACGTGTAAGACAAGAAATTCTAGAATATCTCTAAATTATCATATTAGATACAAAAAGTAAATAGTATTATGGCATATGTGTGTTTATTTTAAAAAATAAGCATACAATTAATAGTTAAATAACATTCAACTGTATATGTAATATATGTATTAGTTAATTATATTACCTCTAAAATTAATCTTGTAAGTCACAATAAGTCACCACTAATTAGCAGTTACTTCCAACATACATATTATTGGGAGTCAAGGTCTTTTGGGCTTCATCATTTTGCCGCTGCATTAATTTCCAGGAAATTAACAATGGATACCCTGCGATGGCATTTTAGTCAAATCGAAATATAATTAAAAAAAAAAAGTGAAATCAAAATAGCTACTTCTTAACAGTGAATTCACATTTTCATTCTACCTGTATAAAATAAAACATATTGAATGCAACCTTAGCAATAAAGAAAATAATAACAAAAGCAACGCACGCAACACAGTAAAACAAATAAATTAAAATCAGGTGAGATGAAATTAAATTAATTCGAATAACCAAAATTCTTTTTTTAAAATCAAATAAAGTGAAAAAGAGAAAAGTAGGATATAAAAATAATTTGGCCTGGGTTGGGTTGGTGGGTACGTGGCAATGAAGAATAAAATCAATAGATGTTAATTATAAACGAATGGGAACGGTTGCGAACGAAAACGAATGAATTGCACTGGAGGGTTAACAATTTGAGATGATTTTTGATATCATGCATATGGATTCATATCATGATCCAAATTACCATTAATCCACTGGGACCCCAAGTTTTTGGTCCGTAGGGGCTCATAAATTTTGAGTAGGCTTTCCTTGGACCGTTGCTCGCGCATGAGTTAATTCAATAATTAAGAAACAAATAAACAATTTTTATTGTGTATTATTAATTTATTTTCATTTCTTCTAGTACAAAGTAAGTTACTGTGGACCTTTACAAACCACGGGAGCAAATTGAAGCTGATTATTACCAACATCATATACGACCAGAACATTTTGTTGATGATAGGCTCCTATTATAGTTAATCTGTCGTCTGGGAGCAACGCAACGCAAAAGAACCTCTCTTCAGCATTAATGGAAACATAAACATACTCCTTTGGCAGAGGCCAGTCAGCCCCTTGAAAATGCAAGGTCATTGAAGGATAGTCCGTAAAATTTGGATCGTATCTGTAGCAGAGCTCAAAACCTGTGGCTGTTTGAACTCTTATAAGGTGGAATCGTTCAAAATAAGCCACAAATTGTTCCAGCACTTGCCTGTAAGGAGTTCGTTCCATGGACGTGAATGTACTTCCAGAGTCCATAATGCAGCCCCCTAATCGTCTATCAAGGTCTCTAATCGCAAAAGTATTTGGAGGAAACATCATGCGATGTGTTCCGATGCTAACATCAATCAAATTCAGATAGTAATTAGAATATCCTGGTGCCTGTGGGGTGACAAATGGAGTTGATTGAATTGGTAATCCACTTGTATCAACGTCTCCAAATGTCAATGTGCTAGAAGCTAGCGGGTAGACGAAACAGTATGAAAATTTATGATTGATATCACCTCCTATTTGACTTATTAAAGAAAGAGGAGACATGCTTAATCCTAAGATCCCAGAAATCCTATTATTTTCACCAAAATGGAAGCCTAGGTTGTTGTCTGAGCAGCCAAAGACTAAAAGTTCAGGAACGCTATCAGGAAAGAAAAAGAATAAATCTTCTGAAGCAATACCTTTGGTTGAGGCACCATTGGCATACCGCTCATCGTAGACACACAAATCATTGACACAGCTGAATTCGCGATTATTTTCACACGATGGATCGTTACAAGGAAGTCTACTATAGGTAGCGGATTGCCTTGGATCGTAAATTGGATAAATTTGTGGGAAACAATTGATGCAAGGTTGGCATTGCGTCCAAATGAGGTCACTAGCAGTGTCCACTATTAAGAACACTGGTGCTACTGGCCTTCCGATTCCTATATTGACGACATATAAGGAACTTTGTGTGCCCATAGGAATTGGAATAGTATCTGATGGGTTCACTAGTGATGCATTGAGAGTCAAAATCGACTTCAAGTAGGAAGCCCTACTTTTTGATTTTTCAACAAGCCTATGAAATTTTTGTGACTCGTTCAGGTTTTTGAGCTGGTTTGTTTGTGGCTCTAGAGAGTCAATGGGGATGAGCTGCAGCCTAATCAATCCATCAGATTTTGAAGCAGTGAAATGGGATTGGGAGAGAAGTGTAAGGCAACAAAAGAACGTGAGGACCAAAAAGGATTGATGAATTTGAGACATTTTTTCCAGGCGAAGCTTGTTTCTATTGATGTAAAATTAGCATAGAACGAAGCTCTTTTTATAATGGTCCGCAAAAACATAATTGATTTCCAAGAAGATAGACGTTTGCTTTACATCACATGTCCTTAATTATTTCTATATGTCTTTATTTTACAATATAGACAAATCCATTCAAATTGGGGTTTCTTGTATCCTGATCCCATATATTTGTCTTTATTTTTAGAATGATTTTATCTCTTTTTACCATCATGATAGTTTCTTCTTGATAGATATATGTAACTTCCCGCTATATTTGTTTGAAACTATATCGATGTGTAACTACCTCCACTGTGCTAATTTTTTGAGGGGAAAAAACTGTATTTTCATCATAAAAAAATTAGAACATAAATTAATTGAAACTGTATTGATATGTAATTACCTCCATTGAGTCTAATCTTTTGAGGGAAAAACTATATTTTCCATTCAATAAATTTTGGAATTGTCCCCATAGGCTTTAACTGAAAAAAAAATATTAGAACATAAATTACATTTTCATTATCAAAGCTACTTTAAATGATGGATTAAATAGTTAAACAAAAATGAATTTTTTTAAGTAAATTAATTTTTCCCCACTACTTCATAAAGGCTCGCTCGGTGACTTTGGATAGAATGTGAAGCTTCAATTATTAGACGGGATCAGATTTCTTATGGGATAAAAGACAATAGAGTCAGCGGATTTTTTTTTTCTTCTTTAATTCATCAAGACCTCCCACTAGCTAGTAGCTACTTATTCAAAGTCCTTGATTTTCGTTTGTTTAAAAGCCATCGTTGAATATGCAGCTTCAATTGGATATAATCATGTATCTTCTTAACACTGATTCCTTTTTACTGAAGAGGGGCTATCTTATTATCCTTATTTGGAAGGAGACTTAATCCTTTTGTTTATAAAGCCACCATTTGACAGCTTCAATTGGATTCTTTTTCATAATTTAACTCTTGAAGTTTATCTAAAAGCCAACATCGTAATCTTCTTTTTTAAGTGATTCATTCTTTTTATTGAATCGATTCACATTTCAAGCCACCATTTAAACTCACCTTCTAAAGAGAATATTGGTACTATTGTTTTAAAGTCTATTCTCTTTCTAAACAACCCACCATGGACGTTACCATTGAATGGATAGCAACAATTGGGTATCTTCTTATACTTAATTTCCGAGATTGATTCCTTGTACTACAGGAAAAGGAATCATATTTTTAGCCACCATTGGAATTCTTGACTTTTAAAAGAGATTGATTAACTATTCCTTTTGTTTTAAAGGCAATTCACTTAAAAAAGAAAAAGAAGAAGAAGAAGAAGAGAGAGGCAACTCAATTTCATTAACTTCTGGATTTGTTTTAGAGTAATTTGTTCAATGAAGATTTGGTATTTGCTCTCCAGTGATCGTGAGATAATTTTATATGAGTATACTTAGCATACATTGATATATGAATTAAAATATGATGATAATTAGAATTATTATCTAATTCTTTAGTATACTTATGTATTGAAAAATAGTGAGACCAAGGTCTAACTCTACTAATAAATAGTCTTTCTAATACTTAGGTAATTAGTGCAAAAAATGAAATAATACTTGTATACAAATAATGACATTTTGCTTATTTTGATCTTAAATCCAAGTTCCCACATGCTTATTTGGAGGGATAACAATTAAGGGGTGAGCACATCTTAACATGCAGGGGGAGGTTTTTTGGGTTATCTGTCAATAACAAGAAACTATTTTAAGTAAAAAGAGATAAAATCATTCTAAAATAAAGATCGACAAATACGATGCAGATACCGTAATTAGATGATTAATTTGCTAGAAGGGTAAGTGTTCATCGAAATTGCAAATTTATGACAGTTAAGAATATACAATTTGTTTTTACATTATTGCTTATGAACAATTATATAAACATCATCTCAGTTGAAAAATGCTGGCTCATAACATAAATTGAAGGGGCGCCACTACTTTACAAAGTTTTCTTAATAAATTTAGGAGTAGTTTGGTAACGTTGTAAATTTTAAAAATAATTACTGTTAATTATGCTGTAAAAATAATTAGTTGTAAGAAGAATCAATTAAATACTTAATAAAATTTATTTTTAAAAGTAGTCATGTATATTTGCTAAATCTTATCATTGAACTGCTGTAAAAATGCAAATGATTAAAATTGACATAATTTTAAATAAAATTTATTTACAAATTTATAGATATGTATATATAACATTTGATACTGTGTATATTTAATTTAATATGTAAGAGTGGAAATATTTGAACTCACCAAATTACTCACTAAATCCATTTACTAAATAAATCTATTCTCAAATTTTGAAATTTTAAATTTTACTCAATAAACCCACTTAAATACCTAATATACCCTTACTAAACCTAATTTTTTTTAATATTAGTGATTTTACTCATTAAACCCATTAAATTCATTTTATGAGAATCCTTCATAAATGTTTCATTGATTTTTTTTTTCCCGAAGAACGCTTTTGCCTTTTGATCTCATGAGAAGATAATCACAATAACTTGTACATTACAGCATCAACAATAAATTCACTAACAAAAAATGGACAATAAATACATAACTTGTGCTCTGAAGGTAGCTACCCCATTTCCTGGATGGAATTGGATGCTGAGAAGAGAATTGGCAAACATTGGAGGATTATCCTACTACTTTGATTGGGATGGAATGGTGCATGTTTCTGGTAAAACTCAACCATACGTGATTGTTGATATGCTTGGAAATTGGGATTCATGTATTGATTTGTCAAATTTCGGGCGACAATAATTACTCTATGAGCAAGTCTTCGATAACTCACAGCAATAGGTATGGACCTTATGGTTATGATTATTATTATGGTGGCTGTGGATCTTATTTCCCATATGGGAGAATGAATTATTATTATAGAAATATTGATCGTCCACCAAGATATGGATCTTATTTGCCATATGACAGAATAATTACATTTTTAGATTGATTAGGGTTGAACGAAAAATATGATTAGAGTTTGATAAAACTATGTTGAATGTAAAGATGAATTTAAACAATAAAAATTCTGTTTTTTCCTTTTTATTATATTTTAATGTCCATAACTGCAATTTAATTTAGGGCTATTTTAATTATAAAAAATTATTTTCAAAAGTGAGTTTAATGAATAATTTGGTGAGTTCAAATAGCCTCACCCAATATATAATTAATAACTAAAATAATTTTTTTCATTTTTATTATCTCAATATAATTAGAAATAATAATCTCTTTAAATTTAATGATTTTATGTCCTAATTAAATAAGGATAAATTTAAATTTTTATAATATATGTGAACATACAAATGAAATTATATTAAATATAAAACTGATGCTCAAAATTGGATTATGAAAAGCTACTCATTTCCTTCTTTAAAATTGGGCGATTTTTACCAAAAGTGATTTAAAAAAATTTACTAAATACTACAATTAATTTTTAATATATTAAAATCACTTTTAGATCTATAAAAAATAATTTCAAACAAGTCCTTTAGGTGCATTCAAAAAATTACCGGCCCACTATGATTATTCACAATGACATTTGGGCCCTTAGCCCACAAAATTATTAGGAGCAAACGTTTGATTTTCGAACGTCGTGATTGTTATAGAATTTATTTTTTTTTTTTTCAGAAGAATGGTGCTATTCATGTATAATAAATGCACTATACATAAGATAATGACGTAAATATTAAAGTACTTCTCCTAAAACGCATATTGGATTTGTATTATTAATGCCAAAATTAATACAGACTTTGACGACCTTTACAGATGTCTCATCTCATTTTTTCTTTTAAAAGGAAAGGGGGTGGGTAAATACAAATCAATTTTTACCCATTTCCTCACTCCCAAGACTCGAACCCGAGTCCACGCAAGTGAGGGGCGACACAGATGTCTCAACTCATTGGATTCTTTAGATGGTACGTATAGATTGGTAGTGCTATTCAACCTTGCTTATGCCTATCATACCATCTTCAAGAAAATGGCTCGTGTTCAAGCTTTTTCAGTAGCTTGGTACGGTTTCTTATATCACAGTGCTTATGTTGCTCCATTTCCCATCTTCAAAAGCCACAGGATTTAGCCTTAAACTCATAACCCTATTTTCCCCAGAATCACCTTTGTATCCTGGAAACCTCATCCAATTTGAAAGAATTCAAAAAATATTTGAAATCTCCAAAGCAAGGGCTAACTATTTAGCATCAATGTCCAAACCAGAAGCACTTTTAAATCCTGAAGAAATCTATCTTCGAGTGCATGAAATGAACTACTTCTACTGTGGATGTACTCTTCGGAACACCAAGCAAATCAGAGTTTTTGCTTTTCGACACTGGCAGCTACCTCATTTGGACTCAATGCCTACCTTTTGTAAATTGGTTTAACCAATCAGCTCCAATATTCAATCCATGCTTCCTCTACTTACAAAAAGATCCCTTGTGATGATCCCATTTGTCGTAGACCGCCATTTCGATGTGAAAATGGACAGTGTGCCCACCGAATAATTTATGCTGGTGGAGCCTCAGCTTCTGGTCTCGTCTCTACTGAGACCTTCACATTTCCTCTCAGCAACAAGCTCGTTTCTGTCCCTGGTGTGATCTTTGGATGCTCAAATGACAATCGAGATTTTTCTTTCGACGGCAACATTGCTGGCATCTTGGGGTTCAGTGTGTCACCTTTTTCGTTACCAGGCCAATTGAAGAGTACCGCTCAAGGCCTTTTCTCTTATTGCTTGGTGTATGCTTATCCCGAAATGGAGGCTACAAGCATCCTGAGGTTAGGCAAAGATGCAAATATTCAGAGGAAGGATATGAAAACAATTCGAATGTTTGTCGATAGATCGAGCCATTACTACCTAAGTTTACAAGACATTAGTGTTGGTGACCATCGCATTGGATTTGCACCTGGAACTTTTGCTCTTCGCGGAAATGGAACGGGGGGTTGCATGACTGATACTGGGGCTATAGCCACTTTTATCCAAAGGGGTCCTTATGAGGTTGTTATGAGACATTTTGATGAACATTTTACATCATTTGGCCGCCAAAGAATGCATAACGGATCTGAAGATTGGGAGTATTGTTACAGATATGACTCGAGATTTCGTGCGTATGCATCGGTGACCAAGGGTACTTTTGTGTGGCAATATCATTCTCTGACAGAAACAGTGTATTGGGAGCATGGCAGCAACAAGATACAAGATTTTTTTATGATCTTAAACGGGCACAATTCGATTTGCCCCTGAAAATTGTGCCAATGACCACCTGTTGTGAAATTCATGAATTCATCTCATCACCTTTTCTTCTTTTGGTGGTTTGATGTTTTGATCATCATTGCGAGGCGAATTTGATGGTGAATAAATTATTATTATTATTATTCTTTACATTGATCGAAATCTTTGCTTTCTTGCTTTCATCAAATAATGGAAGTTTTAGTTAATAATTCCGCAATAAAGCATGCTAGATTCGGAGCAGTTTATCCTATAAGCTATGCGGTATGGCCCTCAATCCTACACAAATACTTCTCAAATCAGACAAGACCCTACATTCTACCCTTCTGAGAGTCTACATAAGATTAGCTTCAATCTTGCACAAATATAATTTTCAAAAAAAAAAAAAAAACTTGTACAAATATACAAATGTCGTCACATGAATCATGGCTTAACATTTTTTTTTAATGTTTTGTATTCATCACACATAACAATTATGTTGGTGAAATTTGTAGCAATATGGAGGCAAACAAGGGAAAAGAAATGGAAAGGTTTGAGGCGTGTATCTACACTTTCCTTTAAGGTTTTATTTGCCCTCACCACACTTGGTTTGCTATAGAGTTGAATGGCAAATTACCTCCAAGATACAACAAACCTTGAATACAATCTTTAGCAAATGAAAATTGTATTCTCAGAACATATATTCTTTACAAATCTGTAAATCTGTATATATATATTTGTTATTCAGTGTTTTCTTTTATGAAGAAAGTGTCTTTTCGTGAAAAATCACAACCATAATCATGGCACATATTCAAAAGACAAAGAACTCTTCAAAAAGACACAATTCGGTTTGAAATTTAACTAACTCTGGAAATAAACGGTTAGCCGTTTGCATTATCGGCTCACCGTTAGTTTCCAGTGACTTTAAAAATTGCCTCTGGAATTTATCGGCACACCGTTAACTATAAACGGTTTGCCGTTAACATACAGCATGCTCTCTGGAACTTATCGGCACACCGTTAACAATAAACGGGTCGCCGTTAACATAAAGCATGCTCTCTGGAACTTATCGGCACACCGTTAACAATAAACGGGTCGCCGTTAACATACAGCATGCTCTCTGGAACTTATCGGCACACCGTTAACAATAAACGGGTCGCCGTTAACATACAGCATGCTCTCTGGAACTATCGGCAAACCGTTAAAATTAAACGGCTCGCCGTTATCATACAGAAACAATTCTATTATTCAAACTTCAAAATATTACAATCTCTTTTACAATCCCCCACTAGATTGTAATATTTTCTAGATTTATCAATGATCAACTTATACATACAAGAAGGTATCTTTCGATTTTAACCTTCAATTAGTGAATATAATTCAAAATATTTACAAGACAACAGTGTGCTAAGCATTAAACTTTGTCTCTTAAGTAAATACCGGAAATATATCACATATAAGCTATCTCAGATTCTAAATTATGTTCTAATTATTTAGCACTCTTCCGGCCTTGTGCTCTATCTTGGATTCATGAACATTTACAAGATTAAACCATGATCTTGTTAGAAACGGCACCATTTCTTATGTTCACTTAGGTGAAAGTTCAATCATGTCTTTAGCTACTATAAGACTTGAATTTCATTAAGAGCAAATACTCATCCTCAAACACGTAGCTAATTTGCACCGAACATCTCAAATGGGATTATTTATTTTCGGTGCTAAACCAATCACATAACAACAATTTGTTATTACCCATTAAACTATAGAATAGTGGTATAACTATTATATAGTTGGGTTACCATCATTGGTGACTTTATCAAGAAAAGGTTTCAATCTCATTCCAATAGATGTATCCTTAACTAAGTCTCTTGAAAGACCTTTTGTTAAGGGATCTGCTAGGTTTTTGTTTGTCCTAACAAAAACAATATTAATAACACCATCTGCTATTAATTGTTTGACATATTCATGTCTCAAGCTAATATGTCTAGACTTTCCATTATACACTTTGTTATAAGCTCTAGACAAAGTAGCTTCACTGTCACAGTACAAAGAAATAGATGGCATCGGTTGTGGTCACAACTCAATTTCAAATAATAAATTTCTTAGCCATTATGCTTCCTTGCCTGCAGCTGCAAGAGCAATAAACTCACTTTCCATTGTTGAGTGAGTTATACATGTTTGTTTTTTTGAAGCCCAAGAAACGGCTCCTCCAGCAACCGTAAAAATCCAACCAAATGTGGATTTATTGTCACTTGTATTGGTTATCCAACTAGCATCCGAATATCCTTCAAGTACTTCAGGATAATTACTATAAAACAAAACCAAATTAATGGTTCTTTTAAGATAACCAAATATCCTTCCAATTGCTTTCCAATGTTCAATGCCAGGGTTACTCGTGAACCTAGACAATTTGCACACCGCAAAAGCTATATCCGGCCTTGTACAATGCATAGCATACATCAAACTACCAATGGCACTAGCATATTCAAGTTGTGCTACTGCTCGGCCTGAATTCTCTAGTAATTTAATACTAGAATCATATGGAGTATTAGCTTCTTTAAATTTCAAGTGATTGAATTTAAGAAGCACTTTTTCAATATAGTGAGATTGACATAACGAGTAACCCCCATTATTTTCTTTTACCTTTACTCCTAAGATTGTATTTACTTCACCAAGATCTTTCATTTTAAATTGTGAAGTTAAATACTTCTTTGTATCATTTACTCCTTCCATGTTTGTTCCAAAGATAAGCATGTCATCAACATACAAGCATATAATCACACCAAAATCATTTGTGAACTTAGAGTATATACATTTATCAGCATTATTATGCTTAAAACCATGAGATAAGATTATTGAATCAAACTTCCCATGCCATTGTTTTGGTGCTTGCTTTAAGCCATAAAGAGACTTGACTAACTTACATACCTTTTTCTCATTTCCAGGCAAAACAAAACCTTTAGGTTGTTCCATATAGATTTCTTCATCAAGATCACCATTAAGAAAAGCAGTTTTAACATCCATTTGATGCACATACAAATTGTTCAACGAAGCAATTGCAAATAACATTCTAATAGATGTTAATCTTGCTACCGGAGCATATGTATCAAAATAATCAATACCACTTCTTTGCTTAAACCCTTTGGCTACTAATCTAGCTTTAAAAGTTTGCAAAGAACCATCATTATTGTACTTTCTTCTAAACACCCATTTGTTGCTAATTGGTTTAGATCCTAGAGGAAGATCAACCAAGATCCATGTTTGGTTCGACATGATCGAATCCATTTCATCATTAACCGCTTCTCTCCAAAAGGAAGCGTCTCTAGAAGACATAGCTTCACGGAATGTCTTTGGATCTTTCTCAACATTTAACAACAATGGCACTTTATTAAGTACATTTTTTCTGTCCCCTTCAACTAAGAAAAGTAATGCTTGTGATGAAATAAAATCCGGTGCTAAATTCTTTTCTTTCCTTTCACGTTGACTTCTCCTTGGTTCGAAAGATGTCATAGACTCTTTCCTTTTATTAGTATTTGTGGAGATACCAGGAGTATTGTCACAAGATTGATTAATCATAGATTCTAACTCAACATTAGAATTATATTGAAATTTATTTTCAATAAACTCAACATCTCTAGATTCTACAATCACATTAGAATCTATATTTAATAATCTATAAGCCTTGGAATTTTCAGCATATCCTACGAAAACACTTTTTATACCTCTAGCACCTAACTTTGATAATTTAGGATCATTTAGTTTATAAAAAGCTATACAACCCCAGACCCTTAAATACATCAAATTTGGTTTTCTTTCTTTCCAAATCTCATAAGGAGATACATGTGTTTTTAAGGATGTAATTCTATTATGAATGTGACATACAGTGAGTAATGCTTCCCCCCATAGATTATTTGGTAGTTTTGCATTAAGGATTATAGAATTTATCATATCCGTAAAAGTTCTATTTTTCCTTTCAGCTAAACCATTTTGTTGAGGAGTAAATGGAGCTGTTCTTTGATGAATAATTCCATGTTCTTCACAGTAACTATCAAATTCATTTGAGAAATATTCACCACCTCTATCACTTCGAACTATTTTGATTTTCTTATCTTTTTGGTTCTCAACTTCAGCCTTGTAAATTTTAAATTTATCAAAGGCTTCATCTTTAGTTCTAAGTAAATACACATATGTGTATCTTGAACTATCATCAATAAAAGTGATAAAATATCGCTTACCTCCTCTTGTTAAATTGACATTATACTCACAAATATCGGTATGTATCAAATCCAATATTTGAGTATTTCGATCGGCTTTCGGAAAAGGTTTCTTAGTTAATTTAGCTTGGATGCATATTTCACACTTATAATTATGGATAATATTAGTACAATTAATTAATCCATGCTTAGACATATATTTCAATGATCTAAAATTTAAGTGTGCTAATCTAGCATGCCAAACATCACAAGACTCAACAATGTAAGCTAAATTGATATTATTATTATTAATGCTGAGTTTGTACATCCCATCACAAGAATACCCTTTCCCAACAAACATTCCATTCTTTGATACAATACAAGTACTACCCTCAAGTACAATTTTAAGCCCATGCTTGCACATACAACTAGCAGAAACAAGATTCTTCCTAATGGAAGGTACATGAAAGACATTATACAAAGTAACTTTCTTTCCAGAAATAAAGTTAATCTCAACTATTCCCTTTCCCGTTACCATGGCAGCATTATTGTTCCCCATGAGAACCAATTGTCCTTCATTTTCTTCTTTGTATGATAAGAAAAATTTCTTATCATTACAAACATGAATGGTTGCTCCTGAATCGAGCCACCATTCACTGGATTTAGTTTCAGCCACATTGGTTTCAGTAATCATGCCAATTTGCATCTCGGAAACCATAGCACAAATCTCTTCAACTTTATCCTCAATGACATTAGCTTTTTGAGTATTTACTTCCTCCCTTTTCTTCTTGAATCTACAGTCACTTTGGCGATGGCCTTTCTTTCCACAAAAGAAACAATTTCCAGAAAACTTTTGTGTGCTATTAGACTTTTTGAATTTCTTGTCATTCTTGACTTTGAAATTCTTGGAAAATTTACTAGCTTCAACAACATGAACCTTAGTAGAATCACTCTTATTCTTGGAATCTCGAGACCTTGTCTCTTCTTCAATTACCAAGTGTTTTTGTAATTCTTCTAAAGTTATGTTTTCTCTACTATGTAAAAGTTTCTTTCTATAATTATTCCAACTTTGAGGCAATTTAGCAATAATAGCCCCAACTTGAAATGATTCAGAAATTTCAACTTTCAATTCTCGAAGCTTAGTAACTATGATTTGTAATTCATGTAATTGATCAAGAATGGATTTTGTATCTACCATGACAAATTCAAAATATTTCGAAACAAGAAATTTATCCGTACCTTCTTTCTCTGTTTTATATTTGTATTCCAGTGCATTCCATATTTCAACAGGAGAAGTAATTGAGTTGTAGAAATCATAGAGTCTGTCAGATAGAGTATTGAGTATGTGACCTCGGCACATCACTTCATCATCTTCACGTTGTTTCCTTGCAGCCTTAACAACTTCGGTATCATCTTCTCTTGGGTCTGGAAATGGTTCCAATTTGGGATCAAGAATATATGCGATCTTCAGAACAGTGAGAAGAAAGAATAACTTCCCTTTCCAACGAGTAAAATTAGTGCCATCAAAACGATCAAGATGGACACTAGGATTTAAGAATGAAGATAGAGTATTTTCAGCCTCCATTGAAAACAAAATAAAACCTTAAAGATTGTTGGTGAAATTTGTAGCAATATGGAGGCAAACAAGGGAAAAGAAATGGAAAGGTTTGAGGCGTGTATCTACATTTTCCTTTAAGGTTTTATTTGCCCTCACCACACTTGGTTTGCTATAGAGTTGAATGGCAAATTACCTCCAAGATACAACAAACCTTGAATACAATCTTTAGCAAATGAAAATTGTATTCTCAGAACATATATTCTTTACAAATCTGTAAATCTGTATATATATATTTGTTATTCAGTATTTTCTTTTATGAAGAAAGTGTCTTTTCATGAAAAATCACAACCATAATCATGGCACATATTCAAAAGACAAAGAACTCTTCAAAAAGACACAATTCGGTTTGAAATTTAACTAACTCTGGAAATAAACGGTTAGCCGTTTGCATTATCGGCTCACCGTTAGTTTCCAGTAACTTTAAAAATTGCCTCTGGAATTTATCGGCACACCGTTAACTATAAACGGTTTGCCGTTAACATACAGCATGCTCTCTGGAGCTTATCGGCACACCGTTAACAATAAACGGGTCGCCGTTAACATACAGCATGCTCTCTGGAACTTATCGGCACACCGTTAACAATAAACGGGTCGCCGTTAACATACAGCATGCTCTCTGGAACTATCGGCAAACCGTTAAAATTAAACGGCTCGCCGTTATCATACAGAAACAATTCTATTATTCAAACTTCAAAATATTACAATCTCTTTTACTGTACAATAGAGTGATAGAAAAATTGTTTTCTACATATTTCAAAGTCCTTTTATTTTTAATTAGTTTATTTCTAAAATTTATAAAATTGGTTTCTCAATTAAAATACATGTTCAAAGTATGTTTAGGCGTAAATAGGTCAATCCTATTGTGGTTTGTCATCATTGTCTTCATGAATAACATTACTAAAGAGCTCCATATCTTTTTATCATTCTTGATTATTATACTAGCTAGTAGTGATCTTATTATTTATTATTGTAACTCATACATAAGTTTACTAGACTATTTAATTAATTTAGAGAGTATGTGTGTGAATGTATACACATCACAATTAATTTCAAGTGCGAACGCCTCATTTTTCTTTTAATGTAGACACACTATTAAACAGTGCCATTTAATAGCATGTTTGCATTACTTATATTAAACTGCATAGTTTAACCGCATGTTCATATGAAAAAAATGAAAATACTCATATTAGAGAAGAACTATGTTTGTATGTGTGCGTACATGCACGTGTTTGTATATCAGAATAAACATGCTATTATGTAATATTAGTACAACAATTTCAATTGAAAAGTTTATTTTCTTGTTTCTGATTATTTTGTCATCAAAATAAGCATGCTAGTAGTGATCTTATTATTTATTACTATATCCCATGCATAAGTTTACTAGACTAGTTAATTAAAATAGTGTGTGTGTACACACAATTATTTTTAGTTGTGGACGCCTAATTTTTTTTAACGCAAACATGCTATTAAACTATGTCATTTAATAGCATGTTTGCACTAATTCTATTAAACTGCATAGTTTAATCACATCTTTGTATAAAAAAAATGAGGATGCCTGTTGTGTTTGAATGTATACATCCATAATTATTTTTAGGTGTGGACGTCTCATTTTTTTAATGCGGATACGCTATTAAACTATGTGTAGACGTCTCATTTTTTTAATGCAAATACGCTATAAACTATGTCATTTAATAGCATATCTGCACTAATTCTATTAAGCTGTTTGGTTTAACCGCATTTCTATACTAATATGTATGTGCATGTGTGTGTGTTTGTATACCAGAATAAGAATGCTATTATGTAATATTAGTACAACAATTTCGATTGAAAAGTCAATTTTCTTGTGTCTGAGATGATCCCGCTCAGTAATGTAGCAAATCAGTATCTTAATTACTATTTAGTCATTTACAGGATTGAGTCAGAAACTCAATTCTACCACCTTCAAGAAATTTGCTTTGCTTTCTTGTTCTAGTTTTCTTGTTTCATAATGCTCTTTGTATCTTTTCATATTACTTCTTCAAGATGAAACTATCTTGAAGGTTTAAAAAAGATAAAATCATTCTGAAATAAATAAAAATACGATATAGATACCAATGAGATAATTAATTTGCTAAGAAAGGGTAAGTGTTAACCAGAGCAGAGCGCGAATTGATGACAGCTAAGACTACAAAATTATTCAATTTTTCTATTATCAATTTAATAAGAAGAAGGAATGGCTCCGTAAATGTATCAATTTTAGAAATGCCTAAAATTACTACATTAATTAGGCAGTTTTTATTTCTTTGTTAGGTTATCTTTTGAAATGTGCGGATGCTTTCACATGGATCAATAGTGAATACGGATGAGATGAAAACTTCTTAGATCGTATTGGGCAGGAATTATGATAGCTAATTACAGTCATTACCACATTAGAAGCTAAAGCTTTTTCTCACCCATGTGAGCGAGCTTCGAAGCCCACACTCTGAACCTGTTGTTCTACCTATGTTGTATATATATATACATGTGGCTTACATCTTTTCAACTTGTATAAACACTACCACGCCTTCCAGAAAATGGCCGTTGTTCAAGTTCTTCCATTAGCTGCTTTCTTTTCTTATTTCCTAATGCTCTTTTTAACCCATTTCACTTCCTCGGAATCCACAGGATTTAGCCTAAAACTGATACCACTTTTTTCTCCTGAATCTCCTTTGTATCCTGGGAATCTCTCCCAATCTGAAAGAATTCATAAAATGTTCGAGATCTCCCAGGTAAGAGCTAATTATATGGCGTCAATGTCAAAGCCAAATGCTTTCCAAGAGCTTGAAGATATCCATCTTCCTATGGACAAACAAGAATCATTCTACTCTGTGGAAGTAAACATCGGTACCCCGATGAAGCCGCAACACTTGCTTTTCGACACAGCCAGTAGTCTTGTTTGGACACAGTGCCAACCCTGCATCCGTTGCTTCGATCAAACAACTCCAATATTTGATCCAAGGGCTTCAACCACTTATTCAGAGATTCCTTGCAACGATCCTCTTTGTCGCAGCCCCTTTAAGTGTGAGAATGGGAAATGCATATACAAAAGACGGTATCATGTTGGAGACATCACGCGAGGTCTTGCCTCTAGGGAGACCTTCGCATTCCCTGTCCGCAACGGGTTCACTGCTGTCCCTCACCTGATCTTTGGTTGCTCAAACGACAACTCCGGTTTCTCTTTCGGCGGAAAGATTTCGGGCATTTTGGGATTCAATGCTTCACCGCTTTCATTAAGCAGCCAACTGAGAAACAGGGTTCAAGGCCTTTTCTCTTACTGTTTGGTCCGCGAAATGGAGGCCACCAGTGTCATAAAATTTGGTCGCGATGCTGATGTACGGAGGAGGGATCTTGAAACTACACCGATATTGCTCTCAAACTTGAGACCTCATTTTTATTTGCACTTGCTAGAGATTAGTATCGGACGTCACAAAGTTAGATTGCCGCCAGGAGCTTTCGATATCATGAGAGATGGAAGCGGGGGTTTTATCATAGACACTGGGACACCAGTCACTTTTATCAGAAATGGTCCTTATCAGACTCTTATGCAGCGCTATGATCAAATCTTGGGATCATTAGGCCGCCAAAGATTGCTGCACAATGCATCTCAAGAATTTGAATATTGTTATAGGTATGATTCGAGTTTTAAGGCGTATCCATCGATGACATTGCATCTTCAAGAAGCGGATTATAAAGTCGAGCCTGAATATATGTACTTCATTGAACCAGAGCAAGGTCGTTTCTGTGTGGCAATTCAAGACGACCCCAAATACAGTATACTGGGAGCATGGCAGCAGCAGAATATGCTAATCATTTATGATCTCAACGTGCCTGCGCTTCGATTTGCGTCTGAAAATTGTGCAAATGGGAGCCTGTGAAATCCACTAATCCTCTTTGATCAGCTTTTATATTTGGTATAATAAATTGAATCAAGATGAATAAACTGTGCTTCATATATTACTCTTATATTTAAAATATCCTTGCTTCTCTTTAAAGTTTAAGGTGGACATAGCTATATATGCATACGAGATTTCGAATATGATCTCAATAGGCGTGCACTCCAGTTAATTTGCACATGAAAATTGTTTTAGATATTATTGGAGACAAAAAGTTCATTAGATGGATGGTGACGCTGTTGATTTTTGGAGTTCTAAATGGCCAAATGATATTATTTTATCTCCTGGGGAAATCCATTCATTCCTTAATGTTATTATGATTTTATGGAGGTCGATACTTTACAAAAAGCAACAAAAAAAAAAATACTATTATAATCTTTAAAAAAATGTTGTAAAGGTCTTATGACATTTGTATATATATTTTTGGGTTAAAAAACATTTTCAAAACAACGGTTTAATGCATATATTCACTGGAAAAAAGTTGATCGTCATGAAAATTGATTAAAAAATATATTAAATAATATTTTTTAAAAAGTGATGACATGCTTACTTAGCTGAAAAACTTAATTTATAACTTAACTAATGTGTCACCAATCAAATTTCACTATTTGGATGAGAAGCGATATGATTTAATTACTAACTGTCACTTAAACCAATTAAATAGAAACACATCAATTGCTCCATCAATTAAGATACAAACTAAATATTTCAATTAAGCAAGCATAATATTATTATCTCTAAAAAAGGGTGTTGAGAGAATTCAGTGAGTTGTTAGCTGTTTTCCAATTTTTTTCAAAATAAAAACCATTAATTTTAGAAGATGATGTTGTAAAATAATTAACTATTAATAAGTGGAAAAGAGTCACAATTATTTTTTTAATTTTATCCATCATGCAAATGTAATAGTCTAACCTATCTACCATTTATAACGTATGAAAGAAATCAATAAAACTTAGAAAATATTTTTGTTCATAGTCTACACCAATATTCTTATGTTTAATTTTTATTAGACAGTTTTTGTTTCCTCTCCAAAATTTTTTATACTGTTAAAAAATTTTAAGAAAATAAATATTTTCAAATAATATGGAAATATGGGAAGAAATTAATATGTTTCTCCACTTAATTATTTGGAGCGCTTAAATACTTTTATGTAGTAAACGATTGGAATGTATTCCTCGTCTACTTTGTCATTCCCGCAAAGACTTTTGCGAACTAGAGATTGGCACATATGAGCCAAATCGACGAGAGGGAGGATCCTATGCTTAGACCGATTTGCTAAATTGAAGGCAGGCCCCCCGTGATGACACAGTAATGATTGCTTTGCAATTGAAAAAAGAGGAACGCTCTTGCCATATCCTAACGAAATAGCTACTTTCATTTCCCATGGAAATACTATAGTTCGTGAAGAAATACTTAACTGCTGCACAGATAGATCTCAATACTTATACATATCCTTTGCGCGATATTCAGGTACGGGAACAACAGTCATTTTATTCCAAGGAGTCTTTTTATGCAACTTTTTTTATTAACATATATATCATTGGGCCGTTCAATCCTGATTTAGTTTTAATGTATATTGATAATAAAATATATTTAATAAAATCACCGGTACATGAAAATTTATAAAATAAATATTTGTTATATTCTTTACCTCCTCAGTCTTCAACCTATTCCTTACATTCTTATATTTGTTTTTTGGACTAAAATAAAGATTTACTTATTTGTAGATTTATTAAAGCTGATTCGGTATGTCTTCCCAAAAAAAAAAAAAAAAAATTGGTACATAAAATTCTACATCTTAAATAACATAATTGGAAAAGCATAAAATAAATATTTCCCATGGAAATTTAATTAATTATTTAATTGAATTGTGATTATAAAGGGTATAATTTATAGCTTTTTGCACAAAACCTCAATTTTCCTAGAGCCGGCGTGCAAGCGCGATATACTTGGTTCCACTTTGACCCAAAATCTTCCGGAGCCCTATGTCAAACACGTAGCAGACATAAATATAAGAAATAGAGAATAAAACTGACCGCAACTCAATTTTTGCGAGAAAATTTCTAAAATTCCTTGGCTGAAAATTAAAAAAATTACATCAGCCATAGATGAAGAGATATAAATTTACCTAAATTGTCAGACTCACACTCTTATTGATTTTATTTTGCGCTCAAATTTAAATAAAACCCAAATTTCTTTCACTTTCGCAAACTACGAACACCAGACTCTAGGCATTTTGTTCTACGTAAGAAATTTAATAGCTGAACTGATGAGAGAATTCTTTCACTGTTTCAGTGCCCAGAGTAAACTCAGTCCGATACAATTGGGCCCAGCTTCTCTTCAGTTCCACAAATCAGGCCTTTTGACACCATTCCAAATTTTTCATGAAACTCTTCTTTGATTGAAATTACCTAAATAATTAAAGATAAATTAATTATTTTTTTTATAAAATTTTAATTAAAAACTTAAATAAATTATTATTTTAATAATTTTTTACATCCAACCATTTAATCATTTTTTTTATTCTTTATATTTTAATTGAAAATATATATATTTTTTTTAAAAACTTTTATGAATTAAGAATTATAGAGATAGAAATCATGTAACAAGGAGAAAATAATTTGAGATTTTAGGATCTGTATACGTTTATAGATAAAAACTTAAAAGAAATACTCTTTTAAGGGTAAAGTTTTAATGATAAAATGATTGATTTTAACTTATGAATTAATATTATATAAATTGAGAGGGGTATCCAAAACGGTTTATCTGGATTTTTGAGGGGTGTTAAAAAAGTGTCGCTCAGTCCACAACTAATACAAACTTGGTTTCACATTGGGCCCAATCAAGACACTGGGCTGAATTTCGCCTTGTTGGAGTACACGCAGCGTTTAATGGAGAAGCAGAAAACGGTGCCGATTCCGGGCAATTTCGGCATTGACAGACAAGTCTTCCAGACAGACTCCGAGTTCGGCCGAGGAAACTTCTTTGGCCTATTCTCATTTTTGAAATCATAAACACGGAATAAGGAAAAAAAGGGCAAAAAAAAAAAAAAAAACAAAAACGAGAAACAAAAATTTGATTTCAGAAAACAAGAGAAACACTTTTCGAATTCCAAAAAGAATGTCCGAGCGGGATAGAGGCTGGGATTTCCATCTGCGAAACTTATCGAACAGCGCTAGAGACTCCAGTGTCGCCACCGACCCCGCCGCCGATCCTTCCGTTCTCCACTCTGTACGTAATTTTCATTCCCGTGCGAATTCATTTAAACGGCGCTTTTGGATGATTTCACAGTTGTTTTTCTTCTCTTTGTGTCTGTTTCTGAATAGGTTAAGAAGTTATACGAATTTTGTAAGGAGGAGAAAAACGATGACCTCGTGGCAAGGGTTTATCCACATATTAACAAGCTATTTCAACGATCCGTTGCCTCGCTTTCACAATCTCGCACCTCTAATGGCCTTCTCTTGCTGGTATTGCTTTTTTCCCCCCCTAAGTTAGTTTATTTATTTTAACTTATTTTTGCTGTATTTATTCTTAATTTGCTTAAAATTTTTAGTGTCTCTATGTAATATTTACTTACTACGATTATTAGAAGTAGAATCCTACTGTGCTTCGCCTGTTTCAGTTATATATGCTCGATGTGTAACTGGGAATGACTTTGGCTTCTCTAAAATTGCTTTAGCATCATTTAATGTGCTTTTTATGCCTATTTGTAGCTTCGTGCTGAAATAGAAAATTGCTATTTGGCATCAAAATGTACTTTTACTACTTGCTACTTTTCTTTCTTATAAGCACTTAATTGATGGTTTTCTACAAAGTGTCTTTTGGTTTAGAGGACCACTTACATGTTCTTCTGGAGGAGTGATTGATAGATGACGATCTTGCAAAAAGCAGTTTTTAAGTGATTATATAAAAAGTATCCTTGTTCTAAAACAATTTCTACAGAAGCACTCGCAGTCATTTGTTTGTTTATAATGTTCTTTTTCAGAAGAAAAAAAAAATCCTGTGGTTTAACTTTTTTCTGCCAGTTACATTTTGTTAATATTGCTTGAATTTTTTGTTTGCATATCATACAACAGGCTATTCTTCAGTTTTTCCTTGATTTTGGGGAAGTGGTTCTACATGATGCTGATCCAAGTATAAAGACGTTTTTCCGTTCATGTTTGAGCCGGTAAAGGATCAACTTTTAAATGATATCTGTGATCATTACTTGCAAACAGAAATGTAAGATGTGATAAATATGTATCATATTTTTAGAAAACCATCAATTATGTGCTTATAAGTAAGAAAATCAGTAAAAGCACTTTTTGATGTAGCTGCATACCTCTAAATTCGTTTCAGGAGCATTGACTTTGAAATGGGTGTTAAAGTACTGCCTTTTTAGAATTATTGAGTTATTGTAAAATAGAGGCCATATGCCCATAAGCTACGGGCAACATACAAAGACATTAGAATATTATTTTCAGGCACTAGAATGAAATCTGTGCTCACCACCACAAGTTTCTTGATAATAGTAGTGCCAAAGTGAAAAATGACAATTGATCTCCTACTATAATTTGCCTGTGGTTTAGAGTATAGGCCATATGGACAAAGGTAATGGCTTTTGCTCATGGATTTTTTGAACATTATTGTGCAATACTATTTGCAATATCTAATTAGAGCACACCCCTATATTATTCTGATGTTGTTTACAGTGAGTTTGCAGATCCTGTTGTTGCGGAAGCAACCCTTGACTTTATAAATGTGAACAAGAAGAAACTTTTGAGTTCTTTCCCTACTTTGTTGCCTCAGGTATGATTTAATATTTATGTTGCTCTTATGTTGTAAGCGTGGGTCTATCCCTAATAAAATTTGGAGCTGAAAATTATTTGGCCAGACATTGCACCTCTAAATATTCAACCTATCATCATTTAAAAATCATTTGTAATAAAACTTTAATTATTCACCCCAATTGTATTCAAATAATGTGAAAATGAAATTTCGTTTGGATTTGGTCCTCCGATTGAACAATGGAAAGTCAATATAAATCATTCTCCTATGGGCATGCTAGATACAATCAGCACAGTCATGCAACTCTGTCTGATATTAATGATCTCCTTGCAGTTCTTTCCTCTGTTGCTAAAGCTAATAGCATGGAATGGAGAGAAGTAAGTTCTTGTTTGCAACCGCTATTTTCTTTTGAATTATTAGATAAAATCAATTTATATCATTTTGTGTTTCTTATTCCCCAAAATTTAGTGGCACTGGGGTTTTATTCTTGCTAAACTGAAATCTTTTCTCTAGAGAAAGGAACAATCAAGGCTTCCCTTTTCTGAATACCCTCTATAAAATGTAAATTTTGAGGCCATAATTTATTTCTAGAACATGAAGATTTTGGAGTTCTTAATCAATATTTTTGAAGAATTTTGAAAAGAAACAGAGTTTTAGGTTTCTCATTCATATACAAAATAGAGTTTGTGCCCTATATTTGAAGATACAGAAAGAAACTAAAAAGGAAAGCTCATATTACAGCTAATTATAATAAGTCAACTTCCTAAAAATATATAGATTTGTACAGCTAAAATATTCCTATAATCATGCCAATATCTTGGCTGATTTGTTCTAATTTCAGCATTTTCCAACACTCCCCCTCAAGCTGGTTTGAAAATATCTTCCATAGCCAGCTTGCCAATCAAGTGCTCAAATTGTCTAGATGATAATCCTTTTGTGAGTATATATGCAACCTGATCAGTAGATGGAATGTAGGCAAACAAATCAGACCATTATCCAATTTTTCCTTTATGAAGTGCTTATCAATCTCCCCATGCTTTGTTCTATCATGTAGAACTGGATTATGTGCGATGGAGATGGCAGCTTTGTTATCTCAATATACTTTCATAGGCAAAGAATGAGAGATTCCTAATTCTGCCAATAACCTCTTGATCCAAATAACTTGACAAATCCCCTGAGCGAGGGCTCGAAATTCTGCCTCAGCACTACTTCTAGCCACCACTGGTTGCTTCTTGCTGCACCAAGTAACCAAATTGCCCCCTACAAATGTACAGTGGCCGGTGTTGATCTCCTATCGATGACACTTCCAGCCCAATCTCATTGGTGTAAACTGCAACTTGAAGATGTCCATTTCTTTTAAATAATAGGCCTTTTCCTGGAGTTCCCTTCAAATACCTTAGGATCCTATAAGTTGCATCAAAATGTTTTGGACCAGGAGAATGCATAAACTGGCTTACAATGTTGACTGCAAGGGCTATATCAGGACGAGTATGTGAAAGATAGATCAATCTCCCTACAAGATGTTGGTACTGATCTCTTTTACAAACTTCTTTAGGCTTGGCTTGTTCAAGCTTCACATTTGATTCTATAGGTGTCTCAGCTGTCTTGCAACCTAGTAAACCCGTTTCTTTGAGAAGGTCTAAAACATATTTCCTTTGAGAGACAAAGATGCCTTCTTTCGATCTTGCAAACTCCATACCGAGAAAGTACCTTAATGCTCCTAGGTCCTTGATCTCGAACTCATTAGCAACTACTTCTTTCAATCTTTTAAGTTCGACATGATCATCTTCAGTGAGGATTATATCACCCACATAAATGTTCCCTTCTTTAAATTGTCTAAAGAACACCATGTGATCCGCTTAGCTTTGACAGTAACCTTGGTTTTTTACGACCTTACCAAAGTGCTCAAACCAAGCTCTGGGAGACTGTTTGAGTCCATAAAGAGATTTCTTTAAGCACACACTTTATTTCTACCCATCTTATCCGCAAATCCCGGTGGCAACTCCATGAACACTTCTTCTTCCAAGTCTCCATTTAGAAATGCATTCTTTACATCCAACTAGTGTAATGGCCAATCATAATGTATTTCCAAAGAGAGAACCCGAATTGAGTTCATTTTTGCAACTGGTGCAAATGTTTCTTGATAGTCAATTTCGTGTGTTTGTGTAAATCCCTTAGCCACAAGTCTAGCCTTGTATCTCTCTATACTGCCATCAACTTTGCACTTGATGGTAAACACCCATTTATAGCCTACTGTTTTTTTCTTCTAGAACTGCTAATTTCCAATTCAGGTGATCTAGAGCTTCCTAAATGTTTCTCGGGACTAATAGGTGAGTAATATTTGAGGTAAAAACCCTATGATTATTAGAAAGCCTATGGTATGACAAATATTTGGCATTAGAAAGCTTATGGTATGACAAATATTTGGCAATAAGATGTTTAGTACAGGTTCGAACACCTTTTCTAATGGCTATAGGTACATTATGATCAACAGGAAGCATAGTCGTTGGAGTGGGAGTATTAGGAAGATTACCTAGAGAATTTTGAGTGTCCAACTGACTTGATTCCGGAAATGATGGTTGAACTTGTACAGGGGTAGTTGGTGGTATTTCCCCCCCTGTTCGTAAATCACTTGTACTTGGCATCAGTGAATTAGCGTTTTCATTTTCATCAGTTAAAACTTGTGATTCCTCATTTATTAGATCAAATTCTGGAAAGAAAACATTGGGCATGGGTATAGATGTTTGCCAAAATTGATCTTCATTGCTTTCTATCTCCCCCTGAAGATCAGTTTTAAAGAAAGGTTCATTTTCCCAAAAAGTGACATCCATACTAATGAAAACCTTTTTTGTTTTTGAATTTAAACACGTGTACCCCTTTTTATTAGAAGAATAACCTAAAAAAATGTATTTTTCACCCTAGGATCAAGTTTAGAGCATAAGTGACTTGGTATATGGACAAAAACAGTGCAGCCAAACACCCTTAATGGCAGATTATAAATGAGTTTATTTTCTAGAAACAAATTTCTGAGACTTTGTAAAGGTGTTATGTATTTTAAAACACGTGTTGGCATTCTGTTAATCAAATAACATGCTGTTAGAATAGCATCTATCCATAAATACTTCGGGACATGCATAGAAAACGTTATTGCTCAGGCAACTTCAAGTAAGTGTCGATTTTTCCTCTAAGCAATTCCATTCTGTTGAGGAGTAACACAACAAGTGGATTAGTGTTCAATGCCTTTTTCTTTTAAAAATTTTTCTAGATATACGTTGAAATATTCAGTTCGGTTATCAGTTCGAAGAATGCTTATATTTGTTTGAAACTAATTTTCAACCATAGTGTAAAAATCTTTAAAATTTTTTTATGGGTGTTCAGGATCCAATCTGATCCGCTCAATTCGTCTGATTTGTAGAAATCTGATCGGTAAAAATTTGATATGTGGATTGGTGGATTGGATTGGATTGAATTGAAAATTTGAAAATCCGCAATCGATGGATTGGATATGGATTTACTTTTGTAAATTCGCAAAAATTTGCGAATCCACAAAAAAATAAAAAATATTTATTTAATTAAAAAATTAAACTTGTAAATATGGTATTAGTACTTACTAATAAATAAATAAGTTCAAATATAATTACATTAACATCATATTATATCTTATCCGATAATAATGTAAAATAAAAAATAATTAATTAAATAAATATAGCTTCCTAAACAATTAGTTTTTTTGTATTGATCTAAACAAATGAGATTTTTTCTTTTTGGTGTGTTATACTTTAAAACTTTGAATGTATTTTCTAGTTTTATTCAAATAATTAATTTATTTAAATCTTATTTAATTTTGAATTTGATCGGTAGTAAAGTTATTTTTATATTAAATTTTTTTTATATTAAATTTTTTTATTTAGTTAGTTCATAGGTTGGAAATAATTACAAACTTTTAATCCGTAAAAAAACTTCACAAAATGGTGGATTGGATATGGATTGGGTCAAATTCGCATCTGATTCGCAGACGTATAGATTAAATTTGAATTGAGTTTCATTGATTCGTGGATTGGATTGAAAATTTATAATTCGCAAAATTGTGAATCGGATATATATTGATGCCCAATCCGCAAAATCCGATCCGTGAACACCCCTACATTTTTTCAACTTCAGACTTTTCTCTCATTAAATAAATCCAACAAAGTCTAGTATGGTTATCAATGAAAGTAACAAACCATTTTTTTCTAGTTAAAGTAGTGATTTTTTAGGGACCCTAAACATCACTATGAATTAAATAAAATGGTTTTGATGCAGGATAAGGCCTTGATTTATATGAAACTTGATGACCTTTTGATAAGTAGCAAACATCACATTTAAAGGAATTATAATCCAAATTCTTAAATAAACTAGGAAACAAATGTTTTAAATACGGAAAACTAGGATGCCCTAGCCTACGATGCTATAGCATAATTTGTTCATGAATAGAAACAGAACTAGTACCACCACTTAAGCCCTAAGCTTGTTTATTGCAAAACGAATTGTCATTAAAGTAGTAAAGACCTTCAATTATCCTAACATTGCCAGTCATCATCCCCGTAATCTGGTCCTGAAATTCACAGTGGGAGTCAAAAAATATGACACACCAATTAGAATCTTTTGATAATTTGCTAACAGATAAAAGATTGCAAGAAAGCTTAGGGACATGAAGGACTGATTTCAGTTCTATTTTTTCTGAAATTCTAACTGAACCTGTTCCTGCAATAGGTGAAAAACTCCCATCTGCAATCTTAACATTTCTATTACCAGAACATGGAAGATAAGACTTAAATAAATGAGAAAGATTGGTCGTATTATCTGATGCACTTGAATCAATGATCCAAGGTGAGGAAACTAAGGTACTGGTTAGGGCGTTTGAAGTACTACCTGATTGTGCAAGAGAACCACTAGGAATACCAGATGGTGGGTTAGGCTTTAGCAATTTTAGAAGCTGATCAACCTGCTCTTTGGTGAGGAAGCTGGCTTTAGCTTCATTGGCTGAAGGAGTTCTGAAACTATTTTTATCACTGGATTTTTTGCCCTTCATATTTGCGGGCTTCCCATGAAGTTTCTAGCAAGTCTCTCGAGTGTGGTGTGGTTTATTGCAATGGTCACACCAAACTCGGGGTTTTTCTTCAGTCTTCTGCTGGTTTTTGCATGACCGAGCTGCATGAGCATTAGCAGTAGTCAATGCCAAGTTCACAACAGGTGCACCTAACCCTTTTCTGCCCAGCATAACATTCTGGCGACTTTCCTCCCGTCTAACTTCAGAAAATACCTCTCCAATTGGTGGCAAAGGCTGTCTTCCAATTATTCTGCCTCTTACTTCATCAAATTTGACATTAAGTCCTGCCAAAAACTTGTAAATTCTATTACTTTCCACCATCTTTTGGTGGTGATTGTAATCGTTAGTATTCTTCCATTCATAGTCATCACGAAACAAGTCCAAATCCTGCCACAAGCCTTTTAGGATATTGTAATATTTTGTAACACTATCTCCCCCTTGCCGAATTTCTCCTAGACAAAGCTGTAACTCATAGATCTGTGACTGGTTGCCAACGTCAGAATAAATCTGACAAACATTATCCCAAAGGTCTTTAGCAGTAGGATAACACATATAGTTTACACTGATGTCTTCCTCCATAGAATCGACCAGCCAAGCCATTACCATGGAATTTTCTGCATCCCAAGTGGCAAACGCTGGTTCTGTTTTGGCAGGAGCTTTGGTTTCACCGGTGAGATATCCAATCTTCCCCCTCCCTCGGATATACATTCTAAGTGATTGAGACCAACGCAAAAAATTCCTTTCATTGAGGCGGATGGTGGTAATCTAAATATGATGAGATTCAATAGAGTGGGAATTCTTTGTTTCAACGAGTTTAGAAGTAACACTAGAAGAGGATTCTGAAATTTCTTACATGGTGAAGAAGAAGGAGAGAGAGTTCAGCTGCCAAGGTTAGAGAGACAAAGGAAAAAGCCTTTTTGGCTCTGATAGCATGAAGAATTTTGAAAAGAAACAGAGTTGTAGGTTTCTCATTCATATACAAAATAGAGTTTTTGCCCTATATTTAAAGATACAGAAAGAAACTAAAAAGGAAAGCTAATATCACAGCTAATTATAATAAGTCAACTTCCTAAAATTATACAGATTTGTACAGCTAGAATATTCCTATAATCAGGCTCATATCTTGGCTGATTTGTTCTAATTTCAGTGTTTTCCAACAATTTTCTGTGTTGTTGTGGTCGAAATTGTTTTGTTGTAAAACGTTGATTATGTATATAGTATTAAAAAGTACAAAGCACTGTTTGGATGTTTTCTTTTGATGAAAGCACTGTTTGGATGTTTTCTCTTGATGAACTATCTCATTTAGACCAACTTACTCATCTGGCTTGGCAGGTTAGAAAAAGCATTCCTGAAGGTTTTTCCAGGTGTGATGTCGTCTGCATCATTTCTTCCTCTACTTTCAGCTCTAGTGGATTTGCCAAGTGAGTTTGTACATATGGCTTACCAACAAACTACTATGTTTTAGTGGAGTGGTACTGACACAATCATTTGGCCTTTTTACACCCTGATTAAAGTACGGATACAGGCCTTTCTTAAGTTATGTGATTGGAAAGTGTAGCGCTTTAAATGAGACAAGCCAATTTTATGGTGTTCAAGATAAATGCACAGTTTGTTTTATTTCATAGGCTTGAAAGAAATATCCAAGCCTGGCTTTGAGATGTAAAACTTTACTGTAGGATTAATTCTCTCCTTCCCCACAGACGGTTACTAAACTAATATACTTCTTCAATGGAAAATTTTCTGCTGCTAAGATCAGGAAGTGTTGCAATGTCAGAAGATTTAGAAATGCTAATAATATTTACTTCATATTTTCCAGCTGCTTCTCCTTAACTTTTCTTATTATATTTATTTTTTTCTAGAAGGCAATGAGTTTTCCGAGTGGCTTACCCCAGTTACTTTACCTTGTTATCTTGATATTTGGCCTCTGATTATCGTGGATTGTGAAGTTATGCTGCTGTCTGAACCAGGTTTTACATGATTCCTCTGAAACTAACTTCATTGTAAACTTTTGTTCCCCTTGTTCATCTTTACTAGTTTTGGTTGTGGCATTGGAGAAGGTAGAAAAGAGTTCAGGATCATTAATTGGAAGCAGCATAGCTACAATCCAGAAGAGTACGGCCCCTGAGGTTACTTTTGAGACCTTTGGAAATGCATGGATCTAGCCAGAAATTTGTGCATAATGCAACTAATTTTACTAAATGCATATAAATGCAGATGCTACTTGCATTTATGGATGAAGCCTATACTGGTTCAACCATAGCAGATGGAGGGGGAGACTCTGAATCAGAGGATATTAATACAATAGATGTAGCTGATCCTCTGTTTCTTGAACTTCTGAAGGATGAAAATGATGGCCTTGCTGTATGGTTCTTTCCATGTCTATTTCTATTTTGCTACCAAGAAAATACAAATGATAAATTTTCTCAATGAAAGAATTTTTCATCCTGTTGACAGTGTAGAAATATGTTTCTGTCTTACAGTTCAAGAGCGTTCTCAGATACTGTTTTATGTATTCATCTGTTATCTCAGTTTGGTTATTTACCTTCTCTGGATCCACCTGTTGCAGCCTGTCTTAATTGCAACTTGTGTACTACTTCTCTTCCCTATTAGTGGATGCAATAAGTATTTGAATTGGATTCACATACAGTCTCAAAGCTATAAAATCATAGATTTTAGTTCATTTTCCATATTGGGTTGGACATCTTTCATGGATGGATAGGTGAAATAAGCTGACAGTGTAATTATGCTTATATCAGGAGCGACACTGGGCTTCTCCTGGAATGGCTGCAACTTTACAAGCTGCAATAAATGTCCCTCCGTCTGATAGGCTGAAACAGATATTGAATATGACCCCTCGGCTCCTGGATGTATATTTTGCTATAGCATTGCGAGATGTCAATGATTGTATGTCTATCCTTCTGTGAATCTTCATTTAATGTCTGCAATTTTCCTCTTTTTATGAACTAATAATCTGAAAATTGCTATTGTAATGAAAGGAAGTTGTATTGTTTTCTGGTCAAGTTGATGGCATTTCTGAGATATTCCCTCTCTTTTGCAGCTTTAATCTGTGCATTGATTCCCCAGCTTATGGCGAGAAATGCTACTCTGTTCCTTGACAAAAACTTTTCTTACGAGGTACTACCATATTTGGAAATCTTTTAAGATTCCATTTTAGTTTTTGGTTACTGCAAAAGCAATAATAAGATCTGAAAGCAGTACATATTATGACATGTTGGGACTTGTATGATCCACAAACTTGGAGTATGCATATTTAGGGAATGTCATGATCTTTATTTCTGCCACTCAAGGTTTCCAAAAGGTAGGCCATGCATAAATGCATTGGAAAGAACAGAATTTTCTAGTAATTCACCAACCCTTGCAACAGGATATAAATTCTTTTCTCTTTACTGAAATATGGTAAATAATAAATTGTTTTCATTATTACTGTTATTATTTGACTGTTGCTTTCTAATATTTTCTATTTATATATGCTTGTAGGTTCGTAAAAGGCTCTTAGAATTCATGCTTGCTGCGTTTCAGCGATCTCCAGATTTTATTGCGCTTTTGAAGGTATCATCTTGCAAAATATTACCTTATAGTAGCTATCTTATTATTTATATTTCAACCACTTGATATTCAAAAGCTCTTCCGGTGCATGGTATGTTTGAGCATTTGCTTAAAATCTGAAGTACAAATTTTTTATCCGATCATTGTGCAAAAAGTGGGAATCTTTATCAGGAGTCACTAACATTTAGAAAAATATGAAGACATTCATTCTTAATTATACTTGGAAACTTCTTTTGCATCGTTGTTGTCAATGAGTAATTCCATAATTGAAGATTGAAAAGGTGCTTGTCATTGTCATGCTGTTGGCATGATTTTATTGCGCATTAGAGTTTTCTTCTCTTGAGATTGTAAGATTCTGCTGGCCAACAGCCATAAACTTAGATATCTGTTTTAGAGAAGCCAGAAATTTAGAGGATTTAATGGCATTTTGCAGTGAGTTCATTTTATGAGTCTGCGTTTATATACCGGCATTACCTCCACTCTGCTAGATGTTCGGTAAAATATATGAGTGATGGTTGTAAAGGAAAGTATTAGAAATTGTTTTAACTGTGCATATCAGCAACCATATTTCTGGTAGATTCTATTCCAGCACATCATCTCTTAACGTTGATGACAATTCAATTTAACTCCTTTGCAGAAGCCTATAATGGACAGACTTGCAGAAGCCTATGATAGCCCTGCCAAGGTCAGTTGCTACATCCCTTTTGACTGTGGTGAATTTTGGTTTAGAGAACAATTTGATCAATATTTTCCTGCACAGATGGAGTTGGCGCTACAATTGTGTTGGGCCATTGGGGAGCATGGCGGAGGTGGCACATCTCACAAAGATGCAGCTCGTGAGCTCTTCGAAAATTTAGAACTACTTTTGTATGAAAACCTTTCATCTAGGTAAAATCTCAATAGCTCTATACAAGCTCTTTGAGTTTTTCGTTGTGATCATTGCGATAGGTTTGCTGAGTCTCAATTCTCCTTAATTGGAAAGCCGTGTTGGCTTAAGGCAGGAAGCAGCTGTGGGCTCTGATAGTGAAAACTACCAGAAGTCATCACAATCGAGGCTTTTATGTTTTGTTGTTACAGCTATTGCAAAGCTTGCCACATATCACCATGAATTATTACCAAGGGCACGTGTTTCCTTGGGCAAGGTCTGTTTATTACTTATAATTATCATCTGTTATGATTTCCCTTTTAAGAAAAAGAACTGCATGTTCATGCTCGCAAGTGAAACACAAGAGAGGCGATTACATATCTGTGATATGTTTTTTGCCATACAATTAGAACACATCAAGTTGGGTATTTGTTTCCAGGTAGCTCGATCTCGGATCCCAGATGAGAGGGTGTGGAAGCGTGCTCGTGATTACTTGGGTTTAATGAATGACCCTGCAATTTGTTTGTCTATTCTGGGGCCATCAAGACCTTCACAACATGACATCCAGAAACCAGGAACTGTCAACTGGAGTGAAGGCGGAAGAAAGATGGTCGCTCATTTTCCATTTTACATCCTTGGAGAACAAAAAGGTCAGGCATAGATTTTATACAGGGACTACTTTTGTTCCTAAAAAATTTTTGCCTAATATGTAGAGAGAATCTTTTGGAGAACACTCAACCTGTTAAGTGGAAAAGTGCATAAGCCAGACACTTTCTTCCTTCCAAATCAGCTTATCTGATATTTTTGGATGAGATGAGTTTTAAGGTTCTAATTCTTGCCATCTGCAAATTAATGCCATTTTTTTCCGGTGTTTCAGGTCCACCTTTCCTTGATTTTTCAATTTCAGATATTCTTCCAAGAAAATAATGGCAGCCTATTTGTAGGAAAGATACATCTCTCGAGTTTCCAGATTTTGTTGGAGCTTCCAGAGTAGATATTACTTGTACCATATAGATACATCCTAGAGTGAAAAGTTTTCATTCCCTCCTAATGTTGTACCGTATGACTTTGAAGGTTCGAAATAGTCATTATATGACCATTTCGAACTTCTTTTTTGCGAATTTTGTAATTTATATTCTGTTAACAATTGGTTTATTGTCTTTGACAAAACTTCCCTGAATTTCTGACCCTGTAATCGGCCGCCTCCTGTATGTGCCATTGTTGGGTGACGAATTTCTTTCCCTTTTTTGTCCCCTCCTGGGGGAGAGGGTAACGAACTAAAACAAGAAGGGCGTGGGCTGCTTATCTTACATGAATTGAAACCGTGGCGGTTTTCATAGGGGGACTATTAAGTTTTCAGTACGATTTGGAGGGTTATAAAATGTTATGAAGCGTTCTTGGAGGCCTTTGATAATAATCTAACTTTCATTTTTGGGCCTATGAAATTGCAATTAGCTTACATTAAAGTTATTTTCCCGTATCTATTTTCCTTGGATGAGGTTATGATTCCTGTTTTTACTATTATCCATAAAATTTTATGAAACATTAAAATTAAAAATAAATAATAAATAAAAGATTTCACGGAGATTTCATATTTCAAGGTGTCAAAATATCATCACCCACCACCATAAATCCCACCTGGAGCCCGTACTCGTGAGTCATTGAGTAACGGAACTGTAATAGAACCGAGCCCTAAACAAATTAAACAATCCACCAATCAAAACAAAACAAAAAAAAAATTGCCACGTAGGCACAAATCCTAGCAACAACATTATTTTTCAACTTCGTATTATTACCTGGCAATGTTGGTGTTCTACACCTTTCTGCGTGCCCAACACATGCAGTAACCGCACCGTGACACAAAATTTCTCTATGTATCATTTTTATCCAAAAGAATATATATATATATATATCGATGTATTCTAGAGAGTGATGGATCTGTTTGTTCTACTGATATTTATCTGATGATCATCATGTATGTTCATGTGATACTACATTAATTTTCTGTCGTTATTTATTTTGGCATTTTTTTAGTGCAAGAATGCACGTCAATTTTGAAAAATGAACTCTATGTTTGTGTAGATTCAACATGAATCCTATGCATTTCCCTGAATTTTTCCTTTTCTGTTGTTAATTTAGGTTTGATCCTGTGAGATCTTTTTCTGATTCAAGTTATTTTTGTTCATTTTGATTAGATGTTTTGGAGAGAAAAGTATTACTATGATCTCTATGACCAAATTAATCAAACTGAAATTTATAATGCGTCACAGTTGAAATTAAAGATATGGATGGACAAACATGATGATCATTTTCTTGGCAAAGACATGAACAGTGAACTACGAGCCATGAAGAAGTGAGTTCTTTGAAAATAGATTGAGACATGTGTGGCTGTTATTATTACACTTTTTTTTATATATAACTAATTTTTGTTTACCATGTCATGTTGATGCTAATTTCTTTAATTTGATTTAATTTTTTTGGGTATCAAAATCAGTTTTGTCGAAGGGTTTCCGAGTTCCGGTGATGAGAATGCTATGGAGGTTCCTGGGCAATTAGGGTTTCAACCTGATGTCAATATAGGGGTAAGTACTAAAAGGCTCGCTGCATCACAAGACACGTTAATTGTATCCTCGCTATCAAATTTTTAATTGTGATTGAATAGTCTCATGTAGTAATTCATATTTATTCAACATTCATGAGACATGATCGTCAGATATACCATATATATGGTCATTAAAATTTCTAATCGTCAGATATACCATATATATGGTCATTAAAATTTCTAATCAAAAACCCTACTTACATCTTCGTATTGGTTTTTATATGTAATTAACTTTTTTATTTTTTGTATAATCTTTGCCTTGACTACAAGGTTGATGATGTGCATCAAAATGATGAAGATACCAGCTCCCCTTCGCTTAGTATTCATGCTTCTCCACAAGATTCACCTGATTCTAGGTCATCAACTAACGTAAGAAGTGATCAGACGAACCGAGCAAGTGACCTATTTATGGCCGTTTCAGTGTCTGCTGAGACAAACAAGACTAGAATCACTGACCTTGTCTATTCAGCGATGGAGGAGCTAGTGAAAATGGCCCTCGAGGGAGAACCTCTATGGCATATCGATGGAGACAGTGAAAGTCTAAATGGCTTCGAGTATATGAAGGAGTTTGGAAGTGTTGATGCAACATTGAGGGAAATTATGAGAATGGTTGAGGTAGGAGATCCTCAAGTGCCTAATTTAGAGCCCAACGACGAATCTCCATTTGAATGTACAGATAGGCCTATGTTACCTAAGGAACTTGGAGAGGAACATCTTTACACTGAAGCTTCACGCCAAATAGGTTTAGTTAGTGCGAATCCTGCCACTGTTGTTGAATTGCTAATGGATGTGGTAGGGTTTCCCATATGTTAATTAGTTTCCGTGTCATTAATTTTGAGCCATAATGAAATTCCTTTTGTTTTGTTTTGATAATCAGAATCAGTGGTCGTTAGTGTTTGCAAATATTATCTCAAGAGCAAATCTACTACAAGTTCTATCAACAGGAGTAGACGGGAACTATGATGGCACACTGCAACTGGTAATTTTGTTGTTAGATGAGCTTCACTTGCTTTATTTGAATGCAAAATTTTGCTAGTGTAAACATGGAAAATGGTGGATGCATTGAGAAATTTTCAAATTTTCTGATCATATGAGAAATTTCTGTTTCTTCATATAGCAAAATGGTGATTACAATCAATTAATTAACGTTGAGTTCTAGTTGCATTTAAACTTAAGTCTTCAGTTCAACTTCATTTCCCTATTGCATGATCTTGTGAGAAAATTCATAAAGTTTCACGTTAAGAAACAAAAGAGAATAAAGGTGTTCCCATTGGAATATTGAACTTCTAAATTGTTTTCACAATGTACTTTGATTACCGCACCCATATTTCTTGTAGATACGAGGAAATGCATTTACTCATTCATTGGTTTCTGAAGAAGTTGACTATTTTCATTTTTTTAAAAAAAAAAAAAAGAAGAGGCTTAGTGACTAATATGATTCTTTCAGATGACTGTGGAACTTCATCTACCTACAGCACTTGTTCCTACTCGCGAGAGCCATTTTGTAAGGTACTGCAAACAGCTAGGCTATGGGACATGGGGCGTTGTTGATGTTTCTTTGGAAAATCTATTCCCTTATCCGCCATCAAGATTCCGAAGAAGGCCATCGGGCTGTTTAATTCAGGAAATGCCTGAGGGATGCGCGAAGGTATCAAGATGTATTTGTTAACTTACACGACTTTTAAGTCTACTTAATATACTTCGTTAAAGCTTATTTTTTGCTGCTTATGTCTGTCATGATCTTCAATAATCTTAGGTTATATGGGTTGAGCATGTGGCGGTGGATAATCGATTGGTTCAGAGCATTTATCGGCCTCTAGTTATTTCCGGTTTCACATTTAGTGCAAAGCGTTGGTTTGCTACTCTAATCCGACATTGTCAATGGCTTGTTACTCTAAGGGCAAGAACTGCTCCTACGCATGACGGCGGTAATTAATTTAGTACTATAAGATCTTCTATATATCTTCTTATTCTTATGAACTTTGTTCACTTAGATCTTAAAGATACGTGTTAAAGAGAGATTTTCTCTGTCGAAGATTGATGTAATTCCCTTTAGAAACCTTTTTCACTGAAGAATGTGTTTACCTCATTTTTTTTTCAGTTAATTTATAAAGCCCGATTTGTGTTGTGTATAGTCTTACTACCTCAAGCTGGGAGAGACAGTCTGTTGAAGTTGGCTGAGAGGATGACAAGAAGCTTTTGGGGAGATATTAGCGCTTGTAATGAAAATCAATGGATGCCATTACCTATAAGCGGAGCTGAAGATATTAGGGCAATGACCAAGGGCAGCATACCTGTTCCCGGAATGCCTCCTAGTAGCAAGATTGTTTTCACAACTTCCATCAGGCTTCCTGTTCCGCCAAAGAGACTATTTGATTTCCTTCGCGATGAGAATTCTCGAACCAAGGTTATATTTCAATTATGGTTCTTGATGTTTCATTCATGGAATCTCTTATTCTAATGGACTTTTTTCTCAGGGTTTTCCTCTCATGGCTATTGTGGAGTGCTCATCATATTGAAGGGTCAAATTGTTATATTAATTATTAACTCGGAGTTCTCAGTAGGGGATATTACAAAGAAGATGCTTTTCTACCGTCATTTACAAGATCTTTGTTTGATTGCTTTATGAACAAGTCTAAAATTGTCTTAGCTAGTATTGTTGATCATACATATTGAATTGTATTTAATCAAAGCTGAGCTGCCTGAATATATGAACTCTGCTTCGATAACAATACCTAATTATCCATTGAACTTCTCTTCTTTCAATTTTGAAATTTCCGTTGAACCTTTTATGTTCTGTGACATGGTATGCAGTGGGATACTCGTTTATTTGGACATATAATTCGAGAACTTGCATACGTCATTAATGGTAACAATCCAGAGAACCGTGTATCGATCTTGCAAGTAAATGTAAGTTGCCATATTTCTTACTCTTTACATGTATGGTTCACTCAAAATTTAAATTGTTCACACAAATGAATAAAACTTTGCGTATTGATTTACAGGCTACACCAGAGGAGGTTGAAATTTTTTACTTGCAAGAAAGTTTCAGCGATGATATTGGCTCTTATGTGATATATGCACCGGTTGATGTCCTTGCAATGTCTGGGGTTCTTAATGGTGGTAACCCTGAAATTGTGAACATTTTGCCCTGTGGCTTTTCAATTTTACCCGATAGGCCACCGTTGAATGGTCATGGTGATGTCCCTGGAAGCCTTCTCACAATTGCCCTTCACATTATTGATCTAGCATCCACTGAGGAATACATACCTCCAGAATCTATGAAAACGATTTTTAAAGTCATAACGGAGACCGCTTTCTTGATCAAGACAGCTTTCACATCCGATAACGTACAGGGCAATTTAGCTGGTGGGTGAGCATGTTCAAAGGCCTGTTGCAGCCTTCAATGATAGGGTAAGATTTTCATCTAAGACTTTTATCTTTGATAGATGCTTAATGCTTCTTAGTTCTGGAGGTCTAGAGTTTATAAAAGCCTTTTGCAATGTTGGTTTCAAAAAATTTAAATTATCGCAGCCGGTACCTGATCACAATTCTTTTGTATTCATAATAAAGTTTTTGGAATGGCTGAAGCAAGAAATATTTATTTGTTATTCTGAAGACTCAAATTAAATATGGAAACAGAGACAAAATCAAATTTTGCCAATCAATACGAAAATTTATTGCTAATATTCAGTTATCAAAATCATGTTAAATATATCATTTTCATTTTTATCCTTTCAGTCTGTATAAATTGAGCATTTGTGTTACTATGAATCAATAAGAGTGAAATACAAATTTTTCTTAATGTTCATTAATTTCTTCAGTTTTTCTAGAATTCAGCATTTATTATATTCATATTTTTTATTCCTTCTTTTCAGTCAGTACTTTATGTGCAATGTATGATCTTATTTAGAATACATGGACGGCAAATACTAAATAAAGAAAAATGGATACTGATATAGAGAGCTATATATAATGCAATATGACAACAAATAAAAATCAGCTGATTGTAAGTGTGCTGTCATGCATGCGCCCCAGTTATTAGAAAATCATAAGGAAACAAATTTAAAATAGCTTATTGTAATGCTCCTTTAATTTTCTAATCTTTGCATCCCTTTACCTCCGTGTCTTGGCATGTGGTGTTATTGTCCGAGTATAATTGGTTGGATATGAAATTAAGCTATATATCTAGAAGAGATAGATATATAATTCAAATTGGTTTATATGTTTTGTGCATGTTTCATGAAAATTTTCGCTATGAATTACATATATCAATTTGATTGTGAACACTGGAGGGACAGTCATGCTTTTTTATTGAGTTCATAACCGAGTTATTTTATTTATATTTACGATTATATCAGTATTGTATTTTGTAGGGTCATCTTAATAAGGTTTTTTATTTTTATTGACTGTGGGGTCAATAAGTTTTTGACTTTATTATAAAAATGAGATCCTATTTGGTATCGTAGTTGGGCTACTGTAATTTAAATGTTACAAAACTAATAGCTTGTTCGGGATTGGGGTTAGATAGTTGTATTTTAAAAGTTAAGTTGACAGTTATGGCTTAGAAGTTAAGTTGATTTGATTTTATATTTGTGTGATGAAAAATCTATAATATCTCTGCTAATTTTATTAAATTTATTATTTAAAAATTATATGTGCTACTAATATTAACTTTTACTTCAAAGTTATAGTTTTTTTTTTCACAGCAGCTGTAACTTAAAAGTTACAACACCTTAATCCTAAACAGAATTAATGTTTGATAAACATGATTTAGAAGTTAAGTTGATTCTATCTCACTTAACCATACACAATTTTCAAGTTAACTTGATTTTATCTCACTTAATTATATGATAAAGAACATATAATATCTTTATTATTTTTTATCAAAATTATTATTTAAAATTTAAAAGTAATATTTAATTTCCATACTGTATTATTAATTTGAGAAATTATCCACCAACCATCAGTTTTTTTGGACTTTTTAAAAAATACACAATTCTTTTTTTTTTTTACTGAATTCCACATGAAGTTACATTTCTTTGCACGTTTCCTTGAAACTACATTTCTTTGCACTTTTCTTTGAAATTACATTTCTTTACACTTTTCCACTTTCATTTGTTGACCGTTACATATTTCGTTAGTTCTCTTAACAAAATGACAGTTTTGTCCCCCAAATGTAAAATTATAATTTCATCTTACAGCATTAATTTGGAGGCCAAAACCATCATTTTGTTAAGAGAACTAACAGAATCCTAACGGTCAACAAACGGAAGTCGAAAAGTGTAAAGAAATATAACTTCATGTGGAATTCAACAAAAAGAAAAAAAGAATTATGTATTTTTAAAAAAGTTCAAAAAAACAGATAGTTGGTGGATCATATCTCTATTAATTTTTATTAATAGCTACTATTTTTCTTTTCCATAATACTTGTAGCCTAGACATCCTTTTAGGAGTCTTTAGAATGTTTAGGCAAGTAATTTTTTTTTTTTTTTGGGTATAAACAATTACATAGATTGCAGCCCTCATACTCTTTCACCATGCATATAACTGGTAATATTTGCTGCTGTAAAAGATATCAAAGAAAAAAGATGTGTAAAACATTTAACAAACTTTTGTAAGAGTCATATGATAACAATGAATAAGCCCAATATGAGCCAAAATGCAATTACAACATACACACAAATGCTACTGCCAATTTGACATGTTGTTAATAGGAAAAGAGTGGCGGCCATTATATGGTGACCATCATGCTCCTTTTATATCAATCACTCTCTAGTATAAATGGGTGCGAGTTTAAGCCGCATTAAATGATAAAAATGGAATGGCATTTTTTTTTTCACCGTTCTCTAATTTTGTCACATTTGAAACAGAACAAAATAGAACCACGTAACTATTTACTCATTGTAATAAAATAGAAAACACATTTTTTTTTCATTTAATTTTAAGATTTGAAGACATCTAATTCATTTTAGGATAGTTTTATGCAATAAGATAATAAAGAAAAGGTGTGGCTCAACTGATTTTGGGGCCTTAGGCAAATTGTTTCAATTAGACATTTTAAAAAAATTTGAGGTCAAATATATGTATTAGTTTTACCAAAAAAGTTATTTATTTAAAATCAAATTTCACTACTAGAAAAATAGTCTTTTGTGACACTTGTCTTGTAACACTTTAGTAAAAAGTATCAGTAATTACATGCATTTGGGCCATTTTCTATGTTTAATAGATAAGTATCACAAATTACTAATACTATGGTGTTTATAAATTAAACATCATAGATTTATGACACTAAGGTATTAGTAGTTAAAAAAATAAAATTTTAATTTTGTATCTACTAATAATCGAACCAAAGATTTCTAAAAACTTTTAAATCATAACTTTTCTAATTTTAAGTGCTAAACCACTGGGCCACAAGTTACTTTTAATTAATAAGTAAATAAATATTAAAACTTAAAATAAATTATCTAGAAACCATTGATACTATGTCGTTTTTAATGGATGGTGTATATGAAACCTAGCATCTTAAAATTTTTGCGAAGTAAAAAACCTAGCCCATGACTGTCAAAGCTTTTTCCTTCTCTAAAAGTACCAAAGCTTTCTTCCTTCTCTCTTCTCCCCTTTCTCTCTCTTTCTCTCTCTCTCTCTCTCTAACAATGATCTACCTTGAAAGCTACCTCTGTCAACACCTTGAAAGTCGCCATCTTTAAGCTAAAATATCCTTGAAAGAACCTAGAAAGTGTTATGAAGAATTTGGGCAAAGCTACGGTTTGAAAGTTCGAATCAGTGTTCTGGTAACTCTTTTATCTCATTCTCTATTCTCATTGTTTAAGTGTTTATGTGTTAATTGGTTGATATTTATTTAGTGTGAATGAGACCTTGCACTTATTTGGAAATCTAGGGTTTTTGTTGCTTATAATCTAATTTAATATTTAATAAAATAAATAAAAGGCTGTTGTATTATAGGTTGAATTCAATTTCTTAATTGAAAAAATGATTACAATCGGTAATTATGGATTTAGGTTGAATGCAATTTATTAATTAAGAGAATAATAGCAATCAACAATCATAGGTTTTGTTTAAAAAGCAAAATTTTTTGTTGCTTATTAAAGCAAATGATTTTGTTAATTTAGGCTAGACGAGTTTAATAACAATCCCATCCTCACTTAGGCTAGTGAAATCTTTTTCTTTGTTGGGCAATTTATGATTTATAAATCACTAAGTTATGGTAATGGAATTGGTGAATTTGATATTTTAGTTTGTGATCACTTCATCATTTAGTTATGTATCTATGGCTTCAAGTGCTCAAGTTTATACTTTTGGATATTTCAAAAGTGAAAAGCAAGGTTATTGTTTGTTTTTATGCCTAATTTTATTTTAAACATGGGGATTAATGGTATTTAAGTTGATGGAAACTTGATTTTGAGGTGAAAAGTTGATTAATATATAGTTTATGAAATTATGCTGGAAATCTGAGGATTGATAGATTATTGTTATGAACTTTGTTGTTTTAAAACTTGAGTAGATGACTTTTAATGATTTGAAACTTTGAGAAACTAAATTTAAATGCAAACATTTCAGTTCTAGAAATTTTGGAATAAATTAGGTTTATATTTGATTTTTAATAGATTTCTCAGTATGGTTGGTTGTTGTCCAATTTTACCAAAAATTACCTATGTATCATGTTTGATATTATAAATCTATAGTCTAACAGTGTCTGAATAAGCTGAAATTTGGATGAACTAAACTTCGATATGCGTACTTCAAATCTGCAAAATTTCATTTTGATTGAACTTGTAATTTATTTTTAATGTTTTTTCATACTTTGCTGCCTCTGCAGTAACCTATTTTAACAGAACTGTTCATTTTTTGATCCTATGAAACACTAGCCTAATGATATCGAAATGATCTCAAATTTTAATATGTTGTTGATCTATATGTCTACTTAAAATCTGGAAAATTTCATTTTGACTGTAATTTATTTTTAATGATTTTTCAAACTCTACTGCTTCTATAATAACTTATTTTGACAAAACTGTTCATTAATCTTTGATTCTATTAAACACTAGCCTAACGATATTAGAATGATCTCAAATTTTAAGATGTTTTTAAATGTTGACTTAAAATATGGAAAATTTCATTTTGATTGAACTTGTAATTTATTTTTAATGATTTTTTAAACTCTGCTGCCTCTGCAATAACTTATTTTGACAAAATTGTTCATTAATTTTTTATCCTATCAAACACTAGCCTAACGATATCGAAATGATCTCAAATTTTAATATGTTGTTGATCTATATGTCCACTTAAGATCTGGAAAGTATCATTCTGATATATTTAGTTTTTTAAATTTAATAAATATTCAAATACCTGCTGCTGTGTTACAGTTTCATATGCAATTTTAACTTATATAGTTTTCTCCTGTGAGAAGCTAATGTAGAATTGTCCAAATGACTGGAAAATTTATATGTGGTGCATTAACATGTCTAATTATGTTCTATAAGTTTCATAACATTTTGAATAGTATTGAATTAAAGAAAATCTTAAAGTCAAGTTGCCAATGTTTCCTAGTAAATCAGCTTAGTGATAAATTTATTAACTTGCAATATTTTTCAAGAAAAAAATATGTGTAAACATTGTGAATTGGAGTGGTAAATACAGTACCAAAGGCATAAATCTTTTTTCATTATATTTGTGACTAATCTTAAAGGTTTATCTTTTCCTTTTTATTCTTTTTTATTGAACTGGTTTAACATAAATATTAGCCCAATTATTAATTTCCAGGGTTTGCGATTGAGTTGAGTTTTACATTCTTATTTATGTTAGTTTGAGTTTTACATCCTAGTTTAAGACTTTAAAGACTTTCAAGAAATTATCTTAGATGACAAGCATATGAGTAATACCTTGAAAATTAATGTATTGTATCAAACATCTATCAAGTGTAGTGTATTAATTTTAAGAATTATGGATTAAAAGGTTATGTTATATATGCATGTCTTAATATATAATAATTATATTTTAAAGTTTGCTTTCTTTTGTTTCTTTCTAGGTTTAGGAAAAATGTTTAAAGTGATTTTGGGTGATGGTGTCAATCAAATTAAAACAACATTACTTGTGAGTGGAAATATATAATAATTATATTTTTATTCCATTTTTTTTTATCTTTTTAGAGTTTTATATTCAAGCAAAACTAATGAATGCTTAATTACAATTTGGGTAATATTTTTTAAATGGTTCACTTGATTAGATTTAAGTAGTATAATAAATTTCATTCTCACCTTATAAAAGTGTAACTAAGTTTGCAAATATTATATTTCTTTTGTAGTAATGATTTTGGAACGAACTCTCAAATTATTGAAATATTTTATGTCCAAGCTTCATTATGCCTGATATAAATATGAAGATTCACAATTATTTTATGCTCAGTTTTAGGAAATTGTAGTTCAAGAGCTTATTTTTTGCCTTGCTAAATAAGCTTTTAGAAAGAATAAATTGAGGTAATGAGTGGTGATTTGTTTGTAATAGAGCAATTTTGATAGCTTTTAACTATGCACAAAAATCATTTGATATATGTATGTAGAGTAACATGCTTGTGCTGAAACTATATATTACATTAGAAACTTCATGTCTGTTATAATTTGCTATATATATAACCTTTACCAAAAGAGAATAAATTCATTATATTCTTTTTTTCTTATTTATATTTATAGTTGAATAAACTCTATATTTTAGGTATTTTTAATGAAATAAGATACAACTTTCTTATTCACTAATTTTCCTTTGAAATAATTGAGTTTATTTGTAAATAGCTTATAAGTATTGTTTTAAAAAATAATTTTATTTTTGTTAATCGTTGTTTTTCTAATGGTTGGGAATTGACAACTAATTTTTTTTCTTTTCCATATATTCATATGCAAATTTGATCAAACTGTTTCAAGTGTTTCGTCCTCAACTTCACTTGTATCCTAACCCATGCAGTCTATTAAATGAACAAGCTACTGGTGTGATAACATAATCACACTACTTATGTTTACATAGTGAAAGGTTGTCATCTTTCTTAATTTACCTTCTAGATTTATTAAATTTATCCACAAATAGTAGGCATTTGATTGGATGATAGAAATTTTTATGTATTTAATTTAGATTATTTAGTTATGAGAATAGGATATCTCATATCTTGTTTATTTAAATATTTAGAATTTGTAATATATACTAATAATATTTGAATATGAAATGAAAGATTTTGTAATATAAATTATTTTTTTGGTTATTTTGTGGTGTCTTTTAATTTTACCAATAAATCAATAGGCAATGATCTAATTAAATTTTTTTTAAATATATTAAACAGTGATACTATGGTAACAGTAATTGTAAACACTAACAAAATATCAACAACTACTAATATTTTAGTGTCATAATAATAGTGATACTGTAGTAATAGTAATCATTGACACAATATTCATGACACCACAAACAAGTGTCGTTATTTTTCTGACTGCCAGATTACTGACACAATTAACAAGTATCACTAAAAGTAATTATTGATACTATTCTAATGTCAATAAAGACCATTTTTCTAGTAGTGTTTTCTATCTTTCTTAGGTCCAAAATTATTAATCAAATTTTTATACTCTAATTTCGCTAGTATATTTTTCTCTATAGATAATATAGGCAATCCATTTGATCTTTCTTGCAACTTAGTTGATGTTAAATAAGTTTTTATCAAATTTAGTTTTGAAAAACTTTGTCAATTACTAATTCTTTAATAAAATTCATATATTTTTTTACTACTTTTGACAAAATCTATCAAGCCCCTTTTTGAGATCCAACTAAGTTTTTTATTCTTCTCTTCTTTTTTTTTTTTTGAAGTTTTTCATATCTTGATGCACATTTTCTATTAGACATCTCTTTTTTTTAAGTGAAAAAAGAGTAAACAAGCAAACAATTATGCTAGATAATTAAAAGATAACAACAATAATATTTAAAAAAGAAACGATAACAATTGAATAACACAACTAATTAAGAAGAGAATAATTAAGAAGAAAAAAACTTTAAGAACTTTAACTTTGATGGATTGAAACTTTAAACAGAAGTGATCAATGGAAATGACTTATTTTTTTAAAGCAAAAATTAAAGAAAGCAATTTTTTCCCCTTATGCACTAAAGCATTGAATGTGTCATGTTTCTTTTTAATTGATAAAAATATTAATGGATAACAATGAATGTGTGGCTTTTATAGAGTTTTAAATGAAATAACAATAAACAGAGATTTTGTAGGAATAAATAGCATCAAAATTGTTTATTCTAATGTTAAAAAGAGATTTTGTAGGGATTTGATAATTTATTTACAGCAAAGATTATTATAAAATAATAATAAATATAAATGAATAATCTAATAGTTATGATGTTGGAGAGAAATTTGGGGCCTTTATATGTAATGGGGCACTAGGCAACTGCCTAAGTTGCTAGAGGAAGAGCCACTCTAGAATTAAAGAATATTAACAACAAAATACCAACAAAAACATCAGTCAATTAGTTTTGGCTTAAACTTGGGGGCCCAATTTCATGTTGTTTTTGTCAATATTTTACAATAAAACCTCTCTATAGTAATACTCTATACGTGAATAATCTTTATATAATTACAAAAATTTTGGTCCCAATCTGGGTCAATTATAAATAAGAATAAATTTTAAATTATAATAAGTTGAAACTTTTCTAAATCTCATCTTAAAGAACTTGCAACATAGTAATAATTATCTATAAGTTGCAAACACTATATGTTATGTTATGGTAAAGATTCAAGAGGGAATATGATATTTTTCTAAAATTGTTTGGGACAATAATTTATTCTTTAGGCTTTTAATAAGATGACTTTAAATATTTCCAACACTACATAGATGATGGATGTATGTATTTTTTTAAAAAAACTGTCTATCTTATCAATATCTATATGCTAGATTTGATGTGTTCCATTAATTAGTTATCAATGTAGCACTATATTTTACCTCTACATTGCTTATATTAAAGATAATTGAGTCAAAGTAATAATTTTTGTAACTAAACCTCTATTAAGTTATAACCTCCTATAGTGATAAAATTAATTGGTCCCAATAATACTACTATAGAAAGATTTACTCTATTAGTATTTTTGATAATTAATCGGGGATTTAAATTGGTCTCAATTTAAAGTAAACGCAATTACATCCCACCCAAGCTGAATGCATTACAATGCATACAAATAAATAAAGCAAAAACAATTTGAGGACTTGAAGCTTCTCAAGAATTTAAAATGGATAATTGAATAACCCAATTTGTTTGTTCCAACAAAAAATGAAGCATTGGAGAAAGTATAAATAAAAAATGTTGGGTCAGAATCATTTTATTTTCATGACACCTTTAATAAATTTCTTATCTTTATGCATAATGAAATAAATGAAGTGGACCACTTGAGTCTCCAACTTTCCAAACTTATATCAAACAGAGACCACATGGTTTCATAAGGTACAACATTTTTTTGCATTTATTCTTTAGAAAAAAACCTTTAACAGTGACACAGTCCATGGATACTGATTAATGTTAGCATACGATCATTCACTAAAATAGAATGGTTAGCATCTGCTTGATGGGTTCAAATTTGAAAGCAAGCGATCAATCAGTTAAAATACTGCATGCATAGTGCATGCTTTACATTATTATACATGCATGGGACCATATATTTATGATGGCAAGTCTTTTTCAGCAATTGTGTAGTGTGCTTGTGATCCATGGCGTATACGTAACAGTACGATGATATTTGGCTTATAATTTGAAAATGCTGCCTTGCTGTTATGTATTTTCTTGGTCAAATTATTGAGATCACAGGCTGCCGAAAATATGATACGTTTGTTATTTATCAAGCAGATCAATACTTTTCGTGGGCAAATAGTGCTTGAGAAATAGGGACCATTTCACCTGCATTTAAGAGTGGTCATGTGATCGGAAATTGACAGTTCCATTAGCATGAATCCGAAGTATACAGTACTACTACTTGCTCGAGAATTGTAACTTTAGAAACTAAAACAATTTTGGATGTGAATTTTGATTTTCGGGGAATTGGTTTCATGGAACACGTTACCAAACAACCTTTTTGTCTTTCTCAATTTAAAGTAAAATTAGAAATAAAATCCTAATCACGTACGGAGAATAGTTGTTAAGTGTATAAATTTGGTCATCCGTCAACACATGAGTTAAGTATAAATTATAGGTCATGGAGTACATGGTCTCAAAAGTAAATTTGTAATTGAGACCCGCATTACAAATTCCATTTTACAGGATACATAAGCACATTTCACGGGATATGGATTATCACATCAACTAAGAATAATTGTCGATATGGACAAATCTTAGCTCATAAGTTAGCTCTTGAGTTTGGGTTGTTAGGCGCGTCGATATCTACAAAACGAAACATCCTCTGAATTTTTATTCTTTCTAGGCTTCAAATTACATTTTGGAATTATATTTGATGAAATCATTTACTTTTAAAACGGCGAAAAAAATTCCCCGAAAACTATAACTTTCTGATCTCATAACGAAGTATAGACGAAGACACAAGTGAAGCAATGAGCAATGAGATAAGTTTTATCCTGTAACTATGGCTACTAGAGACTTGCTAATTTCTTTTTCAATCAAGTTATTCAAAAACATTAGGTTAATTTGTCAGTATATGTAAAGAGCTTTATTCGCATAGGCATGTGCAAAGTTAGCCCAAAACCGACACACGTGGGCATCTGAATCCATGTGCATACGCTGTAATTCCAAACAAATAATAACAATCAAATCATTGAAAGAGGCATTCCTCTAACTAGGACCAAAGTCATGATTAATTACAACTTTGAATACGGAAATACAAAGTATTCGACCTAAGCTTTGGAAAAATTTCTTCAGAAATCATGTTATATTGGACCCCACGAAGTTGTGCCTTCAATTTTGATCACTTCCCATTTCATTGAAAATGGGACCCACATATCTCTTCCACAAGTTCTTTCTCATTGAAATTGAATTATTGATAAACTAATAACCATAATTATTGACTAATCTATGTATAAATGTCACTCGAATTTGGGTACCACAAATGTTAGGTATTTTCCCATTTGAAGTCCACAAAATAAAATTTTAATAATATGCTCACAGACTTAAAAAAATAGTGAAATTAATCTAAGTGGGGGTCACAAATGCTATGATCTCATCCCATATGTAGTTCAAATATGTAATATTTTCATTGATTAAGAATATGATACTATGAGGATTAACAATAGAGTTTGGATTTGGAGTTTGTTTGGTTCAGAATGAAAAAAAAAATTATATGAAATGAAATCTTCACAAAATCTTCTGTGACTAAGAATGATGATAAAGAATTGAAAGGAAATCAAAGTCAAATAAGGATCAATTGATAATTAATTTTGTGTCTCAACATAAAGTAGGTTTCCCCAAATGGCAGATTGAAAATTTGGGAGACTGAGAATGGCTAAAAGACATGGAAGGCCAATTTGAAAGATTGCAAAAATGACGATGAAGATGTTTGTATACAAAAAGGCAAAGTCCATCTGGTGAGGGAGGGACATTAATTGAATGATCATGACCATTCACTAATTTAACAAGCAGAAGGACCCCCATAATGGAGACAATTTCGGAGTCTTTGTGTGCTTCACATGGAGGATACTTTCCAAGAAAATCTTTTAAGCTTTTAGCCTACTTGTTGATCATGATGATTGGGGTAGCTTAAGCTTCATTAATCATGTATTAAATTAATAATTAATTGTATAAATATTGTTCCAAATTGGCATTTGCCAAAGGTGCATAGCATTAAAGTTACCACATTAAATCAAATACTGGAGCTTGCACTTGATTTGCCAAAGGTGTACAACTTCTTATTTCTTAAAATATATTAACTTTTTTGATAATGATAGTGTTTTTTTTTAAATGTCTTTGAAAGAGAGATACGCAAATATTGCATCCAAAATTTTCAAAAATTATCTTTAATTGTGAAAAACTTCCTTAATTTTTTGAATATCACTTACATTTTTAATTCGTTCTCTCCCCTTCTTTAACCCTCATATACATGTACCTCGTACAACATTAATTGTTAAACCAAATCGCTCTTACGAATAACAATTCAATTTAAATTTAATTTTCTTAGTTCAAGTGGATTTAATTTGGGAACCACCATCCAATGCGGTGCCCAAGTTATTCAATTAAAAACATAAGCATCAACGTGAGCATTACCAAACTATAACTCAACGGGCCATTAAAAATATGGTTCTGAAAACAAAAGTCATAACCCATGATTTATATTTTAATCAATTCCTTCAAAACTTAATATTTTAATGTTTGTTTCTAATCCAAGTCATTAGCCTTAATACATCATTCCATCCAATGATGGCGGCCTCTACTCATTTTCAACGGCAGACCAAAAAGAGAAGGTGCTCATTTCCAAGTGGTGTCCACAAGCTTCTCTTTTCTTTTTAATTCTCACGATGTATTGTTTCAATCATCTCTTCATGATCCATCTACTTTCAAAATTAAATTCTTATCATAGACAGTAAAAATCTTCATATGATAATATATATGAACCCATGACCATATAATATAATTTACTTTCTCTATGAGAAGCTGTGAACCATCTTTCGGTTGGTAATTTTTTCCCCCCTAAATTTAAGTGATGGGGTTCAATTCCTACTAGTGCCAAAATATAGGTAAATTTTTCTTCTATTTAGAGAAGTTTCTTTCGATTTCCGAGCTAATTTCCGACCTGTGCTTCTTGCCCTGCTAATCAAGGATGGTCCTGATAAATTTTTAATTATTTTAGTAGAATTGTATGCAATATTTTAAAAAATTTACTTTTTTTTCTTTTTTTTTTTTTAAAAAAGAAGGTGAGGAAGTTCAGATCCTTAGGACATCATAAATATTAATCTAAAAATTTATGATTAGTTATGGATGGGATCCCAATTTCTCCCCGGAAGAAAATATAAAAAAATGACCAAAAGAACTCATATTTAGTGACTTTAATCAACGCATCGAATTGAAAAATAAAAATAAATAAAAATGTCCACTAAAAAGAATTTTGCCAAAATGAAATCTCTGCTGGTGTATCGAATCTCTTAATCTTTGTTTCCCGTGTACAAAAGGTCAAAGCCGCACGCTCTAATTTGAGTTCCCTACAACTCCTTTTTCATGGCCCACATACAAAGCCAAGTTTCTGTAGCTTCTATTATATATAGCAACTCTCTCTTTGTATGTTTGTTCAGAAGCACTTTTGTGAAACTCAAAAACAATATTCTTGCTTATATACCCAATTAATATTGCTTTCTTTTCAATTTTGTTCTTTCTTACATGGAGAATAACTCTATGAATTATATGAACAATTCCCAGAGCAAAGTTATTTCTTCTTCCAATAATGAAAGAACAATGAGTAATGGTGATCCCGAAGAGAGCGGTTGGACTATGTACTTTGATGATTTCTTGAACCAACAAAATGCTGAAAACAGCTCCTTCTCTTCTGTTCTTGAAAGCTCTTTGATTTCAGATGCTGCTTTCTCTGCTTCCAATTATAATAAAGTTGCTGGTAACGAACAAGCTATGGGATTTTCTCAGAAAAAAGGGCGTGATCGGTTCAGTTTCAACAAGAAAAAAACTAAAGTAGTTTCCGTAGTTGATGATGATTTGGAAGACACTGCTTGTTCTCCAGCTCACAGCCCCAAGGTCAGATATTGGTTTCCGTTCAAATAATATTAATATTTTCTTTCTGTCGGGATTTTCGCTTTGTTCGTTTTTGTTAATTTTGTTAATCTTTTTAACATTATTTAAACAGGTTTGCAATACAATGAGTGAGTATTTGGATAAAAGGCCAGACCAGAATAACATCGTGGATATTTCAGAGGTAAATTATTATATGTAATTATTTGTTTTGATGGTAGTTGCATGTCTAAGATATGTAGGAATAATGAATTTTCATTTTAATATTTAATTTTGTAAACAAATCAAGAAAATTAATTAAGGCTTACTCTGGGTTTTGTAATATTGTATATATGCAGGAGAAAGGAAGCTCATCATCAGCTCGTCAGGTAGAAGAGGGAAGTGGAGATGATTCTATTAAAGGAAGAGACAATGAAACGGAACTCAAGAAAAGGGGTCTTTGCTTAGTTCCTTTTTCTATGATAGTTGATTATCTAGGCTGATTAATTTCATCATCTAATTAATGTCAATATCTCTATGTCACTCTCCTCTTACATATCAATCTATCATGTAATAATCATTTACAGTAGAATTAATGCAGGAGCGGAGAACACTCTTGAACATATAATTAATGCCATTATTTTTCATCTTATACTGCTTTCTCAAACCATGCAAAAATGTCGCAGTTTCTTTTAGCATTCTCTCGTAACCCATATGAGCATTATTTGAACTTTAAACCACAAGATGGTTTAAAATAGTTTAAAGTACGAAAAAAAAAAGAGAAAATCTGCATAGTAACTTATCTATGTAGTTTTCAAACAGTTTTTTTTAGTGAGGATTAAAAATTAATTTGGACGGTCATGCTACCTTTCAGATAAACTCAACTTGAAGCATTAGGATCAGGGTTTTTTAGGCGCAAATTAAGATTCAAGAGTCAAGACTGTTTCAGGGACAAATTTAGATTCAAGACTACCACTACCACAACCACAAGAATGAAAATGGGAAGAAGACAAAATTTACCATGGATATGAGAATGAATGCTTAATTATTAGCCTGTAGATGAAATTATAACAATAATGATTGGTACATGCAATTTTATGATCCATCAAAGGGCGTTTCATTTACTTTCAAGGCAGCCTACTCTTCTTTCACGAAAGAAGAAACCCTAACCCTTTTTGGTTTCTTTGGCTTAGAGGCCATTGTGATGATGCTATAGCTGAAATTATTCTCTTCAAGATGCTTTTGATCATTCCCTTTTTAACTGTTAAGCTATGTCAACTAAATTTTCCCCCGTTCATTTTCTGCCGTGTAGAAAAAAAACACCAAAATTTTACCTTTTCGCTCTCATTTTAGTCATTTAAATTTCAGTCCATTTATGTTCATCATTTAAATGAGTTAAAATATATAACTTAATTACCAAGTTTTTTAGATATGTCTTACTTGATCTACTTCAATGTTTCATTTTGTACTATATTATACATTGATCAAATATTGAAACTAATTAATGTGATAAGCCTCTTTGTCATTATGCTCTTTTTTTTTTTTCCTTTTCTTTCTACATTTCTCCGTCCTTCACCATATCTATCTCCATATCACCGAGCAACAAAAACAGTTTTCTGTGACAGCCGAATGCAGTCGGAATAAAGGGTCATGCTGTTGTAAAATGTGACCAAAAATAGTAGATGGGAGAGTTAAAAAGAGAGGATAAGAAAAAGTGGTTGGTACAGTATCGAAACTCATTCCAATTTAATTTTTTTCTATTGGTTAAACTAAGACTCTGTTTAATATTAAGGTATTATAATTTTTAATCCACAACTATTACAAGATAAAAGCTGTAATTATAAAATAAGAATTGATAGTGTATGATAAATTTAATTTTTAAATAAAATTTTCGTAAAAATAATAAAAATTTTATAATTTTTTTTCCTTTTACAAGTATGAGATCTACTCAACTGAACTTACAAGCTACAATAACTAATATTTATCAAACATATTAGTGTTATAACTTTTAAATTATAGTTATCCGACCTTAGTACCAAACAAGATCTAACTAGCTCCCATAGAAGCCCCTCCTCATATTAGTGTTTAAGAACTTAAGAAGGTAAATTTTGATTTTAAGCAAAACCATTTGAAGAACATATTAGTGCTTTACAATTTTCTCATGTGGAGTCAAAACATCCGTTAACATTTCATTTTGGTTCTATTTACCAAATTTGGGTTCTTTCTCTTAATCATAATCATTGACATACAATTCTCAACCATCCCCAACAACACCCCCTCACCGACGAAGCACTCAAAGTTTGCATGCCGCAATACTAATCATAGCTCCTATTTTTTAAATTTCATTCTTAATTTTTTTGTCTTTTTTTTTTTCATGTTCGACTTTGTTAAGACTTAAGAGGCCTTTTTTTTTAAAGCTGAAACGGCAATTTGGTGGGTGAGCCTTTTGGGAATTAATTTGAAAGACTTCGTTGTGTTCATTCAAAGTTTATTTGATCAAATGCACGGTTGCCATTTTTAGATTTGCATTATCAGAGGACAAGATTCTTGCTTAATGCAAAAATTTAATTAATTTAGACAGCAGCCTTATCTCCACCTTCCAATTTTGATAAATAATCATTAAATGCTCATTTAAAATGTGCCACCAAACATGCATGAACATGGCCCAAGACATAACAGTCGAAATGGCATTCCCAGGGGCCCAACAGTAGAGTTAGTTTTTTTAATTAAGAAATAAGAATCAATGAACCACCATGTTAGTTATAACTTTTCTATCTCACCCCAAATAAAATAAAAAAAATCAGCAATGTATTATTTCTTTTATCACTTATTCTTTTAGCAACTGGACCTGGAATTTGAGCACACACACATCTATTTTTTCTCAGGGAACTTTTCTAGCAACTCCGGAATCACTTCAAAAAGATCGCCAACAAGTCCATAGTCAGCTACCTGCCAATCCCGAACAAGGTAAAAACTATAATGCAGTTGACAAGAACTAACATGCCACAAGGACCCCAGAGACAAAGTGATGAAGAGAACAAGAAAGTTTAAACATTAACCTGGAAAATTGGTGCATCTGCATCTTTATTCACGGCAACAATGACCTTTGAATCTCTCATGCCAGCTAAATGTTGAATGGCTCCTGAAACACCAAAAGCCATATACAATTCTGGAGCAACAATTTTCCCGGTTTGACCAACCTGACAAGCAAAGCAATTTATATACTGTTGGCAAAACGCAAACTTGCAAAAACGCCCAATAATTTGTTCAACAAAATTGGCATCCACAGATACTTCAGATCCTCATTCGAATGCGAATGAAGAAGTTATCATGATTGCATGAGAAGGCTAGCTAACATATTCAGACATGAAGCAAAGAAACCAACACTTATGTCTTCTCATTCTTAGTTACATTATCAGCTTAGTTCCATGAAAAGAGGGTGGAGAAATTAAACCTCATAAGAGAAATCCTATAGACAATTATACTACTATTCAAGTTATTTTCTTCATCTGGATGAACAGAGTAATCATATGAAGCAGCCTGAATTAAAGAGTTTATCTAAGAATAAAAAGCCAGGGTAGTGAAGTCATACATGCTTTGGGAAGAATCAACAAAAATCTTACTTGGAGATCATTAGGAACAAATCCGGCATCAACAGCAGCACGTGTAGCTCCAACTATACAACAGAGATTAAAAATTAGTAGTCTTGTGTCCTGGGAAGTAGTAGTTGCATGATAATAAATAAAAAGATACAAAAGCCATCTTGATACAATGATACAAATAACCTATTTATGAAGAAAAATATAAACCAATGGCTTTTTAGGCAAGAGGTTTCTCTTCCCCTTTCCAAGGGATAGATCATGAATTCCAGCTGTGGAAAGTGAGGATTACAGTTATAGAAGTGCTACAACCATATAAATAGTCGTATTTCGTCTGGGGAATGAGAGATGAAATTCTTACAAAATCTTAATTTCAAAAATTTTATGATCAGAGGCTATGTTTGATCAGAAGAAAACACCAAATCGAATTAGAAATATTGGAAATAAACTTTTTCTCCTAAGATTACAATTGTAAGGACAATAGTAAGGCTCTATAACTTTCATTAAAATTCACCTGCTGCACCAAGTTTCTCCGCAAGCTTGTCAATCATTTTGAAGTTCTCGGCACTTTTCAAACCTCGTCCCCCAGTGACTACAATCCGTGCACTTCCAAGATCGGGACGTTCTGCATCCTGTGATGCATGCTTTGCATATCTAGATTTCCCAATAGAATCTGCACTGGATTTTATAAATGTGTTATAACTTTTTATAGATTCCAGGAACCCAGTCAATAGATTTATAGCCAAATAATCAAATCAGTTAGAATTACCAAAAACAATAGAATTAAAATTTCCAAGAGAACAATGAAAAGGACAAAGCGCCTCACTAATTCCTGCTGTTAATAGGCAATCAAAGTGTATCTAAATGTATATACAATAACAACTATAAGAAAGAAGGTAAACAGACCTTCATCCAAGGCTGAGAGATCAACCTGGGAAATAGAAGCCCCATTAGATCTTAATTCAGCTGAACTCTTGGGCATTGGGAAAGATGTGGCTCTGACAGTCAACATACAAGGGTTGGCACCAGTGTATCTAACTGCACACAGTGCATTTCCAGCATAAATTGGCCTGCAACATAAACCAAAAGCTTGCTTCAGATCATCTAAGACTAAGGCTCTACTCAAGCTTGTTAAAGGAAGCACTTGACTTGTAAACAAATGAAGAAATAAATCCAACATCCTCAAATATGATTTGATAATTGACTCGCATCATCTAATGAATTTCAAGAAATCACATGTTCCATCAAACTAGGAGAAAGAAGTAACAACTCACAAAATAGATAACATCCTAAATACTAGGAGTTGTCATTGCAAAAAAAAGAAACAAAGAAAGCAAAACACACCTGACAAATTGACTAGAACCAGAAATTTCAATAACATCAGTAATTGGAGAAACATCCAAAAGTGCAGCTGCACGAGGAAGTATGTTTTTGCCGAATGAACCTGAAGCAGAAATTATGTGTGTGTATTTTTCTCTCTGCTGAATCATATGAACTAGTTTAGCCCAAGGTTCGGCAAGAGGATATGCAAATTTATCTGAATCAGCTACAAGCACCTACATAGAAACACACCCCCATTACTTGAAATTTTAAAAATACCATTTAACTGCTGTTGTTCATTCACCTTTCTGTAAGAATAGCAAGAATATACAACTAAGGGTATGTTTAGGATTGAGATGTTGTGGCTTTCAATCCACAGCTGCTGCAAAATTAAGGCATCTTTTGCAGAACTGCTTTAAAAATTACACAGAAGCAGAATAGTTATAAGCATACTCATAGTGTATTTTAAACTGCTTTAATAATTGAAACTAATAAGAGGCCAGATACAATCATTAGAAAATTAATTTTAAAAGCAAAAGAACAATAATTTAAAAAAATATTGATCAAATACCTGAGAGATTGAAGGGTGAGAAGAAGTAGCATGTTTAACAGCTTCATTAAGTGAAGGACCCGACCCGGCCAATAACATGGATACTGAATTGTCATCACTCAATGACTTTGCAGCCTCTACTGCACTCAACGATTGTGCCTTGATGGAGCCGTTTTCATGCTCGCCTAAAACCAACGTACTAATCTATTTTTCAACATTATAACAAATGCATAAATTAAAAAAAAATAGCTGAAAATTAAATCAAATACTTTGAATTGAATAAATTCAGTTAAAACTGTGATTTATTTATTAAAAAAAAATTAGAGCACTAAGCTTAAGCCGATAAGATAATGGCTCACGGATCGAGAAATGGATGTCGTGTGGAAACAACGAGGTCGTTTTGACAGAGCTCTTAGCATTACACGAGCTGCCATTTCTTCTTTCAATTTATTAAATTAATTCTCAGGATTTCCAGATGTTGATCGTTGATGATGATTACGATGAAAAAGCAGTATGAAGATAGAAGAAGCAGTACAGTAATTGACTTACTCAGGATTTGCAGAATGGAAATCGAAGCGGCGTCGTATCCACTGCCTTTGCATTCTAACAGATACCCCTTTTTAAAATATAATTAAAAAATGGTCCCAATTTAAAAATGTACGGGCACGTCACGGTCACGTGCACCTCCCAAACCACTAACGATTTTATTAAAAAAACATAAGAAAACTGAAGCATAAATAGCATGTTAAAATTAACCATATTGATTTTAGCTCAAAAACTTGGCATTAAAAGCAAAGCATTGAGATTTTTTTCTTAATCGATTCGACTGTTTTTTGTTAATGCCTTCCTCGACGAAAGAATTACTTCCCGCGGATAGTCCTATAAAATCGAACGGCCGGGAATTCATGTCAAGTTGATCCACGTGTGCATCGACTGTTACACAATCATTTCCCGCATCACACCAAATTCACGTTCCTTATTTTGCTTACGGTCCCACTTTTCTGCGCAAGAAAGCACATAACCGAAAACGCACCGGATTGAAAAAGGCAGCCTATTCCGAGTGAATTACCAGATCTATTACTATTAGTATGCCTTCATTTCTCTTGAGCTTGTGAAATCTGATTTTCGCAGACAAGGCAATCATGATTTCGTCGAGCAAGATCAAATCCGTCGATTTTTACAGGTCGGAATCAGATCCATTTTCTTCTCATATTTATTCACGACTTTTATCGATCAATCAACACAAGTTCTTTTTGAAATTTTTTTAATATTTTAATTATGAAATTTGCTTTACGTTATCTTGAATTTCGAAAAATATTGAACTGTATTTTATTTTCTTTAAGCCTTAGAAATTATGGTTGAGTCTCGGTGTTCGTTGGATTATTATTAGTGAATCAGCTGAATGCTTAGGAAATTCCTATCCTAATAAGTTATGATGTTTATTATACTTACAATGTATGGATTTTGATGCATTTTAAGAAGAATAGGAAATGAACTATTTGACTGTAGGGACAGCAATTATGTTCGAGCTTTCATTAGTCTAATACTACGTGAATAAAAATATTATAATATTTAAATTTGAACTTACTCCGAAGCTTTGAAACTATGAACATTCACGTTGCTAGTTGTGACAGTGGATTTTGATTGGTCTTTGTTAGTGACTCACTTTTACTTGTTTGCAAATGTTTATAATTCATCCACCCCATTATACTTGACAGTTGGTGATCCTATGTAATTTATAAATCCAACAGGTATTTTTTTTATTTAAATTGGTAGGCCAGGAGTAAAGCAATCTTTTTATGCATTGGCTGTATTAGTAAATCACATGGATATTACAGGGTTTATACTGTTATGTATTTCTTTTCTGTTTGCAGGAAAATTCCAAGGGATTTGACAGAGGCATCACTATCTGGCGCAGGATTATCTATAATAGCGGCCCTTTCTATGATGTTTTTATTTGGAATGGTAGGTGGCCGCTTGCATAGTTGTGCCTCTTTTGTCGGATATCATGGGTGCATTTTGCATATTCAGTATATATTATGATCCATGTAGGTTGTTTGTGTAACATGATGCTTTCATGCAGTTCTATTTGGATTTTGATTCTTTTTAGTTCTTTAGCTCATTTTATTGACTTTTCTGGTAGTTACACTCCCAACCGTTCTCTACACCTGCTGTTTCTTTGGTAATACCAAATGCTTGTTATGTATCTTTATGTAAATAATGACTTTAATATGCAGGAACTGAATAATTATTTAACAGTGACCACCTCTACAGCTGTTATTGTTGACAAGAGTACTGATGGGGACTTCTTGCGCATTGATTTTAATATGAGGTAGAGTTTAATGATATCAGTTTAAGTGATATTTTCATGTGGTTTTAAGTACTTTCAAGTAATGTTTAAACCATTCCTGCTATTCATCTCTTACGAATTGGGTTGGCTGACCATTTTCGGCTTGTCATGCAGTTTTCCCTCACTTTCATGTGAATTTGCATCAATAGACGTGAGTGATGTGTTGGGAACTGTAAGTCTCGGTCTTCTGATGTTTCTATATTTTTGTTTTCTTGTAGAAAAACTAAACGTATACTTCTATTTTAATAATTAAATTTCATATTAGATATTGTTATTTATTTAGTTAGAAAATTTTGGGGTAGTTGTCCTTTTCATAAATAAGACTGGAATTGATTAAGAAAATTGCATTAATGATAGTTAAATATTAATCTTTTCAAAGAGTTTGTGATTCAAGGATTATAGACACTAGAAAAGTTAAAACAATCCTTCATTTGTCCTTCAATTTTTCAAGGCTGGCAGCAAGAGAAATTTTATTACTGAAAGGTCTAAGCAGAGTTTACTCACTTGTAATAGCGTCTTGATAGTTAGTATTGAAAACATTCTCTATTGTAGTTTTAAGAAATGGAAGCATTTTTGTTGATTTCACTGGGTCAGATTAGAAATTTCCAGCCTGTCAAAAGTTAAATTTGCTTTGAGGTTCACCAACACATCCTACGTGTTTCTGGACTGCTAAAGGTTTTTGGCTGATATTAACCACCAATTTTGATAATGGGGATTTCTGTATTTTAGAAAATAATATCAGAAATATCCAATCTCTTGCTGGTATAGGGTATTTCACTTGTCATTGGGACCCTGGACTCCTACTTCACCTTTACATATAAATATTATGGCAATTCAATAGGAAATTGCATGTCTTAAAAAATTTAGCTGTTTCCATCTCTCTCTTTCTTCGGCTGGGAAAGAGTGGAAGAAACAATATCCTTTTATTCTCCCTTAAAGCTGCTGATCCTTGATTGGTCTTTAATTTTCTTGATGTTGTAAGAAATAGCCTGATATTGTGCTCTTTTTGTTCTCAGAACAGATTAAATATAACAAAAACTATCCGCAAGTTTTCTATAGGACCTGATTTAAGACCCACTGGTTCTGAATTCCACTCAATGCCCGTTATACATTCGCTTAAGCATGGAGAGGAAGCTGATGATGATTCTGTTGAAGGTTCTCACACGCTAACTGCTAATAATTTTGATAGTTATTCACATGAGTAAGTGAGCCTTCTCTGAACCACAACTTATAATTTTTATTTTTCAATTCTGTGATCACAATATTTCTTTGCTATGTGGCAATTGCAATGACCCCTTCTTTGATTTGTATTATATTTTCTTTCCAGGTATCCTATTTTAGTTGTCAATTTTTATGCTCCATGGTGCTACTGGAGTAAACGCCTGGTATTTTTATTTTTACCTTTTGTTTCTCAGATTTTATCTCATTGCTTTTCCTTCACCGTGATCATTGTTGTCTAGATTTACCTCATTGGATCTATTCTTTCTCATGTTTGTGTTGATCGCCAGATACAATATTTTAAATTTATTCACTTGGACCTCATGTTTGTGCCTGCTCAAATGCACGCATATTACGTTGATTAACTCCATCGCTCGGTGTGTCCACTGACATGTGCACAGAAATTCCTTCATTACTTTGGTTAACTCCATTGGTCTGTGTGTGTGTGTGTGTGTGTGTGTTTGTATTGAACTTTCCATGCTTGTTATACAACCAAGCATAGGTTTTCTTTTGTTTGTTTGACTGTATTGTTACACTTCCTCTCATGATCTTGTTAGTACTTTCTCCTTTCTCTCTATCTTTATATTTGCCTCACTATTTCTTCTTCTTCCAGAAACCATCATGGGAGAAAGCAGCAAAAATAATGAGAGAACGGTTTTTTATTTTTTCCCCCTCTAGTTCTTTTCCGTATATAAAAGTCCTTATTCAGTTATTAGCTTAGCAAACCCAATACCATGCTTTAAGGATTTTTTATTCATGTTCACTTTTTACAGATATGATCCCGAAATTGATGGACGTATTCTTTTGGCAAAAGTTGATTGCACTGAAGAAGTTGAGTTGTGTAGGAGGTAATTCCTAGATTAACGTTTTCACACTTTCACTTGATTTTCTGTTTTCTTTTTACAGTCTTGCTACTGTGATCATCACTTTTGTTGTTGATATTCAGTCCATAATGAATGTTCAGGAATCATGTACAAGCATATCCATCTATTCGCATATTCCGCAAAGGAAGTGATGTTAGGTGAATGACATATTCTTCACATTCCTTTTTATCTATGTTGCTTTTGCTGTTTCTATTGATAACAATTTTATACCATATGTTTTATCTATGTTGCTTTTACCGTTTCTATTGACAAAAATTTTATACCATGCTTGATTTGTCTAAATTTAAAATTATGTTGTTTTAAAACTTTAATCTTTTTTTTTCTGCAAAGGAGATAGAGTGTGAAAACTCTGAATCTTTTTCATTTGTCATCACAATATCTTTATAATTAAAGTTTTCTCCTGTCTTTGCTTTTACATATTTATGTGTAAAATTTTGTTCTGTGGTTACTATCATTTTGCATATTCTTGGACGACCATTAAAATTATTTTTTGTGTTGATATAATATGCTTGTCTTGGATGCACTTATATGCCAATAGGCTTTGGTCAATGCATCTCTTCTACCTAATGTATGGCAATATGTAATTAACAAGGTCTCTCTCTCTCTCTCTCTCATTTCCCATAATAACTTTAGAATTTATCCGTTTCCAAACCAAGACTGGAAAGGCTCAATTGACAGGAAGAGAAAAGGGAAATAAAAGTCCAGAATTCAAGTATTTCTTGGTTCATTGTACTCATAAGCTGCTAAATAATCCATTTCGTTTGTCTATTATCTTTTAAGTTTATGTACTTTCTGTGCAGTTATTTCTTCCACTTCTCTCTTACTTTTATGGTTCTTTTTACCTAACCATTTTACTAACTTATACTTTACAGAGACGATCATGGACACCATGATCATGAATCCTATTATGGAGATAGAGATACAGATAGCCTGGTCAAGGTCAGGCATTTTGAAATTTGAAATCTTGTCTTATATGTTAGGTACAATGCAACACAGAGTGATTTGAAGATTTTTGTCCCTAGCAGGCTATGGAAGGATTGGTTGCACCTATTCCTCTGGAGGAGTCTCATAAGCTAGCTTTGGACGGTAAACATAAAAATATTGCTGAAAATGTTAAAAGACCAGCACCAAAGGCAGGAGGATGTAGAATTGAAGGACATGTGAGTGTGAAGAAGGTAAATGTCCTAAGGAGTGTGTATTAATATTACAGCATAGGACAAAGTTTATTGTTATTGATTGCTCTCTCTTGCTTGCAAGTCCTGTTGTATGATGGCTATGAAAAACTGGATGAAAGAGAGTTGTTAAAATGTGCACATGAGATATATTATTGCTTTGACCAGGAAATTATTTATTCTGTTGTTTGAAACTAGCATATTTCTCAAGTGTTTGATTTCAGCTATGTTTTCCTCCAGGTTCCCGGTAATCTTATCATCTCAGCTCACTCCGGAGCCCATTCATTTGATACTTCTGAAATGAATATGTCACATGTTATATCCCATCTCTCATTTGGTCGGAAACTGTCTCCTAAGGTGATGAGTGATGTTCAGCGATTGATACCTTATCTTGGTGGAAGCCACGACAGGCTGAATGGTCGGTCATTCATTAATCATCGGGAAGTAGGCGCAAATGTTACTGTAAGTCTGTAGCTTTACTAACTTCTTGTTATTTAAACTTGCTTTGTTTATGAAATGCTAATGCAGCAGGATTGAAGTATGTTAATTATTTGATTTTTTGAATGGATAACTTTGAGCCTGCATTTGGACCTAAGGGCATAGATTATTGATTTGTCTGATTGTTGAAGCATAGAGATAGATAGAATATATTTCATTCTACTGCTTATTCCTTGATAAAAATCTACTTCTATGACCTGAACCTTTTGTTCTGTCTTTTAGTAACATAATGAGTATTGACAACCTTTTTGAATCTGAAAATAGAAAAGTGTGTAGGCCACAGTGGCAAGTAGAAGATGGGGAAGATAGAGGCTTGTGATGCCTCAGAAACCCAGTGATGATCATCCTGTTGTATTTTATTCCTTTGGGCTGGACTGAAGTTTTATAGCTCATTTAATTCTTAATAGATATAATTTGATTGGATATTAGCTCAAGAATGATTTTTTCTTGCCTTGAATGACATTAAGGAGAACTCGTTAAATCATTGCCTTAGTAGTGCTTAAATGTTTAACGAGCAATAGCTTTTTTGCAATTTAGGAATCTCTTTTGTTTAACCACTATAAGTCTACACTTTTTTTCTGGCTGTTGGATTTGCAGATAGAGCATTACCTCCAAATAGTTAAAACCGAGGTGATAACCAGAAGATATTTCCGTGAACATTCATTACTTGAGGAGTATGAATACACAGCCCATAGCAGCCTGGTTCAAAGCATATATATACCAGCCGCAAAGTTCCATTTTGAGCTCTCTCCCATGCAGGTCGAGAAACAGATCATTCCCTGATAGCAATTAGCCAACTATGCTTGCTTCTTCCAAAAAGAAAAGAAATTATTGTCCCTGCTTTCCTTATTATATTTTCATATGCTTCATTTTTACTTCCTTAAACAGGTTGTGATAACAGAAGATCCCAAGTCATTTTCACACTTCATCACCAATGTCTGCGCTATTATTGGGGGTGTTTTCACGGTCGGTAATTTGTGGTTCTGGCTCTTTATGCAGCGATTCATTGATGCATTATTAACATATAATAGTCCTTGTCTATGGTTTCAGGTTGCTGGAATTGTGGATGCAATTTTGCATAATACAATGAGACTGATGAAAAAGGTTGAAATAGGCAAGCATTTTTGATACAGAGGTGAAATTTGTAGGGAATCTTAAATTTTCTATACTACTACATTTACTAGTGAGGACTATATATCTTGTCAAAGTAAATTGTAATGTACCCATCTTCAGATGTGCAATGAAGCATTGGAAGTCTGATTTCTCATTCAAATTGCTTTTGTCAGTAACAATCGTTTTAAGAGTTTTAATAGCTTTAATTAATACTTGTGTATACTCCTTTTGTTATGTTATTTTCTTTTTCGAAAAAAAAAAAAAGAGAATTGCACGGAGGAATGACTACAATTTGTCACGACTTGGGATCTTACCAAATGGGACGGCCATTGTAATATCACTTTTATGTTTTTTTTTTTTACGGTTACTGGAAAAAGATATTTCATTTGTACTGCATCCTCTTTTTCTGTCATCTCATAATTTTTTTTTTTTTGGTTGAATCAAGTTTTTTTGCCCCTTTTTATCATTTTTTGTACAAGGGTGGGATAAAGAAGAAAGCTGTAATTATATTTGCTTGGTATTATGCAACAGTGGGAGGTGATTCTAATTGCAAGTTCATTTGTTCCTCCCAAGGTATGTGGATGTTCAAACAGAGTGCTTTTTATGCACAATTCCAAGCATCAAAATGGTAAAAATCAAGAAGGGAATCTTGTATTTTTTAACCCACATGGTTTACAATCCATTTATTCCTTCCATAGCATATACACTGCTCGTTACAAACACACCGTTATTCGGAAAAATCATGAACAAATATAGAGGGAAAAAATTTTAAAAAAATTACAAGAAACAAGGGATCAGACCCCAGTCACCATGCAAACAAACCAAATAATCAGTCTCCATCTTAGTTAAAATGCTAGAAGAAGAGATGAAGCAGCAAATGCTCCAATGGTGCTGGCAAGACTAACGAATGTGGAAGAAGCAGCGTTAGGCTTTTTATTAGGTTCAGGAGCTGGAGTTGGGTTAACCTCAACAGTTCCTTCAGGCGGAGAATATTCACCAGCAGGGGCTGGCGCTGGGACCATGTCTCTTGAAGGTGAAGGCGGAGAAGATGGGCTTGTTCCGGTTGTTGTGTTTGAATGGAGGTTGCTTCTGTCAGCCAAGACGATCACCACTAGCTTTTCATTGTTGACACAGTTGTCTTTGTTGCCGCTGATGAAGTAGTAAGGCCCGGATTGATTGAAGGTGAAGACAGTGTGGCCATCGGTGTATCTTGCGACAGGATATTCTGTGCTGCAGTTTGTGTAAGCATCTTTGTTCACTTGAAGCACTGAGTCTTGCCCTGATGCATAGTTGAACACTGCAGTAGTGCTAGAAGCATGAGAAAAGTTCTGTTTCAAAACAAATTATTAGTTACTTGCGATACAAGCATCAACTTACCTATGGAGTCTCCGATTTGAAATCGGCTCTTCTCTGCCCAGTGATTATAATTGAGTGTGGTATTATCAGTAGGAGTGCCCCAGTTCCCCTTGCCTCCAACGAGGAACTCTCTTGCCTCACTCTTTTGCATCACCAACACGAGACACAAAAGTCCCAATGCAGGAATTGCTCTGCTTCTGCTGCCAAGATCTAATCTCATCAACATGTTTTTAGCCATCAGAAGAGAGAGTAACAACGATTGATTCAATGATGTAGAAGCGTTAAAGATCAAAAGTACTGAAGCCTTGGAGCTGACAAGAATGGTTGCATGGAGAAGGGTTTTTGTAGGCAAAGGCTGGCGTGAACTTTTACAAGCTGTGGCAGAGAAGCTTTTGCACCTTTTGACTATTCTTATTTCTTTCCTTGGGTTTCTTGGCTTCCAGTGCAAAGCATCTGTACATGCTTACAAGCCCATTGTGTTCTTTGGCTCTTTTTGAATCCTTCATATTATTTTTTCTGTGTTGGGTATCGTGGATCTATACTTTGCTTCACAACCACTAAGAATATTCATGTCTTGTGCTATAGGGTTAACGATGATTATGATTTCATAAACGTTAACATTAACTTTAGTTCACACGTACGGCAGAGCTGCCCTTTCAAATTTTAGACATGGATTATCATTTAATAATTTGTCGAAGAGGCTTGATATATAAAACAGATTTCCATTTTGTTTTATTTCCCACTTAATTATAAAAGAAAATCTACTAAAACATGTGGGTGAGGCACTCTGAACTCTAAAAATTATTTTGGACACTGTATTAATAGCCATTAATTAAATTTAAAAAATTAAATTTTACTTGATTCACTCTTTTGAATGTCGAAACAGTCCTCGTCCTATATATATTTAATAAAATCCTCAATTCACAAAAAGTAACTATTTAAATTAATTATCTCTATTTACTTTGCATTACTCACCAAAACTAAAAGGAAAAAAAAAAAAGAAGAATAAGAATAAAATGTTTTCCATTTTTTTGAAAAAAAATCTTCATGTACTTATTATTAGTTATTCATATTCAACAAACTCACACAAGGCTTTACTTCATTTTCTTGAACTAAAAAAAGAAATTACAACTCCAAACTCATTTTTCATAATGTGGGGCACAGATAAATTTATTTATCTTTTAAAAACATTGCCCAAAATATTTTACCCCAAATATTTCTTTCATTTTATACTGGACAATTTTTTAAAAAAAAATGTTGTAGTTAAAATCTCCCAAGATATTGATTTGGTCTTTTGTAAATATTTGTTCAACTTATTATTGTTAAGATTTTGAAAATAAAATCTGTTGTAGGAGAATCTAAGTTAATAAGTGTACTAGATGGATGTACAAACTAATTATTTGTATTTACTCATACTATAGTAAATTAAATCATGAGTATTTTTGTAATAAATAATTTAATTAAATTTAGAGTGTTTATTAAAGTAAATTTGAGAATGTGAATAACCTCACTAGCTGAAAACATATTTCCATATTATTCAAAGTGAGATATAAATGCTTCAAGATTGCTAAATCTTAATTCTTAGAATAAAGGAAATACAATATATATGGGAAATTAGGGAGATACAATATCTTCGTTTTAAGTGACTCAGACTTTGGTAGAATTACTACATGCTTTATATTTGCTTTGAGATGGAGCCCTAATGAGGTACCAAATTAACAAATGCTTATTATGCTCAAGCTTCAAAATTCTGATATTTCCATAATAATCAAATCTGATATTATTTATCGGGAGCCCACATAAAAATCCCCTCTAGTCTATATAATTCATGGGCCCAATGCACACCACGTTAGCACTTTATGTTCGCTGCCCAAAAACAAATAAAACAGCCGATTTATATGATAATTAACCAAAGCTATAATTGAACCCACTAATTAATGTGACAACGAAAATCATGGTTCCATGTTTGAAAATTTTAAAAAAATGTTACCATTTATTAAATTTAAAGAATTATTATTTACTTTGTACACTCATTCAATAGTAAAAATATCCCCACTTAAACTTTTTAAATTGATAATCTTTTTTAATTGTACACACTTATACAACTATTCGGCACAACCAAACAAAAATTCTTTAAAAATTTTAAATGTATATTTGTGGAAAAATTCTATAATGCCGTAATGAAAATTACGGCATCAATATTGTGATAGTCATAAATATTATAAATTACACATAGAACTAGTAAATGTAAAGTCAAATTAATAAATTTATACAAGATTATTAATTATTTAAAAAATTAACATTTTTTCTATAGAGTTTTAGTGAAAAATATTTTATTCATTTACAAAAGAAATTTTTTTAATTAAACAAAGAAACAATTACTCATTAATTAAACAAAAAAATTCTACTGAAAAAAATGTAATAAGTTTTATTGAATTTATTTAACCATAAATTCTATACTTTTTTCTCATTTTCTATAATAATATCTATTTATTACACAAGTTAATTAAGCATAATTATTTATCTTTATCTTGATATGGATCAAGCAAAATCAAATAAAAAAAATTCTTATATTACTAGACACATATGATATATCAATAAAATCAAATCTTTATGTAGTTTCAAACTTTTTACTTATATTTAGAAATCATTTAGGGCTGTGTGTTCATTAAGTGTAGAAAGATACGAAATAACCTTACCTTATGACAACTATGAAAGATATTTAAATAATTTTTTTTCAAAATCCGATTTTGAGAATAAATTTCATCTTTAATAAAACATCACATGTATTACATAAATGTAAAACTAGCATTATTCAATTTAAATAAAATTAATATATATATATATATATATATATATATATATATTAGGTAATAAACATTATAAATGAGTTTTTATTTTATACTTGTGATTTTTTTCAGTAACTCTTATATTAATTTACTTATTTTATCTTTTATTCATAAGTTTTAGGCATAATCTACAAAATTTATGTTTTATTTTGGAATTAATGTTGTTTTACTTGTTTTATGTTATATTTGTGAGTTTTTATTTTATTTACTAATAATACATCAATTTAACAGTTTTATAGTAATTTACTTTCTTCACCTTCCTTTTACAAGTTTTATGTTCTATTTCTAAAATTGATATTTTATTTTATAGTTAGTGTTGATTTACTAGTTTTATGTTATATTTGTAAGTTTTTGATTTGTTTATCATTAATACATTAATTTACTTGTTTTATATTAATTTATTTATTTTACTTTCCATTTACAATGCTTATGTTCCATTTTCAAAATTTATGTTTTATTTTACACTTAATGTTGATTTACTAACCTTCCTTTTACAAGTTTTATGTTCTATTTCTAAAATTTATTTTCTATTTTATAGTTAGTGTTGATTTATTAGTTTTATGTTATATTTATAAGTTTTTTATTTGTTTATCATTAATACATTAATTTACTAGTTTTATATTAATTTATTTGTTTTACCTTCCATTTACAATGCTTATGTTCCATTTCTAAACTTTATGTTTTATTTTGCACTTAATGTTGACTTACTAGTTTTATATTTTATTAGAAAGTTTTTGTTTTATTTACTAATAATAAATCAAATTATCAGTTTTTATAATAATTTGCTTGTTTTACATTTTCTTAACAAGTCTTTTGTTTCATTTCTAAAATTTATGTTTTGTTTTACCGTCAATATTGATTTACTAGTTTTAAGTTACACCTGCAAGTTTTTGTTTTGCTTACTAGTAATACATTAATTTATTAGTTTTATATTAATTTACATGTTTTATCTTCTATTTACAAATCTTATGTTTAATTCTAAAAATTATGTTTTATTTTGCACTTAATATTGATTTATGAGTTTTATATTACATTTGTAAGTTTTTGTTTTATTTATTAATAATACATTGATCTATCAGTTTTATATTAATTTACTCGTTTTACATTTCATTTACAATTCTTATGTTTAATTTTTAAAATTTATGTTTAATTTTACAATTAATGTTGATTTACAAGTCTTATATTAAATTTACTAGGTTTATGTTTTATTTATATAATTTATATTTGATTACAATATTGATTTTATAACTTTAATCACGGCATCATAAAATATTAGAATGACATGTATTTGCAACACTAAAATCATGCCAAATTATAAATATACTTTACTAGTTACCAAGTTTTCAAAAATGCATTTTAACTCCTATCAAATTTTAGGTTCTTCATTCTATTTTTTATTTATTTTGCGTAATAGATTCATGTATTTAATTAAAACCAGGGGAATTTTTCACCAAAAAAGTAATAATAATAATAATAAAGGAAAGAAAGAAAGGAATATGGGCATGGAAAAGCATTTTGCTGTGGGATAATAATATTATAGCAATATGCATGTATTCCAGGGGAAGACTAATCAAATATTGCATAGAAAATTAGATGTTTAAGCATTAATTTTTCTCTAAATTTGCAGAATAATATAATAACTATTAATTGTTAGTGGGTTGATTTTTTTCAAAAAAATGTGAACGATCGTCTAGTACATTAATAATTATATGAGTGTTTAAAGTAATTATATTAGATTGACTCATAATATGTCCTTAATAATAATTCACAAGGGGCGGCTCAACTAAGCTATGTTTCGTGATCTTTAATTCAATTGAAACTTATTCAATAACTAATTATTTATTCAAGTTACCATCTTTATTATTTATGACAAACTCATCAAGAACTACTTTTTGAAATTGAACTAACTTCTCTATATATATATATTTTTAATTTTTTCCAATCTAGCTGAATATTAATTTTCTAGTAGATATTTTTTCAAAAAAAAAAAAGACACAATTATTCAAGACTACAAAAACAATAATATTTTTCAAAAAGAATGTAAAAAATAAATAACACAATCAATTAAGAGGAGCATAGAAAGATAAAACATGAAAATATGAGATGCGATGAAACTACAAATTAACTTTGATGATATGATTTATGAGGTTTGACCAATTACTATTAACCATGGAAAATAGGAAAAACCGGTTGATTTTTTTTTTTTCCGTAAGTAATGCACACCATGTCTTTATTTTAGGAGGAAAAAATGCTGATGGATAAGGTAATAAACAAAGGCTTTTAATTGGGGTGATCTTGTAGAGATTTTGGTGGTTGATTTAGGGAAAGATAATTTTATAATTGAGTTAGATATAATATAGAAATTTATATTTTTTTAGAATAAAATAATATATTCAACATAAATTTAGGGCCTTAATATATAACAGGTCTTAACTACTAAACAACCACTTAAGTTATCTAAGAAAAGAGCAGCTCCTGTAATTCACATCAAATATATTTTTATAGTAAATACATTTTTTAAAATAAAAGTGTGCAAAATAATTTTTTTTTTTAAGTACAAATAGTCCTCTCCTATACCTATTAAAAGGAATCTACTGAATTCTGACATTGTTTCTCAGTTTCTCTGCAGGGGGGATTTAATTGAGTGAAGGAGCGAGCATTGTTTTGGTCTTTAAAAGTTGCTTTTGAGTTTTGACTGTTCTTCCCTTTGGCGACACGAAAGTCTTTGTGCAATTAATTAACTCCAATGCAAGACTGGCCACCAGTCAAAATGGGTGGGGTTGATATTCAATGTGCCTTGATCCTTCTTGCTAGGTTAATCATTTTTTATTGTAGAAAAGAGAAATTAATCCAAATATGTTAATTTTGACCATCCCTATTAGCTAGTGACATAAGAATTAAATGATATTCACTATCCTACACTTCTTTAAGTCACAATCTAGTTAGAATTTTTGTAAGAATATACTAAATGATCCAAATAGATATTCAGCTTTTTAATTACATATACAAATATATTAATATTACAACAAATTAAAAAATTTTCAAGACCCCTACATCAGCTCTAGTATACCTTGTCTAAATAATTGAGCCCACTTAATCATATCTCTCGATAAAATTTGTGTAAATTATAACTACATCTCCGACACACAAAGGGCACGGTGGGATGGAATCATATGCAAGTTGAATTCTACAAATCTGAAATTACAATATCATCCTTGGGAACTGGGAAGGGAGTTGAATGAAACATCAAACATTGAACAATTCAAAAAAAATAAATAAAAATTGAAGAGCCGCAGATTTTATAGCAAATGGAGGCATGTTGGACTAATTCATGGGATTATTGAGGAAGTCAAATGTTTAAGTAGACCACAATTCACATGTATCCCATTTTAGAAACGCTTTTTACATCAACCCATTTTCAAGATAAAATTGAAAATGGAATCAGCGCCTTTAACAATTTAATGGACGAGTGAAAAATAGAAAACGGATCACATGATTACGAATCCTTCTCGCTCTCCATAATTTTCAACGAGGATTCTTCACCATCAGTTAAAAAGTTAAACCCAATAATTACTTGCAAAATATAATAGATTAAAAAAACAAGTAAAAATTATCCAAAAAAACTACAAACTTGAAGTAATTTATTGTGAATACATAAAGACAATCCGGATTCGTTTGAATATTATGCACAAGGCTTTTCTTTTTAAGAAATTTAGAAAGAATTTTTTTCATTGATTTTAGAATTCGTCAACAATTTTTTTTTTTGTATATATAAAATATAAAATTTTGCTATAATAAACTGAAAATACGGGTGAGATCATGTGAAGATCATTAAGTTAGGGTATCAAATGCAGTTGAGAGAGAGAATTTATTCTTAGAGTGAAAATAGAAAAGGAAGGTGTAATGTTTCAATTGTAAATATGAAGAAACTAGTGGGTTATTTACAATGGGCTCCTTAATTTTATGGTTTATAATTATCCTCAGACGGATCCTTACAATTGTGCAATATCTACTGTCATATTGACACATTCTATTTAATGAAATAAAATACTACGGCAGGGTTTTAGTACCCAGAGGCCAGAACTAGATGCACAAATGTCTTTTTGTTTGTTTCTATACTAGCATAAACTGGTAAAAAATTAATAGATAATCTATTTATATTAACAGATGGAAAAAAAAGATACCAATACCACTCTTCTTTAATTTAAAAAAACAGTTACGAAAACTTTGTATTTTTAGAAATAATCAAATACATCTTATTATAAGATATACATGTTGTCCTTCAGTATTTTAAAATGGTAATATAAACCCTTTTTGAAAAATATAAATTTTCCTTTGTATTTATATATGATCAAATACTTATAGTGTATAAGGTTTGTCCAAAAGAGAGTTTTTATGTTTTAAAATAAATCAATATGATCATTCCTAAAAAAAATAAATTTTTTATGATTATTTTCTCAAATTAAGAGGAAATTTATGTCGTTTTACCTAACTAAAGTAAAATATTATGTGATTATAATTGAAGTCATTTATATTTGAAACCCTTACAAGTATGGGACATACAGTAATAATGTTATATTTATATAATATTATATTAGTTTATTAGTTTATGTGAATAGTATTTATATAATAAATTGTAATAAACATTACTCATAAAAGTTAAACCATCACGTTTAAGGGTTACAATAATAAAAATCTCATTATTACCCGTTACCAAAACATAATATCAGGGACCTGTGTGTAAAATGAACCGTAAAATTTGTCCTTATTTATGATTTTGGCCAAACTCGGGGACATGATTGACGGGTGGCTGAGAGAGAGAGAGAGAGAGAGAGAGAAACAGCCAGGAACGTTAAAATAAAAAATTAACGCATTGACCAGCATGCGGTTGTGTCGTGAGATGGCTCCCATCTCACAGCTTTGAGACAGACAGACAAGCTTTACACATCCGCCATAACCAGCACCATCAACAACACCAACTAAGCCTTTAATAATAAAAAAAGAAAAAAAAGAAAAAGATTAATGAGAAATACATTGTTTATGTTCATTTCTTTGTTGTTTCTTTAGCTTCGATCAATTCTTGGTTTCTGCCAGCACCTCAACTGTGTCCCCCATATTTGGCATCTCTGAATTTTTCTCTCAAAAGGGTATCTGAAAACATAACTTGATTGATCTTTGGTCGTGGGGATCTGGGTTGAAGGTGCTGGTTTTGCATTCTGAAAACAATTTTTTGGATATTGTTTATCTATTTTTCATCATAAATGTGGGGGGCGCCAGCTGAACCTGCTGATTCTTACTACGAGGTCAGGCCTGAGTGCACTGATGTGCCCAAAACTAGATTCAAAATCAAGGTTTGTGCTTTCCTGCTTGTTTATGCTAAAGTTTCAATTTTTTGTTTTTTCCCATATTTTTTCTGGATAGCAGTAGTTGTTGTTTTGTGAATTATGGAAATGTTGCCTTATTTGTTTAGCTTGATAGGTTGATTTATGAATTTTAAAAATGTTATTGGTATTATTTAAATGTGATGACAAATGTGTGTGATAATGTTGGATTTCAATTATGTTATGAGAAATGTATCATACATATTGGCCTTCTGGAAGTAAGGAATTTGAGCAATATTGAGTTTAATTGGGTTGTAAATTTATGAATTTTGATGATGATATTAAAGGTTATTTAACAAAAACAAAGATCTTAGGCACATGTTTTCGTACACATTTATAACAATGTAGTTAAGTTTTTAAGATAATGACCTTAGGCCAGGTATAGTAAATTTTTTGAGATTTTAAACCTTCACCAATTTCATTTTCGACCCACAATTTTGATTAATGAAGATTATTTATTTCGACAGCTGTGCATTCTTATTTATAAGAATTTACTTGCTCACCATGATAGAAAGTATCAATTTGGATTTGATTTGATTATCCTTAAATGTATGGCTTTGTTTGAAATTATTAAAGCTCTCGGTTTTTCTCGGCTAATGCAGCCTGGGAAGACGCTAAGTGCTAGGAAATGGCATGCTGCATTTACTCCGGAAGGTCAGTTGGATATAGGAAAGACTCTAAGTCGAATCCATCGTGGGGTAAGTTCAACTTTGTTGTTTAAAAGTTGTTACAAGCTAAGCTTGGTCATTTTCTGCATGGTAGAATATTGGAAGTTATACCCAAGTTTGAACATGCTTAAAGTTATTTGCTTTTGCTTAGAATTACTTTGTATGATTGTTTGGACTGAACTTAGATTTATTGATAAGTTTGAAATAGATTTGGTGAATCACTTAATGCACCTCAATCATAATGATTGTAACATTGCTTTCTGAATTTTTATCTCTTGTGCCATCAGCAGTCTCACTGCTGTCACTTTTATGGTTGCTGTACCATAATATTATCTTTCTTTTTTACCAAAGTTACATGAGTTTGCAATTCGTGGAATTCACTAAATTCATCCTTTATTTTAAAATTTCCTTAATTTTCTTTGCTCTCATGTACCATTGCCTGTTCTCTTTAAAATATTTTTCTTATCAATTTGAGAATGTTGATAACTAACATTATGCATTGTTTTGTCTCCATAGGGCATCCATCCATCGATTAGAGGAGAAGTTTGGGAATTTTTACTTGGTTGTTATGAGCCTAAGAGCACCTTTGATGAACGAGAGGAGATACGGCAACGTCGAAGGTAGTCAATATTTAATATTTTATACAAATTTTAATATTATTAAAAGTTAGTTCTAAAATATCTTCTTTGAGTTTGTTGGGAACTAATATGCATTTGATTAGTGTCACTGTCAGGATGTGATCCTGTTTTAGACTTTTAGATAGCAAATAATGTGTTGGGCATTTGTAGGGTCAAATGCTACTTTTGTTTCAATTGTTTGGCTTCTGGCTTTGACAACAATATATGTCCTGTTAATATGGTGTGGTCGATCTCCTTGTTTTATTTTGATGCAAGTATTTCTTCCATTGAAAAATTGATTTCATTGTTAACTCACTGAGTTCGTTGGTCATGCTAGGAATAAAAATTATTCCTTCGTCAAATCCTTATACGATCTAACAGTCTTTGCTCGCTGTTTGTAAATAACAAGAAATACCTAATTGTTCAGTGTTCAATAAGGTTTTATTTATGCTTGAAAATTCAGATGATGAGCTTTGCTTAATGTATATGCTTTTTACTTTAAACACATCTAAATTTTATCATGTATTTAGTTTAGTGTGGCATAATGTTGTGACTTCATCAATTAGAAGGGCCATTTGAATAATCTTTTGGGAACTCAATGACTAAAATCTTTTCTGCACCCTTGCCCTAAAGTAGGACTTCATTTGCCAACTGTTATTTCTTTTCTTCAGGTTGCAATATTCTGCGTGGAAGGAGGAGTGCCACCAAATCTTTCCTGTTGTTGGAAGTGGCACATTCATCACTGCCCCTGTAATCACCGAAGATGGTCAACCCATTCAAGACCCTTTGGTACTTCAAGAAACAAATTCAGGCAAGGAATTGACCTCACATTCAAAAGATAGTGACTACACTGAAATACAGTGATATTTTATATGTTAATGCCATGGATTCTTCAGGTATAAATGCTTCGAGTTCAAAAATGGTGAAAGAGCTTCTCAGCCGTGGTCCTTTGGACAAGAAAGTTATTCAGTGGATGCTAACTCTGCATCAAATAGGTTGGTGATGCCTTTTAATTGCAGATGCAGACAATGTTTTTTTTTCCAAATTTGCTCCTTTCCTTCTGTCAATTATCTGTTTCTAATTTTGACATTTGATAAATATAGCACGTGAGGATTTGAATTACTGATTATTTCAGCTTCTACTAAGTGGTAATAACTGATGAGGATTACCATTTCATGATTGAACTTTTTATACACGCATGATGGTCTTGAGATTGTGGTTTGAATGACTCTTTCACATTTTGAAGGAGCGTGCCATCTCAAATATCTTATTCCAGCATGATTTTTGAATTCTGGTTTAGATTGATGTCCTTCAAGTATAAAATGGATAAAGATACAAATCTCTTTTGTAAATTGTACTAACTCATTATTCCTGTTTTCTATGGTTGAACTCATTATCCCTTTTCCTATGGTTGGTGATTCTGTTACTCATATTAACCATCAAAAGTAAATATAAATAGTTCTTCCCTATTTTTTTTCAAATCTTTTTTCTCTCTTGTTACTAGTTATTATTTCTGACTTATTCTACTTGGATACTGTTTATGCTAGGACTTGATGTGATTCGCACTGACAGGACATTAGTGTTTTATGAGAAGCAAGAAAACTTGTCGAAACTTTGGGATATTCTTGCTGTTTATGCGTGGGTAGATACAGATGTTGGCTATTGTCAAGGTGAGTAATTAAACAAAATTCCATTATTGTTGTGGCCCCACTCACATGCATTAAAGTTCTAACTCTGCGGTTGAACTTTGTCATCACGATGAACAGGAATGAGTGATCTTTGTTCCCCCATGATAATTCTGCTTGAAAATGAAGCCGATGCATTTTGGTGCTTTGAACGATTGATGCGCAGATTGGTATAAATTACCTATTGCATTTTCCATGGAATTCATTGTGTGGTGCAATATTGCATTTTGATTTGGTGTACAGAATTTTGTTCTCAGGGCTATATTAAGAGCTTCTAATAAGTTAACTTCTTGCTTAACAATATGATATTCTTCATTTATTAATGTTTTAACAATTGAGGATAAGATAAATTCCATTGCATTGGTAAAATTTTTATTTTCGTCTCTCTGTAAGTCTCTTTAGGATTCCCCGTCAATAATAGGAACAATGCAAAATGTAGCTAGAGCTTTTATTCATTTTAACCTTTTCCAGCACCTTTCACCTGTAAAATTCTTTCCATTTCCATGGCTGTAGAGTTCATTTAGTTTCCCCTTTTATGACTTATAGTTTATTTAAAATTGTAACTAATGAATTCCCATCAATTCCTTTCATTTGTTTGCTTTCATGAATTGATTTCTTGTTCTATGCTTCTTAGGTTGTTTCTTGGTTTCTCTGATTCTAGGCAGCATGTTTTCAATTTTTCTGTATTATAACCAGGGAAATCATAGTCATCGTGAGCTGTTGCACATCATAATTTGCAAGCTTTGTGATACCTGGATGGTGGTTTTTTAAATTGTCCTTATCCATGTTCTTGAAACTATGCCTAATCAGTTCTCAATGCTTGCTCAATATTGCTCTTCCCTATTCATTTTTAGTCAAAGTGAAGTCGATCCTTTACTTTTTGTGCAGGCACAAGAGCAAAATGTTTTCTATTACTTTTAATAAACCAGAAAATGTATAAGAATTATCTAAGGAGCATGTTCCTCCAAGTGTCAGATCTCTGTTCTTGAATAGCTAGTCCACACGCATAGGAGGGTTTCGGAGGTTTTAATTTTTATTTTGCTTTTGGTGTTGGTAATTAACTGAACTGTGTCTCCATATGATAATTTAGATATATTGCTTTTTGTTCTGGTAACTATTGTCTTATGCTTCTTTTTTCAACTCGATATCCAAATTCTTACTCATGTGTTCTTATTTGAAATTCTGAAGCGAGGAAATTTCAGATGCACAGAGAGCTCTGTTGGGGTGGAGGCACAACTTAGTAATTTGGCTTCAATTACTCAGGTTATCGATCCCAAACTTCATCAACATTTAGGTATGATCTAGAATATATGTTTTTGCTTGTAATTTTGGGTAATAATATACAACAAAAATGTCTGAAATAAATCTTGCGTCTCTGTTAGTGTAAGCCAGTTTACACTTATTCACTAGTTATTCACAAACCTTTGCTTGTCATTTTAGCAAGAAGCTGATAATGAAAGTTTGTAAGCTCAAAAATTTTTACAACAGAGTCCTGTTTGCTAGTGGGTAGAAAGCCCAAAATAACTATTTATTGAGGAGATTAGAAAGAAAGAAAGTGACAATGGTCCAATAAAATTGTTGTGCAACTGGTTGTTGGCTAAGGTTTTATGTTTTCAGATTCAAAACAAGGGAAATATGTTTGCTTTCTTTTATCCAAAATAACTTTTGTAGTCCCACACAAAGCAATCCAAACTGTGATGTGTTGTCAAACCAACTCATTTCAATTTTCTTTCTTGAACTAGTGCAGATGCAATCTGTCGGTATTAGGAATTGTTAATGGTTTAAAAATTCTTTTATTCATGTATAGTAATATTACAGGATATTTTAACTGTTTTTTTTTCTTCTGATACTGCATGATAAAACTTTCTTCTGCATCTTTGGCTTTTATGTGCCAGAAAGAATGTAACAAAAAACTATGTTTTATTGTACACAGAGACACTGGGCGGAGGTGACTATCTTTTTGCATTCAGAATGCTTATGGTCTTGTTCCGTCGAGAATTTTCATTTTGTGACTCATTATATCTCTGGGAGGTATGGTTTACCTTTTCTGATGCCATTTTTTTTTTTCACTTTATTGAATTGAGAAAGTTCAGGTGCTTTCTAGACTTCTCAATATCTTTCTTTTAAAGCCTTAAATGTGAATTCCAATTTTCAAACAATTCAGTGCTCAAGCTTTTCCTCCCTTTTTGTTATTGCTGATTCTAAGTAATTACAAATTGGAAAAAAGAAAAATAGTTCTAGTACAGTTAAGTTTATAACATGAATGAGGTTTGTACCCATGCCAAGCAATAGGGGTCTATACCACAGTTTGCCCTACATGATTCGTATCCCAGGATTGGGTATTACAATCCCTTCGATGACTACTCAACAGATGAAATGAAAGGCCTATGGCAGTAAGTTTCTCAAGTGTGCAGAGGAAAAATAATGGATTGTCGTAAGATCTAATCAAATTGCTCACTTAAGTGGCTGAAGAATGGCCAGTCAGTATGATTTGCATTTGATAACCTCCCAACACAGGGTAATTAAAGAATCTATGCAGTTGTGGAGATGTAGAATGGGTTGAAAGAAACTCCTGCATGCTTAGTTTTGTTTTATGCTTTTCTCTGAACCTGCATGCTTGGTTTTGTTTTGTGCTTTTCTGTTATGCTTCTCTTTTCCTTTATCCGAAGGCGAATTTTGATTATCATAATTGCTGTTTTCTGTGGTTATTTCAACTTTTTACAGATGATGTGGGCCCTAGAATATGATCCCCACTTGTTCTATCTGTATGAAGAAGCTGAATCAGCTGCTAGTACTAAATCTGAGGGATCCAAAGCAAAAGCAAAATCAATTCGTCAGTGTGGGAAGTATGAGAGAGAAAATATGAAAAATGGAGCGAAGACTTCAGAAGCTCCCCTTCCCATTTCTGTGTTTCTTGTTGCCAGTGTCTTAAAAGATAAGAGCTCAAAGCTCCTGCAAGAAGCTCGCGGCCTGGACGATGTTGTTAAGGTCAGCTTGATCAGTCATCAACTTACGAACCTTATAAACGTTCAATCCACATTTATGAACTATACAAGTCAAGTAGAGAACACAATAAAAACAGCATAGTAAGAAAAAAGAATAGCTTAGAAGTTGTTGTGCATGAAAGAGAATTGGCCTTGAAGGTAACAGAAGTTCTCCTCAAATAAAAGGAAATTTTCTTAACGAAAGATAAGTTATTGGGTGATATAGATGCTAACAATACCATTAAAAAAATCACTTCATTGCCTTGAAAACAGCCAGGGAAATTTGATTTGGCTATAAGCCATCCCATCTTTCATCTCATTCTTTAATTTTGCCCATCTCTTTCCAATTTTGTTGCTTTTTTACCTTTTCAGATTTTGAATGACATGACTGGAAATTTGGACGCCAAAAAAGCTTGCACTGGGGCTATGAAACTTCACAAGAAATATTTAAAAAAGGTTTGTTCTTTAATTGGATAGGTGTTAATCTCAATGTTGCATTGAAAATATTCCATAAAATGAAAAATAGAGAGAAGCCTGTGCCGAGATTGCATGAGAGAGAATAGTTGAACCTTCTTCTGTTGCTCGTTAATCTAAGAAGCATTTCCATTTCACTCTAAAAGTTTTATGTTTCCTATGATTACTGCAGGCCAAACAGACGTAGCGTATTGCGCACAGAATAAGTTTTTAGTTAAGCGATAATCTGCAGTAAAAAATGCTGTGACTTGATTATAATATACCCTCCAGTAATTTTGGATCAGAGACTGCAGAATGGAATGATTATTCCAACAAGCAGAGAGCACCTCGACAAGAACTTGCTGTACCTGAAATCAATCTCTCATCAACTGTATATGAAAAACTTTTTCCTTTTCCTTTTCTGAAGATCTTAATACGAATCAACATTTTGATACCAATGTTGTGATTTATGATCATTTTTAATCTAAAAGTCATTGAGCTTGTACGTTGTGTAGTGTCCATAAAATATATTTCTTCACTTTTCATTCATCGGTAGTAATTTTGTCGAGTTGGAAAGGTCTCACATATTTCAAATATCATCCTGCTTATTTTAAAAAATTTTGCATTAGTTTTCCCTTTCAAGCACCAATAAATAAAAGACAATTCATTCATTTCCAGTTATACTTTTTTATTTCCATCCAAGGAAAAAAAAAATGTAATAACATGAGTAATGCTTTATCTCGCGAACATAGTGCATTAAGCAACATACTCCAAAACAAAGAACATCTAGCAACATTTTCTTACAACAGAGACAAAAGTACTTCTCTCCCCAAGGCGATTCAGGAAATGACAGTATTTGTACCTCCATCTTGTATTGAAAATCAAAGGGCCTATAAAACACCAGAATCCCACCAAAAATCCAAGTGCCATCCTTACATACAACCAGTAGTCCACTCCATCTTCGTCTTCATCTCCATTTTCATCTTCTGGAATGGGAACATTCTCATAACAATTCTTAGGAAGAGGAGCTCCGCAGAGATCATTGCCGGCGAAGCTAGATGCATCAAAGCTTTGCAGTTGAGTGCCTGAAGGAATTTTCCCAGTCAAGTTGTTATTGGACAAGTTCAAATGATTCAAGAACGTCAGGCTTGACATGCTCTGAGGAATTTCACCCGAAAGTTGGTTTACAGAAAAATCAACAGACTCCAATGCGCTCATGGCACCAATACTTTCAGGAATTCTTCCCGTGAAAGAGTTGTAAGAAAAATTTATTGACTGCAATGCTTTAAGATTTGTCACTTCCGAATGAATCTCTCCTGAGAAATTATTCCTGGAAACATCTAGCAGACTTACCAAATAGAGAATCGAACTATACTCAACCACTTCCCCTTTGCTCACAACTGATGCCTTCTCCGTAATTATTACATCTATATCTAGGGGAAAAGGTAGATAATGCACAACAATACTGCGGGTAACAGACTTCACTGTCACCATGCCAGTGAGATTAGTAATACATTTTGGTATGGTTCCCGAGAGATTGTTTTCAGCAAGGTCTAAGATTTGTAGGAAAGCTAGATCACATATTGTTTTTGGTAGAGGGCCATGAAACTGGTTGGAACGAAGGATGAGAACAACCATTGTTGAAAATCTTTCTCCAAACCATGTTGGAATATTGCCAACAAACTCATTTTCACCAACATCAAGTGACGCTAATGCTGTACAATTTTTAAGAAAAATGGGTATCTTCCCAGAGAGTCTGTTTTTACGAAGGTACAACCAAACAAGAGAAGTTGCACTACACAATGAGTTTGGAAGATTACCAGTAAATTTGTTGTTACTTAGTTTAAGTATCTTCAAATTTTGATAACTCATCCAACAGTCAGGTATTTCTCCTTGTAAAGAATTATCCGTCAGCTTAAGACCCTCTAAGCTCTTTGTCTCATTGATTCTGTAACACAAGAAATGAGAAATCGATCCCGAGAATGAGTTATTAGAAAAATCTAAATAAGCTAGATTGGATGATATAAGGGGTAATGGACCCGACATATTATTCGAATTCACACTAAGAAACAAAAGTTGAGTATTCTTGGTTAGATTACTTATCTGCCCGTGAAATTCGTTAAGGCCGAGATCTAAAAACTTTAACTGGGAAGCAGATTTCAAAAATTTATTAGGAAAAATATCTGAAATTCCAGAGTGGAGTAAATTTAGAAACTGTAAATGCTTTTGAGAATGAAGCCACCGAGGAAATCGGGACCCTACAGAACAATTATGCAATCCTAATGCAACAAGTTGGAAAGGAGGAATCCAATCATGCTTCACTTGCAACGTCAATTTGTTTCCACCAACCCTGAACCATGACAGTTTTGTCAGATTGGCAAAGTGAATTTCAGAAAGAGTTCCGTTTAGTTTGTTATCATATATCTGTAGTTCTCTCAAGGTTGAGAGTTGACCCAATGACTGTGGAATAAGACCGACAATAGAATTATTAGCAAGATCAAGGTTGACTAGATTTTTAAATTGGCCAAGATGATCAGTCAAATGACCAGAAATTGAACTACTTCGTAAAACCAAACTCTCTAATCTGTTTGAAACACATCCTGCGAAAATATCTAAAATCTCAGAAATTTCTTGGCTCAAATGGACACCCCGAAGATTGACTGACTTTAAATTACAAAGATTTGCCATGGACCTTGGAATTCTCCCTTGAAGACCAATATTGAGTGAGAGATCAAGCCAACTGATAGAGGTCAGGTTCCCTAGAGCATCTGAAATTGTACCTTGCAAGCTATTGTTGTGAAGATCAAGGTACTCAAGTTGGCTAAATTTGTACAACCAGTCGGGAATTGAAGATTTGAATTGGTTGGAATCTAAATCCAGATGTTTAAGGCGAGTCAAGTTTTGAAGTCCCGCTGGGATTGTACCTTGAAGATTATTAAAACCTAGGTCAAGGAAGAGTAAACGACTGAGACCAAAAACCCAACTAGGAATGAACGAGTTATCCAATTGGCTGTCGGAAAGGTCAAGGACCGTGAGAGATGAAAAATTTGCAGTGGCTAAGGGAGGGAAGTGATGGAGGCTGCAATTTGACAATCTCAATTGTAACAAAGAAGGGAGTGTGTTTATTGCCATCAGCCAATCAGAGGCTTTGCTGAGATTCACAGAACGCAAATCAAGGTGTTCCAAGAAAGAGAGACCAGAGAGCCACCAAACATTATCAACATATAAATAATTCGAACTGAGGTCAAGAAATTGTAGATTGGAGAGATTTCCAAGTTGGGGAGGTATCATTCCTACAAATTGAGTGTCAGAGAGATTGAGATACCTTAGATTCCCCATAGAACCAATAAATCTAGGAATTTGAACCCCTTGAAAATCATTAAAGCTCAAGTCCAGGTAACTCAAATGCTTTAAATCACGCAAAGCAGGATTTACCTTACCAACCAGCATTGTTCTTGGATTAGAACTGGAAGGATTTCGAAGATTAAGCTCAAGGATATGGCCTGTCACGTTGCCACAGGCAACACCTGCCCATGTACAACAGTCTCCATCACCAATCCAAGAAGCAAGCCGATTGGAAGGATCCTGGAGATCTTGCTTGAACCTTATAAGTGCTCTTCTCTCACTTTCAAGGCAACCCACATGGTAAGAACTTCCTCTGCAGAAGCTAATACTAATGACAAGTAATTCAAGGAGAAGTAAGGCAAAAACAAGGACACTGCTCATGTTTGGTTTGATTGCTATTCGCAGTAATAAAGGAAATATGTGCATGAGAAATGTGTTATCAGCGGCTTTGCGATTTATAACGGATTGCATAATGACGATGAATTGACAATGCCAATACTCTCTTGCAAATCTTTCAGCAAATAATTCAGCATCTTTTTGATAGTGGGCCACATAAATATCTTCCGCATAATTCAATTTTAACGATATCCCACTTTCTACGGAAATGGCTTAATAAAGTGACTGGTTAAATAAGGGTTGGGCTATTTGGATTTTAATATCAATCAATGATTTAAGACCTTGTTTCTTTGTAGATCGTGCTTAGGAGTTCGGGGATTCTATTTCATGTGAGCCATTACTACCTGTGCGAAGTAATTTGGAGCATTTGAATTTGGGTTCTGTCGCTTGGCAGCCACATGATTTAGATTGGTTTGAGTTCGGGGATTCTATTTCATGTGAGCCATTACTACCTGTGCGAAGTAATTTGGAGCATTCGAATTTGGGTTCTGTCGCTTGGCAGCGACATGATTTAGATTGGTTCAAGCTTGACACTGATGCTTCGTTGGTTGTTCAACGTGGAATTGTGGCTTATGGTGCAGTGATATGAAACCATAAGGGCGTGGTTATGATGGCCGGGGTTGATGTTGGAGTCTGTTTTGATGATGTCAATATTCCTGAGGCAGAAGCATTACGCTTTGGTTTGCGAATTGCGGGTGAAATTAGTTTATCTCTGTTGATAGTGAATTTAAATTCGTTGCATAATACCCAGTTTGTTTTACGACAGTGAATTACAAGTACTGAGCCATTTTCAATCGTCACTGAAGTGCAATTATTACTATTAACAAAGCAGGATTTCAGGTTATGACATATATCAAAGACTTGTAACCAACGGTGGATGCGTTGACAAAATTTGTACTTTGTTGCTGTGATTTGCTTGTAGAGGTGAAATACTTTCCATAACATCTAACTTGTTATCTTTGACTTATTCTTATCCTGAAATAAAGAGTTTACCTTCAAAAAAAGCCACGAAAGCTGTAAAAACTCTTCGGGTTTAATATTTGCCCTTAAACGACAATTCTACAACAACAACAACAATGGTAATACGAAGAAAGAAATAGAGTTTGATTTGATAATAAAAATAAAAAAAAATCAGCAGCTAAAAGAATAGAATTAAAATTTTAGGTTGCATAATGCGATAGTAGAGGGATAAAATACAAAACTTGAAGTAAAGAGAGGAAATGAGTGAAGAATTATTTTGAGATTTTAGAATTTTTAATTTTTAATACTTAGTATATTTTTTTTCGATGTGTGTAGAGGGGAATTTAGTGAGTTTAAATAGCCCATCCATTAAACAGAAAGGAGAACATATATCATAAAAAAGAAACATTAAAGAGGAGAACATATGGCTATTATTTTGCTGATGCCAAAAATCGAACATTATAGAAGATAGATTCATATCTGTCTCAAGACATACGACCAAATTCATTCAATGGAAATAATCCAATACCAAGGAAGTTGAACATATAAGCATTAGGGATTTAGGATCACCGATGGTTTTGTTCATACTTAAGTATCAACTAATATTCTTCAGAAAATTCTGTCACATATATCAATTTTATTTCGAACATGGGTGTGATTGCCAAATTAAAACTGTGTTATGACATATGGAAGTAAAAAAAAATTATATGCATCATGTTCATTTCAAATTTTTATAGGTAAATAAGCCTTAATATTTCTTAAACACTTTAAACCTTTTATCAAATTGAAAAATTACTTATACACTTTAAATTAACCGAAATTAATATTTTTTTAAAGGTTATATATAAAATTTTTTAATTTTTAACTTATATTTACTATTATTCTTTTAAAGATGTGAGACATGCAACAAAGATATGTCATTAAAACATTCAGGCAAATAGAATTTGCTATATATATGTTCCAATACTCATGAATAATGGTTTCATTTTTATACATTAAAAATATTCTTGTGCGTGAAATGGTATCAGTTGAGGACATCAATAATGAAATGTTATTAACAAGGCCGACTTCCTCTATTAAACAATTTCAATATATATCTTATTCAACGATTCGGCATCCATTTGTATCTTTTAATTTGTACAGGTCCCACAGAGTGACCTGAAGGTTCTTTAACCATAATCTCAATTTTCTGCATAATCCAATTTGCATAGGTCCCACAAAGCGACCTGAAGGTTCTTTAATTTAGTAACCATAATCTCAATTTTCTGCATAATCCAATTTGCACATGTCCCACGGAGTGACCTGAAGATTCTTTAAGATTATGTTTGGTACGAAGGTTTGAACTAGATTTTGATAATATAGTATTGACTTATGTTTATTGTAGTGGATTATATTAAAATATATTAGAGTGGATTATATTAAATTAAATTTAAATAAATTAAATTTAAATGAAGCTATATAGTATTTAAGTTGATATTTGAATTTAAAAATCAGCAACTCATAGATATTTAATAAGAAAAATTATAACTAATTTAAATAATAATAATCATAAAATAAATGTATATTAAATGAGTTATTGGATAGTTATAATTATAATAAACAAATAAATTTTTAATTTATAGGTTATTTCATATGAGAGATATGATTCATATTAAATAAAACTATTTAAATAGTAAATTAATAATTAATAATAAAAATAATATTTAAGTAATGAATAAAATAGTGTAATAAATTATAGCAGATGTCATGAACGGACAAATATTTTTGTTCTCATTATCTAATCTTAACTAATCCCTTATGAAAAATTTAGATTACTAATCCCATGAACATAGAATTAAAATTTAAATCTAATCTACTGGTATAATCCAAGTGAGCATTTCAAATATAAAATTAATATTTTAGTACAAAAATTAGTCAAATTCAACACTTAAATCCCCCCTTATGTTACCTCCTGAATTATAGGTTTTGGGTATGATGTAGGACGTTAATTTAGGAATTTTAAGATTCTAGAATTTTATTATTTTAGGATTTTATATATTAATTAGAGTCAATTATGGTATTTTATTATTTTAGAACTTTTTATTTTCATAAGAGCCAATTAAGGTATGAAATTCAGTTAACTTAGGAAAGTATCTTTTATTTTCATTATAATTGTGATTTAGTTTTCCATTTTTAAGTTAACGTAGGAAAGTGGGTTTCTTCTATTATAATAGAGAGGTTTTGTAATTATTTTCAGAACTTAGGATTCAATTATTCAATAAAAATCTTCTTTTATAATTCCCTTTGGAATTATCTATCAAAATCTCTTTGTAGAGTCGTTTGGATTAGATCGTGATCTAATCTCTCATTACGCGTTATTAAAAATCTCACTGAGTGGTTTGAATTAGAACAATATCTAATCACGCTTCGATTGTAGTGTAACCTAATCGCGTTGATTTGATTCAATACTAGAACGATATCTAGTGTTCTCTATCCTATTAATCTGCTTTTGCTATGGCTTGCCCCATCAGTTGGTATCAGAGCAAGTCTGTGTGATTCGCAAAGCTTTCCTGGATGCCTATATCCACCCGTACTAAATCCATCACAAAAAAAAAAAAAAAAACAAAAACTCAATTTTTGAAACCCTCGCCGCCATAACCCCACCATTGCTCTACCACAATCCGGCCACATCACTACCAACCACGGCAACCACCAAACTCGGCAACCATAGTAGGCCAAATCCCAACCTAGCCTGACTGGAATCGCGAAGCCAAAACCACTCCACGAAACCTTACAACCTGTGGCCTTCCCCTTTAAATCCACCATGGTCAGCCGCCTTTACCATCAACCAACACCATCACTAAACTCGCCATAATCTAGAGACCAAACCCTAGCCCAACCTGCTCTTTACAACATCGTTTAGCCACCACACAAAACCCACCAAACCCCGCAAGCCATACACCATAAAACCCTCCGCCTACAACCTTTATCGCCGTCAACCAACACCATCACTAGACTCCCTTTGAGCCACACATCTAAAATCCATCACCAATTGCTACCAAACACGGGGCAAAACCTGCCAAGAACTGCCATAAGCTGCCAACTACCCTTTTAATTCGGTTTTCCTGCTAAATCGCTATGAATATGACCAATCCATCACCACCACCAACGTGTTCCTCACGAAAAACTCTACCAGATCCAATCTTCACTGCACCAAATCATGGCCACCAACAGCTAGCCACACAAAACCCTAGAGTTGAGCATTATTTATCGTTTTTCCATTGTGTCGAAACTTGACAATAAATGGAAAATTGCCATCTTTGCCCTCCATCATGTACCTAAATTATTTGCATATACTCGACCAAACAAATTTCTTGATTGGTTAGATAAGGTTGAGCATTGGTTTCTATTTTGGCACACTCCTAAAGAAGAACAAGCATCATTTGCTGCTAATAGATTAAGCATAAGTGTTTCAGAATGGTGGGATGAGTTGCAAACTTTTCAACTTGACAAAGGTAAATGCAAAATTCGATCATGGAACTATATGAAGTGTATTTTGCGATATGAGTTTATCCCTCTTGATTATTGTTTGATACAATAAGGTACGAGATCCTTTTCTACTTATGCTTATGAGTTTGAACAATTTTATGGATACAATTATTATTATGAGCCTGAAGAGAATACATTAATAAGATTTGTGGAAGGGGCTTGATTTACATATTCAAGAAAGGATGCCTACATACACTATCAATACTTTACAACATGTAGTTCATTTAACCAAGCAAATCGAATCGCAAATCAAGTCACAATGACAAAGAAGCTTAGATGATGTGATTAAAAGAATTGTCGAAGATCTAACCAAGCAATGGCCTGTCTCTATGATAGTGCCTGAAAATGTACCATTAAGTTCACTTATTATTGAGAAAGAAGACTCATATAAGATGCCAGAAGAAAATGTATAATTTATTATCAATTTAAAATTTCAATTTGGTAATCTGTATGAGAATGTGCATAATGTTTCCTTGGAGGACAAGACAAATGTTGAAGATAATGAGATTTTTTATCTCTCAGGGATTTTAAAGAAGAACAATAATCTATCCTTGATTTGTGCATTGAGCCTAACAGTACGATCAAGGTTATGCAGCAAAATCAAGTTGAAGAAGTTGAAATGATTGAAATAGTTCTACCTATTGACATTGAAGACAAGAAGAATGTGCTTGAAGAAGATTTGATTGAAAAGGTGAAAGTTATAGGAGAGTGTATTGAACGACAATTAGGAAAAGGCAAGAACTATTTGATCGTTGCTCATTCATGAAAGTCTTCAGCACCTTAAAGAATGTACAAGTGAAGGAAGTTGATGAAGTATGGATACTTCAAAGTTTTAAGGAAGATTGCTGGGCAAGATCGCAAGTTTGAATTATAAGATGATTTAGTTTTACACTGCAAGTTTCACCCTCCAAACTGTATTCAAACTCAAGGTCGAGTTTCTTTCGAGAGGGGGAGACTGATGTAAGACATTATTTTGGGAATTTTAATATTCTAGAATTTTATTATTTTAGGATTTGCTATTTTAATTAGAGTCAATTATGGTATTTTATTATTTTAGAACTTTCTATTTTCATTAGAGTCAATTAAGGTATGAAATTTTGTTAACTTAGGAACACTATCAATTCTACTTCTGCTATGCCTCGCCTCATCAGGGTAGCTCCACTACGGCAACACAGCTATACCAAACATCGTCTTAGTCCTGAACCATACAGACAGGGGGTGTAAAATCAACTCAAATGGGCCTCGTGTTTGTTTGCGGATTGACTGGTTTTTTTACTTTAGTTTATCCCTTTTGTAAAAAATTAGAAATTGAAATTGAAAAAATTTGAAGTGAAAGCCAAACATTTAGTCAGGTCAATTTGAACTACCAATTTAACAGGGTCTAATTAAATGTAATATAATGTTTAACTTTTTAACTTTTTTAGCAAAAATTATATAACAAAAATGTTTAACAAAAATGTTATACAAAAATGTTATAACAAAAAGTTAAATTTAACTTTTGATAATGTTAAAAAAATTAGAAGCTAAAAAAATTTAACTTTTTTACACAAGTTATAAAATACGCTTCTACTTTGATCTTCACCTTTAACTTTTTGTTCTCACTTCTCCCTTTTTATTGGTGAAATATTCTCGTAAAATACATCTTTAGTTATGAATATAAACTTAAAAGTTGAACCATGTATATTCCAGTGAGTGCTCCATACAACCATACTTATTTATTTATTTATTTTTTTCTTCTCAATTTCACTTTGGTGTCCATGAATTGTTATTCTCTTTTACAAAATCGAACCAATTTGTCTTATGTTCATCAGATTTGAAAAGATTAACATTTTTGTGAGCTCTGTTCCCGATATATACAGTTGGTGTTTCAAATAAACCTCTAATTAAGCAAAGATTATAAATCCAGCATCGTAAGTCAGCTCATGATTACAGTGCCACGAAGATCACCACTGAGGATCATCTCAATTGTAGGCACGCAGGTGAGGATTGATGATATGGATTGCCATGCACCTCACTTTTGATGCTTACATAACGAGCTGTGTGCAAGTTGATTGTGAACAATTAGTTGAGAAATTAGTTAGACAGTTGATGACGTGTAGGCCAAGGCAGTTAACTTGTATATCAGGTCAATTGCTCTTCATTTTGTAAAATATCTGCATTTTATAAGATTCTCAGTTTCTCTTGAATCTTGTATAACCAAACAACACCAGTATCTGTTAATTCATTTATTTTAACTTAGAGAGCATATATGGCTAGTTTTCATGTTCGCATATTTAATAAAAAATTTGGAATGCCAGAAAGATTTGTCCGAACTGAAGTCCGAACAGGCACAAGCCAAAGCGACATCTTAGTTTATACATTGTGAAAATAATTTTAGATTGACAACAAGCAAACGAGAAAGAATTCCACGCATAAGACCAAGCTCTCAATAACATAACGTCCAGGGCATGTAAATCCACCTAAATAGGGCTCATCTTTTTTCTTTTTAAATTTTTTTTAAGAAAAATGGGCCTTATGTTTGTTTGCCAGATTAGACTTTGTTTTATTCCCCTTATATTAGATTTAGGGATTGAAATTGAAAAATTCCAAGTGAAAGCCAACACCTGATATAGTTAATTTGAACTATTTGACAACGTTTTCAAATTTCCTATGTTCATGATCTCATTCATTAATTTCGATTTTCGCCTACCATTGTTGTTTCTTTTACACCTTTTTAGATATTGAATCAAATGATTGTAAATTTGGATGCCAAAAATGATTTACATTGTGGCTCCTAATGACAATGGGGAGGGGCGTACTCATTTTTGATACTTTGCCCCCATACTCTCCCCCATCCTTTTTAAACTTGCTTGAGGGAAGGGGATGAGAATCTTTAAATAATAAAAAGGAAACCTCGAGGATACCCACTCTTAAATAATAGATACTTTTATTTTATAAACTTGATTTATTCATAATAAATTAAAAATATAAAATCATATTACCAACATAAAAATATCAAAATAAACTAAAGTAATTAAAATCATTTCTATCAAATTAAGTCCATGTCATTAAAATTACAAGATAATCTATAAAATCAAGTAAAAGTAAAGCTTAGCAGACTAACACATCCATAAAAGTTCCATAGTATAAACATCAACAGAAATTTTTGGCTGCCAAATAATGGGTGGATATGATAGAGTAACTGACTTTTATACATGGTCTCTTAAAAATTATTTGGTATGGATTGTTTTCTTCAACAACTACAAAGTCCAACATCATTATCTTCTCAAACGGCTTTGAGCCTATAGTAATTGGTAGCTCCACAACCCCAACAAGAGTCAGCCTTCCTCTTCCAAATCCCTTTAAGGAGGTATTGGTGTGTTCAAGCCTCAAGTCAGTGATTTCTATCTCATCAACCGTTGATGTAAAGAGTATATCCATCGAGCTTCCTAAATCCACAAGTATCCTATTGAACTCCCTGCTTGCCATATTGGCCTTTATCATCAGAGAGTCTTTCATGTAGAAATAGAGTCTCCTCATCATCATCATCTATCCACATGATTGGGACTTACTTGGTCTTAGCCCGTTTTACAGTTGGCATATTGAAGACACCTCACAATTGGTCATTGCGTACCTCCCATAGTTATTCTGGGTATGTTCAAGTCTTCGACTAATGTCAGGCCTTTTGTGATAACCCTCACCGTTCGATGCTCGCGACTCATATCTCCTAGGCTCTTTCCTTCTGACACATACTGCTAATCTACAAATGGGTCTTCCATCTGATTTCTAAGGCTGTGGTGTTGGCCCGTTGTGTGCCAATGAGTGTCATGGAACATATAGAACATGCTTTTATCTCGTTTATCAGCCAATTTAGAAATCAATGGTGGAGGATACAATAGGCCTTGATTTTTTATTGCAGCAGATATCTCCTCCTAAGAAATTTTCAATAGGGTGTATTACCAATAAGGGAAGCCTTAGTCAATCATTTGTATGACCTTGTCCTTAGGGAAATTATTATTATTTTGTGTCGGCAATGATGCGTCTGATCTATTAACCCTAGTGCTTTGTGGATGTTGGGTTATCAGGGCATTGTTGTGAGGGTGATTAAAGCGTTGGTGATATTCCCTGCATCGATTTCTACTCAGAGAATGACGAGATGGTGCTCAATTGTTGTGAAATTGAGGTGGCCTTTGAAGGTGCTGGTAAAGAGCTGCTCGAATATCTGCTCCTTTGCTCAAAGATGGTTTTTCATTTCGTTTAATAAGCCTTTCTCCTTTCTGGATTCTCATATTCTTGTATCCTAATTCTTCTAGCTACTCACTCCTTATCCTCTCAATCTTTTCCTCCTTAATCTCAATATCTCTTTTCGCTTGGTCATATGCAGTAGAATATGATATAATTGTTGGATTCCTCAAATTATACCACACCTTTCCTATCTTAACCCATTCTTTTAGTCCCTTTAATGCGTGAGGATGATTGAAGGCTCTGTGGTCAAGGATTGCTTAATGTTCACTTTTCTTCCTATATTCCCTAGATTCTGACTACCATGAATTTGATATCTTGTCTCATGGTTTTGCTCACCAGCAAATCGATTCCCAACACTAGGGTTTGGTTCATAGTAGGACTAGCTCCTCATTCCTGAATCTCACTCGCTCAAATTTTCTTGATGACTAGGCTCTGGAACATCTTAGTTATTGATAACTCTATGAAATGAGAGTTATCAATGGCACTTTTGAATTTAAATCAAGATTACTTAGAGAGTGAATGTGATGTGTTTTAGTTGCATTTTAGCTTAATTTTGCATATTTATCTATTTTTAGTTATTTGCAATAAATTAGGTGATTTTGGAATAAATTGTGTGTGCTTAGATTATGTGTTTATATTTTAGACAACTGGAAGTGCTAATTCAAAGAAGAAATATTGTGTAATGGGTTTGAAAAAATAAGGAAGGAAATTGGCTACAGAAAAGTAGAAACTAGTCTAAAACAATGCATTGCTGTAGCACGACTACTGTAGCAATCCTGGAACAACAGAGGAGAGAAATTCACGTGAATCTCAGAAAAAATCTGCGATCTACAGTCTCCAAATATGAAAGATGCGTGCCCTAGGCATCCAGTTGTCCTAATTTTCAATTATAAAAGGAAGCACACACAAAAGAAAGAGAAAGAACCGTCAACCACAAGAAAATAACGAGAAAATAAAAAGAAAACAGCAAAGAGAAGAGAAATTCAAGGGCTGATCAGAAGTTGTAGGCGTGAAGAAGAAGAAATGTAGCATCTATAAGGGACAACTCTCCTCTATCTATATTCTCTTTGTTTCATGATGGTGTATTTGATGTCTGAACTCGGTGTTTTTACTGTTTTGTCACAAATCATGAACTAAATCTATTTGTAGTTGAGTGAATGACAAGCTTAATGGTTTAATGACTGAAATATTTTGTTGTTACATGATGGCTATAGTACTTTGTTTTGATAGTGCTTAATTTAATTCACTATTTTGGTTGACCACCCATTTAGTGATACAAGCTAAAAGAGAGCCACAAAAGGGCTTGTTTTAGTGAAAAATATAAGAGCAATACTTGGTTTTAAATTAGGTTTCCCAAGTTGGGTTAACTCAATTTGAATAAGGCTATGCTTAATTTAAAATTAGTGATGAACTAGACATAGGGATTCACCTTGTAGGGTAATTAGGAACATTGATCGCATAATGCTATATATATGTGATTTATCAACTGGTCATAGTTAGGTTGCATATAGATATAAGAAATTCAACAAGCGACAGTTGATGATGCATTAAGATTCGCCGATCTTTGTAGTAATTCTTTGTAGAAGAATGTCTTTGGAACAAAAAAAACAGTCAATATCATTAAGTGAGTTAATTCACTCAACTACATCATTTTTAGTGATTACATCCTTGTATGAGACGTGTTGATTTATTTTAGTGCACTTTATTTTCTGTCATTTAGATTTCTTAGTTTAATTTAGTGTTAAAAAGAATTTGATTTAATTGAAATTACACCACAATTACTTGTTGTAGCAATTCTTATAGCATTTAGTTCCTATGGAGACGATACTCGAATATTTATCACTTTATTACTTGTTGTGTACATTTGTGCACTGACACCTATATAGTTAGAAATATCCCAACAGTTATTCCCCAAGCTTTTCCATCAATTCTCCTCTACCCTGAGCTCATGTAAAACAGTTGCAAGGGTCTCTATTTGCCTCTCCATTTGTTCCATTTGCTTTTGCATTGCTTTATCCCTTGCTTTATTTGCTATTTCTCATAAGTTAAGTCACTTGTTAAGCCTGGACTCGACCTCATGAGCATCATTTCCTCCCATGTCCATGTTGGTTCTCATTTTCTCTCTTTGTATCGTTTGGTTGGTTGTAGCTTTTTGTTTCGTCTCCACAAGTGGCGCCAAAATATTGATGCAAAATTTAGTCAAAATGTTTAGCATGACCAAGTCACCTCGTCAGCACTTTAATTTGTCTTGATGGGAGATGGTACTATTCACACTTGCTTTCCTTGAGCTGATATTGACCACCACAAACACTCACATGACCAATTAGGGGGCACAGGATGTTTTTCCGACAAAAACCCTCTAATGCTTAAGTCAGTTCTCGAGTTTCTAAAAAAGCTTGTGCCACCAATCTCTGTGGTTTAACTATAATAACTTTTTGTAAAGACTTTTTAACCTCCCCCACAATAGAAATTGAACTAAAACCAAAACAAGTTCTAGAATTAGAGAAATATAATTCCCCATCCCCCCACCCCCACCCCCACCCACACGAAAAAAAAGTGTCTTACCTTGGTTTCCATTTTGCAAAGTTTTTATAAGCAGCCGCATATGTCACACCACCATCATCAATTCATGGATGTTGGTGGGTTGGTTGAACATACCAGTTGGGTGATAGGGGAGTGTGCCAGTTAAGAGACGGTTATAAGGTTGTTATGGTAACCGTTTAGTTGTGGGCATCGCGCCTAGAATTTTTAAGATAGCTCGTTGGTTGACCTCTAACTAGGTCAGTGTATCAACCTGACCTTGTCTTCTCCTCGCTGGTTGTTTAATGTCCTCATGTATTCAAATAGTTGTCTGCCTCCTCGAAACGTCACCTCGTGGATTGCTCTTTGAGCGAGGCCAATTTCTGCTCTGGTATATATTCGGTAGTGGTGTTTTAACCACCCAAACATTTTGTTCACAATTAATTATCAATTTCTTTGAGAAAACTGTGTTAGATGTCTCAAAGTAAAAATTTTGCGGATAATTTTGCATGCTAAATTCAAAACCGGTATTTTGGTTGAAATATGCCCAAAAAAGAACTACAAACTTATGGAGACATTAATCAAAATTTTGTAAATAATGAATAATGACTATGTAATATTTTAAGAAATAGGTTAAATTTGAATCAATACCCTTATGAATTTCTTTATTTTTAACCTTAGTCCGCCCCTGACAAAATGGAATCTATAGTCTATGCATTAGAGTTGTTTGTTGTAGCAGTACTTATGGATAATTGTTTCATTTTTATATGTTCGTTTATTAATTTTGTTAACAAGGCCAATGTCCTCGATCTGGTGAACAATCTCAACTTGTCTTTCAGCAATTCGGCAACCGATTGGAATTTTTAATATGGAAAAAGTAACCAGAATCTCAGTTTTCTGCATAATCCAATTTGCACATGCCCCAAAGTAACCTCCTACTTGGGGAAGCGACTTTGAGTCAATTGAAGAGGACATGTAATGTGCACGGCTTCCTTCATTATAACTTCTCAAGTGTTCTAAGTATTTTTGTTTTGCATATTTAAAGATGCCATTTAGTCCTTCCTACAGTGGCGTAGAGTTGCGTGCACGGTGAATTGATGGTGATACTTGATGTCTTCTCCGATTGATAAAGGACGAAATTATTTCTCAAGAGTAATTGATACGTTCCCAGTCAGGAGAATAATTGATAATTTCGTATCAATTACTCAACTCAATCATCAATTTGTCCACTCATGCTAAGGGCAAGTAATTCAAGGAGTTTACATGAAAATCACGCAAAACGAGGACACCACTCATGTTTGGTTTAATCGGAGTAAATGTTTATTTGAATTTGTGTTTCAACAACATTCCTATTTATAGGGCCATTTCTCTCTTTCAAATTAATTATCTTAAATTGTGACCTTATAATTCGTCCGCATACTCCAATTCAACATCATCCTACTGTTAATTGGATTAGGAATTACCTCCTTACCGCGCAAACTAAAAAATGGTCAGAAGATAATATTATTCAGATTTGACGACTTTAACTCAATCGATTGTTATAGTTAATGGACTAATATATATATCTCGTGACATGCCATTAACTAACTCCATTTAATGAATAAACCAAGACTAAGTTTTTTTTTTTTTTAAATTTAAAGTGGGAGAGCAGACTCTTTTGGTATTTAGTATTTACATGGATAGTTGTGAATCTCAATGTAGCATTGAAAATATTACATATATAAAATGAAAAAAAAAAAGAGAGAGAGAGAGAAGTATTGGTCAAGATTGCATAATAGAGAGAGAATAGTTGAATCCTCTCCCCTGTTGCAGTGTTGCTTGTTAATCTAAGAATCCTTTCCATTTACTTTTTCAAGATCTTAACATTTTGATACCAATGTTGTGATTTATGATCTTTTATTTTTCAATAAAAATCATTGAGCCTATACAAGGTGAAGTGTCCATAAAACATATTTTTTAAAATTTTGATTTATCAGTACTAATTTTGTTGAGTTGGAAAGGTCTTCAATGATTTTTAGTATGAATATCATCCGCCTTATTTAAAAATTCTCTCACATTAATTTTCCCTTTCAGGCACAAGACAAATAAAAGGCCATTCGTTTATTTCAAGTAATATTTTATTCCTTTCAGTGAGCACAGTACATGAGAAGCAGAACAACAAAAAAACAGAGAAAAATCTAGCAGCATTTTCTTACAAAACCAACAACTCTATCCTGAAGGCGATTTAGAAAATGACAATATTTGTACCTCCATTTTCTATTGAAAATCAAAGGGCCTATAAAACAACAAAATCCTGCCACAAAGCCAAGTGCAATGCTTACATAAAACCAGTGGTCCAATTCATGTTCGTCTTCATCACCATTTTCATCTTCTGAATTTGAAACATTCTCAGTACACTTCCTTGGAAGAGGAGCTCCGCAGAGATCATTGCCCGCAAAACTAGATGCATCGAAGCTCTGCAGTTGAGTGCTTGAAGGAATTTTCCCTGTCAACTTGTTGGTGGACAGGTTCAAATGATTCAAGGACATCAAATTTGACATGCTCTGTGGAATTTCACCCGAAAGTTGGTTTACAGAAAAATCAACAGTCTCCAATGATCTCAGAACACCAATACTGTTAGGAATTCTTCCAGTGAAAGCATTGTGCGAAAAATTCAACGACTGCGTTGCTTTAAGATTTGTCACTATCAAAGGAATATTTTTTGAAAATTCATTCCTGGAAATAGCTGTCACCGTTACCAAATTAAGATTCTCATCATATTCAACCACTTCCCCTTCGCTTACAACTGATGCCCTCTCCGTAAGAATTACATCCACGTCTAAGGGAAGAGGTAGATATTGCTGAACACTGCGTGAAAAAGAGTTCGCTATCACCATGCCAGTGAGATTATTAATGCAATTTGGTATGGCTCCGGAGAGATTGTTGTCCGCAATGTCTAAGATTTGAAGAAAAGCTAGATCACATAATCTTGTGGGCAATGGGCCATGAAACTTATTGGCTCGAAGGATGAGAACAACCATTCTTGAAAATCTTTCTCCAAACCATGCCGGAATATTGCCAACCAACTCATTTTCACCAACATCAAGTGACTCTAATGCTGTACAATTTTTAAGAGACATAGGTATTGTTCCAGACAGTCTGTTTTTACCAAGATCCAACCAAACAAGAGAAGTTAAACTACCAAATGAGCTTGGAAGATTACCAGTAAATTTGTTGTTACTTAGTTTAAGTATCTTCAAATTTTGGTAACTCATCCAACAATCAGGTAATTCTCCTTGTAAATAATTATCATTCAACTTAAGAGCTTCTAACCTCTTTGTCTCGTTGATTTTGTCACACAAGAAATGAGAAATTGATCCGGAGAATGAGTTATCTGAAAGGCCAAGGTAAACGAGATTGGATGATATGAGGGGTAATGGACCAGACATATTATTCGTATCCACGGAAAGAAACAAAAGTTGAGTAAACTCTGTTAGATTTGGCATCTTCCCGTAAATTTGGTTTTGTTCGAGAACCAAAATCTTTAATCGGGAAGCAGATTTCAAAATCCCAATGGGAAAAATATCTGAAATTCTTGAGTTGACTAAATCTAGAAACTGCAAATGCTTTTGTGAATGAAGCCATAGAGGGAATCGAGACCCTATATAACAATTATGCAATCCTAATGCAACAAGTTGGAAAGGAGGAATCCAATCATGCTTCATTTCCAACGTCAATTTGTTTCCACCAACTCTGAACCATGAGAGTTTTGTCAGATTGGCAAAGTGAAGTTCAGAAAGTGTTCCGTTTAACTTGTTATCATATATCTGTAGTTCTCTCAAGGTAGAGAGTTGACCAAATGACTGTGGAATAAGACCAACAATTGAATTATTAGCAAGATTAAGACTGACAAGGTTTTTAAATTGGCCAAGCTGATCAGTCAAATGACCATATATTGAACTACTTCGCAAATCCAAACTCTCTAGTCCATTGGAAACACATCCGGAGAAAATATCTAAAATCTCAGAAATTTGTTGACTCAAGTGGACACCCCGAAGATTGATTGACTTTAAATTACAAAGACTTGCCATGGATCTTGGAATTCTCCCTTCAAGACCAGTGTTTAATGAGAGATCGAGCCGACTGATGGAAGTCAAGTTTCCAAGAGCCTCTGAATCAATTGTACCTTGCAATTTATTGTTCCGAAGACTAAGGTAGTCAAGATGGATAAATCTATACAACCAGTTGGGAATTGAAGAGTTGAAGTAGTTGGAATTTAAACCCAGATGTTTAAGGGAAGTCAAGTTTTGAAGTCCCCAGGGAATTGGACCTTGAAAATTATTGAAGCCTAGGTCAAGAAAGAGTAAATTACTTAGACCAAAAACCCAACCAGGAATGAGCGAGCTATCAAATTGGTTGCTGGAAAGGTCAAGGACTGTAAGAGACGAAAAATTGGCGGTTGCTAATGGAGAGAAGTGATAGAGTTGGCAATTTGACAATCTCAATTCTACCAGAGAAGGGAGTTTGTTTGTTACCATCAGCCAATCAAAGGCTTTGCTAAGATTAACAGAACGCAAATCGAGGTGTTCCAGGAAGGAAAGACCAGAGAGCCACACAAAAGTGTCAACGTATAATAAATAATTTGAACTAAGGTCAAGAAACTGCAGATTGGAGAGATTTCCAAGTTGGTGAGGTATCATTCCGCCGATTCGAGTTCTAGAAAGATTGAGATACCGTAGATTTCCCATAGAGCCAACAAATCTAGGAATTTGATCACCATGAAAATCATTGAAGCTCAAGTCCAGGTAACTCAAATGCTTTAAATCAGGCAAAGACGGATTTATCTTACCAACAAGCGCCGTCCTCCGAATAGCGTCATACTCAGACTCCTCGTTGTAACTGAAAGGATTTCGAAGGTCGAGGTGAAGGACATGGCCAGTCATGTTGTCACAGACAACACCAGTCCATGCACAACAATCTCCGCTACCACTCCAAGAAGCAAGCCGGTTGGAAGGGTCTTTAAGGTCTCGCTTGAACCTTAAAAGTGCTCCTCTCTCACTTTCAAGGCAACCCCCATGATAAGAACTTCCGTTGCAGAAGCTAATGCTAATGGTTGCGATGGCAAGTATTTCAAACAGAAATAAGGCAGAATCAAGGACACCACACATGTTTGGTTTCATTGCTAGCTATAGGCAGCAATAGTAAAGGAAATGTGGTTGAGGATTCTGTTATCAACGCCATTGCTCTTTATAATGAATTGTAATCATTGTTAACAATGCCAGTACTCTCTTGCAAATAATGTTAAACTTTATTTACATCTATTCCATTTGGGATCATATTGGGCCACGTAAATATCTTTGGCATAATCAATTTTAATAATATCCTACTTTCTAGGGAAACGATTTTAACTCAATTTGATAAACTGGTGGGGCCATTTCACTTTCGAACCGACCAATTACCTTTTAAAAAGGGCTTATATGATATTATAAAAACAATAATAAAATAGATGGCAGATATTCGTTTTAGAGAAAAATTGACAATGAGTAATGGTTTCATATTTTTACAATGTAAAAACATAGATGTGTGCGAAATGGTACCATATGGGGACATTAATGAAATTTTGTTGACAAGGCCGATGTCCTCTAGCAAAGAATCTCAATATGATAATATATCTCTATAGTTATAATCTTAGGACCAAACAAGTTTATTGCAATGAGGAGGTTATAACTTAATAGATGAGTAGCTATGAAAATTAATCTTTTGACTTAATTATCCTTAGTGCAAGAATATAGAAATAAAGTATGTAATATATTAATAATTTATTAATAGAGCATATCAAATCCAATATATCAAAAAATTAGTATAGCGTATCTATGTACTATTATTAGGAATATTAAAGACATCTTAAAAATCTCTAATCCTTTGCATTCTGTTCAATAATTTTCTCTTATTGTATAATTATGCTATCTGGAAGTAATTCCTTTAATATAACATAACATATATTTTTATAGCATACCAATAATTATTACTATATAGAGTTAAATTTCTTAAAACGGGTTCTAAAAAAATAACTTATTCCAATGTGGAGTTCATTTTTATTTATTACTAGTCTAAACTGAAACAAAATTTATTATTATTAACTAAAAATTAGTTCTACATAGAGTATTACTATCAAGAAATTTTTCTATAATTATATCTTAATCAACAATTCAACATCTGTTTGAATTTGAAACTTTTAATTTGGAAAGAAGTAACCAAAATCTCAGTTTGCATAATCGAATGGGAAAAGGCCACCCACATCCCCGATGTTTGGTTAAATGGTCACATAGGCACCCTTCGTTCCATGAATGGTCAGACAGACCCCTTAATTTTATAAACAACTATTATACACTTTGATTATAGCAAACCAAATAAATATGAATAATGTAGTGAGATAAAAATAATAAATAAATACCATATGATACAAAATATTACAATAAGTATAATTAATAAAATTACATATATAATGAAATTATTTTTAATATTAAGTTATTATTGGTCTATCCTAACGGAATTTATTAATACTGAAATCTATTAATCCAAAAAATTGACTTTAAGATTTATACTAATATTGACATAATTAAAAAAGACATTGTAAATAAAATAAAGTAGTATAAATTTTATAAATTACTTTGAATGTTAGGCATAATTATTTTGATATAATTAATTTGTCAAATAGATTTTATTATTATTTAAACAAATAACAAATTAATAATATTAAAATAATTTTTTAAATATTTTAAATAATTTATAAATTTTATCTTATTTTAGATATTATATTATATTTATTTTTAATTTATATTTATTATAAAAACTTATTTAAAGTCAATATTGAGTTGTTGTAACTAAGGGTAAACTTGGGCCCTTCCCCCAAATAGAATTTGCACAACCCATAAAGTGACGTGTAATGACTTCATGCAGGGGCGCAAATCAAACTCAAATGGACATCCTGTTTGGTTGCGGGATTGACCCGTTCTTTTATTTTTATTAGCTTAGCCTTTTGCCAAAAATTAGAAATTGAAAAATTCGAAGTGAAAGCCAACACCTGTGTGCATGCAATTGAATTGATTTCGACATGTAGTCAATTTGAACTATCTATTCGATTGACAGGATCAAATTAGATGTAATATTTTCAAAGAAATGGACTCAAATTACAACATAGGTCTGCCATCGGTTACTCTTTCATTATCAATCAATCATATGCTGCATTGATTTAGTTATAGTTTAGGCTACGTTTGTTAAACATGATTAAATTGAAGGGTTTAGTTACCTTACATAATGATGTAAGATATATACTTTTGTAAAGTAATAATATTTTAAATTAAATTAATAATTAAAATTAGAGTTGAACTATTGGAACCTCTGTAAAATCTTCTTAAAATTCCTTTTTCAATTATACCTTGCTTAATATCAAAAATACTCTTTTTCTAAATAAATTTTTTTTTTATTTGTAAGTAAATGATAAAACCCCTCTTTGCTTACACTTCTTTGTTCAAGATCAAGAGTTGGGTTTGAGTCACCTTCTAAAACTTAATCCAGATTCACAATAATGATTGCTAATTATAACCATTTGCAAAATATTAAAATTCACTGATATATCAAACCAATTCTCAGTTTACGCTTCAAATAAAACTCTTCATTTTTTTCCCTCCTTATCTCAGGCATCAATATAAAATGACGCACAAAAAAACAAAAAAAAAAAAGCTACTACTTTACTAAGAAAATATCATCCTACAACTTAAAAAAAAAAGAAATAAAATAAACCAAATAACACAAAAGAAATCTGAAGAATATATTAAATACTGAGAGAGGAATATCATATATTAAACAATTTCTACAAATTTTGACTACATAAATTGAATAAAGAGGGGAGAGAGAGGGATTGTTCTAAGATAATAAGGCATTATTAGAATATGAATTTTCAGATTTTTTAATGGCACATCTTTAAGATGATTTTTTTCAAGACTTTCTGGGGATGTTAGTTACACAATTCTGTTCATAATTGTCTTTAAATGTAATTTCAATCAAATAGGTGTTTTATAAGATTAGTTAAGGTATGCCAATAATCCTTATTATTAAAAGTGTGTTGGATTAAATTGAATTGGATTAGATTGTATTTATTATATATGGTACTGTCTTATGTTTAGTATAGTATTGAATTAGACTATGTTATATTAAATTTAAGTGAAATTAAATGGTATTTAACAAGAACAATTAAAATTATTAAAATTATGTGTTCTTATATATGATATATATTATTGCCTATTAAATTAAATATAACTAAAATAATTAAATATAAAATTAATTACCGTAGAACCTCTATAAATTGATGCTCAATAAATTAATAATCTCTATTATATAATATATTTTCATGGTCCCGACTTGGGCCAATGGACTAAATTAATAATTTTGATAAAATAATAAGATAATATTTTTCTAAAAAAATCTTATATAATTTTGTAGTCCCATTCAAATCATAAATTAGTAATTTCCTAAAATTACAAATGTAGTTAATTATGATATTTTAATTACATAAAATATGACTCTATTGTACTTGTTCTTTTCGTAAAATTTAATGTAACATGAATATTATTTAATTAAGTAGACATGTAGAATGTATTTATTATTTTGGTTAATTGATTGTATAGTTTAATTTATATTCAATGTTAGCAAAATACAATAAATGTTTAGTTATTAAATGTATGTTAATTGAATCATAAATAACTCTGTAAATTCATAAATTATTGATTTATTGATTATTTAATATTTATTTTAATTAATAGATTTTATATGATCCTAACCCTATTAATTTATAGAGATTCTATTGATTATCAAATATTTTAAAAATATTTTATATAATAATTAAGTGACAAATGGCATGTTTCTAAATAATAATTTTGTTAATGCATTACTATTAACAAATTATTTTAACATTAAATATTAATATGAATATATAAACGATAGAAGATGGCGTAGGTAAAATAAAAAATAAAAACTTATTTTCATGAATAAAAATAAATATAATTAAATAAAGAAATAACAACTCATAAATAAATAAATAGGTGTCATAAAGGAACAAAACATTGCTTATTCTAATCCGCCTTAAACCCAAAAACTAGGATAACTAATCCTATGATAGTAAGAATAAATTTGAATTTAATCGATTTAATCAAATTTAAGTGATCATGTAATAAATATTTTGTTAAAAAATTAGTCTAATCCTTCGCTTATTCCAGCTCCCAAATACAAAAAGGCTTGTAGATAGACACTTGTGCATTCAATACCGGTGTTCACACCACACTTGACCCCACACGTAGCACCGAATGCAGCGTTTTGATTTAACTGTATATTGCCATTTTCGTAGTCATCATCGTTAAGGACCTTTCCTTTTGCTGTCTTCGCACTGACCTCGAAACCGAGGCTATTTGACCTTTCCATTCTTTGATTTTAATTAATAAAGTACATACACATACAGACACAGCGCTGTATTTTTTTTTATTTAATATGTTTTTCTAAATTCTATTTTTATGTTACCCATTGCCTCTTCAAGTGGGAACTCGGGGGCAAATTACCTCCAAAAATTGACCCATAGCTGCTGGAATTGGAAGGGGGAGAAAGAGTGACCCGTGATCCACGACTGTTGGATTTGGATGGGGGACAGAGAGAGTGAGCCGTGTTGTGCCGGATTTGGAGGGGGGACAAGGAGAGTGACCCGAGCGTTTTGGGCTAGACTTGGAGGGGAGAGAGGGAGTGTGACCCGTGACCCACGGCTGCTGGATTTGGTGGGGAAAGAGAGAGAGCAGCCGACGGAGCGTGGTGAGGAAGAACGGGAGATTGGTGGCTTGGTGAGATTTGTGGCATGAGCCGTGAGGGAGAGAGTGAGAGAGCGTGTGTGTTACGAATGGTGCTGAACAGTGATAATATATAGTTACACCAAAAAGCTGCGTTCGGTGGTATGTGTGAGGTTAAACGTGGTGTGAATGTCATTTTCGCTTGTGCATTTTGTAGAACAAACACATTTAAGACTGAACTTAATTGAAAATAGATCCTGATCTCGGGTGCACGGTCGCGTATCTACTGATATGCGGTTGTGCATTTGTCAAGCTCTCATTTAGGTCGAGGAATATTTTTTGCACATTTTCCCGGGTAGAGTGGGTTGTTTTACACGTAATAAAACACACCTTCAATTTGATGAATTTAGCTGATATGTGAAAAACAAAATAATAAATGATTACAAAAAAATTAACCACAAGATATACAATATAAGATAAACAAAATTCGCTGAAAGGAAAAATTTATTTTTACTTTTTATACTTTTGTATTAAAATTTATTTTTTTAGGTACATATAACAATATTCTTTTTGCCATCAAAAACATAATTGAAGAATTGATGTTAAAACACATAAAAAAGGTTAAAAAGCTTAAGGAAGCTTGGGACACTTTTGCAAGGATTTTCTCAAAGAAGAATAACACACAGCTACAGCTTTTGGAAAATGAGCTCTTATCAGTTTTGGAAAATGAGCTCTTATCAGTTTCACAATGAAACATGACAATTGACAAGTATTTTAACAAGGTAAAGTCCTTAAGCTACAAATTTTCTGAGTTAGGTCCTACTATTATAATTTTCGAATATAGAATTAAGAGAATTTTTGTTCATGGTTTGAGACATGAGTTTAAGATTTTTATTACAGTTGTCTAAGGATGGCCAACTCAAACAATCATTGAGGAATTTGAAAATTTGTTTGCCGATCAAGAAACAATTGACAAGTAAATAGGTGAGGCCTCAGTAAAGAATGATGAGGAAGTACTATTCATTGATGAGAAGAGACATCGATTCAGACTACGTAACGGTAGAGGATCTAAAAGGGATGTTGATAAGTCAAGAGGTTATCAATAAAAAGGTAGCCCACAAATATGGGGAGTACAAAGGAATTGCGTCAATGGTGGCAAATACAAGCCAAAGAAGAAGTTCAAAGGGAATTGCTACAATTGTAGCAAGAAGGGTTATATGGCAAAAGATTACTAGTTTAAGAAAAAGTCTGAGGAGAGTAAAGTTGCTACCTTTAATCAAAAGAAAGATATTGATAAAATGGGAAGTTGAGGAATCATGACTAGTGATAGAGAGAAGCTATAAGACATGACTAAGTACAAAGGAGGTTGCGTGGTAGTAACAACAAATAACTTGCGATTGCCAATAGCTCACATTGGCATTACAATTCTTACATTTCAATATGATGCACGCAAAGTGTCACTTTAAGTTGTGTATTATGTCCTAGGTATGAAAAAAAACCTACTATCAGTGTCACAACTAACATCATTAGTCAATTATATTCTATTAAGTCCTCAAGATGTCAAAGTGTATCAGGACCTAAAGATCTTAAGGACACCTATTATAGGAGGATGAAGGTTAGAGTCAATATATTTGTTGTCAGCAAAGTCTACTTATATAGATAAGACTCGAAATAATGAGACTGTAGATTTATGGCATGCTCGCTTAGGACATGTTGGCTACCATAAGTAGAATGTGATGATGAATAAGTTGATGCTTAAAGGCCTACTTCAACTTGATATGAGAATAGACATGGTGTGTGCAAAGTGTTAGTATGGCAAGGCTCACCAACTCTCATATAAAGAGTCAAAGTTCAGAGCAAAAGAACCATTAGAGTTGGTACACTTTGACATGTTTGGGCCTATCAAGCAACCTTTTATCAGTAGCAAATGATATATGGCGACATTCATCAATGACTTCTCCAGGTATGTCTGGGTCTTCTTTATGAAAGAAAAATTTGATACTTTTTCAAAGTTTAAGGAATTCAGAGACATAGTTGAAGAAGAGCTAGGTAAGAAGATTTGTTGCTTACGAACAGACAATGGAGGAGAATATACATCACACAAGTTCTCCCAGTATCATCGATACTATAAGATACACCATTAGTTCAGTTGTATCAATACACCACAACAAAATGGCATAGCAGAATTGAAAGAATCGGCATTTAACGGAGATCTATTAGAGTATAATACATACAAAGAATGTACCAGGTAGGTTTTGAACTAAAGCTATAAAGACAATGGCTCATGTGATCAATAAACTTCCTCAACTAAAAATAGGGTTCATATCACCTTATGAGAAGCTGTGGAATGTGAAACCTATATTCAACCATTTTCGTGTATTCAGTTGTGTGTGCTATGTCTTCGTGTCAAGTCACTTGCGAAGAAAATTCAACTAGAAGGTGATTCGTTGTATTTTTGTCATTATGACAACCAAAGTAAAAGATATAAGGTGTTGTGATCTTACTAGTGGACGATGCTACACAACACAAAATATAGTGTTTGATAAAACATCTTTGTGGTAGTCTTAAAAAAAAAAAGGGCTATTAGATTCAAAAGAAATTGAAGATAAAATAACGAAACAAATTTTTAAAATTTGCTTGACTCAAGAAGAGTTTGAAGATTCTGTTAATCCAAGAGATGATGATATTGACCATGACGAGGTGTAAAGTCCTTGAAAGACAGGTGTTTGCTAAAGTCCTATTGAAAATGTAAAACTAAGTGAACCAAAACCAAGAACTCCTGAACCTCAACTTATAAGATCTAAAAGAGTGAAAAAACTAAATTTCAAGTATGCAAATGCTATGGTTGCAAGAGAAGAAAAAAATAAGAGAACCTAAGATATTTGAAGAAGCAGTAGAGAATTCTTATTAGATAAAGTCAATTGAAGAAAAAATTACCGTATTGAAGCAGAATCAAACTTGGGATCTAGTTCCGAAACCAAAGGATACAAAACTAATATCTTGCAAATGGGTGTAGAAGATTAAAAAAAGCCCAGATGGTTTAGTTGAAAGGTACAAGACTTGATTGGTAGCTTGAAAATTCTCACAACAATGCGGGCTAGATTATGATAAAATGTTTGGTCCAATGGTTAAGCTCACAACAATATGAGTTCTACTTATACTTGCAGCTAGTAAGGAATAGAAATTGTGGCAGATGGATGTAAAAAATACCATCCTACATAGAGAATTGGATCGAGACATCTACATAAACTAACTAAGAGGATTTGAAAATAAAGCTCATCCAAAGTATGTATTCAAACTAAAAAAGGTAGGTTATGGCTTAAAGCAAGTACTAAGAGCACTATATGATAAGATTGTTGAATTTCTAACTTAGAGTGGTTATTCAGTGGCATATGTAGATTCTAGCTTATTTGTCAAAGCTAGCAAAGGAAAGTTAACAATTATACTAGTATAAGTGGATGATTTGATTCTTACTAGTAATAATGAATAAGAGATTTAACAAACAAAAGAAAACTTGTCAGTCTACTTTCAGACTTAAGAGCTTCGTCAACTTAAACAATTCTTGGTCTTGAGGTTGATAAAATAAAAAAAAAGGGATATTTCTTTACAAAAAAAAATATGTCAAAGATTTGCTAAAGAAGTTTGGGATGTTGGAATGCAAACCAATCTCAACTCTAATGGAAGTCAATGCAAAATTGTGCAACTATGAAGGTAAAGATTTATAAGATGGAACAATGTATTGACAATTGGTAAGAAGTTCAATCTAACTAACATTAACCCTACCAGTCATTTTATATTCAGTAGGTGTAATGAGTTGGCATATGTAAAATCTTAAGAAGCCACATTTGGAAATGGTTCGACGAATACTAAGATATGTGAAAATTACAATCAACTACGGTCTATTGTATAAGAAAGGTAAAAGTTGCAAGTTGATTGACTACTGTGATGCTGACTACGCTGGAGATCATGATACAAGAAGATCAACTATTGGGTAAATTTTCAAAATTAGGTCATGAGTAGTTTTTACAATCAACTACGGTCTATTATATAAGAAAGGTAAAAGTTGCAAGTTGACTGACTATTGTGATGCTGACTACGCTGGAGATCATGATACAAGAAGATCAACTATTGGGTAAATTTTCAAAATTAGGTCATGAGTAGTTTTTTGGTGTAGTAAGAGACAACCAACTGTTTCATTATCAACAATAAAGGTGGAGTTTAGAGCAACAACAATGGCAGCTCATGAAAGCACTTGGTTGATGCAGTTGATGAATGATCAACACCAACCAGTAGATTATACAATACCATTGTATTGCAATAATCAATTGGCGATCCGCTTGGCGGAAAATCTAGTTTTCCATGCAAGAACTAAACATGTCAAGGTCCATTATCACTTCATCAAGGAAAAGGTTTTACAAGATGAAATGAAGATACGGTGTGTCAAAACAAATGAACAAGTTGCGGATTTGTTTACAAAAAGTCTTAGTATTAGAAAGTTTGAAGAGTTCTGCCAAAAGCTCAATATGGATAAAAGGATGAAAGCTGGTGTTGAAGGGGAGCGTTAAAAGTCCAACACAGATTTCATGATCTAATCCAACTACATTAGTCCAAGCCTAAGATCAAAGCTCAATCCATGGAAGATTCATGAATTGTGTAGAGATTGAGAGATATTTCTAATATGAAAATATCTAATGGTGTTAAAAATATCTAATTTTAGAAATCTTTTGAATATTTAGGGATATTTTGTAAAATGTGTTATTAAATTTTGTAATTTAATATTTGTGTGGTTTGTATTAGCTCTAGGTTATTATAAATACCCTTAAGGACTTTGTTGTAGGCATTAAGTGAAGAGTAAAGAATTAAAAGAGAGAAAGAAGAGTGGGGCAGGGGTGTTCTAATGTCTTTTTTGTAAAATATCAATAAAGTCCTTTAGTTTGATAAAATTCTTTTGTTGTCCAAATAGTTTTAATTTTAAACAATTTAGTCTTCCTTTGTCATCAACACAAGATTCATTTTGCTTGCCCATCTTAAACCTGCGCACATAAACCTAAAGCATTCGACAAAGAGTTCAACCAATTTTAATGTTCGCAAGTGTTAAGCATCTATGTATATGTAATCAAAAGAGAAAGAAAGAGGTATATATATATATATATTTATGTTTTTCTTAAAGGAAAGGAGGGGTGGGCAAACTGAAATCAATTTTTACCACTCTTTCCACCTCCAAGGCTCAAACTTGAGTCCATATATATACTTGCTTCAATAGTTTTAGATGTGATAATGAAGAAAGATTTTATATATATGTACATACACACACACACGAGCGTGCATGCACATATAAGTATAGCTAGGATCCACTTTTTGAACATTTTAGGAGTTAGGATATAAGATCATGAAACAAGAATGTTACAACTACTATTTTATAGTGCCATGAAAACTACTATAAAGTATGATCACCTCTATTGTAAGCAACAATTGATGATGATATGGAAACATATTGAGCTATGTGTAAGTCAATTGTGAACATTAGTTGAGAAATTAGTTGAGATTAATAAAATTCTTATTTTCTCTTGAATCTCTCACACTTTCTCAGCAACCGAACAATACTAGATCTGTTAATTCATTTATTTTAACTAGGACTAATATTCATCTTTTCAAATATAATAAGCTTGGATTTAGAATTAATGCCAACTGTTTTCAAAAGAAGTTTATGGTTGACAAGTATTAGGAATAATAGTTTCTAGATTACTGCAGCTGGGTCCATAATATTCCATTTGATTCTAAAGCTTAGTTATTAGTTACACACAGGTGTTACAATGCATGTATTAGTGTGTGATAATTAACAATTTACAGGTGTCATGTTGTTATTGGTTCTGTGCAAAGTTTGTTACTGAATCTGTTATTTAATTGAGTTAGTTTGATAGCTTAATTGAGCTCTGTCATGTAAATAGATGATTCAATGAATAATAAGAAAGAAGTTTTCTACTTTATTTTCTCTGCTTTTCTTTCAATCTAAACACAGTAGCAACATATCTTAATATGGTATCACAATGTAATGCATTTGTTACTAAGAATCTTCGTGGTGCAAACAGTCATTTCTTTCAATTCAATAAAGATGCTAAATTGGCCTTATCAGCTCGTTCTCATAAATCACTTAATTATAATATAATGAATAAAAGAATGAGACATCCTACTGTTCATGCTTTAAAACAAGTTATAAAGTAGTGTGATCCAACATTTGACATTGACAAAACAATTACACCTGAGTTCTGTAATGCTTGTCAATTTGGAAAAAACCATATGCAACATTTTCTTTTAGTAGAAACCACCACCACCAACCAACCTATTGAATTGTTACATGCTGATCTTTGGGGACCAATACCTATTCTTTCATCTCAAGTCTACTCATACTATCTTTTTATATTAGATGAATACACTAGATTAACTTGGATTTTTCCTTTTACTGCCAAATCCAAAATATTACAAACCTTTATAGAATTCAAAACAATGATTGAGAACAACCTTTCTAGCAAAATCAAGTGTCTTCAAATTGACTTGGGTAAAGAATTCATGTCATTTACCACATACCTTGCTAAACAAGGCATTCAATTTAGGCATCCTTATCCATATAGTCATCAGCAAAATGGAAGAATTGAAAGAAAACATAGACATATTGTAGAAACTAGACTCACTCTTCTTGCACAAGCTCATCTACCTTTAAAATTTTGGTAGAATACCTTTCATACAGTCACTTATTTCATAAATAGATTACCCATAACCATACTAAACAATAAGTCACCTTTTGAACTGTTATTTAAAAAGAAACCATATTACACTCACCTGAGAATTTTTTACTGTACTTGCTTTCCTTATCTCAGGCCTTATAATCATCATAAACTGGAATATAAGACTGGCATGTGTGTTTTTCTGGGTTACAGCTCACTTCATAAAAGATATATGTGTCTTCACTCTTCTGGGAGGATGTATATCAGTAATCATGTTATATTTGATAAGTCATCATTTCCTTTTCAGCCTAGAGTAGATTTCTCTTCTATGTCTCATACTTGTTAATCCTTTCCTTCTATTCTTTGTATGTCTGGAACTTTACCACTGAATCACCAGACTATAGCACAACTTAAATTATCCATTCCTTAACTTTCTCTGTTTCCAATAAGTGCTCACTTTTCCTTACCTGTATCAGTTAGTGTACCCACTTCATCTGCCAATCCACATAATTTATCCTCAACACAATCATCCTTGCCTCTATCAGGTAGTTTACATCCTTCATCTCCCAATCCACAAACTTATTCCCAACACATTCATTTTTACCTTCACCAGACTCTCAACCTCATTGTATTACTCACCACAATAACCAACTACTGGCCATGCCATGATAACTAGGTCTAAGGCAAGTATCTTTAAGTCAAAGGCCTATGTAGCATTTAATTCCTCAACAGCTACTATTCCTACTACCGTGTCACCAATAATTACTGATCCTAAATGGTACAAAGCCATGACAAAAGAGTACAAAGCTCTAATGGATAATAAAACCTGGGTTCTAGTTAATCCTCCTCATCATGTTCTAGTTGTTGGCAATAAATGGGCATTCAGGATTAAGTATAATGTTGACGAGAATGTTTCTAGATATAAAGCCTGATTGGTAGCAAAACATTTTCACCAAATACAAGGCATTGACTACAATAAAACTTTCAGCCCTGTGATAAAGTCATCTACCATTAGAGTTGTACCAAGCATGGTAATGACCAATAAGTGGGTGATTCGTTAGATTGACATTAATAATCCATTTCTCAATGGCTATTTGACAGAAAAGGTATATATGCAACAACCAAAGGTCTTTGTTGATCCTTCCAAGCCTATAAATGTTTGTAAACTTTACAAGGCTTTGTATAGGTTAAAGTAAGCTCCAAGAGCCTAGTTTGACATCTTAAAAATGGCCTTAACACATCAGTGGAGTTTTATTAACTCTAAGTCTGACACTTTACTGTTCTTTAAAAGAGAGAATAATCATTGACTTCTTATTCTAGTATATGTTGATGACATCATTGTTACAGGTTTTAATCCGCAGCTGATCAATCAAGTGATATCAAATCTACAAACCAACTTTGGCTTAAAAGATTTGGGAAAGCTTCATTACTTTTTAGGCATTTAAGTCACTTATAATGTTGTTGGGTTACTTCTTTCACAATCTAAATACATTGCATATTTACTTGCTAAAGTGCATATGTAGGATAGTACTCTATGTTCCACTCCTATGAGTTCTGGTGTTTCTCTCACACGAATTGATGGACTTCCTTTGTCAAATGCTACCTTATATAGAAATACTATTGGTGTTCTTTAATATGTTACACTCACCGACCTGAAATTGCTTTTACAGTTAATAAATTGAGTTAATTTCTTACTACTCCAACTAAAGTACATTGGTAAGCTTGTAAAATGGTTCTTAGATATCTTAAGGGTATAATTCAGTTTGGCCTTTAATTTCACTCCTCTGGTACTCTTGATATTGATTGTTTTTCAAATACTGATTGGGCCAGTGACAAGGATGATAGGAGGTTTGTTGCTGGTTATTATATCTACCTTGGACAAAATCTAGTTTCATGGTGTTCAAAGAAGCCAGCTGTAGTGTCAAGATCCAATGCAGAGTCTAAATACAGAGTTCTTGCTATGACTGTCTCAAAAGTGTTATGGCTACTATCATTGCTTACTGAAATTGGTGCAACACCTAAATCAGTTCTTGGAATCTAGTGTGATAATTAAAGTGCAGTAGCATTTGCCAGCAATCCAAAATTTCATGGATGCACCAAGCATATTGAATTAGACAAACATTTTTTGCGTGAAAAGGTAGCCAACAAAAGTCTTCAAGTGCAATACATTCTAAGCTTTGATCAAACAACAGACATCCTAACAAAACCCTTAGCTTATTAGCCATTTCATTATTTACGATCCAAGCTCAACATTGTTTCCAATGCAGAGCTTGAGGGACAATGTTAGGAATAATAGTTTCTAGATTACTGCAGCTGGATCCATAATATTCTAGTTGATTCTAAAGCTTAGTTATTAGTTACACACATGTGTTACAATGCATGTATTAGTGTGTGATAATTAACAGTTTACAGGTGTCATATTGTTATTGGTTCTGTGTAAAGTTTGTTACTGAATCTGTTATTTAGTTTAGTTAGTTTGTTAGCTCAATTGAGCTACTATAAATACAGAGTTCTGTAATGTAAATAGATAATTCAATGAATAATAAAAAAGAAGTTTTCTTTTCCATTTTCTCTGCTTTTCTTTCAATCCAAGCACAGTAGCAATAGATTTTAATAACAAGTGACCTTTATAAGGCCATCTATATAGAGAAATTTAATTTGAGTCTCACTGCTAGACATAGGTCGTAACTGAACTAGACATAACAGGAATAAGTTTTACAGAAACATTTTGTAGAAATCGTTACATGACTTAATCTGAATGATTTTAATTCATAAAAAGGTATCAAATCCATTTGATAGTATCATGAATATTTAGCAACCTCCCGGGGCTTGCTAATAATACCATTAATGTCATATAGAAATGACATTCACTAGGGCATTGCCATGAAATTTCCTTGAGAAATTCTGTCTTTCTTCTTATTCATTAATTTTCTTTTCTCTTCCTTTTATTTCTTTTATACCCTTTTCAAATATTGAATGATATGACTGGAAATTTGGATGCCAAAGAAGCTTGCGGTATTAGAGCTATGAGCCTTCACAAGAAATATTTAAAACATACATACATACATACATACATACATACATTTTCCAATGAAATTTAGAGGGAAGTATTCCAAAGAGTTGTTTACTTGAATAGTTGTGGATCTCAGTGTTCCATTGAAAATATTCCATAAAATGAATTTCGAGGGAAATATGTGTCAGCATTGCATAATAGAGAATAGTTGAGCCCTCCCTGTTGGTTGTTAATGTGAGAAACTTTTCTAATTGTCTCTCAAAGTTTCATGTTGCTTGTTAATATGACTTTATTCAGTATGAGAATATAATATCCCCCCTCGAGTAAATTTTGGGTCAGAGACTACAGCATGGAATGATTATTCCAACAAGCAGATGCACTTGGAAAAAAAAAATTGTTGTGATTTATTATTAATATCTTTTTCTTTTTCCAATTTTGTTTTAAATATCGTATTACGAATTAAAATTTTGATAACAATGTTGTGATTTATGATCATTTTTAATTTATAATTCAATGAGCTTATATGTGGTATTACTATCCATACAACATATTTTTGCACTTTTGATTTATTAGGATTATTTTTGTTGAGGATTTGTAATATCTTCCTTTTGTTTAAAATTATTTCACATTAGTTTTCTCTCTTAGGCGCAAACAAATAAAAGACCACTTGTTTATGTCAAGTAATAGTTGAAGAAGAACAACTAACAAATAGAGAAAATCTGGCAACATTTTCTTACAACACCAACGATTCTGTCTGCAAGGCGATTCAGGGAATGATAATACTTGTACCTCAATCTTCTTTTGACGAGCAAAGGGCCCATAAAACACCAAAATCCTACCACATATGTTGCACTTACGTAGAACCAGTGGTCCACTTCATCTCCATTTTCATTTTTAGAAATTGAAACATTCTCAATACAATTCTTAGGAAGAGGAGCTCCACAGAGATCATTGCCAGCGAAATTAGATGCATCAAAGCTCTGTAGTTAAATGCTTAAAGCAACTTTCACAGTTAAGTTGTTGGACAAATTTAAATGATTCAAAAATGTCAAACTTGACATGCTCTTTGGAATTTTACCTAAAAGTTGGTTTACAGAAAAATCAAAGGACTCCAATGATCTCATGACACCAATACTTTCAAGAATTCTTTTCGGTGAAAAAGTTGTGCGAAAAATTCAATGACTGTAGTGCTTTAAGATTTGTCACTTCTAAAGGAATCTTTCCTGAGAAATTATTCCTAGAAATATCTATCATCCTTACCAAATTAAGAATTTCTTCATTGTTAACCATTTCCCCTTTGCTCACAGCTAATGCCTTCTCTACAAGAATTACATCCATGTCTATCGGCACAGGTAGATATTACTGAACACTGCATGTAAAAGAGGATGTTGTCACTATGCTAGTGAGATTATTAATACATTTTGGAATGGCTCCAGAGAGATCATTGTTTGCAACATCTAAGATTTGAAGAAAAGTTAGATCACATAATCCTATGGGTAAAAGGCCATGAAACTTATTGGAACAAAAGATGAGAACAACCATTCTTGAAAATCTTTCTCCAATCCACGTCAGAATATTGCCACCAAACTCTGTCCTCAACATTGCTAAGATTCATCAACCCTCATATCACATTCATAAACCTGTCAAACTACCATAGCAGTTCTAATTCTAAACTTAAGTCTTGTTCTGTCCAAAGTTTGTGTGTGCACTATTGATCAAGTCTTAGAGGTGTTGCAACATCACTTAAGCATCAAATATACCATTTAAAACATATTGCAAACAATTCCATCTTGTGGGGGAGATAAAAGTCTAAAAATAAACTCAAATTGTGCTACAACAATCTTTCTCAGTTTTTTTTTTCATTCAATCACCCTTCAATATAACATTGAGTTTTCACGTGAATGACTATCACTTGTAATGATGACACCCAGTTACTCATTTAAAGTACCTATCAGAGTTGCTACAGTAAACATAACCAATATGCCATATCTAAGTCTTATTTTTAGACATTTTTAGCTCAAGACTGAATATGAAGCTCATGAACAGACTTGGCTACTCGACATCTTAGATAGTGAACCCCTTTATTTTTCACTCTTTCATATTTATTTTATCAAAAAATATTTTAGGTGCTACAACAATGCTCATAACGTTTGTCGTCTTTCTACATAAGTTTGCATATGGGGTACATATTTAGCCCTGGTTACTCAACAACTAATTCATTGGAACACAATTTTATTCAATGTCTAGTATAGTTTATAAAATTTTTAAGTTTCCCCTAAAATTGAGTCAATTTATTACCTTAAAATGTTACTATTCTCCTCTTTATTCTTCTTGGTTTTGCTACAGTATACTCACTGCACTTAATTAAAACTTAAGTGTCAAGACAAAAGTTTGACCTTCATCTATATACTGGTTTTACATGGCATTCATTTATTCTCCATTTCCACACTCAATTTTCATCCTCGTTGCATTTCTTAATCATAATACAAACACTTGATAGACAGAACTATACACTTAATACACACATGTATTCACGATCTTAAAATATCATACACAACCCCTCCAAACTTGAGAAATGATGAGTCCTCACATGTACACAAAATGATAACCATGAAAATATTAAATAAAAAGACATGTAGAACGAACAAAAATAATAATAATAAATAGGAGAAAATTTTTAAAAATGGATAAAAAGTTTCAAATTGGCTGGTGGAGGGGTATTCCTTTGTTGTTGGTCTTGCTGCAGCAGCACAAACTAAAATGGTATATTTCTTTTTAGAGCCACTTCTCAGACGTTCTTTAGGTGAACTCATTGGGGTAGCAGCTGGTTACTTCTTCTTTTTCCTTGATGTTGGATTAATGGGAGGGGTTCCAGCAAGTTTAGTCGCTTTGGACTGAATTTGTCTTGGTTTCTTTTAGCCAGACTCTTCTGGTGCTGTAGTATCCCTAAATGGTTATGCCTCTTTGCGTTTACTAGAAGCCCTAAGGGCTGGAGTTTTGGTTGGTGTTGGCTATGGAGCAAGTGGTGCATGTTCTATTGCTGGTTTCTCAGCAGTGATACTTACAATGATTTCTCTTAAACTGCTTCTTGCTTCCTCTGTTATAACCACTTTATTAATGACTTCTTTAATTGTTGCATTTATATCATCTTCCCATTCGATTTCAAATTCTTCTTTAACTACCATCTTATCTTTTCTTTTGCTTACTAGAGTCACCCTTAATGGCTCCTTATCTTCGTCCTTCTCATCTTTTTTTTCTTCTTCCTACTCTGCTCTTTTTTATTTTTCTTTTTGTTCTATATCTTTTGCTTCTTTCTGCTCAGGCTGTTCTTCTTCAAATTTTTCTACCTATTCTCTTTTTTCTGCTATAGCAGCTTCCTTAGCAGTGTTAAAGTTAAATTGTTGTAGGAATGACTTATGGAAGTTGGCATCTTTGCTTCTCATGTACAAGACAAGTGGATGCTTTTGTGCCTCTCGATGCTGTAAGTAAGCCCAGAATCTTTGATTTTCATCCGTTTGTGCTTAGATATATTCACTCATAGTTACATTGAGTTCCTTCAGTATACTTCTAAGGTGTGTGGGCTGTTATGTTTCAATTGCACCATGAGGCTTTGAGGTTGTTACAATAGTATCTTCTCCAACAATTCTACCCATTGTCCTTATTATAATGGCCCCTTCATTCTTTATTCGTTCATCACTTTCTTCAAACCTCACCCTTGAGGCCTCACATATACCAGTGATCAAGGAAAGAAATAATAAGGCTGCTGATTTTTGTTTTCATGTTGCAGAGTCTCTAATTTCTTTTTTGATGATTTTCCTTACATTTATTGCTAACTCCTTGACTATGGCATATAAAAGTATGAGCCTGGATTTTAAAAATTTGACCCAGACCTTGGCTATGGGTTTCTAGTCAATTTTACTAGTTAATCTCCCTTTCTCATTTGCCCACTCATTACTCAATATAGTCATTGTTTTAAAAACTTTCCCCACTTTTTAACGGTCATGTTCTCAGCAAACTTCATATATTCACACTCAATAGAAGTAGGTAAATTATAAAAAGCATTAATAACTCATAAATCCAAAAGTACCTGCACATGTCTCACAAAGATATTTCGTTGGTCCTGCTGCAACATATTGGAATAGAATTCTTTGAAAACCGAAACAACTGGGTCTTGTGGTTGTAAGCAGAACCACAACTATTCTCATTGTGCTATAGCAGTGTGTATGGTCTTCATCAAACCCGTTGGCTGCTTAGGGAATAGAAAACCTTTTTCTTCCAAAAGCTTGTGCAATTCAATAAGCTCTTCAAATTTATCGTCTATCTTATAATTGTGAAAACGGGCTGAGTATTTCAATCTCATGGCACGTGACTTGATTTTCACCATTGTTATAACAATGCGCAATAAGTATTATTGTTGGAAAAAGTTAAACAGATTGTACAAAGTGTTAGGAGTGATGCTGAGAGTTGTGAGCAAGAGAAAAGAATTACAGTAAAAGTAAAATTGTAAGAGAGATAATCCTTAATTTATAGTGTGAGGAGAGTAAAAAAAAAAAAGAGATAAAAAAGATAATCTCGGTATAAATTTAAAATTTGAAAAAAAATCTTAATTGAAAAGCAAAGGGCAAGTATCACAGTAATATAAAGATTACAGATTTCCATTATCGTGATTGGTATCTAGCTAACATCAGCACATCAACTTACCCAAAATTAAAAATTAAGGGTTATGTTTACAACAGTAAAAATTTGGGGTTGTATTGTTGGATCTATTATTGCAACAAAAATCAATAATTCATTAATTGCTTAGGAAGTGCTCTCAATTTGTCATGCTGAGCTGGTACCGTAACAATTCTTTTCTTACTTTTGTACCCTTTTTTTTAAACAATTGCTTCAGTTTGAAGAAATAAAAAGAAAAAGTCAAATGCACGAATTAAACATGATAAAAAGATAGATTAAAATCATGAAAAACTCAAGTAAAATTTTGGAACAACTTTCCTTATTATTGGGTTGCCTCCCAATTAGTGCTTGATTTTAGGTTCTTCAACCTGACCATCCTTGATTGTTCATGTTGGATCCCTTAGGAACAAGTTCTTCCTTGGGTGAGTCACAACAGTTCCCATATAATGCTGCACTCTGTGCCCATTGACCTTGAATACTTTTCCTATTCTGTCATCTAAGAGTTCAACAGCCTCATAAGGATATATTTTGATGAGCTTGAAAGGTCCCGACTATTTAGATTTCAATTTTCTAGAAAAAAGGTTTTAATCTTAAGTTATAAACAAAACTTGATTGCTTGGTATGAGCTTCCTTTGTTGGATTCTTTGGTCATGCTATTGCTTGGTCTACTCCTTATAAATTCTCGCATTTTCGTAGAAAAATAACTTGAATTCCTCTAGCTCACAAAGTTGTAACTTTCTTTGCTCTACTGCAACAGTCGTATCTATATTCAATTGCTTGATTGCCCAATATGCTTTGTGCTCTAACTTTAATGGTAAGTGACAATCTTTGCTATAAATAATTCTATATAGGAACATGCCAAGTAAGGTTTGATATGTTGTTCTATAGGCCCATAAAGAATCATGTAATCTAAGTGACCAATCCTTTTTGTTAGGACTCACAATTTTCTCTAAAATCTTCTTTATCTCTCTATTTGATACCTCTGCTTGTCTATTTGTTTATGGATGATATACTATAGCAACCTTGTGCTTCATCTTATATTTGGCCAATGGTACAATAAATATTTTGTTGTAAAAATGTGTTCCTGCATCATTAATAATAGCTATTGGAATGTCATATCTTGAGAAGATGTTCTTTTGAAAGAACTTCACCATTGTCTTAGCATCGTTAGTCGGTAATACTACAGCTTTCACCTATTTAGAGGCATAGTTTACCGCTACCAAAATATATAAATTGTCGAAAGAAGGTGAGAACCGTACTATGAAATCTATTCTCTATACACAAAAAAGCACTATTGCCTTGGCATCGTTAGTCGGTAATGCTACAGCTTCCATCCATTTAGAGACATAGTTTACTGCTACCAAAATATATAAATTGTCGAAAGAATGTGAGAACAATCCTATGAAATCTATTCCCTATACATAAAAAAGCTCTACTTCTAAAATATTGTTGAATGGCATTTTATACTTTTGAGAGATGTTCCCTACTTTTTGACGCCTGTAATAACATTTAACAAATTCATAAGCGTCTCTAAAAACAGAGGGCTAGTAGTAACTTGATTGAAGAACTTTTACTATTGTTTCATGCCCACCATATGCTGCAACATGGCAGGACTACAAAATGCTTGTAATTTCTTCATTTAGTACACATCTTCATATTACTTAGTCTGAACATAACTTGTAGAAGTAAGGCTTATCCCACTGATAGCTTTTAACACCATAAAAAAACCTCTTCATCTGTTGGTAATTTAAATTAGTTGGTAGCAATCCACTCATTAGATAATTTGCTAAGTCTGCATACTATGGGAGCGCTAACTGCTGCAACATTTGTGTATGTTGTAGCATTAACAACTATTCATTAGGGAATGTTTGACACCTGTCACAACACTTAACAAATTCATAAGCGTCTTTAAAAATAAAGGGCTAGTAGTAATCTAATTGAAAAACTTTTGTTGTTATTTTATGGCCACCAAAATGTTCATCATATGTTGCAGCATGGCAAGACTGCAAAATGCTTGTAATTTCTTCCATTAATACACATCTTCTTATTACTTGGTCTGAAAACAACTTGTACTGGTAAGGCTTATCCCACTAATAGCTTTTAACATCATAAAGAAACTTCTTCCTCTGTTGGTAGTTTAAATCAGTTGGCAGTTTAAATCAGTTGGCAGCGGTTCGCTCACTAAATAATTTACAAAGTCTGTATACCATAAGAACTCTAATTGCTGCAGCATCTGTGTATGCTATAGCATTAACAACTGCTCATCAAGAAATGTTTCTATGATATCTTGCTTAGTCAAAGTACTTGCATATACTTTTATTCTAGATAAATGGTCTGCCACTTAATTCTCAGCCTCTTTTCTATCCTTAATCTCTAAGTCAAACTTTTACAGCAACAGAATCCATTCAATTAGCCTAGGGTTGGCATCTTTCTTAGAAATCAAATACTTTATGGCTGAATGGTCTGTGTAAATAGTCACCTTCGTGCCAACCAGATATGATTTGAATTTGTCAAAAGCAAAGACAACTGCCAGCAACTCTTTTTCAATAGTGGTATAGTTCAATTATGCATTGGCTGGGGTCTTGCTTGCATAATAGATAGAGTGAAAAATCTTACATTTCCTCTGCTTCAACACTTCTCTAATAGAATGGTTACTGGCATCACATATTAATTCGAAAGACATACTTCAATCTGTTGCTACCACAACTGGTGCCATAACAAGAGGAAACAAAGGCTTTCTTCAATTCAACAAAGGCCTTTAAAAAATTCTCATCAAAATTAAATGTTCTGTCATACTCTAACAGCATGCATAAGGGTTTGAATATTTTAGAAAAATCCTTAATAAATCTTCTATAGAGCTCTGCATGTTTTAAGAAACTCCTTATGCCCTTTACTAAGGTGGGTGATGAAAGTTTATCAATTACCTTTATTTTTGCCTTGTCCATCTCAATGCCCTTTTTAGAAACCTTATAGCCTAAAACTATTCCCTTTTTATACCATGAAATGACACTTTTCCCAATTTAGCACTAAATTTGTCTTCTCACATCTCTTAAGCACATTTTTTAGATTATGCAAACAATCATCATATAATTCTCCAAAGACTGAAAAATTATCTATGAATACGTTCAATGTTTACTCAACTATGTATGAGAAAATTGCCATGATATACCTCTAAAATGTTGTTGGAGCATTGCATAAGTCAAATGACATCCTTCTGCAGACAAAGGTTCCATAAGGACAAGTGAATGTTATTTGCTCCTAATCCTCTAGTGTTATAGCAATATGATTATAGCCTAAGTATCCATCCAAGAAGCGATAATACTCTTTTCCAACAAGTTTGCCTAGCATCTGATTTATGAACGGTAATAAAAAGTGATCATTCCTTATTGCCTTCTTTAGCTTTCTATAATCTTTGCAAACTTTCTAACCTATGACTGTTCTCGTGGAAATAAGCTCATTCTTTTCATTTGCTATAACAATCACTCCTCATTTTCTTTGGAACACATTGCATTGATCTTACCCATGGGCTATCTGATATTGGGTATATTATTCCAACGTCTAACTATTTGATGACCTCATTTTTCATAATTTCTTTCATGATAAGATTAAGTCTTTATTGTTACTCTACTGAGTTGCTATAACAATCTTTCAACATAATCTTATGCACGTATGTGGAAGGGCTGATTCCTTTGATATTTGCCATGGTTTATCCAACGACCTTCTTACGCCTTCCCAATACATCCACTAAACTCGTCTATTGATTTGTATTGAAAGAAAAAGAAATAATTACAGGAAGTGTCATTGTCATCAAGGTACGTATATTTTAAATGTGAAAGTAAAAATTTTAATTCTAGAACAGATGGTGACTCAATAGAGGAGACAGAAGGTTTTACTTCCTTATTTGAAAGATCAAGAGGTTCTAAGTGCTTGTCTTTTCTAAAATGTTACCTCTTTTCTAGCCATACTATATGAGTCGTAGACAGATCCATATTGCAGTTTGGAGTTTTACATTACTGTAATAACTGTTCACTTGTTCAACTACAGTAAAATCCATAACACTTATAAAGTTACAATCTTCAATCTCATCAGGACTCTTCATTACCTCAAGCACATTAAATGTAACTTATTGCTCATTCACCTATATAGTTAATTCTCCTTTTTGTACATCAATTAAAGTTTTTCCTGTGGCTAAGAAAGGTTTTCCTATAATGAATAATACTTTTTGTTTGTCTCGAAGTCCAATACAATGAAATCCACTGAAAAGATTAATTTATCCACCTTTACCAACACGCCTTCAATCTTGCCATCTAGATAAGCATGTGATTTATCAGCATGTTGTAAAGTTATTGTTATTGGCCTAACTTCTCCAACTCTTAGTTGCTTGAACACTGATAAAGGCATGAGATTAATGTTTGCCTTCAAATCACAAAATGCCCTACCATTATATTTAGTTTCTATAGAACAAAGAATTATGAAGCTCCCTAAATCTTTCAACTTCTAGTGGATTTTATTCTGAAGCATATGGCTACACTCTTATGTTAAAACAACTATGTCAAATTTTCTAAAACTTTTTTTGCCAAAATGTCTTTCAAGAATTTTACATAAGTAGGCATTTGTTTCAGAACTTCCATGAAGAGAATGTTGATATATAACTGCTTCAACACTATGAGGAATTTGCTGAACTGCTTGCCTTGCTTTTACTTATGAAATCTTTAAGGGAAAGGTGGTGGATGTCTGAATTGCTGTGTGGTAGTATGCTGTACAAATTATTTTTTTTTTGCCATATTCTAGTTAGTTGTAGTTGGTACTGCAGCATTTTTCCCAACAGATTCTGAATCATCATTTTCTTTAGGTGTTGTAGCTCAGCTGTTCTCACTAGTATACTATGTCTCTTCTTCTATTTAAGCTTCTTTTTAAGTTGAAGTGAGTTTAACTCTTTTTTTTTTTTACACTAACCGAGATATGAACATTCTTTTGAAATCTCATATTAATCACCTTACACTGTTCTTTTTCCTCTCTTCTAAGATCCTCTGTGTTGCTAGGTAAACTGCCTTGAGGTCTGTTGCTTAATCTTGTAGCAAGCTATCCAATCTTATTCTCTACATTTCTTAAGGATACGGCTTAGCTTTGGACAACTACTTCATTTTTCACAATATACTCCTTAATCAGAATTTAAAAAGAATTGAGTTGATCATTGTTGGTGTTTCGTTGCCCTTGATTTTGCTAGTGAGATCTCAGTGGTTGAGTAGATCTGTTCTGTCCACTAGTTGCTATAACATGCTAATTCTGGTTACTCTATGAGAAATTTAAATGTTGTCTTCATCCTAGGTTGTATGTGTTTAAGTATGGATTATACTGACTCTGTCAATTAAAGTTACCCACATAATTAACTGAAGTTAGATTCCTAGGACAATTGTCAAATAGATGCCCTTCTCTAAAATAAATGTATGTACTTCTATAACTTGGTTAACTGTTGGTGGAGCAGTAGTCAGAGCTTTTACCATGTTTGTTAACAAGGTTACTTGGATTGATAAAGCTGTTAGAGCATTTACATTGAAAACTACAGCTACACCTCTTCCTACAACTTGTCTAGTTAATGGCCATTGATAGTTGTTATTAGTTATTCGCTTAAAAATTTCATATGCCTTATTGTAACACTTGAATAGCAAAGCTCTATTTGTTGAAGCATCTACCATCAACCTAGTGCTTAGGTTAAGACCATTGTAGAAAGTTTTTAATTGTATACAGCAAGGAATACCATGATGAGAATATCTCCGTAGCAATTCTTTAAATATTTCTTATACATCATATAAGCTTTCATCTTCTAATTGATGGAAAGATGTGATATCATTCCTCAATTTTGCATTATTAATGGGTGAGAAGTATTTCATCAAAAATTTGTCAACCAAATCATTTCATGTAGTGATAGAGTCTGGTAGTAAGGAATTCAATAATGTCCTTGCTCGATCTCTTAGAGAAAATAGAAAAAGTTTGAGCCTCAATGCTTCTTGTAATGTTCTAATAATCTTAAAAGCATCACTTATTTCCAAAAATAATTTAAGGTGAATGTGAGGATCTTACCATAGTAATCCATTAAATTGTCTCACTATTTACAACATTTGAAACATCACCGATTTGAGCTCGAAATTGTCAGCTTGAACTTCAAGTCTGACTATTTTAGGATGTATGGCTTGAGGAGTCAATACTGTATATTCTTGAATGGCTCTATCTCTATCATTTGCCATGTGAATAATGTTGTTGTTCTCTGGCTGCCTATAAACATGTTGTCCATTCTAACCTTCTTGTACATTAGCCAATTGTATTTCTCCTCGGAGGTGCAAATTGCCTATATTTTGCAAATCATTCATTGTTATAGTAACTTTTGAATTTCTTTGATATTTTCTCTATCTCCTTGCAATTCTTTCAATTATGGATCAAATTGGTATTCAACAAGTTTATTTCTGCACATGCAAAGGTTGTTAGATCGCTGCTATCAACGAAATAAACAAAATAAAAATTAGCACCGTTTCAGATTAATTTGACAAATCAAAATGAAGAATCAATCAATAGCAACAGTGCTAAAAACTTGTTGTTATATTAATTCTACTCTATGGATGTCAATGCGCAAGTGTATACAACAAGTAATATATTGATAGGTATTCAGCTCGTCTCCATAGGGATTGATGTTATTAGACTTCCTATAGCAATCTTAATAATGTAGTTTTGTTCTAATTGAAACAAGGCAATTTAATAAACTATTGAACTAAATAAGCTAAAATGACAATAAATAAAATAGAATAAAGAATAAAGAATAATCTAAAACCAAGTATTGTCTTAATTAGTTCCACTAAGGCAGACTCTTTTTAGTCTCTTTCTTAGTTAGTATCCACTAAATGGGTGGTCAACTGAAAGAAATAATTAAAATAAAATGATTAAGACAAAATGTTATGGCTAATACAGAGCAACACACACATGTCAATCAAACATCCATTAAGATTGTTTCTCACTCAACCACAATCAAATTCAGTTCATGATTTGCGATAAAACAGTAAATAAAATAAGTTCAGTTATCAAATACATTCCCATCAATGAAGAGAAAACAAGAAAGCAAAAGAAAAGATTGAAGTCCGCTTAATCTTTTGAACTCTCATTCTTGTCCACTATGAATCCTCTGTTGCAGCCCACAAATCCTCTTTGTTGAGTATTTTTCTTTTATTTTTCTCTGTGATTTCTCCTTAAGTGATGGCTCTCTCTTTTTCTTCTCATGATTACTCCTTTTATAACACAAAATTAAGGCAACCAAAAGTGCATGGCGCATATCCTCCATTTTTAGAAACTTTAGATTGCAATCTTTAATTATTTCATGCGAAATCTTCTCCGTCAATTTTCTAAGATTGTTACAGCAACGGCTATAATATCTACACTGCCATAAATTTGTTTTAATTCTTCTATAGCCAAATTCTTTCATTATTTCTGCCAATCAATTATAGCAACATTCCTTTCCTAAACTTGAGCTTTTGGTCACCTACAATTATGCGTATAATCTAAGTATAAAATGCTCTCAAACAACTTAATTTATGGAAAATTAGACTTACAATGAATACTCATACAAAATGTAACTAAAATACAACAAAAACACATCATTTACTCTTTAAATAATCTGGATTTAAGTCTAACAGTGCTATGATAACTCTCATTTCATAAAATTATCACTATACAACAACAGCTTGGAAAACTATACAAATTACCTTGTTGGACATGCAAGGAGACTAAAAGAAAGGTAGGCAAGAACCAACTAAGGATTTAGAATAAGTAATGATGAAACTGGATGATCCTAATAAAATTGTGTAGATTGTCTCAAGTCTTAGGCAAGAGTTGAAGAAAGGTTTGATAGATTGCCTACGATAACACTCCGATGCATTTGTTTGGTCGTATGAGGACATACTAGGGATTGATCTCAAGATTGCATGTCATAGGTTAGCAATAAGTAAAAATGCCAAACTAGTCAAGTAGAAGATAAGAAGTTTTAATTAAGAGAGATATGATGCCGTAAACAATGAAGCAGAGAAGTTGCTGCAAATGAGGTTCATTAGGGAAATGAACTATCCCAAATGGATTCCTAATGCAGTGCTAGTAAAAAATGACAATAGGAAGTGGAAAATATACGTAGATTTCACAAACCTTAACAAGGCATATTCAAAGGATAGTTTCCCATGTACAACCAAGACTATGAACACACCATTTTTATCACTAACCAAGGTTTATTTTGTTACAAGGTGATGCCCTTTAGCCTTAAAAATGCAGGCGATGCATATAAGAGACTGATGAATAAAATATTCAAGTCGCTAATCAGGAATACAATAGAGTTATATATGGATGATATGATAACCAAGTCCAAAGACTTGGTCGAGCATGTAATATACTTGAAAGAGACTTTTCAACTACTCAAAAATTACCAGATGAAGCTTAATCTGGAAAAACGTGTGTTCAGGGTATCTTTAGGAAAATTTTTAGGGTCTATGGTGAGCTATAAGGGAATAGAACCAAATCCTAAAAAGATCTTAGCCATTCTCAAAATAAAATCCCCTCACATGTTGAAAGAGATTTAAAGCGTAGCAGAAAAGTTGGCAGCCCTAAATCGGTTCATCTCAAAGGCAATAGACAAATGTCACATTTTCTTCCAAGTTATGAAAAAAGAAAAAAGGACAGGGTGGACGTAGAAGTGCGGAAAGGCATTTCAGCAATTGAAAAAGTAGCTTCTCCTAGCTTTGTTGCTATCAACACTGTGAAAGGGTGATACGTTGAACTTATATTTAATAGTATCTTAGTAGGCCACAAGCTCAGTTCTAGTGAAGGAAGAAACAGGAGCTCAACATCTAGTGTATTATACAAGCAAAGCTTTGCTAGATGCAGAAATTAGATATCCAACAATGAAGAAGTGGACACTTGCATTAATTGTAGTGGCTTACAAGCTGAGGCCATACTTTTATGCATATCTAGTGATTGTGATGATAGACTAGCTGCTTAGGCAGATATTGCATAAACCAGAGGCTTTTGGTCACCTAATAAAATGGTCGGTGGAGCTGAACAAGTTCAACATAAGCTATCATCCTAAAACATCAATTAAAGCCCAGAAATTAGTTGATTTCATTGTTGAAAGCAGTAAAGAAAACAGAGAAATCAGTAGCAATCATGGAGTAGATGACGAAAACTTCAGCAAAGTCTGGACGATGATGTTTGATAGTTCTTGTGGGGAACAAAAAGCATGAATAAGGGTGATCTAGGTTAGCCCGAAAGGTGTGGAAATTCATTATGCACTAAGGTTTGAATTCAAAGCGACCAACAATTAGACCGAGTATAAAGCCTTTATTGCATGATTAAAGCTAGCTCAGACATTACAAGTAGATAAAGTAAAAGTTCGAACAGACTCTTAACTCTTAGTCAATCACCTAAATGAAAGTTTCCAAGCAAGAGGTGAGAAGGTGGAGCTGTATTTAAAAAATTCCAGATAGATGATGGCTAGATTTCAGGTAGTGGAAGTAGAGCAGATATCTAGGGTAAAATTTTTTTGAGTAAATATCTTAGTAAGGATGACTACAACATTTGACTAAAAAATGCTTAAATCGGTGTTGGTTGAGATTAAAACCATCCCTAATATCAAACAGAAGGTAGAGATGATGATCGTTGACCAAAGAGAATGCTGGATGGATCCAATCATTGCATATATCAAAGATGGGAAGCTATTAGTTGAAAAAGCTCAAGCAAGAAAGTAAAAATACCAAGCGACAAGATACGCATCAATTGATGGGGTACTGTATTGACGGGGGTATACCTTGCCCCTCATACAATGTCTAGATGAAGATGAAGCAGATTATATGCTTTGTGAGATATATGAGGGATTTGTGAAATCATTTTGGAGCAAGGTCTTTATCTTTTAAGGAGATAAGGGTGTAGATAATACACGATAGACCATGAGTTTAAGAGAATTTTGACACGTCCTTGCACAACCATCGAAAAAACTTACTACGATGTCCTCACCATGGTTGTTTGCTTAGTGAGGGATCAACTTGATTAGGCCATTGCCAAAAGAATGAAAAAACCACGCTAAAATGCCATTGTGGTAAAATTAACGAAGGGGTTGAGGTTGATAAGTATGATCACAAAGAAAAAGACAATCAATTTATAAAACATCATAAGGTATGGAATCCCCAATGCACTCATAGAGAGAAATGGTAGATAATTGCCACAACTTTGGACATGAGATTGTAAAGGTTCACTAGCTCATCCACAAACGAATTAGGATAAGGCTACAAACAAAACCATAAAAGAGTATTTAAAGAGAAGAAGGGTAGAATGAGTTGCCTAGTGTGCTATGGACTTATAAAACCACTCACAACACCACTACTAGAGAAACCCTGTTTGCCTTAGCCTTTGGACATGAGATTGTGGTTCCTGCAGAGATTAGGATAAGTACGCACCAAATGGAGTATTTTAAGGAAGAGTAGAATGACAAGCAGATGTGCTTAAACCTAGACCTACTGGCTGAAACAAGGAAGATAACTTCATAGAAAGTAGCCGAATATCAATAGAAGGTAGCTTGCTATTACAATCAGAATGTGCGAGTGTGGTAATTTAGAAGCGATTATTGGGTGCTAAGAAAAGTTAATCAAAGCACAAAAGACTCAAGGCAAAGAGTGTTTGGTCCCAACTAGGAATGGTCGTACAGAATTTTACTTTAACGGGCCCAGGAGCATACAAGTTGGTTGACGCAAATGGACGAGAAGTCAAGAGGTCATGCAACGCGGAGCATTTGAAGAAGTATTTTCAGTAAGCATGCTCTTTGTAATGAATTAATTAATTGTATTCGTAGTACAATATCGTTTATATAATTTGTAATTCATGAAACATGAGACAAAAGGAGGATAAGCAAATTTATTCAGTAGAATTATTCTTCTTTCCTTAAATATTTTCTAAGGCAAACAAATAAGACTTTAAGTCTCAAAGCCTGCTTAAGGCGAGACAAAAAGTCAAACTAGAACTTGCTCAACCAAGCGAAGGCGAGCAGGCAATAAAGCATAAACATTTTCTAAGGCTAGTAAAGGCTTTAAGTCTCAATGCCTACTTGAGGCTAGCAAAAAGTCAAATTTGCCCGAACTTGCTCAACCAAGCGAAGGCAAGTAGGCAATAATGCATAAACATTTTCTAAGACAAGTAAAAGGCTTTAAGTCTCAATATCTGCTCAAGGCGAAATAAAAGGTCAAATTTTCTAGAACATTCTCGACCAAGCAAAGACGAGTAGGTAATTATGTGTAAAATTTTCTAATGTAAGAATAAGACTTTGAATCTCGAAGCCTTCGCAAGATGAGACAAAAGTTAAGTTTATCAGAACTCGTTTGACCAAGCAAAGGCAAGGAGGCGATCATACGTTAATATCTTCAATGGCAAGAACAAGAATTTTAGGTCGCGATGTCTCTTTGAGAGTTGACCTAATGACTATAGAATAAGACCAACAATAGAATTATTAGCAAGATTAAGAGTGACAAGGTTTTTAAATTGGCCAAGCTGGTCAGTTAAATGACCATATATTGAACTATTTCGCAAATCTAAACTCTCTACTCCATTGGAAACACATCCAGAGAAAATATCTAAAATCTTATAAATTTCTTGACTCATATGGACACCCCGAAGATTGATTGACTTTCAATTACAAAGACTTGCCATGGATCTTGGAATTCTCCCTTCAAGACTAGTATTTAATGAGAGATCAAGCCGACTGATGGAAGTCAAGTTTCCAAGAGCCTCTAAATCAATTGAAATCAATTGTACCTTGCAATTTATTGTTGCGAAGACTAAGGTAGTCAAGATGGATAAATCTAACCAACCAGTTGGGAATTGAAGAGTTGAAGTAGTTGGAATTTAAACCCAGATGTTTAAGGGAAGTCAAGTTTTGAAGTCCCCCGAGAATTGGACCTTGAAAATTATTGAAGCCTAGGTCAAGAAAGAGTAAATTACTTAGACCAAAAACCCAACTAGGAATGAGCGAGCTATCAAATTGGTTGCGGCAAAGGTCAAGGACTTTGAGAGACGAAAAATTTGCGGTGGCTAATGGAGAGAAGTGATAGAGTTGGCAATTTGACAATCTCAATTGTACCGGAGAAGGGAGTTTGTTTGTTACCATTAGCTCAATGAAAGGCTTTGCTAAGATTCACAGAACGCAAATGGAGGTGTGCCAGGAAGGAAAGACCAGAGAGCCACACCAAATTGTCAACTTATGATAAATAATTTTAACGAAGGTCAAGAAACTGCAGATTGGAGAGATTTCCAAGTTGGTGAGGTGTCATTCCACCGATTCGAGTTCTAGAAAGATTGAGATACTGTAGATTTCCCATAGAGCCAACAAATTTTGGAATTTGATCACTTAGAAAATCATTGAAGCTCAAGTCCAGGTAATTCAAATGCTTTAAATCAAGAAAAGACGGATTTATCTTACCAACAAGCGCCGTCCTCCGAATAGCGTCATATTCAGACTCCGCGTTGTAATTGAAAGAATTTCGAAGGTCGAGGTGAAGGACATGGCCACTCATGTTGTCACCGAAAACACCAGTCCATGCACAACAATCTCCCCTACCACTCCAAGAAGCAAGCCGGTTGGAAGGGTCTTTAAGGTCTCGCTTGAACCTTAAAAGTGCTCCTCTCTCACTTTCAAGGCAACCCCCATGATAAGAACTTCCGTTGCAGAAGCTAATGCTAATGGTTGCTATGGCAAGTATTTCAAACAGAAAAAAGGCAGAAACAAGGACACCACTCACGTTTGGATTCATTGCCAGCTATAGGCAGCAATAGTAAAGGAAATGCGGATGAGGATTATGATATCAACGCCATTGCTATTTATAATGAATTGTAATTAACAAGGCCAATACTCTCTTGGAAACAATCTTAACTTATCTTTCAGATACTCTGCATCCATTTGATATAATTAACCAGTAAAGTTGGCCTGAAATCTAATTTGGAAAAAGTAGCGATAGACCGTATAATTAAATCTGCCGCATAATCCAATTTTAACCCTCTTTCTACGGAAACAACTCCAAGGCTATTCAATAAAGAGGACGATAAATAGCTACTATTTTGGTAATGTCACAAGTTCGATGATCGTTATAGATAATGAAATATCTCATGACTATCTTACTAACTCCATTTAATAAAAATATCTAAGGCACGAAGAAACTTGAAGAATTAAATTAGGATCGAGATCGACGATGATATTTTGTTCATAATTAAATATCAATTACTTTGAGAAAACTGTGTTATAACGTCTCAAAGTAAAAAATTTTCGGAGAATTTCGCATGCTAAATGCGGAACCGGTATTTTGGTTGAAATATGCCCAAAAAAACTACAAACTTATGGAGGCAATAATCAAAATTTTATAAATAACGGGGGTGATGATGTAATATTTTAAGAAATAGATTAAATTTGAATCAATACCAGTATGAATTTCTTTATTTTTTACCTTAGTCCGCCCCTGACAAAATGGAATCTATAGTCTATGCATTGGAGTTCTTTGTTAGCAAGGCCAATGTCCTCGATCTGATGAACAATCTCAACTTATCTTTCAGCAATTCAGCATCCGTTTGGAATTTTTAATTTGGAAAAAGTGACCAGAATCTCAGTTTTCTGCATAATCCAATTTGCACATGCCCCAAAGTAACCTCCTATTTACGGAAGCGACTTTAAGTCAATTGAAGAGGACATGTAATGGTCACAGCTTTCTTCTTTATAACTTCTCAAGTGTTCTAAGTAATTTTGTTTTGCATATTTACAGATGCCATTTAGTCCTTCTCACGGTTGTGTAGAGTTGCGTGCATGATGAATCTGTGGAGATACTTGATGTCTTCTCCGATTGATGTACGACGAAATTATTTCTCAAGAGTAATTGATACGTTCTCAGTCAAGAGAATAATTTATAATTGCTTAACTCAATCATCAGTGACCCTTGTATATATTTACATTCTCAAGTGTTTTGTTTTTCGCCTATGTTTTAGTGTTAGGCAATATATCTATCAAATCTTGAGAGTGGTTAACGAGCTAAGAATATGACTGTAACACCCCAAATTCAAACGGGAATTTAAAAGAGAAATTTAGAATAAAATCTCGTAATATTAATCTTATTACTATTCTCAAAAGAAAAATTATTATCCATAGTTGAAATGAATCTTTAAAACAATAAATATGACAACAATCTTCTAAAAAATAAATTTAGCTCTAAAACAATAACTAAAATAGTAATAATTTATTCAACAAAGGAAATACCAAAGTTTTCAGTTAACAAATCCTCTTCTCTAAAACAAAAAGCCTACATCTCTTAAATCAATTTGCAAAATATTAGAGACGAGAGGTGAGCCATTAACTTGGTAAGAAGTTCATGTATAAGATTACTAATAACAATAAGATACATAATAATCATAATAAAGAACCATAAATAGAAAACAATAATCATTTTACAATTTGTTGTATAAGCACAATAAAACTCATAATAAGTTAAGTCATAGAATAATAATCATTTTCAATATACATTTGTTTAAGAAGTAATTTAACAATAAAACTTTTATTTATTCAATTGCTCATGCTACATAATGTCACTTGCACTCCCACTGACTTGGCAAATCAATATAGCACTTACAATCTTGGTGACCTAGCCAATTAATCAGTAAGGATAGTGTACGTTGCATTATTTGTCCATAGTTGCACACAATGGTAATACAACTAGCTGTTCATTCATATAAGTAAGAATAATTATAGATAATAAGCCAAATCTTTAAATACAGTTTTCAATCTTTGAATATCAATCATTCAATAATCTATCAATACAACACTCTTATAATGCATTTAATTAGCAACTTTGAAAGTATTTTTCAAAGTCACTTGGAAAATAGCTTCGAAAAAGTACAATTTTAAAAGTTCATTTGACTAAAAATGTACTTTAATCAATATATATCCAATTTCACAAAATGTATCATAGTAATAAAGCCATAAAATGTCAATTCATTGGATAAATAATATTCTTTTCAAATGTATAGATATTAAACTTTATGCATGAGTTCACATACATTGACCTGAAGTAACTAGACAATAACATCAATCACATGAGTTTGTTCTTGGTCTATAACTAACACGACCCGCCCTGAATCCACAGGGCGAGTCTGCCTAATTCCATATAACTTTTTTGACGTAATCTGATTAATCAAGATTCTGCCGAAAGATTCAGCAAAATCTTTCCTATATTTATTATAAAACCAAATCTATAAAATTATAAATCAAGCACTCCCAAATAATTTCAAATATAACCAATTTCATCAATCAGTTACCTCAACCAAAATACCAAATTACGCAATTATTCAATATCAAATAAAATACATATGTTATCCGCAATCTCCAAACGTAACAAATTGTACAATTCCAAATTATCTCAATAAATCAATCAATAACCCCTAACATCATAACGTTGCCATAATTCTGAAAATAACTATTGTTGCTGGGTCGACTGTTGTACCTGCGAATCTCCTGTTAGGGGGGGGGAAATATAATAAAATGGAATGAGTATAAAATTCAGTGAGCTCAGTGAATGGGTAGTAATTTTTCAACATAACTTTACTCTAAATTAATTAATCATATCAAAATATGACAAAAAAAACTTAAATAACTTAATAAATCCAATTCATGTACTCAAATAACGATATCGCAAATATACTGCATAAATCAATGGAAATTCATAATACTTATAACATCAAAACTGAAATACCGAAAACTATCATCAAACAAGTACCCAGGGGAAATAATCTCATCATATCCGGACCTCGACGGACGGGCAATGATGTACTATTTGGGTACAATCACGCTCCGGAGCTACACGAATAGACAGGGAAAAGCCATATCATATCTCATCATATCCAAACCTCAACGGACGGGCAATGGCGTACTATCTGGGTACAATCACGCCCCGGAGCTACACGGATAGACAGGGAAAAGTCATATCATATCTCATCATATCCGGACCTCAATGGACAGGCAATGACGCACTATCTGGGTACTGCCACGCCCCGGAGCTACACGAATAGATCGAAAAATATCATCACATCTGTATCATATGTATCTCAATACAAGTATCTTTGTATTCATTATACTGCATGCATATGCCATCTCATCTGTATCAGTATATCTGAAGGGGAAGGGTACTGTCTAATGATTTTACAAACAACCTTTATACACATATATAAACATATAATCTCATTCGAAATCTCATTTCCTTTTTCATTTAACATATCTTAAATATGCATTTTTTTTCTTTAAAAATATTATCATGCATATTCAAAATCGGTAACTAAAATCATTAATCAAACACATTCCTCGTAATAAATATCAAAACACAGATAAAATCTATTTCTATAAAATCATTAAATCAAAGCCTTTAAAATCAATCTCGTAAACAGGCTTTACTATATTTTAAAATCATAATAAAATACAATGAAAATAGGTTTTGTATATTTCACTCACAGTGACGGTGTCTAAACTCGGTATCGACAACGTCCGCGGGTTGATTCTCGTTCACAGATCCTCCTAATTTGAGGAAATAACATAATTATTAACTATAATCACGAATTATAACTAATATGCTCGAAACGATATTTATCCGTAATAAAATATTCTTGAATTCGTAAAATTACCAAAATGCCCTCGACATCAAAATTCATCAAATTATCCTCGGAATCACATATTATCAAACTATCCTCAATTCCGATTACAAAGATATCCACAAGTTTTAAATTTACAAAATTACCCCCGAAAAACTATAAAATTACCAAAATACCCCTAACGACGTAAATTACTGAATTACCCCCTAAATCTCAAATTACCTAACTGCCTTGATCTGAAATTACCAAAATGTCCACCAATTTTAAAATTAAAGGATTACCCCTAAAGTTTGTCAAAATTATCGAATTGCCCCAAACGGTCAACGGTAACCGAAACTCATTCAACGGCAATGAGAAGCTCAGGTCTGCTAGATCTGACCTCGGTGAGTCCAATGGTGCCAGTAGTGACCTCCCACACGCGGCGGTAACTACTGATCTAGCTCCCGAAAAACCATGAGCTTTCCGGAGGTCGATCGGCTGTAATCCGGTCCTAAAATTGGCGAAATTAACGACGAGCAAAACAGGTTGACCCACGGGTTTTCAGGTTCGTTTGCCGACGTTCTGGTCAGTTTTCGGTGACGAGGATGGCAGGGATACGTCGGCTGGCAGTCAAGCTTCAGATCGGTTCGAAGCATGGCCTGTGGAGTGGCCGGAAACGGAAGAAATGGCCGGGTCAAAACCGCGGGTCGGGTCAACGGGTTACCTCTCTCTCTCTCTCTCTCTCTCTCTCTCTCTCTCTTCTTTCTATTTTAGGAAAGCCAAATGTCTCTCTCTCTCATCACTTTCCATTTATAGTAACAAATATTTTTTTTAAGCTTAATACAAATTAAGCTAATTCCGGACCCGAGTGCCAAAATAAAATCCGATTACGCGGCCATTGAATCACATCTGAAATGCCTCAATTTTATGTCGTGACAAATTTAAATCATTTCAAGCGCGATTGATTTTAATAATTGCGTCCGATTACTCATAATGATTTGCAATAATCCGACGATTTAAAAAAATTTACGATGAATGTAAAAAAAATAACATTACACTCAATAAAATAAATTTTTGTGCATATGTTACAATACTATCAAGACAAGATTCTCATTAATAGTATTATCAACTCTTAGCTCAATGGGAAATCCAAATATCTTTAAACTATTAACTCTTATTTAAGGATATCAATTCACTAAACTTAGCCCAACCATCCTACAAGAGCTGATTTCTAACAAGATATAAACATATTAGAGAAACACAAATATTACAAGGAGATATTGTGACATGCGTGGCATTCAATATAAAATCTCACAAAATTAATTAGAGTTTAAAAACATCCCAAAAATTGATTTTCCAAAAAAATGTCAAAACTGTCCAATGGTGATACAAACAAAGGTCTATTGATTCAAAAATTCATAACTTCAGTTACACAAGTTCAAAAATAGTGATTCAAGTTTTGACAACTAGAGGAAACAATAAAGAATCAGAAAAAAAATTATAAGGCACTTAATAATAAAAAATTGACTTGGAAATCATCCTTAGCAATTTTGAATAACAGCTTCCAAGATTGCAGTAGCCCAACTTTATGATTTTTATTGATTTTTTTATAAGTTTAAAAATTATAAATTTACTACAAAAAATAGACATACATGTATATCATAATAAAAGTTCCTATAATTTTTAGAAGTCATTTTGTGCTACAAAATAATGTATAGAATTGCGAACTGCTGCTGAAAATTGAAATTTTCCAGCACCAATGTTCCAAATTTGAAAAATGATGACAATTAATATATTTAAACAATGAACATACCAGTAAAAGGCTAATGATATCTAGTTTAATAAACGATAAAGTTTCATGCATAAGAGAACTCAATGAAAACAGTAGTTATATAGCGTCCAATCCACACCATTCATCGTTTTAGAATAACACAAAAGCATAACTTCCACTCAAAAACAAAGTGAGCTCAACATATGATAATACTTTCACAATTTCATCAATATAACACACAAGGAGTCAAGGACATTCAATCCATCATATAAAATCATAAATAAAACCAAAATTTCAAAAGATTGTAAATACTTATTTAACCCCTTTTCGTCAAAACTATATCAAAACTCAAGAAGACTTTTTATTGAAAACAGAAACACCATAAAAATCTTCTCCTTTTCATTTTCTGAAAAGGTATGTGCTTACTTCTTTTTTATTCGGCTATGTTCTTTTGAAAACTAATGTAAGAGGTGTTTTTACAATACCAAACTTTTCAATAAGGGATTTATTTCCTTTAAAAAAAATTTGAATTAATACGTAAACAAGATATAAAAGTGTAAGAGATTTGAAATTCAAAATTTAAAACACTTGTAAATATAGTTGACCTAAAATATCATACTTATAAAATAAGTATTATTAAAAAAAGGAAAAAAAATACCATTGTTACAATGACCATCAATTCATGAGCTAACTTTTCAATATGAGTAAGATTTATGAGAAATTACTCCAACATTCTTCTCAATAAATTGGCTGGCAGTCTTGCACGATTTCCCCTTCAAAGCGCCTCCGGTGGCATGGCCTTTGCTTGAGCCTTGAGCAATGCATTGAATAAACAGAACATTTGATCCATTCACATTTGATTTAATGAGCCGCAAAATGATGCCTACCACACGATTAATGCAGGGTAGAGGAAATATATTGAAATCCAAAGAATCACATTTCATAGGCCATTTCTTTATGTAGAAATAATAAACAATAAAATTTGAACTCAGTGGAAGCATGTAGCAACCGTTGGAAGGAAATTCCAGTATATGTATTTGTTTTGATACCTTAATTGCAATATGAAAACACTAACCAAATTAACCATATTGAAATTAATTAAAAAAGATGTCGATTTCAATGAATATTTAACTTTGGAAAAAATTCATGTGAAGTATGCAACATTTGCTATCTAGAATAGCAGTAAATATGTGTATATGTAATAACTACTAAGTACTTATAAAAATTCTTCTTATACATTAGTGTAATGTCTGTTTCAACTCGTTACAAATTTCTCACTGTCTTAAATCATATGGTTTCAACATTCATTGTTCTCAAATATGCCCAAATGAATGCGTAAATAGATGATGAATCCCAAATGAAGACGGAACAACCAATTTTGTATCTCGGAAAAGGGTAGTACTTACTTAAAAATCTCACATGAAAGAGTGCTTCAAAATGCTTGATAAATACAAGTAATGCAAATTCTTACCAACATAAATTTCCCTACAATAACGGAACTTTTAAAAAGATGGGGAAAAAAAGAAAAGAAAAAAAGAACCCCAAATGCCGTATACTCTCAACGATCTTGGATAAGAACGAATGTCACGACCGTGATGACGATAATGAGGACAATGTTGACAGCACATTTATGTGCAGCGTCGCGTTTGGGAAAGTCTTTAGGAAGTGCACATTCCTCACCATTGAAGTAGACCTTTGTAGGGAAACCATCTCCTCTCTTAACATCAATGTTAGGGGTCTTTTTCTTAAGGAATGAAATCACAGATTGCTGCTTTCCGGGCACTTGAGGTTCACCAGGTCTAGTGCCATTTGTCAATCCCACCAAATAATTCAAACCCTCTAATCCTTGAAAGAAAAGGGTCTTGTTTTCCTTATTAGGCAGCCTTGTTCCATTGAATGAGTACACATTTTCATACCCATTAAAAGCTTTGTCCATTTTGACGGCAAGGAACTAATCTTCAAAAGGTAACGTATCCCAATGAAGAATGTAACCCTAGCTGTCCATCCGTCCTTGTAATCAGTATTTACATGCCAATTAATACTAACCCCACAATTATCGGGACATGGCAATGGCTTAGGAATAGGCAAATGTTTGAGTCCAGCCCAAGCAATTACTTTATTTGTCCTGTTACTGAATGGCATAAGAAAGCCTCTGAAGGCAGCAACATTGCTTTAGCCTTGGGGTTACATTTTATCCACCAAACATCCAACATCTTTAAATCTAGGATGCGCATTTTCAACATTTTAGGAGTTTCGGCCAAAACAACAACAGATCAATTCATTCTCTTTAACTAAGACTAGTATTCATGTTTGCAAATATAATAAGCTTAGAATTAATGCTAGCCGTTTTCAAACGAAGTTTATGGTTAACAAATAACCTTCATAAGGCGACTTCTGAAGAAGAACTTTTACAGAAACATTTAATTTGAGTTTCATTGCTAGCCAGGTCTTAACTGAACTAGACATAGCAAGAATAATTTTTACCGAAACATTTTATAGGAACCATTACATGATTTAATTTTAATGATCTTAATTCGTAAAAGTTCAAATCCTTTTTGATAATTTCATGAAAATTCGGTAACCTCCCCGTTTTTTTTTTTGAAAAAAATATTTATAGATATATTTTTGAAAGATCTCTTGAAATATAAGGCCAAATGTCAATTATAATTAATACTTTTATTCAAATACATTGAACAAGATATATAACACCGAAAACAGAAAATCTATGTACATATTCTTGCAAAACTATCAATTCTGTCCCCAAGGCCATCCAAAAAAATACAATATTTGTACCTCCATCTTCTGTTGACAAGCAAAGGGCCGATGAAACACCAAAATCCCACTACAAATCCAAGTGCTATACTTACATAAAACCGGTAGGTCACATCATTTTCTTCTTCATCTTCTTCTCCGTTTTCATCTTCAGGAATTGAAACATTCTGGTCAGTACAATTCTTTGGAAGTGGCGCTCCACAGAGATAATTGCCAACAAAACATGATGCATTAAGGCTTTGCAATTGAGTGCTTGAAGGAATTTTTCCAGTCAAATAGTTGTTGGACAAGTTCAAATGATTCAAGAACGTCAAACTTGACATACTCTGTGGAATTTCACCTGTAAATTTGTTTACAGAAAAATCAATGGATTCCAATGATCTCATAGCACCAATAGTTTCAGGAATTCTTCCAGTGAAAAAGTTGTAGGACAAATTCAATGATTGTAATGCTTTAAGATTTGTCAATCCCATTGGAAGCGTTCCTGAGAAATTATTCGTTGAAACGTCTATGATTCTTATCAAATTAAGAATTTCAATGTAGTCAGCTGCTACCCCTTTCATCACAACTAATGCCTGCTCAGTAACTCTTCCTGGACCAATAGTAGAATTTAAGGGAAAAGAATACTCAATAGCAGTGCCTGTAAAAGGATTCACTGTCGCCATGGCGGTGAGATTATGAATACAATTTGGTATGGTTCCGGAGAGGTTGTTTTCCGCAAGGTCTAATATTTGTAGAAAAGCTAGATCACATAATTCTGTGGGTAAAGGGCCATGAAAATTATTGGAACGAAGGATAAGAACAACCATTCTTGGAAACATTTCTCCAAACCACGATGGAATATTTCCAAAAAACTCATTCTCTCCAACATCAAGTGTCACTAAGGATGTACAATTTTTAAGCGAAATAGGTATGGTCCCAGACAGTCTGTTTTTACGAAGGTGCCATGATACAAGACTACTTAAACTACCCAATGAGGTTGGAAGATTACCAATGAATTTGTTGTTACTCAGGTCTAGCGCCATCAAATTTTGATAACTCATCCAACAATCAGGTAACTTTCCTTGTAAAATATTACGATCCAGAAAAAGAAATTTCAATTTCACTATCTCATTGATTGTATAACACAAAAAATGGAAAATCGATCCTGAGAATGAGTTACCGGAAAGCTCTAGGACAGTTAGATTGGATGATATAAGAGGCAATGGACCGGACAAATTATTTTCAATCAAGCTAAGATAAGAAAGTTGAGAAGCCTTGGTTAGATTTGTTAGCTCCCCGTGAATTTGGTTGTGACCGAGGTCTAAAAGATATAACTGGGAAGCAGATTTCAAAAGTCTATTGGGAAAAGTACCTGAAATTCCTGAGTTGAATAAATCTAAAAACTGTAAATCCTTTTGTGAATAAAGCCATAGAGGAAATTGAGACCCTACATCACAAGATCGCAATCCTAATTCAATAAGTTGGAAAGGAGGAATCCAATCATGTTTCACTTTTAATGTCAATTTGTTTCTGCCGATCAAAAACACAGATAGTTCTGTCAAATTGGCAAAGTGAATTTCAGAAAGAGTTCCGTGTAATTTATTAAGATATAATTGTAGTACTCTCAATGATGAGAGTTGACCCAATGACTGTGGAACAGGACCAACAATTGAATTATTACTTAGATCAAGAGAGTCAAGATTTTTAAATTGGCCAAGTTGGTCAGTCAAACGACCAGAAATTGAACTACGTGGCAAAACCAAACTCTCTAATCCATTGGAAACACATCCTGAGAAAATCCCAAGGATCTCGGAAATTTCTTGATTCAATTTAGCTCCTCCAAGATAGAGTCTCCTTAAATTACAAAGTCTGGCCATGGATCTTGGAATTCTCCCTTCAAGACTGTTGTACGAGAGACTAAGATACTCGAGATGAGTAAGTCTATCAAACCATTTAGGGATTGAAGAGTTGAAGAGGTTGAAAGGTAGACCAAGATGTTTAAGGGAAGTCAAGTTTTGAAGCCCCTCAGGAATTGGACCCTGAAAATTATTATAACCAAGATTGAGAAATTGTAAACAACTCAGACCAAAAACCCAAGCAGGAACGAATGAGTTATCAAATTGGTTATCGGAAAGGTCAAGGGTTGTTAGAGTCGAAAAATTTGCAACGGGTAATGGAGGAAAGTGATGGAGTTGACAATTTGACAAATCTAACTCTGCCAAAGAAGGAAGCATGTGTGTTACCGACAGCCAGTCAGAAGCTTTGCTAAGATTCACATGACTGAAATCAAGGTGTTCTAGAAATGAAAGACCAGAGAACCACCCAAAATTTACAACATACAAGAAATTCCGACTGACGTCGGGGTATCGTAGACTAGAGAGATTTCCAAGTTGGTGGGGTATCATTCCTACAAACTGACCTCCCGAGAGATTGAGATACTTCAGATTCCCCATAGAACCAATAAATCTAGGTATTTGGACTCCTTGAAAATCATTAAAGCTCAAGTCCAGATAACTCAAATGTTCTAGATCAAGCAAAGAAGGATTTACCTTACCAACCAGCATTGACCTTGGATTTGCTTCATACTGATCCGGCTGAACGTAATAATTGAAAGGATTTCGAAGATTAAGCTCAAGGATATGGCCTGTCACGTTGTCACAGATAACACCAGCCCATAAACAACAGTCTCCATCCCCAATCCAAGAAGCAAGCCGATTGGAAGGGTCTTGGAGCTTCTCTCTCACTTTCAAGGCAACCCGCATGATAAGAATTTCCATTGCAGAAGCTCATGCTAATGGCTGCTATGACAAGTAATTGAAAGAGAAATAAGGTAGAAACAAGGACACCCGTCATGTTTGGTTTCATTGCCATATGCAGTAGTAGTAATAAAGAAAACGTGCATGAGAATTATGTTAGCAACGGCATTCCGATTTATAATGAATTGAAGTTAACAAGTCCAGTACTCTTCTAAATAATCTTAACTTTGTCTTTCAGCAATTATTTATGCATTTGATATTATCAATATAGTGGGCCTGGAATCTAACTAATTTGGAAAAAGTAGCAATCATCTTAGAAATATTCTGTGCTATCATCACACTGTTACCTTCTATTGGCTCAATTAGCCATTAGTTTAAGATACACTTTGGACGAGTGAAAGAAGCTAACTAATATTAACAATAATGGGTCTCACGAGAGATAATTCCATCCACAGGCACGAGACCGAGCTCTCAAGTCAATAACTCACGTGCAGGAACTGTAAATACACGACAATAGCCATATTAGCCTTTTGTTGGCTTCTATTAATGTAGCCTTCTGCCAAAAAATTAGAAATTGAAATTGAATAATATAAAGTGAAAGAAAGTCGTCGTATTTTGCTGATGTCATAAATCGATCAATAAAATAAACCAATACGAAGGAACTTGAAGAGTTAAATCAGGATCGGTGATCATATTGAAATAAACCAATACGAAGGCCAGAAAAGAGAAACAACAAACTTCTGGAGCCATAACAAAAATTATGCAAACAAAGGGGGCTATAACGTAATATTTTCAAAAAGGTTAAATTTCAACTAATACCCTTGTGAATTGTGTTTTACCAGAATCCGGCCCTAGGTATTTGGGAATCTATACATGCTGCATTACTCTTTCATTATTGATTGGATGTCGCCACCAATTGGCACCAAACTATAAAGACTAATAAACAGACGGTTGTGCATTTTCAGACCAAATTAAATATTTGAAAGTTAACTTGACCAAATATATAAGGAAAGAAAATGAGTTATGCTTTGATGCTTGGATTGGTATGAAATTATAAAATTCAAGATCTGTGTACACGTCAATCATCTTTCATTGACTTCACGGTCAGTTCCGTAAGTAGCAGGTAACAATAGTGGTGCCGTGTTAACTTCTCCAAGTGAAAGCTGAATCACACGGGCATTAATGCAATGCAATGCTTACTTAGTTTCGTGATACTTAATTAGTAGAGATACTTAGTGATGCATCACTAATCTTTTAGTGTAATGTGCATGATATTAATTAATTTTATTATTAATTATTAATATACCGTTCTTGTACACTTTGTATTGACTTATATTAATTTTGTAACAGTGCAACATCAGTTTGTACATCAAATACGTTGCTATTTAAAGGACCTTAATTTTGTTACCAAGGTCGATAACATCCTCTAGCGAAAAATCTCAACTTATCTTTCAGTAATTTTGATGTAAGAAGTGAAACAAATTAAAAGTGTTTAATTTACTTCTAAGTATAAGAGTGTCTAATTATAATATAGGTCGGTGAGTCTAAGATCGATCTATAGATAAAAGATTTAATTTATTTGTTTTAATTTTTCTAAGAAATGAAAATAGAATGTAAATATATGCAACTGAATTTAAGTAAAACTATGAAATTAAATTAGTTAGGGTTATGAATCCACTCTTAATAGGAATACAATTTAATAAATTCTTTTTATTTTTATTTTATTGTCCAAAAGATTAATTTTATAAATTACAATTATTTTCTCATTAATTTTATTATGGATTAAATACTTAGTATGTCAAAATTTAACTTGTCTACAGTAAGTCAAAATATCATTTTTCCATACTTTATACTAAGATATTAAGAATTTATTATGTCAAACTCCCATGTTTGTCTGCAATAAATCCAAATTTCAAAATATAAAATATGGATAAAATTAGATAGACAATAATTTAATTTATATAATTAAAAATAGAATTTGATTAAATCTTATTTTTTTACTAAGAGTTTCACCTTACCCTAACTATTAGTATTTAGCTAAGCATAAATGAAATAAAAGTAATTATACATAATTAAAAAAAGTTTTTGAAAATTAAAAATAAAACTAATTTTATTTATTGAAAATATATTACAAAATATTAAAACATAATTAAGATAGAGAGAAAATGAGAAGAATTTAGAGAGAAAGAAGTGAACAGAGGCGTATTCCCCCCCCCCCCCTCTATTTATACTAATTCATGAGCAATTCACATCACACATATAAATAAAGACAATTATATCATGGTCATATATTTATTCCACTAACCAAACATAAACCTAACTCAATCCATTCAAGCACACCCAACTCATTCCACTAACAATTATTACACCTAACATGGTAAAAACTTGTAATTTCATAATTTTCACATTTAACGTAGTAAAAACTTATAATTTCACAATTATCACGCTTAACGTGGTAAAAATTTATAATTTCATAATTACCACACTTAACGTGGTAAAAACTTATAATTTAACAACAAAAATTGTACATCTTCCTTGACAATAACCTAAATTCTCAAAACTCTGGAATTCAAATTAGACATTTATTTAATTGTTTTGAGCCTTGAATTGCATGAAATTATTATTTTTACCTAATAAACACACAAAATCAAATATTTAGAAACATAATTAAAAATTAACAATATGTTATATAATTACAAATATAAATTATAATATAAGTATGAAATAACATTTTTATCCCTTAGTGAACATATAATTTTTAACACAAATCAAGAAGCATATAGGGTAGAATAAATTAGAAATTCTAGATTTTGAGTCTAATTAGTATTTTGTTAGTATTTATCTTACTTTATTAAGCTTATATGAATCATATTTGTAATTCTAGTCTAATTAGGATTTTAGATTAATTCTCTTATTTGAGAAGGATTAAGAATAAGTTAGTTACTAGTATAAATAGATTACTTATCTTAATTTATTGTAATACCTTTAAATTTTTCATTAATAATATATATATATTATTCTCTTTTGAGTTTTTTTTGGATTTTTTTTAATTGATGGAACTAATAGATGATGGAGGAAGAATTTGTGTATAGAGGATGGTTGGAGGTTAGAAAAGCTTTGTTTGAAGCAGAGAAAGGCTTTGATACCACCTGACACAGTGCAGAAACGATACTAGATGTCGTTCTAGTATATATTCTTGAAACTGAAAAAAAAAAATGACTCTCGAAGAAAAAACGTAGAATTAACCAAAAAAATAAACCAAAGGGAATAAATAAAAGTATTATTAATGAAAGTTTAAAAGTATTACAATAAACTAAGATAAGAACTCTATTTACACTAGTAGCTAACTTAATCCTAATCCTTCTCAAATAAGAGAATTAATCTAAAATCCTAATCACTAGAATTACAAATACAACTCAAATAAACTTAATAAGACAAGATAAATCTTAATAAATATAATTACTAAATTGACTCAAAATGTGAAAATCCTAATTCATTCTACCACATACGTTCCTGCATCAAAGCAGCATCCGTTTGGAATTTTCAATCTCGCAAAAGAGTAACCAAAATATCAGCTTTCTACATTATGATATTTGCACATGCCCCAAAGAAACCTCCTACTTGCGAAAGTGAATTTATGTCAATTAAAGAGGACATATAATATATACACAGCTTTCAACTTTATTACTTCAATTCTCTTGTGTTCCAAATATTTTTGTTTTGCAAATTTACGGATTTCATTTAGGGTGCGTATGGGAGTGATATGTGTGGCAGCTGAGTTTTGAGAGTTTAACAGTTTTTTTTCCTAATTCTATTCCATAGCTTTGAATTTCACTTCACAGCAACTGCAGCTTAAAAATTATGACATCTTGCTCCTAAATGCACCCTTAGTCTTTCTTGGAGTTGCATGCATGATGAATTGATGGTGATACTTGATGTCTTCTAATTGATATATGATAAATTATTTCTCAAGAGTAATTGATTCATGTAATAATCATAAGAATATCAACTCATGAGCGAGCTTTCAGTATTAGTAAGTTTTATGAGCGTTTACACTAATAATCTTCTCAGTAAATTGGCTGGTAGTCTAAAAAGAACCTTCGGTGGTGTGGCCTCTGCTTGAATCTTGAGCAATGCATTTAATAAACAGAATATTTGATCATTTCACATTTGATTTAAAGAGCCACAAAATCATGCCTATTATCACATGATTAAACAGAGGGTAAGAAATATTAAGTTGATTTGGATCCTTAATTAATATAAAGACACTAACCAAATCAATCCCATTGAAGTTTCTTTAAAAAAAATCGCGATTTCAATGAATAATTAACTTTGAAAAAAATTCATATAAGGCATGCAAAATTTGGTAGTTACAACAGCTATATATATTTGTGTATACTACAACTAGCTACTAAATACTGATAAAAATTCTTCTTATATTAGTACAATGTCTGTTTGAAATTGTTACAAACTTCTCACTGTCTTGAATCATATGGCTTCAACATTATTTTTCTCAAATCCGCCCAAATGCATGCAAAAAATAGATAATGAATCTCTCTACGGCGCTGAAGACAGAACAACCAATTTTGTATCTCAGATAAGAATAGTATTTACTTAAAATCTCACATGAAAGAGTGCTTCAAAATGCTTGATAAATAAATACAAGTAATACAAATTCTTACCAATAAAATTTACCTACAATAACAGAACTTTTAAAAAGCTAAGGGGGGGAAAAACCCAAATGATGTACACCCTCAACGATCTTGCATAAGCACGAATGTCAGGATTGTGATGAAAATAACGACGAAAATATTGACAACAGATTTATGTGCAGCATCGCGTTTGGGAAAATCTTTAGGAAGTGCACATTCCTCACTATTGAAGCAGACCTTTGAAGGGAAATCGTAACCTCTCTTAACATCAATGTTACTGGTCTGTTTTCTTTGGGAATGAGATCACCGATTTTTGCTGTCCAGGCACTTTAGGCTCGCCAGGTTTAGTGCCATTAGTCTATCCCAACAAATAATTCATCCCTCTAATCCTTGGAAGAAAAGGGTCCTGATTGCCTTACAGAGAGGGTTGTTCCATTGAATGAGTACACATTTTCATGCACAGCAAAAGCTTTGTCCATTTGACGGCAACGAACCAGTCTGCATCCCAGTTGAAGGGGATAACCCTACCTGTCTGTCCGTCCTGTGCTAAAGTGAAAACACATTTTTAACATGGATATTTTACCGACATTTGGAAGCAATGAGTCAAGCTACCATAAATGCTCTTTCACTTCATTTCATGCATGATGGCCTAGAGAGCTTGGTGTAAAATGGCCAGTTACAAAAGTCAAGATTATCAAGCTCAAATGGAGGCTGTTTCAGCGGATTTGTCCCTGAATTATTTGACAATTTAAGGCTCATTTTACCTATAAATAAAGATGAGTTTTGGAAGCAAGAAGCATCGGAATGTGAATAAAGTAATTTGATCATTTAGGGTGTTTCGTGAGAAGTAATTCTTTAGAATTTGAGAGTTAAATGTTCTTGAGTGATTTAAGAGCTTTGTGGCGTATTATTGTGAGATAAGCACTCCAATACTTGTATTCTTTATCTTAATAGTCAAATATTCTTCTTTGTCTTCACCCGTGGGAGTAGGCTAAAGTCAAACCATGTATATCAGTGTGTGCTTTTGCAACAACGAACTTTGAGGGAGAATCTAACTCCAACTCATATACAAACTCAAACAACTCTTTACAATCATTAACAATTCAACCTCAAATACAATATTTAAATAGTGGAAGAATTTAAAAATATCAAACCATTTATCATCCTTAATTCAAGTCTTTCACTCATCACGAATCAATCCTGACTTCTGGAAACTGAATCACAATAAACTATAATGAGTACAATGCTTAGCAAGAAAACTAGTTTTTATACCAAAATAATGGATGATATGCCATGATCTTTTGAAAAAATTATAAAACAAATTCATCAAAATCTCTTTCTATCACTTTCAAACTTTCATTCTTTTTTTTCAAACAAAATACATATTACAAATGTGGTACTTTGCATTATGTGTAGCACTTTACACTATACATGGTACTTCGCAACATATTGGTCTTCAAGAGATGGCCTCTACATATCCTTAAGAGGTGGCCCCCACACAATTCAAGATGTGGCCCCCAATGCAAACTCCCATAAAACTTAGGTGGCGTTTGTTTTTTAACTTAATAACTTAAAGTGACTTAACTTAATTAATTAAGTTAATTAGAGGTGTTTGTTTTTATAACTTAATAGGACTTTTCAGATAATTTTGACTTAATGAAAGAAGCCAATTTTTTTAGCTTTTTGTTGAATAGAAGAATCTGAATTAAGTCAATTAATTTCTAATGTCAAAAATATCCCTATTTTATAATTTATTTTTCATATATATTTCAAAACTCACCATAGACGTTTATCCTACATAATCTCATCTTTACATGAGACAACTTCGAGATGAAATAATAAATCAACTATTTCAATCATTTTGTTAGTTTTTTTTCTTATATTATGTACTATTATTGAGAATTAGTGATAAAATTTAAAATTTATGGTATTTTATATATTATAATTCCAAAATCATTATGTATTCACTTGAATATAGTTTTACTTATAAATATTAAAATATTATGGTATTTAGTGTATTATTTATTTGACATTTAAATTTAATAAGGGTACAAATGTAAAAATATATATTTTCAAATTTTTAAGTTTAAAAAACAAACAACTTAATACTTATTTTCAGAGATTCAGATAAAAAAAACAAACACATTATTCAGATTCAGACATTCAGATCTATTCAGAATTTAGACTAATTCAGATCTATTCAGATTTCAGACGGAAAAACAAACACCACCTTAGTTTACTTACTTTCTTTAAAATCAGTTTTGGAAAAATCAAATTTCTCATTTCATAGAAAATGTAATGCATATTCATGCTTATGCTAGTGAACTTTCACGCATACTCATGCCAATGTATATAATCATGGTTATCACGCAACAACACATCAAACAAACACATAGGCAAAACATATGAATCTACATTCATACATATCAAAATAGGCTTTTCAAACATATCAAATATATACATATTGTTTATTGATTCATTTAGAAGTTTAGTTTATTTATCTCTTAGCATCCACATGTAACAAAAGTGTAGATATCATAGGCCAAAAAATCATTAATAAGACATTCATAAGATATAATCAAGTCATACTCATAAACTCCAATATTCTCAAATTTCTCACTTTAAAATCTCTTGAACTCAACATCAAATACTTTCAATATTCGACCCCCCAAAAGAGAATAGCTCAATGTTCTCCAATTTTAATAAATTGTTACCTTATTGGACAAATCTCAAATTTTATTGAGCATATACTAACATACTGTAAATTTATTGGTAAAAATTTCATAGCATTCCTTCAAAAACTATTGAAAATAATTCACATTTCAGACATCATCAATTTTGTCAAACAATTTTCTATGTTGAATATATTTATTTTAAAAATATAAAACAATTTACTACTTCATCATAAAATCATAAAAATTTCCAAAATCACACTAGACGTATATAAAAATCACTGATCCAAATTTCATGATTTTTGAAGAAGTCTAGCTATGGAAAAATAAATTTGTAATTCATTTTCTTTACTGAAATCATAAATTTTCAGGTTTTTAGACTTGAATTAAAAAAAATATAATAAATTGAATTCTTATCCGATTAGCTCAAAACAAGTTTCAAGATATTCTTGAACATGTCTAGTTTAACATGTCCAAAGTCCATAATCAAAATCAATTTGAACAAAATACTATGATTTTAGAAATAGCTCACTGTCAGCATGTACTTCTACTGCTATTATCTAATCATGCTTCTCCATAACAATCAACAAAAATCAAGAATTGAAATTTACCTCCAATTCTCTCTCAGCATGATATCTATTTCAAATGACACAACTTGATCTCATATGTTGCTCATGGTCGAACTAAGAAGAAGATTTTCTTCTTCTTCTCTTCTTTTCTTTTCTCTTTTCTCACATCTTCTTCTTTCTTTTTTTTTTTCCTTAGCCAATCTCCCTCTCTCATAATGGGAAAGGTATCTTATTCTTTTTATATTAGGTTATAAGGATCATTGAGAAAATAAGAAAATGATTAAAATACCTTTACGAGAATTGGGGTATTACAGCTTTGTGACCATGTTTCTATTTTCTTATCACCTTCATTAATACTTGCCATATAATCGAGGATTGTCACAACACCAATTAATACAAGCCCCACAATAATCAGGACATGCAAGTGTTTGAGTCCAGCCCAAGCAGTTAATTCATCTGTTAGTACTGAATGGTTGGTGTTATTGTACAGTTAGTCAATAGTCAGTTCTAATGTTCTATCTCATGAATGAGGTTTCTACGATCAGACCTTGCAATAGGGGACTGCACCTCTGTATCTCCTACTTGGCTCGTATCGCAGGATTTGAGTTTGATCTTAGTTAGGATCTCTTCCATGTTAAAATCCTGCTCAATAAATGAAGCCAAAAGCCAATGTTAATGATCTGTCCCGTTAATTTCTTTTTTCTCTTTCTAGTCGCTTCTTTTATAACTTTTCAGATATTTTGAATAACGTGAGTGAAATTTGATGCCAAAATAGCTTGCACTGGGGTCATATATGAATCTCCACATGAAGAAAGGGGTTATAATAGGGAACAGTTGAGCCGTCCCCTGTTGCGATGTTGCTAGATAAACTAAGAAGCTTTTTACTGAAGGCCAAACAGAAGTAGCGTTTCATGCACAGCATAAATTCTCAGTCAAGCAGTAATCAACGCATTATAAACAAATAAAAGGCCATTCTTTTATTTGAAGTGATACTTTTATTTCATGAATACAGTACATTAAGCAGTATATAACTCCAAAACAAAGAAAATCTAGCAACATTTTCTTACAACACAAACAATTCTGTCCCCAAGGCGATCCAGGAAATTACAGTATTTGTACCTCCATCTTCTACTAACAAGCAAAGGGCCTATAAGAAACCAAAACCCCCCCATAAACCCAAGTGCAATGCTTACATACAACCAGTAGTCCAGTTCATCATTATCTCCATTTTCGTCTTCAGGAATTGAAACATTCTGGTCAGTACAATTCTTTGGAAGTGGCGCTCCACAGAGATCATTGCCAACAAAACATGATGCATTAAGGCTTTGCAATTGAGTGCTTGAAGGAATTTTTCCAGTCAAATAGTTGTTGGACAAGTTCAAATGATTCAAGAACGTCAAACTTGACATGCTCTGTGGAATTTCACCCGAAAGTTGGTTTAAAGAAAAATCTATAGACTCCAAAGATCTCATACCACCTACACTTTCAGGAATTCTTCCCGTGAAAAAATTGTTTGACAAATTGAAAGACTGCAGTGCTTTAAGATTTGTCACTTCCAAAGGAATCTTTCCTGAGAAATTATTCTTGGAGAAGTCCATGATTCTCACCAAATTAAGAATGCATTTGTATTCAGCTGCTCTTCCTTTCATCACAACTAATGCATCCTCAAGAAGCATCGCGGTTGAGGGAGCACGAGAAGCATAAAGAAGAAACTGATACTGGATAGCTTTCCCTGCATGAGAGTTCACTGTCACCATCGCACGAAGGTTACGAATACATCTTGGTACTTCTCCAGAGAGATTGTTGTCAGCAAGGTCTATGATTTGTAGAAAAGCTAGATCACACAATTCTTTAGGTAAAAGGCCCTGAAACTTATTTGAACGAAGGATGAGAACAACCATTCTTGAAAATCTTTCTCCAATCCATGTTGGAATATTTTCAACGAACTCATTTTCACCAACATCGAGTGTCAATAAAGCTGTACAATTTTTAAGTGAATGTATTGTCCCAGAGAGGTTGTTTTTACGAAGGTGCAATGACTGAAGAGAAATTAGACTGCCCAATGAGATTGGAAGATTACCAGTAAATTTGTTGTTACTTAGATCAAGTATCATCAAATTCTGATAATTCATCCAACAGTCGGGTAGTTCTCCTTGCAAAAAGTTACCACCCAGATAAAGAAATTGCAATTTCTTTAACTCATTGGCTCTATAACAGATGAAATGAAAAATTGATCCCGAGATTGAGTTATTGGAAAAATCTAATTCAATTAGATTGGATGATATAAGAGGTAATGCACCGGAAAATCTATTTGAACCCAAGGAGAGAACTTCAAGTTGAGTAGCGTTGGTTAGATTTGGTATCTGCCCATGAATTTGGTTAAACGATAGATCTAAAACATATATTTGGGAAACAGAGCTCCAAAATATATTGGGAATAGTACCTGTAATTCCTGAAAAGGATATATCGAGATAATTTAAATGCTTTTGTGAATGAAGCCACGAAGGAAATCGGGACCCTAAATGACAATGTCTTAATCCTAAAGTAGCGAGTTGAAAAGGAGGAATCCAATTATCATTCACTTTCAACGTCATTGTGTTTTCACTTATGTAAAAGAAAATTAATCTCGTGAGATTGACAAAGTGAACTTCAGAAAGACTCCCATTTAATTCATTAAAGGAAAGATCTATACTTTGCAAAGTTGATAATTGTCCTAAAGAGAAGGGTATGTGACCAAAAATAGAATTATTACCCAGATCAAGATAGTATAGATTTTTAAATTGACCAAGTTTGTAAGTCAAATGACCAGAAACTGAACTACCACGCAAAGCCAAACTCTTGAGTCCACTGGAAACACATCCTGAGAAAATATCAAAGATCTCGGAAATTTCTTGACTCAATTTGACACCTGAAAGAATGACCCACCTTAAATTGCAAAGACTTGCCATGGACCTTATTACTCTCCCCTCAAGACCAATATTTAAGGAGAGATCAAGCGCACTGAGAGAAGTCAGGTTTGCTAGAGCATCTGAATTAACTATGCCTTGCAAGCTATTGTTAAAAACAGAGAGGTACTTGAGACGCTTAAATCTGTACAACCAGTTGGGAATTGAAGAGTTGAAGCGATTGGAATCCAAGCGAAGATATATGAGGGAAGTCAAGTTTTGAAGTCCCTCAGGAATAGGACCTTGAAAATTATTACGACCAAGATTAAGAAAGATCAATTGACTGAGTCCAAAAACCCAATTAGGAACGAATGAGTTATCGAATTGGTTGTGGAAAAGGTCTAGGGATGTCAGAGTCGAAAAATTTGCAATGGCTAAGGGAGGTAAGTGATGGAGTTGACAACATGACAATCTCAATTCTATCAAAGAAGGAAGCGTGTTTGTCACCATCAGCCAGTCAGAGGCTTTGCTAAGATTCACATAACTTAAATCAAGGTGTCTCAAGAAAGAAAGGCCAGGGAGCCACCATAAATTTTCAACATACAAGAAATTCCAACTGAGGTCGAGGTATTGTAGATTAGAGAGATTTCCAAGTTGGGGCGGTATCATTCCTACAAATTGAGTATCAGAGACATTGAGATACCTTAGATTTCCCATAGAACAAATAAATCCAGGAATTTGAACCCCTTGAAAATCATTATAGCTCAAGTCAAGGTAACTCAAATGCTTCAAATCAAGCAAAGAAGGATTTACCTTACCAACCAGCATTGACCTTGGATTAGCTTTATACTGAAACAGATCGTAGTAATTGAAAGGATTTCGAAGATTAAGCTCAACGATATGGCCTGTCACGTTGTCACAGACAACACCGGCCCATGCACAACAATCTCCATCTCCAATCCAAGAAGCAAGCCGATTGGAAGGGTCCTGGAGATCTTGCTTGAACCTTAAAAGTGCTCGTCTCTCACTTTCAAGGCATTTCACATGATAAGAACTTCCATTGCTGAAGCTAATGCTAATGGTTGCTATGGCAGGTAACTCAAAGAGTAAAAAGGCAAAAACAAGGAGGCCACTCATGTTTGGTTTCGTTAATTGCTAGCTGTCGGCGGCAGTAGTAAAAGAAATATGGATGAGGATTATGTTATCAACGGCATTCCTATTTATAATGAATTGGTAATTAACAAAGCCAATAATCAAGTGGGCCTGGCATCCAAGTTGGAAAAAGTAGTAATAGTCCATATAATTAAATCTTCCGCATAATCCAATTTTAACTTCCTTTCTACGGAAACGATTTCAAGTCTACTAATTAAAGAGGACAATTTATACGGCTAATATTTTGGTAACGTCATAAATCGATGATCGTTGTAGATAATGAACTCATATATATTTAAGTCATGACCATCTTACTAACTCCATTTAATAATAAACCAGAATTTTCCAATAAACCAATACTCGAAGGATCTTGAAGAATTAAATTAGGATAGAGATCGACGATGATGTTTTGTTCATAATTTAGTCAATGCATTAGAGTTCCGTGTAGTAGCAGTACTTATATGTTTATCTATATTCGTGTCAAATGGGGTATCAAAAGCTTTGCTATTTATAAGGGAATTAATTTTGTTAACAAGGCGAATTTCCTCGATCTGGCGAACAATCTCAACTTATGTTTTACCAATTCAGCATCCGTTTGAAATTTTTAATTTGGAAAAAGCAATCAGAATCTAACTTTTCTGCATAATCCAATTTGCACATGCCCCAAAGTAACCTCCGACTAACGGAAGCGACTTTAATTCAATTAAAAAGGACATGTAATAGACAGCATTCTTCTTTACAACTTATCAAGTGTTCCAAATATTTTTGTTTTGCATATATGAACATGTCGGTTAGTCTTTCCCTAAGCGTGAATGATGAATTGATGGTGATATTTGATGTCTTCTTTGATTGATGTACGATGAAATTATTTATCAAGAGTAATTGATACGTTCTCAGCCAACAGATTAATTTATAATTACTTAATCATCGGTCGTCGTTGTATATATTTACATATTCAAGTATTTTGTTTTTTCGTTTATGCTTGAGTTCAGGCAAAATATCTCCCAAACCTTGAGATTGGTTATGAGCTAAGAATATGACTGTGTCACCCCAAATTCACCTAAGAATTTAAAAGAGAAATTTGGAATAGAACCTCATAATATTAATGTTATTAGTATTCCCAAAAGAATCAATATTGTCCACAGGCGAAATTAAATCTCTAAAATTATAAATATAACATGATAAAAGAAGAAAAACAATTCAGCTCTAACAATAATTATAATTAAAGTAGTTACAAATTTTTTATCAAAAAAAAAAGTTAAAGTTTTCAGGTAACAAATTCCCTTCTCTAAACCAAAAAAGTCTACATCTTGAAAATCAATTTACAAAATGTAGGAGATGACAGGTAAGCCGTTAATCTTGTAAATAAGCTCATGCATAAGGTTACCAATAACGAGAAAATACATAATAATCATTGCACAGAACCATAAATTGGAAAACAGTAATCATTTTACAATCTAGTACAATAAAACTCATAATAAGTTTTCAATATATAATCATTTAAGAAATTATTTAATAATAAAACTTTTATTTTATTTAATTGTTCATGCCACATGTTCTTTTGCCGACCTAGGAAATCAATATATTACCTGTAATATTGGTGATCCAGGCAATTAATCAATCAAGACAATGTACCCACAATATTCGTTAATAAGTGCACAAATTTGTAATATAGTTAGCTGTTCACTCATATTAGTAACAATAACTATAGATAATGAGTCAAAACTTTAAATAGGGTTTACAATTTTTCAATATCAATCATTCAATGATATATCAATAAAACACTCTTATACGACATTTAATTGGCAAAGTTTTTAAAATATTTTTAAGTTAAACAATTTATTAAAAAAAATCATCTTTCAAAGCCACTTAGACAATTGTTTTGAAAAAGTACAAATTTAAAAGAAGTCATTCGGCCTAATACACACACACAATTTCACAAGTATGTCATAGTAATAAAACGATAAAAAGCTAATTCATCATATAAATAATATTCTTCTCATGTGTATATATTAAATTGTATGCATGAATTCGCTTACCTCAATCTAAAGTAACCAAACAAAATCCTCGATTACATGAACTCACTCTTGATCTATAATTATCAAGACAAGATTCTCATAAATAACATTACCAATTTTGACCCTAAAGGGAAATCTAAACATCTTTAAACCATTAACACTTACTTAAGCTTATCAATTCACTAAACTACATGTGACCATCCTACACGAGTTAATTTCTAACAAGTTATAAACATGTTAGAAAAACACAAATACTACAATTAGATACTGTCAACATGCGTGAAATTCAATGTAAAATTTTAGAAAATTAATCAGAGTTCAAAAACATCCCCAAAAATTGATTTACTAGAAAAATGTCAAAGCTATCTAGTGGTAATATAAACATATTTACATTAATTCAAAAATTTATAACTTTAGTTACAACATGCCAAAAATAGTAATTCAAGTTTTGATAATTAAAGGAAACAATAAGAATTAGAAAAAATTTATAAAGTATTTAGTGATGAAAAATTAACCCATGCTGACTTTGATATCAGTCTTAGCAATTTTGGAGAACAGTTTCCAAGATTGCAGCAACCCAACTCTATGATTTTTAATGATTTTTCTATAAGGTTAAAAATTATAAATTTTAATGATTTTTCTATGAGGTTAAAAATTATAAATTTACATGTACATAAAATAGACATATATGTACCGTAATAAAAATTCCAATAATTTTCAATAGTCATTTGAGTTACAAAATAAAATATAAAATTGAGAATTGCTGCTGAAAATTGAAATTTTTTGGCATCAGTGTTCTGAATTTGAAAAATTATTGCAATTAATATATTTCAAATTTTTAAACAATAAATATACCAATAGAAAGCTACTGATATGTAGTTCATGCATAAGACTAAATGAAAACAGTAGTTATATAGCATCTAATCCACAATGTTCACAATTTCAAAACAAACAAAAGCACATTTGTTCCACTCAATGACAACATAAAGTCAATACATTATCATGCTTTCACAATTTCATCAATATAACACACAATGACATTCAAGGCCTATTTCGGATTGATTCTGGGAAGCTTAAAAATGATTTTGAAAAGTTATAAGCTAATTACAATGTTTCCTAAATTTTTTTAAAAATCCCTTTTAGCAAAATTACCCTATCTTATAGTAAATTTTGAAAAGTAAAGAATGAATACCTTTTCAAAATCTAATTTTCAGAATGTAATACCCATTTATTTATTTATTTATTTATTTATTTATTTATTATTATTATTATTATTATTATTATTATTATTATTATTATTATTATTATTATTATTATTATTATTATTATTATTATTATTATTATTATTATTATTATTATCATCATCATCATCACCTTAGAGAATATAGTATTTTAGGCCAATGATTCTAAGGGCATTTTAATTTTTTTAATTTATTTGTATTTATTTGATTTACCAATTTATTAAGTACCTTATTAAAAAAGGAACTAAATTCCTTAATAGGTAAGGGTATTAAAAGACTTGGATTTGTAAAAACTCCTCTTACATTAGTTTGTTTTTCAAAACCCTAGAGGTAACAACAGGAAAAAACAAATACAGCGACACACACAAAAGAAAACTCATTTTTTTTTAAGGAGAGGAGAAGATTTTGATTGTATTTTTCTTTTCCATAAAAGAAATTATTGAGTTTTGATTTCGTTTTGAAGGTGGGTAAGAATTTATAATTCTTTAAACTTCTAACTTTTATTTTTGATTTTATGTGATTGATTGAATGATTTTGTCTAAGTTATATTGATAAAATTTTGAAAGCATGATTATATATTGATTTATATTGTTATTGAATGAAATTAGTGCTTTTATGTTATCTTGAAAACTATGAACAATATAGATTCAATGTTATGCAATTGCTAATTTTATTATTAAACATACATCTTATCTTTCTATCCATATATTTATCATTCAAAAACTCATTGCATATTAATTGTTTTGATTTTTCAAAGTTGGAACACTAGTGCTGGAAATTTTTTATTTTAAGCAGCAATTCTCACTTTTATAATTTATTTGGTAACTCAAACAACTTTTAAAAATTCTGGGAATTTTTATTATTTTACATGTATATGTCTAGTTTTTGTATATTTAAGTTCATAATTTTTTGGCTTTATATAAAAATCATAAACAATCATAGAGTTGGGCTGGCCCAATCCATGAACCTATTTTACATAATTGTAACGGATGACATTGAAGTCATTTTGGGCTACTTTTTCATTAGTAAATGCCTTATAAATTTTAATTTTGATTCCTCATTGTTTCCTCTAAATGTGAAACCTTGTATCACTATTTTTGAATATATAGAACTAAAGTTATGAATTTTTAAATTAGCAGTTGTTTGTTTCTCATTACCATTTTGTTGAAAATAAGTTTTTGGAGATGTTTTTTTTAAATTAGCAGTCCTTTGCTTTTGTTTCTCATTACCATTTTGAATCACAATTGTAACAACCCAAACCCAACACATGCGAAGCACATGAGAAAAGAGGTTACCTACTAATCAAAATCTTTACACCAAAAATCTCAAACTGAAATATCTCAAATATTTTAATTAATAAATCTACAAATTCATGTGTCCAACTCTAAATAATGTCTCTCTCAAAGGCATAGGTATAACAAAAGTTTTTTAAAAAATATCTCAATTACAAGTTCATAAACATTAGTCTATCTTTCTCTCCTAATTAGAAAGAGGAAATGAATCTCTAACTCCAATGATAGCACACCTCTTAACAAGATACTTAATCTACAAAAAGTAATGATAAGGGGTGAGCTGTCAACTCGGTAAGTAAAACCATTTCTAACACACTATTCTTAATAATACCAAAATATTTGCAAGCCTTCCTTTATCAAAGCAAATATTATAATTCATAAAACAATGTATTACAATAATATCATACAAGTTTATAGTAATTCAAAATATTAAAAGCATAATTCATTATGAAAGAAAATAGTACAACATATATACATAAACAAAAGGGTTAGTATATGTCACATAGTGTCACCTATACTCTCAGTGACCTGGCCAGAAACAAAATTAAAATCAGAATATCGTGTGCACACTCAGAACAGAAACTAAGTACTGGTCCAGAACATATATGTATCGTATTATACGATCAGAATCAGAATCAAAGTAACTATGGACAATGACCCAAAACATTCAAATTTATTTTTCATATGTAATGAATTGTATGTGGCACTTGGCACTGTATGTGGCACTTCGCGGCACTCTTGCCCTGAGAGGTGGCCTCCATACAATCATAAATAATTTAAATCGTGCACAGACACAAAATATTCATATCAGATCCATGAATATTCAAAACAATAATTTAGGCTTGCAAGATATCTTATAAACAAAATCATAAAAAGGTAATTATGTAACCAAATAAATTACATATTTAAAACCATTTATAATATTAAGTTAAAATCATTAAAAAAAACATAAATTTCATATTTGAAAATATTTACATAAAATAATTTTGTAATGAAAAATAATAGATTTTCAAATAACTATAAAAACACATGTACTTATAGTGATATCAAAATAATCATACTTATCTAGTATATTAAGAATGAAGTTCTTACATTGATAAAAGGTAATGATCTAAGCACTCCTCTAAGCCTCAAACACCTCCAATACCTTAAACAAATGCAAGTTGTAACCATTAACAACTTATAACCTGATTTTCTAATGCATACCCGTACATGTCTAATTTTTAGAATTTTAACTCTTAATCTAGAAGTCAGAATGACACAATATTATTTTTAGAACTATTCTAGACATCCATGAGTATCTCTTATAAATTTTCCAAAAGGATCCGAAATCAGAAACATTTTCAAAACTATTTATTTCTCGATAAATTCAAAACTGTCTCACATTGCCTTAACTGGATAGAATGGATTCCGAATTTTTATAAAAATATTCATAAATCAGAAATTTATGAAATTAAAACTGGAAACATTAGACACATATGATAACCTCTGTTTAAAATCTCAGAACTTTTTGAGTTCATTTGGTCCTGCAAATAATTTTGTGAATCTGGTCGTTCTATTGGAATCGCAGTTTTCCAGTGCAACAGAGTCAGATTCGAAAATCCATATAAAATTGAAAACAAAACCCAATTTTACTAAATAAAATTTATTTAATAAGCCCTACATGTTTAGTTTTCAGAAAGATAAGGTTTTTCATTAGAATCATTCATAAAACATATGGTTAATTTCGAGATATTCATGTTATCCAGAATTATCCAGTATGTTTATTGTGTCCAGAATTAATAAACAAAACTCAGCAATAAACTAAAGCCCTAAACACAACTTAAACTCATCCTAAATCATACATAACGATCTGTAATAATCTAAAATCATGCCAATAAAAGCCCTAATAGAGTAATAGAAAAACATGTGGAGAGTAGAGAGTGTAGAACTCACCAATCGTTAAGGTTTCTCCTAAGCAAGGGTTTAAATCCTATGGTATGAATAAAGGAGTATTGAGCAGCAGAAAGAATAGAAAAAAATGTTGTAGACTTAGGGTTATGGAGGAGGGAAAAGTATGAATTTATAGAGAGTCCTAAGAAATCCTATTAGGTTTTGGAAAATATATGTGTTTTCCAAAATTACCCCATGAGTAATCCTTATTAGTAGGGGTAATAATACCACTTATACATTCTAATAAAATAAAATTCTATAATCTAAAATTTATTAAAAATTTTGGCATTACAATTTCTCCCCTCCTTAAAAAAATTTCGTCCTCGAAATTCAGAGCTACCTTATGCGTGGAAGAGTTGAGGATACTTCTCCAACATTTCTACCTTTCACTCTCATGTATCTTCCTCAACAGAATGATTCATCCAACGTACTTTGACTAAGAGAATATTTTTTGTTCTTAGAACTTGTTCTTTCCTATCGACAATCTCGATAGGCTGCTCCTCATAAGACATGTCTTTTGATATCTGAATTGGTTGATAGTCCAACAAGTGTGAAGTGTCTGCTATATATTTCTTTAACACTGAAACGTGGAATGCATTGTGAAGCCTGTATAAACTAGGGCGCAAAGCTATGCGATAGGCTATTGTACCAATTCTTTATGAAATCTCAAATGGTCGAATGAACTTAAGGCTAAGCTTTCCTTTCTTCCTAAACCGAAACACCCCTTTCTATAACGATACCTTTAGGAAAACAAAGTCTCCTACTTCGAATTCCAAATCACGTCTATGATGGTCTGGATAGCTCTTCTGTCTACTCTGAGCTGTTCAAAGACGTTCTCTAATCAACTTGATTTTCTCCACAGTAATCTGTACCTATTCTGGACCTAACAGTTTTCTCTCACCAACCTTATTCCAACAAATTGGGGACCTACACTTTCTTCTATACAACGCCTCAAAGGGTGTCATTCCAATACTTGAGTGGAAATTATTATTATGGGCGAACTCAATCAACACTAGGTGTTCTTCCCAACCACAACTCAAATCTAACACACAAGCTCGAAGCATATCCTCTAGGGTTTGGATGGTCTTCTGGATTATCCATCTGTTTGTGGATGGAAAGCAATACTAAATCTTAATTTCATCCCCAACTCTTTATGTAAGGTTGCCCACAATCTGGAAGTGTACTGTGGGTCTCTATTAGACACAATTGACACTGGTACTCCGTGAAGCCTTACTATCTCTTTTATGAATAACTTAGCTAGTTGGCCCACATCGTATATACTCTTCCTTGCTAGGAAGTGCACAAATTTCGTCAGACGGTCAAAAATTACCCAAATGGAGTCACATCACTTCTTAGACCGGGGCAACCCAGAGACGAAATCCATTGTTATGTGTTCCCATTTTCATTGCGAAATAGACAGCACTTGTAAGGTTCTTGCGAGTCTTTGATGTTCAATTTTTACTTGTTGGAAAACCAAACATCGCAATACAAAAGCAGCTATATCTTTCTTTATATTCCTCCACAAAAAACTACCCTTAAGATCACGATACATCTTAATGTTACCAGGGTCTATACTATAAGGTGATTTATGAGCTTCTCTCAAGATCTCTGCCTTCAGCTCTTCATCTGCTGGCACACAAAGCCTTTGTCCCAACCATAATACACTATCATTGTCAAGTCTAAATTCTGGCTTATGTCCTTTATTCACCTCTTTACAAATTTCATTAAACTCCAAATCGTTCTTTTGACCTGTCTTAATTCTGTCAATCAGAATAGGCTGAACTGTAAATGCGCTAACAACTCTACTTGCCCATGCCTCACTATCTCGACCCAACAACTTCTCAAGTCTTCTACCAAATGGGTTTGTGTAGTGATAATATGTGACATGCACCCAGCCGATTTTCTACTTAAGGCATCGGCTACTATGTTTGCCTTACCCGGATGGTAATTAATAGAGTAGTCAAAATCTTTCACTAACTCCAACCATCTCATTTGTCTCAAATATAACTCCTTCTAAGTAAACAAGTACTTCAAACTCTTGTAATCGGTGAAAATCTCACAAGTCTCTCCATATAGGTAATGTCTCTAAATTTTTAGAGCAAACACTATGACAGCTAACTCTAAATCATGAGTTAGATAGTTTTATTCATGACTTTTTAATTGCCTAGAAGCATATGTTATAACCTTGCCATGTTGCATTAAAATACAACCCAATTCTTTCCTAGAAGCATCATTATAAATCATGAAACCTCCATCACTCGAAGGAATAGTCAAGATAAGGGCAGACACCAAATGATTCTTGAGCTCTTGGAAATTCTTTTCACATGCTTCATCCGAAGTGAACTTCACATTCTTCTTGGTCAAATTAGTCAAAGGTGCTACCAGGCTAGAAAATCTTTTCACAAAGCACTTATAATAGCTTGCCAGTCTCAAGAAACTCCTTACTTTAGTGACATTGGAAGGTCTTTCCCAATTCACAATTACCTCAACTTTGGCCAGATCTACCAAAATACCATCTTTTGTCACTATATGCCCTAAAAACACAACACGATTAAGTTAAAACTCACACTTCTTAAATTTTGCATTCAACTTTTTCTCCCGTAAAGTTTCCAACATAATCCTTGAATGTGTCTCATGCTCCTCTCTACTTTTAGAGTAAACCAAAATGTCATCAATAAAGACAATGACAAACTGGTCAAGATAAGGTTTGAAAATCCTATTCATCAAATCCAAAAATGTCGCAGGAGCATTGGTTAACCCAAAATGCATAACCAAGAACTTGTAATGCCCATAACGAATTCGAAAAGCTTTCTTCGCTACATCCCCACTTCTAATTTTCAATTGATGATATCCAGATCGTAAATCAATTTTAGAAAACACCGTCACACCTCGTAGTTGATCAAAGAGGTCATCAATCTGAGGTAGGGGGTATTTATTCTTGACCATAACCGAATTTAACTGTCTGCAATCAATACATAACCTCATCAAACCATTTTTCTTCTTTACAAACAAAAAATAAGCACCCCAAGATAACACACTAGGCCGAATGAAACCCTTGTTCAGCAACTCTTAGAGCTGAACTTTGAGTTCTCTTAACTTAATAGGTGCCATTCGGTAAAGTGCCTTAGAAATGGGTGCAGTACTAGGGGCTAACTCTATAGTAAACTCAACCTCTTGATCCGGAGTTAAACCAGGAAGATCTTTTGGAAAAACATCTTCAAACTCATTTATAATAAGTATGTCTTTAAGATATACCTTCTCAGATTTGTTAGCCATTACATAGGCTAGATACCCTTCACAACCCTTGTTTAGCATTTTCATTGCCTTAACCATATAAACCAAGCTTCCATAACTCCTTTGATTTCTATAAAAGTGAAATTCTAGTTCCCAAGGTATACGAAAAATAATTTTCTTAGCAAAACAGTCAACTGAAGCCTGATGAGATCCTAACCAATCCATCCCTAATGTCAAATCAAAATCGTACATCTCCAAAGGCAAGAGATCCACAAGGAATTCCTTATCACATAAGCTGATCACACAAGACTTGTAAACATGGTCTATCAACATGCAATCACCTAAAGGAGTACTAATTGACAGATGAAGTTCTAATGGCTCACTAGGCATATTAGCACAACGAGCAAAAGCACATGATATAAATAAATGTGTAAATCTAGAGTAAAAAAGAACTTTAGCTTTTCTAGAGAATAAGGTCAATGTACCTGACACCACATCATTAGACATCTTCTCATCTTTCTCAGTTAATGCAAAGATATGCCATTGTACTTTAGGCTTCTTCTTCTGTCTTTCATCAATCGAAGTACTAATAGTTCCATCATGTCTTTTGGGCAATCCCTAATCTTGTGCCCAGTCTCTCCATAATAAAAACAAGCTCTAATTTTCCAATAACATTCTCTTAGGTATTTACTCCCACAATGTGAACAAGTAAGATAGTTCTTCTAAGCGGTAACATCAGGAACACCCTTATTACCCCATTTGTTACCTCTGCCTACAGGCTTTTGAGACTGGGTGCCTTGTCTATAAAAATTTTATCTCGAGGTTTACCTTGTCAGTTCTTTTTATTTCTGTAATCTCTTGTAGCTTGAGCTTCCAAAATATCCTTCTTTGCAAGAATTGCTCGATCCACTAGATCGGCATAATTGTTAAGCTTAAATATAGTCAATCGCTCTTTGATATTTGGACGTATCCCTTCTAAGAACTTCCTACACTTACTACCCTTATTAACAACCAAAGTAAGAGCAAATCAAGATAGTACCGTAAACTGTTCCTCATACTTAGCAACAGACTTCATTCCCTGAGTCAGTTTAAAAAAATCAGCCTCCATTTGATGTCTAACTTGCTCAAGAAAATACTTTTCATGAAAAGCTTCTAGAAACAACTCTCAAGTGATGGGTGCATCTCGTAATCCAACCCTCAGAAGATGAGATTTGGCATCCCACCAGTGGTCTACCTCGCCTTGAAGGACAAATGAGGCCAAAATCAGCCTCTGATCATCGTTACAGCCCATAGCCACGAATATCTTCTCCATCTGCTTTAACAATGCCTCTGCAGCCATGGGATTAGCAGTCCCTTGAAAAGTAGGTGGTCCCAACTTTGTAAACCGTTCTAAATTCACCATAGCTCCTTGATCTCTTGCGCCACCCTGCCTCTCAACTGGCATATTCCCTTGTGCCCCAATCCTATCTCTAGCCATATCTTAGATTAGCTTACTTTGCTGTTCCATCAACCTAATCATTTTACGCATCATAGGATTTCCTTCATTTGCCATCTCACACAAGGTTGGGTCAGCGTCATCAGCAAAACCCAAAGCATCTCTAGAACTAGAGGCATTTCTAGCAACTCCCTTACGTGCCATCTTTAACTAGACCACAAGAATAAGTAAATAAATAAAACAAATGATAAAGAGGTCATAAATGAAGGTCGTACCAATGCACAAAGTACTAATTAAGCGGAGAAAAATTTAATATCACATTCTACTGGTAAACCTGAGCAAACAAATATTTCATACTACATTAATACCAAAATCCTTTGTCCAAGCAATTATCACAGAGTCACAAGCAACCAGAAAGTTAAAAGACCAACATTAAAATTCAAATCATAGGTACTCCCTCCCTTAAATATCTATTCGTAATGAAATCTATAGAGTCCCTTGCTTTCTCTCTGCGGGTACATAGTTCATAGGTTCATTCAATCGAATAGGGAAGGGATCTAATTCTACATTTCCTTCCACAACCTTAGCACTAGATGTCATATTATCCTTAAGAGCGTCATTAGATAGCTCATCTAAATTTGGAGCAACTGGTTCTTCTTTGTCACCACAAGGCTTAAATAAGTTTTTTTTTTTTGGATTCTGGTCCCAAAGGCATGGTCGAGTTGGTCGGCAGTGATTCAATCGCTCTTCAGGACTCGAGTTTGATCCTTGAGGGTGGTAAGGGAGGTAAAAATTATATTTACGCTTGCCCACCCTCCTTACCCTTAAAAAAAAAAGTTTTTGAAGATGTTTTTGAACTCTAATTAATCTTGTTAACTTTTATATTGAATGTCAACATGTGCGCAATAGCTTTTTATAATATTCATGATTTTTTGGATATATTTATCGCTTGTTAGAAATCAACCCCTGTAAGATGGTCGAGTGTAATTTTGTGAATTGATGTGCTTAAGTAAAAGTAAATGGATTAAGAATTTTTGGGTTTTCTTATCAAGGTCATAATTGAATAAAATATTAACAAGAATATTATTCTAATAATTATAGGCCAAGAATGAACTTGTATGATTGGGTTTATTATTGACTGTTTGAGATTGAGGTAAGTGAATTCATGCATAATGTTTATTATAGTTATTTATGTAAATATCAATGAAATAATAATGTTGTTCATATGGATTGGCATTTTATGGTTTTGATGTTATTTTACTCTTATAGTTTATGATCATAAGTTATATTTTGGTTAAAAGCTTATTTAAAATGTTTTCTTAGATTATTTTTAAAATGACTTTAAAATAATTATCTTTCCATAAATTGTTTTCCTCAAAAGTATTTGTAAAGCTTTGCCAATTCAATGTCTTATAAGAGTGTTTTATTAAAATATTACTGAATGATTGATATTGAAAGACTAAAAACTATATTTAAGGTTTTGGCTTATTATTCATAGCTTTTGTTACTGATATTACTGAACAGCTAACGATATTGTTGGCACGTATTGACGATTATTGCAAGGTAATGTATCTTGATTGTACTACTAACTAGGTGACCAGGGTCACAAGTGACTTATTGAACTCTCGACCAAGTCATTGGGGTTATAAGTGGCTTATTGAACTACCTACTAGTCACCGAATTATAGATGACTTATTGAACTATCAACTAGGTCATCAGGATTACGGGTGATTTAATGAACTACTGATTGAGTCACAGGAAGTATATGTGACATTATGTGGCATAAGCAATTGAACAAATGAAAAAGATGTATTGATAAATGATTTCTTAAATGATTATTTATTGAAAATAATTATTTATGTTATGACTTAGTTGATTATGGATTCTACAGTACATATGTATTAGATTATAAAATGATTGTTGGTTTCTAATTTATGGTACTTTAAAATGATTTTATGTACTTTATCGTTATTAGTTATCTTATGCAATGTTTGCTTATCGAATTAATGGCTCACTCCTTGTCTCCGACATTTTGTAGATTGATTTTAAAGATGTGACTTTTTGGTTTAGAGAAGAAGATTTGTTAGCTAAAAAACTTTAGCCTTATTTAGATAAATAAAATGTTGTTGCTTTGGTTATTGTTTAGAGTTGAAATTTTTAGTCTGGAGGGTTGTTATATTTATTATTTTAGAGACTATGTTTCGACTATAACTAGTATTAATTTTCTTTTGGTAATATCAATAAGAGTAATGTTATGAGGTTTCATTCCAATTTTTTTTTTTTTGAGATAATTAGGTGAATTTGCAATATTACAGCAGAGAATCACTTTTCTACTCAATATAATTATATATGGTTTTATCTAAACCATATACCAATTATACCAGGAATCGTAGAGTGTGTGTGTGTTAAGAGGGTTCCAATTTCAGACTTTATAAAGTTATTGGTTTTAAGGAAGTGATTACAGCTGATGAAATTTTTAAACTTTATTATTGTAAATTTTATTAGATTGATTTTAGGTACGTGGCTTGTTTACCAACAGTGCAGACCAGATTAATGCCCATTTGGGTTCATCTCTGGAATTTATGTCGTTGGATTCCCGCCGATATACCACAAAGTTACCTTCTTTAAGTTTTAGTCAATATTATTAGCAAACCTAACCACAGGGCTTTGCAAAATTAAACATACATTAAGGTTGGTTGCTAGTCATACACAGTACCAGATCTGGATCCTAGAAATGGTGCTTTGAAGGAGGAGGAAGAAGACAAGATACAACTGAGGGAGAGATCAGGTCTCTATGCCTCAGAGGAACGTAACAGTTTTATGGCAGATCTGATACATATCAGTCTGCAGATCATATAAGAAAGCTTTAAAAAAATTTAAATTGCAGGAATTTAAATTACAGAAAGCATAAACTTTATTACAAATTTGCTTTAAATAAATTACATATAAACTTTAAATTAAAAATTGAAAGCTTACATGTATTGGTTGCTTGATTCCAAAAGTGCTTTAAAAGAAGAAGAAAGATGGGAAATTGATCTTCAGACGGGTATATTACCCTCAGATCCCAGATTCCCAATCTTAGATAAGAGAGAGAGAGAGAGAGAGAGAGAGAGAGAAGCTCTTGATGAGAGAGAATTAGATTGGAGAAAAACTAGATGGATGTATCAACTGGAGGTGAATGGGAACTATATACCCAAAATCCAAATAGTAAAATGCTACAGCTTCGCTACAGTTTAAATGCTACAGCTTCGCTACAGTAGAAATGCTACAGCTTCGCTACAGTAGAAATGCTACAGCTTCGCTACAGTTGGTCTTCACGTGTGCTGATGGAAAGCCGGTAATCACGGGAGACGAACAAAAGCGCTTTTGACTCAGAAAGTAAAATCTTATCCCCTCAGCATTTTCCTCGTGATGAGAATAGTGAGTGAAGGGGGATAAAACAAAAATGTCAAATAACAAAAGAAAAATACAGGAATCCATAATAATTACAGGAAATGTACAGGAGAAGTAAAATAATATTTTTACTCTTTTTTTTTTTTTTACATAAAGACTTTAATGCTTGATGGGTGAGAAAATGCCGAAGCAGTCATCTTCATTTTCATCACCAAGAGAGATGAACGGCTCTTCTTCTTCTGGATCAGATGACTCTGCAACAGATGGTTCTGATCGAGAGACTAAGAATTGTTCCATGAGCTTGAAATACTCCTCTTCAGATTTGGCTCAAGCCAACATAGATTGGGCTTTTGACTTCTGAGTGAGGAATGTGCTTTGGGCTTTAATGGACTCAATATTGGGCTTTATATGTCCTTTTGCAGCAAGCCAACCTTGGACAAGGTGTTCGGTTAACTTGGCATTTTCGTTGAATTTATTCCACCATTTGACTTTAAATTCTCGTTGGAGAATGACTTGAGAGTCTTGGGTGTGGTAGTTTAGATGCCACATCCAAACCCATGGTAAAAAGAAGTTTGTACAGAAATAAAGGAAAGGAGAGAACCTTGCTTTTGAGGCTGATAGAATATAATGGGCTCTAAAATAATTTAAACAGTTGGTGGCATTTTGGGTTAATATTTCTGGGCAAGGCCCAAAGAAAGTCCACCAATGTTTAAACCAATTTGGAAGGCTTTGAATGGTTATTTTCGAATTGAAGAAAAATAACCAAGAATGAGTTTTCTTTGGATTTTGTATAAAAAAAGTATTATACCATGCCTGTTGGTAATCCCAATAAGAGAAAGACCGGCAATGGTCAAAACTAGTTTGAAAATTTAAAGGGAAGGCTTTGGATTTATGGAGTTGATCACCTCATTGGTTTGGGCTTATGACTTTAAGGATAGTGGCTGTAGAATGAGCCGATTCTTTGTGGGCTTCACTGAGGAAGAAGTGCTTAAACTTGACTGACTCAGTAAATTCCAAAATATCGTGATAATAGGACTGGGGTTTTATCAAATCCAATGGTTTGAAAAACCAGCCCTTGGGGAAAATCTTTGAAATTGCTTGAAATAGGTCAGCATTATAAAATCCATCTTCTACAGTGAAAATGTTTTGATGATGGGGCTTATAATACTAATCCGATCTTGGGGAAAGCTTTGGTTGTGAAACCACAACCTGGGAAGATGAACTTCCACTTGGAATAAGTTCTTTAGAAATGGGAAGCTTTGAAGATGCTTTAGAAATCTGTTTTTCTTCTTTCTCTGGAATCGGAGAAAGAGTTTGTGAAAAACTTTGTAATGCAAACATAAGTTCAGGGGATTTAGAAATGGATTTCATCCATTCATTTACCTGTTCTTGTGATGCCAATGCTTTAGACTGGGCCTCTTAAGCTTCAACAGTGTCAATCCAAGACTTTATAGGCTTTGCAAATGAGATTGTTGAAGACAGCAATTTCTCTTTAGGAGGGGAGGCTTTAATAGGAGGTGTTTGGGACACAGGGTCTTTAAGCACCCCTTTCCCTTTATCTGGTTTCTTTTTTGGCAGCATTTATCTGTTTTGCAAAAATTCTCTTGTTAGAAAATCTGGAACAGAATTTCTGTCTCCCTTTATAAACTCAATATCAAAATCAAAAATACTTAAAATTGCTTGCCATCGAGCAAAAATTTGTTTAGAATTTATGTTTTGAACATCTTTTTCTAAAACATGTTTTGCAGCTTTGCAATCAATTCTAAGAAGAAATTTTTGATTTAATAAATCACTTTGAAATTTAGAAATGCATAAGACTATAGATAAAATTTCTTTTTTGATAGTAGAATAATTTTTCTAACATTCATTCCAATGTGCAGATGCATATTGAACTATTTGTTCTTTACCATTATCAACTTGCTTTAAAATGCCTCCATAACCTAAGTCTGATGCATCAGTTTCAACTATCTTAGGTAATGCAGGGTTTGCAAGAAATAAACATGGAATTTCTTTAACAATGCTTTTTATTTGTTTTATGATTTTAGTGTGTTCTTCTGTCCATGCAACAGGTTTTTTCTTTAGTCTGTCATGCAAAGGTTTTGCAATTCTATTTATGTTAGGACAGAAATCAAGAACATAATTTAAACTACCAAGAAATCTTTGTAATTGAGTTTTATCTAAAATTTTATCAGGAAACTTGTCAGTAAATGCAAGTGACCTCTCAATAGGTGTTATGGTTCCTTTAGAAATGTAATGTCCAAGGAACCTAATTTTTGTTTGAAATAAAGAAATCTTTGAACTAGAAACAGCTAGACCAGCTTTTCTAGTGGCAAAATAGAAAGTCTTTAAATGTTTGAAATGTTGATCAATTGACTGAGAAAAAATCAACACGTCATCAATATAAACGATACAAAATTCAGAATAAGGATTATAAATATCATTCATAACTCTTTGAAATTCTGAAGGAGCATTCTTTAAGCCAAATGGCATAACTGTCCACTCATACTGTCCAAATGGAACAGTAAAAGCAGTTTTATAACGGTCTTTAGGATGAATTTGGATTTGCCAAAAATCCGATTTCATATCAAATTTTGAAAATATGAATGCAGAATGGAGTTTTTGAAGCAAATCCTTTTTATTAGGTATTAGATACCTAATCCATTTTAAAGTTTTATTTAAAGGTTTATAATTGATCACTAATCTAGGTGTCCCTCTTTCTATCTCAGAATTTTTATTGACATAGAAAGCAGCACAAGACCAGGGAGACCTTGATTTCACAATTAGTCCTTTAGATTCTAAATCTTTAATCTCATTCCTACAATGTTGTTCTAATTCCATATTCATTTGAATAGGCCAAGCTTTTGTAGGAATTTTTTTTTCATCAAAAGAATTTTCATATGGTAAATCTACCATGTGCTGTTTTCTTTCCCAAAAAGCAGAGGGTAAATCAGCACAAATTTCCTTTTCTATTAAGGCTTTGAAACCAGAAATTTTTCTTTTTAGAAAATCATTGTTAAGTTGATTTTCAATTCTTTGTAAGTTTAAGTCTTTCTTTAAACAAGTTAAATCATTCTGTTTTGTTTTAATCAAAACATTAATTTGGTTTTTATAAACAAAATAAGCTTTAACAATATTTAAATTCCTTGTTTTAGGCTTTTCAATGAAAGGGAAAACAAGTCTTTTATCCTTTGTTTTAAAAGACATGCTGTCATAATTGACAGTATAGGGGGTAATGAGATTTATGAAAGGAGTTCCCAAAATGACGGCATGATGTATGTCATTTGTTAAAATAAAGGAAGTTCTAAATTCAAAACCATCGTTATGAACAGAGGCTTCAACTTTAAAATTGACTTTTAATTTTGAATTATTGGCGGCAGAAAGTCTTTTTTTTATTTTTTCATGAAACTTTCTGGGGACAATGTCTTCTCTAATGCAGTTTAAATCTGCACCAGTGTCAAAAAGAGCGACAGTGTCAAATTCAAATTCTTTAGAAAAGACTAAGGTTACTTTAATCAAGTATTTCCTTGTGGTGATTTGCTTTAAAACAAAAAGGAAATCATTGGGTAAAGACTCAATGTTTTCAAGATTTTGATTATCACCATTTTCAGATTCTGATTCTTTATCAGAATGTTCTTCCAACTGTTTTTGTAAAAGAAGTTGGATAGTATCAGAATCAGTTTTTTATTTTTCTTTTAATTCTTTAATCTCGGATTTAATATCTTTGATCTCTTTTTGAAGATCTTGAATAGAAGGACTCAAATTCTTGACTTTCCTTTTATTCAAGATTGTGGTAAGATCATATGCATGCTTTTTGACAACAGGGATTTTAGAAGACTCAGGTTTATCACTGAGATCAAGAGTTTTTAGAAGTTTATCTAAATACTCTCTTTGAAGAGTGGGGTCAGAAATATGTTTGACTAATTCAAGAAATGTTTCTTGTTCTTTAGTCAAAACATTGATTTTCTTTAGATATGATTCTGACTCAGAATCACTATCTGAATAATCAGAAGTATTAGAGTCAACTAACTCATCAACTTGTAGAGGCTCACTATCTCCAATCATGGAGGACTCAGAATCAGAAGATTCTACAAGAAGAGATGCTATTTTGGAAAGAATTTCTTCCTCGAGACCAAGCTCGTGAAGTTTTTTGCTCATTCTGCAATATTTTGCAGTATGACCTTTCTTTCCACATTTATAGCAAGTAGCTTCCTTGTAGTTAAAAGGAGTTTTAGGTTTTGAAATGGGCCTAGAATGTTTTCTTTTAGAGAAATTGGGCTTTTTATAAAGCCTTGAGGGCTTCTTATAATAAGGTTCTTTAGGTTCTGGAAGGAATTTTCCATGTCTTTTTGACTTGTAATGTTTCTTGTAAGTTTTTTAAGAACACTTACCATTACAGTCTTTAGAGGTAGAGGCTTTAAAAGGGTCATAATTGAATTAAAAACTGCCTAATTCTTGCTTAGACTTTCTAAGCTCCCATTTTAGACGTTTTTGTAATTTCAAATCTTGACAAATCTTTAAGCCTTCCTTATTAATGAAACTAACAAGTTCACCATATGTGAGTTCATCATAAGGAATACGATTGTCATATAAAGCTTTAATAGAATTTCTTACCTTTTCTCCCAAAAGAGTAGGTAATCCAGTAAGAAATTTTTCTTTCCAAGTGGTATGATTTGCATCATCTCTTAGAAAGATTCGGGTGAAGAAAGTGGTTTTGTAAGCTTGAAAATCACTAAGTTTCCTACACCTTAAGTTATGTAGTAACTCAGCATTTTTATCCCTTAAGTGAGAAGGGTCTCCAATAAAATGAAGGGAAATGGTCAAAATTAAAGTAGCAACTGCATCTTGAATGGGGTTAGTAAATTCATCGAGGTTGGGTGTCCCATCCTCATTTACTTAAATCGCATTCAAAATATCTGATTGTTGCTGCTTGGTGAGGAAATGATCCCACCAACCTTTAAGTTGACCTGTAAAACCCGCAATAAGGATTTCTGCAATAGCTTTGTCAGAAGTCCCTGATTGGGTTTTGTAGGCATTGGCTGCCATTGTCATTTGTTGTAATAGGTCAAGTATATTATACTCAGACATTCCATCTATGTTCCACTCATAGACAGAAGATGCATTAAACCGAGATTGGTTTATTGCATTGGACCTATTATCTACTGTTAAATCTGGGGGAAAACGAGAACTAGCAGGAAGTGCTAATTCCCAATGAATTTTGTTGGCTTTTAGAATTGGTTCTTCTTTAAAGACTTCTATATCAGAAGAGGCAATTGAAGATTGGTCCTTATCCAAAACTCCAATGGACTTGGATTGAGTATCATGAGCAATTTGGTTTCTAGAAGTAGAAGCTGAAGAAGAAGATGCTTCTATTCTGTCCAGTTGTTCTTTAATGGCTTTAACAAAGTCTGATTTTGATTCTTGAACAAGCTTTTGACTATGTTTCGAAACCTGGAAGGGTTTGAACATAGGCTCTTTAAGCTTTTTCAAGGAATCAGGCTTTGTTGGAATTGGTTTTGCAATAGGAGAAACAAAAATGGTTGAATGTTGGATTTGGCTCTCTGTCCTAGTCAATTGTTTTCCTATTGTATTTAGATTAGTATTACAGAAATTATTCTGTTGAATAATACTATCTAAATTTGATTCTACATTTGCTTTGGTAATTTTGTAAGGAGATGCTTTTATCTGAACTGGAGGTTCACCATGATCTATGGTTAAACTCCTTAGAGGGGGATGTTTAGATTCAATGGTTTTATCACTATCAGAAAGGTTCCATTCTGGAATTTTCTTTCTAATCGTAATAGGGTTTGATGCTTTGAAGGAGTATGAAATGTTGTTGTCTGAAGCATACATTTCAAACCAATCAAAAAATAAAATATGAGCTTTATGTAAATTTACAAATTCATAATAAAATTCTTGAATCTGTTTTCTTTGGTTTAGGAAATGTTTGAAAAACCAAAGTCTTTTTTCTTTATTATTATCAGAATAAAAATCATTATGTAAAAGGGTTTTGTCAAGTTCAAAATCCTTTTCAATGACTCCTATGACATTTTCGGTAACTGCTGAAAATGTGGGAGATGTTGGAGGAGAAGGTTCTTTCTCTTCCTGACTTTGTTCTTGTGGACGGCTAGTGTATATAGGGTGAGGTACACTAGTGGAATAGTCTACAGAACGGATAGAAGAACTAGGTATATCTGAAGTAGAAAACTTAGGTTGGTCTTTAGTAGTTTAGAAAGGAAGATTGACGACAGATGGTATTTTAGAAAACCTTCTTTCCATGGAATGAAGACTAGAGACAGAGTCTTTATCAGAATATCTGGAAGAAGTAGATCTTCTGAAAGATAGTTTAACTCTGTCATCATCAATCATCGAGTCACATTCTCGCAACTCAGACAGCTCAAGTTGTTTTAGAATCACTGGTTCAGTGGCTCCATCCAGAATCCATTCTTCTGGAAGGTGAATGTCTTTCCATTGAATAGGTTTTGGAATGACAGTATTTGCTTTAGACAAGTCAGTCTGCAAGAGAAGAGTTTCATCTCTTTTTGACTGGAATCTATGTTGCGTGTTAAACGCAGAATGCATTGCTTTATAAGAAAGTTTATAGATCAAGGCTACTGGAATTGATCCTTCAATCATGTGGTAATTATGGGTCTTGATTTGAAGAATCATGCTTTTTAAAATGTTTTTGTCTTTAAAAGAGACTGTTATGTTTGGATAACAATCAAATGAAATGGGTCTTTTACAGAGACTAGATTCAATACTACTGAGTAAGGAATCATCAAAGGAGATAAACCTCCCATCTCTGAGGACAGCTAATATGGACGTATCAAGTCCTTCTTTAGTCAAACGTTTTATACCAACTTGGATTAGACCAATATGCACATAATTAAAACCTTTTTCTTTTAATTGCTTTAAACATTTTTCTGTAAATAAATGAATAGTTTCGAAAGGCTTTGAAAGGGTTATGTCTCGTTCTTCAGTTTTTATGACATAATCTGTTTTTATGAAATCAAGTTTTTTCATTTTATAAATCTTATCTTTAGAAATCTTTGGAAGTTCCCAACAATCAATAGCTTTATCAAAATCTGCAATTATGAATTCCTCAGAATTCACAACATTCTTTGAAACGCTAGTCCTCCCGGAGGAAGAGCTAGAGAAAGATAATGTTCTATGGAGTAAAGAATCCATGTTTGAAAATTCTTTAAAGGTCTTAAAATTTTTTTAAAACAGTAAATCAATCCTAGGCTAAGAAATAGTTTTGTTGCCCTTAAACACAGACGGGACTTACGACCATAAGCTACCTAAGCACCCGAAGGTAAACCCATTACTGATTTAATCAAATTTTAATACTTCAAAGAAATATATCAGACACAAATAACTTTAAACCATATACCACTACTCTCCCTTGGCTCTGATACCAATTATAATGCTGCAAAAGGACATATAAAGCCCAATATTGAGTCCATTAAAGCTCAAAGCACATTCCTCACTCAGAAGTCAAAAGCCCAATCTATGTTGGCTTGAGCCAAATCTGAAGAGGAGTATTTCAAGCTCATGGAACAACTCTTAGCCTCTCGATCAGAACCATCTGTTGCAGAGTCATCTGATCCAGAAGAAGAAGAGCCGTTCATCTCTCTTGGTGACGAAAATGAAGATGAATGCTTCGGCATTTTCTCACCCATCAAGCATTAAAGTCTTTATGTAAAAAAAAAAAATCAATAACTTTAAAGAAATTATTAATATTACCGATTATATTAAGATAACAAAATAAAAAATAAAAGTAAATTTATTTACACATAATATCCTTATATTAATATTATACATGCGATTACTTTTAAAACTTACAGCACTTTTAGAAATAAATTTTACCAAATGTTTAACTAATTCTCTTTACAACTGATTATTTCTACAATATAGCTAACAACAATTATTTTAAAAAGTACCGTATTGCCTATTGATTTTAATCTTCTTTCTTCAAAACTACATCAAAACTCAAGAATTCTTTTTATTGAAAATAGAAACACCTTAAAAATCTTCTCCTTTTCCTTCTCCGAAAAGGTATGAGCTTACTTTTTTGTATTCTACTATGCTTTTTTGAAAACTAATGTAAGAGAAGTTGTTGTAAAACCAAACCTTTTAATACTAACCTTTCCAATAAGGGATTTATTTCTTTTTAAAAAAATGAATTAATAGGCAAATAATAAATAAGAGGGTAAGAGATTTGAAATTCAAAATTTAAAACACTTGTAAATATGTTAACCTAAAATATCATATTCATAAAATAAGTGTTATAAAATACGAAAGTAAAGAAACAAAACACGGGTGTTGCAATGACCGTTAATTCGTGAGCTAACTTTTCAATACGAGTAAGGTTTATGAGAATTTACACCGACATTCTTCTCAATAAATTGGCTGGCAGTCTTCCACGATTTCACCTTAAAAGGGCCTCCGGTGGCATGCACTCTGCTCGAGCCTTGAGCAATGCATTGAATAAACAGAATATTTGATCCATTTACACTTGACGATGAGCCACAAAATCATGCCTATCACACGATTAACAGAGGGTAGAGGAAATATATTGAAATCCAAAGAATTTATATTTCATAGGACATTTCCTTGTGTAGAAATAATAAATACTAGGAATTGAACTCAGTGGAAGCAAGCAGCAACCGTTGACCTTGATTGCAATATGAAGACACTAACCAAATTAACCCCATAAGATGTTGATTTCAATGAATAATTAACTTCGGAAAAAATTCATGTAAAGTATGCAACATTTGCTAGCTACAATAGCTGTAAATATGTGTATAGGCAACAACTACTAATTACTTATAAAAATTCTTCTTAGAAAATAGTATATTTTCTGTTTCAACTTCTTGTTACAAACTTCTCACTGTCTTGAATCGTATGGTTTCACCATTCATTGTTCTCAAATCTGGCCAAATGCATGCGTAAATAGATGATGAATCTCTCTACCGTGCTGAATACAGAACAACCAATTTTGCATCTCAGAAAAGAATAGTACTTAAAAATCTCACATAAAAGAGTGCTTCAAAATGCTTGATGAATAAATACAAGTAATGCGAGTTCTTACCAACATAAATTTCCCTACAATAACAGAACTTTTAAAAAGATAGGAAACAAAAAGAAAAAAAGAACCCCAAATGGCGTATACTCTCAACGATCTTGGATAAGAACGAATGTCAGGACCGTGATGACGATAATGAGGACAATGTTGACAGCAGATTTATGTGCAGCGTCGGGTTTGGGAAAGTCTTTAGGAAGTGCACATTCCTCACCATTGAAGTAGACCTTTGTAGGGAAACCATCTCCTCTCTTAACATCAATATTAGGGGTCTTTTTCTTAAGGAATGAAACCACAGATTGCTGCTTTCCGGGCACTTGAGGCTCACCAGGTCTAGTGCCATTTGTCAATCCCACCAAATAATTCAAACCCTCTAATCCTTGAAAGAAAAGGGTCTTGTTTTCCTTATTAGGCAGCCTTGTTCCATTGAATGAGTACACATTTTCATACCCATTAAAAGCTTTGTCCATTTTGACGGCAAGGAACCAATCTTCAAAAGGTAATGTATCCCAATTGAAGAGTGTAACCCTAGCTGTCCATCCATCCTTGTAATCAGTATTTACATGCCAATTAATACTAACCCCACAATTATCGGGACATGGCAATGGCTTAGGAATAGGCAAATGTTTGAGTCCAGCCCAAGCAATTACTTTATTTGTCCTGTTACTGAATGGCATAAGAAGAGCCTCTGAAGGCAGCAACATTGCTTTAGCCTTGGGGTTACATTTTTCAGGATCCGGACATCCGCAAGCACAGGTTGGGCAAGGAATGATAGATTCATTGTAATAAGCAGAGAACGAAACGCAGCAACTGGATTGCTTAATCTCTGACTTGGTAATGTTGCAGACAACTTGCCAACTCGCGACAGCTGTGGTCGTAGATTGAAGTCCAGAGGGGTCGGGAAATTCAGTTGGTTCTACTCTAATAGGAGGGCCACACCTGTAGTTTGGATTGAGATCACCTCTGATTTGCCATTTCATGGGTGGAACCAGAGCCGTTCTGTTATCATGAGGGGGTAATTTGAAAACAGTCAACTGAAACATTGATTTAGCCTTGCTTTCATCCATGAGTTTTGGTAAAAGACTGCCGTTTCTGCAACAATAAGGCAACTTGCCAAGTTTTGTATCATTAAAGTAGGTTGCTGGCAGATCAGAAATGATTGGCTTTTTCTCACAATTGATGACTTGAGTGAAATCAAATTCTTTGTAGTATTTGCCAGCAGGGCCGTAAAGGCATCCGGAAATATCCTTCTTGTGAGTGAAGGCTCCTCTCATTTGGCTAACGAACTCATTATTCTGCCATTCCCACGTTAAATTCCAGTGATCAAGACGCCCCAAGGGATGCTCATTTTCCATTGTCACTTGTGCGAGATAGTTGTTACCGTAGGCTTGCATCACATCATAACTTAGCAACAGATCACCACTCTGCCGCGGTGCGAACTTTTTGCTTTTCACTGGCGGAGCCTTGAATTTGGGATCCTTTTTACAACATGTGTACATGTAGCTTCCTGTATGTAATGTCAAATAATGGTTAGTTTGCATTGTATATTCAGGAAAATGATCTAGTGAGAAACTTCGTCAATATTATATGGTGAGCATGTAGACATGATGGCATAATTATGCAACTGTTTGCTAAAAACTAAAGCTGTAGATCCTAATAATGTAACATTGCCCATTAGATCATTATTCTATATATAGTTATATACATACTTATGTCGTATGATTATATGATCTGATAAATAATTCATTAATATAGGAGAAAAATGTAGCTAGGTACCATCATTCTTTGCAGCAGGACACAGATAGCCGTCATTGACGAGCTTGAGGGATTTGGGCATCGGAATCGTGGGCGGTTTAAGACCGAACTGAGTGCCTTTAATCTCAATCTGTGCAGAAATCTGAGGATAATCTCCAGCAGTTTCAATGGCGGTCTTCAAGTCTGCCTGTGGATTCCCTATAAACGTCGTTCCATTACCAACAGCAGCCGGAAAATCACCTCCATCAATAATGGTGGCCCCAGTAGTGGACACCAAAATCTCTCTGTGACGAAACCCTACAAACAATTTCCAAGCTTTCAACTCCTCAGAGCCAGCATTCACGACAGTGGCCATCGCCTTAAACGCCCAAGCTTGGGCGCTTGCATTCTTGAGATGAGGATACAACAATTCACGTCCCATGAAGTTATACGTCAAGAAGATCCCATTGCATTCATCTTGGCCTGGAGGAGGCGCCGGAGGAGCCGGAGGTGATTCGGCATCAGGGTAATCTTGTCCATAACAAACCTGAGTCCTTAAGCAAACAAGAATCAATGCGACATGTACCAATATACAAGGTATTTTCAATGCTTTCATGATTAATATTATTTTTCTCTTTTTTCTTTTTTTTTTGGCTAAGGTTGCTAGCTAGCTTGGAGGACAAGAAAGAAAACTGAAAATGGAAAGGCTTTTTTGTTTTTATTAATTGGGAGAGTGAAATTTGTGCAGGCACCGCGCGAGAACGCGGCGAGGCAGAGAAGGGGAGTCTGAGGGAAACCCATGTAAGAGTGAGAGGAGAAGGTTATAAGAGGAAGCAGAAATTCGGAGACTAGGTCAAGCTGTGTTCTCTTCCTCTAGTTTTTGCTGTTTCTTCGGAGGACAGAAAGCGCGCGTTTGTTTCATTTTTTCTGTTAAGACATTATTACATTTGCATCCTCTTCTATTTTTGCCCAACTTCCTTTTCTAATTTAAGGCATTTTTAACCATCATTTTTTTTTTTTCATAATATTCGTTACCTGTTTCTCTAGGAAAAAACTCCATCACCTTTAGTTTTTAACTTCTTTTATATATACATTATCTCTTTGTTTTTTTTCCTTTCTTAAACTATTCTCGTATATAATACAATCTTAACCAATTACAATATGTAGGTTAACTATGGTATTTTTTTGGCACTTCTTGTTGTACTGCAACTGATGTATACATATATGATGGTTTTTTAATTTAAAGAATTAATTTATTTTTGTTATGCCAAAGAAATAATCAACTATACAGTAATGTAATAAGGTGTTGTATAAACTGTATTGTTAGGAGTGTTATGAGTTTCAAGAATTGAATACATGTGTTTGATAAAATTTACTAATTATTATGAACATAAAATTTTCAAATATTTTACAGCTAAAATTGATTGTCTTTTCATTGAGCTTTCATTTGTAGATTAATTAGATTAAAATTAAATAGTTAAATTACAAACAACATGTCATACAAGTTTTTCTTTAAAAATAAAATAAAAAAGGGTACAAACTATCATCTCTTTAATGAATTTAAAAACAACACGCCGTACATATGATGCTCTGGAGTAAAACAATAGGATTTGTCATCCATCAACTAAAGATATAAAAGACATATATACAATTTTAATACACCTTTACGTCATGTCATTAATGTGATGAAATTATAAATGACAAGTCATATATCAATGCCTAAAGATTTTTTCTCCCCTTTTGCGGTCTTCCAACTTAATAAAAAAATTTTGTACCACCATCAAAAAGAATATAATGTCTACATTTTTAAATTATAATCACTGTAATTATTAGTACAAAGATCATAACATTTTCAGCATCTTCGTCGTCCAACCCCGGAGGGTTAATAACTAATGAGAAATTCTTACAACTTTAACAGTGTGTGTTCCAATGGTACGAGCTTTGTTTTTTACATTTTTAAGTTTATTCCGTTGCATAAGCTGTTGTGGAAAATAACTGCCTTTGGTTGCAATCATCAACTGCGCGGAAAAGACTAGGAAGTTTTAAAGTTTTATTGTTCCAACAGTTTTTAACTGAAGCTACCAATTACTGTTGTCAGTTAAAATTGGGGAAACTCACAATTTTGAATAATAATAATAATAATAATAATAATAATAATAATAATAATAATAATAATAATGGTAAAAATATCAAGGTGATGTTTTGTTGGGAGGAGAGGAAAGTAATTTAAATTCTATTTTTATTTTCATTGTTTGGTTAGATAAAATATGTAAGAATTTAATTTCTATTAGAATTTAATATTCATCATAATGTGAAATTTGAATTCAACCCCCAAAAATGAAGAATTCAAATTCCTCTTATGTTGGAAACCAAAATTTTTCAAATTACCCTTTAACTTTTTAGCTTATTAAATGTAATTAATAATTATTATTTATAATTTTATTTTATCAATTTAATATTATAAATAATTTTATATTAATTAAATTTAATGAATGCTTTAAGAAACTTAACAAAATAAATAGACTTATTTATTTATTTATTTAATATGAAAATATAAAAATATAAATTAATCGTTCTTTAAACTCACGGACATCTCCAAATTTGTCGCATTTAACTACCATCGAATCATTGTTTTTTATTTTATATATATATATATATAATTTTAATAAATCATGAATTATTTTAAGATTTTTTGACATTAAAAAAATTTGGTATTGATATTAAATTTTATTTCATTACTAATATAAATAGTTTAGTATTTAAGACAAAAGATGAATTTATCCAAAGAAAAAAATTATGATTTCTTTCCCCATAAAATTTTATGTGAAACCAAACAATTAAATTTAATTTCACTATTCTCTTCCTCTCCTTTCTTCTCCCTTCCTCTCCATTCCACTATTTTCCCCTCCTTCCCTTTCTTCAAACCAAACATGGCCCAAAAGTACAAAAAGAGCTATATACTTGTACTCATGCATAGACACAATTCGATCAAGTAGTATTCCTTTTATACAATGAGATGAAGGCATCATACCAAAATCATTTGGCTGAGATAAAGAAGATGAGAGCCTTTGAATTTTCTAGTTGCCATAATAACTCAAGATTCAATTTTCAAAATGATAGTAGTACTGCTCCTTTAATAAACTAATGACAGCAATTTCAAATGGTAAAGAGTATTGAAAGCTAATTTTAAAACACGGATCAGGAGTACCATTAAATATATTCCAATAGATATTGATAATTAAACTAATATCAACAGAACAAAAAAAAGGAAAAAGGGAGAAATATACAATTTAACTTCCTATCATTTTTTGTAAAAGTTTTTTAAATAGATGTTCAACACACTTCCTAGGTCAGAAGGGTCCATGCCCCTACCAGTCTCCAATACCAGAATGTTCAGTGCCCCAGTTTTTCAATAGCCTATCATGAGAATCTACAGGTGGATTTACGGAATTTTCCCATTCTCTCCCATACTCATTTTGCGTCAAAACCTTTATGTATGTGACATGAATTGAGCGTGTACTTGAAGTCAAGCAACAGAAATCTCCTCCACAATGCTGAGATCCTCAACTGACTGTGCTTTTGATTCCAAATCAATGAACTGGTTGGACTTACTAGCTAAATGCGATATGCTAACTCTTCCCTGGCGCTTAATGTAGTCGGCTACAGCTTTCATCTCTTCCTGTGAGATGTATATGTATTTTCCTCTATCATCCATGACACCAGAAAGTCGCCCTATTCAAAGAGCAAATTCACAGTTAAATTCCTTAGACAAGCATTTTACAGAACATAGCTCCATATAATAAACCACCAATAGAATGAAAGAACCATTCAAATTTATCTATGATGGTGAAAGAACCATTCAAGTTTATCTATGATGAGGTACAAATGTAGCTTAAATTACGAAGGATCTGAGACAAAACCTAAACTAAGGTCAACCAAAAGGAAATACAATGACATTCCATTACTCAGGAAGGGCTGCTAATGGTTTCAAGGATAGGAAATTCTAAAGCAGAAAATATATATTGACACAAGACATCTTAGAAAAATTGAAAGTTGAGAGCTTAAATATAAAAGTAGCAGAATGAGCCATCATTTAGTTAAAACAACATTATTAAAAAAAAGAAAAAAAAAAAGAAATGGAAGATCACATACCCATATTTTCAAGAGAGGTAATCCGATTGATACACTCCTACATGGACCAAAAGTCATAACGCAACATTAGGAAGCAATATTTTGTACAAAACTATCAAAATATAAAATGATTAACCACAGTGCATAAACACTATTTGACTAAGAGACAGATGTGTTCATAGAACAGATACTACAAAAACATCAGCTTCTTCAACTCATTGATCAAAATAACAAATAAAGTTCTATATGCACATTGGTAATCACAATTTAAGAATACTCCATCACTGCAACCAGCTGGTGAGATAAGGACATATTTTTGTTTACACAAAAAAAATGACAAACAAAATAAAACAGCTCTACCAGCAAGCATTTACCTGGGTCCGCAACTTAAATTCTGCAGCAAGATCTTCTAAAGGAATACATTTGTGTTTCTGCAAGATCATATTACGAATAAAAACAATTAGCTTCAAAAACTGTACCCAGAAGCAAGAAGCTTCAGTGCCAAGTAACTGTGAATTACATATGCTTGCAAAATTACTCCTAAAGTATTAACAAGTACTTCCTAAAATACTGTTTATCTCAAACGTTCCAATTTACCACAGCAAATAAATTGACAATTGAACCTTACTGGAACAGCAATTGCAATTGCAATTTCTCCCATTCACTGACAAGTATAGTCAAAACACTATTTTTCAAAGGTAACTCTCCCCAATGATAAGGAGATAGCTGGGTAGTACCTTTATATACTCCACAAAGTCAGCCAGCAAGTCCCGATCTCCATCTTGCACTTCGTTTTCCGTACTTCCTTCAGCATCAACTGAAAATTCCCCTTTCCACTTCTCAAACTCCAATGCAGCTGCTTCCTCGTCTCTTAATATCTGAGCTTTAGCTTCTTCTTCCTATTAAGTCATGGCAAGGATTTTTAACCAGAAATACCAACTACAAGAAAACAACAGACATGCATATAAAGGCACCACCAAAAGAAAAGTGATCAACCCACCAGTGCACGCTCCTGTGCTTCACGCTCCTCATCCTTCCTTCTCCGCATTTCTGCATAACGGTCTTGTTTTGACTGCCTTGACTCACGAGCAGCTTCCTCCGCCTTTAAATCAAACATATCAAAAAGCAATGAAAAACAAAGAAGAAACAGAGATGATGTGCATAGACAGACCAAAATAAGCGGCAAAGAGTTTGCTCTGGTATCTTTCCTAGTAGAAGATTTATAACCTTCTAATATTTTATGGATATTGAAAATATATGTTTTGAGAATAACTTTGTTACTGAAAATGCCCATTTACATGAGACCTTCACCATTACATCTAAAGGAAGAAGAAAAAGTTTTCTTCAAAAATTCTAAATAATTTTGTTTAGAATTTCATTTAACTTCAAATGACATTCATAAAAAGATGGCCTTATTGAAGAAAGAAAGTTAATAAAAAAAATGAAAAATAAGAAGAGAAAGAAAATGCACCTGCCGTGCCACTTCCCGCTCTTGCCGTCTTTTCTCCTTCTTCTTTGATGCTTTAGCCTCATAATGCTCACCCGCAACACCTTCATCATCACTTCCTTCAATAGTTTCTGTGTTCAGATGTATATAACAATTAGTAAATTCAATATAACCAGTTTTCAAGATCTCTCAGATTACTCAATGTAATACATTATTATTCCTTCACGACAAGCCTTATGATAGCATATGTTCTCTATATAGTCAAAATAAACAAGGCTAAAAATCTACAAACATTTCAAGTACAGGATCTCAGAACAATTCCAAAACAAACCAAAAGGAAAATATCATCCAGTATACTTGCTTCCAGGAGCCCTCCAAATTACCCTAACAGTTATTAAAAATGCTTCTTTGCATTGCAATGTAACCCATATTTAGCAGAAACCCATCCAAAACAATGTACCACAATAACTGGAAAACAAAAGAGCAACAGAGTGAAAATAAATAAATGAATGCAAAACAGAACACCAATAACCTTCTACTACTGCAGCTCCAGCAGATGATGTGCTAGCTCCAGCAGCTGGTCTTCGACGCATCCGACGAGAACCAGTTGCACGTACCACATTCTCCCTCTGATGTACCTGTGGAGCCTGCAATCCATACTACACATTAAGAAACATAAACCAACTCCATCGGACAATGTTCTAAAAACTCAGAACATATTCTTGCAAACCAAAACGATAAACAGCAGTAACCAACACCATGAACAGCAGTTCATTAGTTTCAAGTTAAAAAATACATAAAATATTATGAATCTGCTTCAAAAATAAGCACCCGTGCAACAGTTACAATCATGGCCACAAAGACAAACTTGAAAAGTTAATCAATTATGCCTTAATCGTAAAAAATTAAAAATTAAATTAAAAACAAATACAATCTTACAAACCTCCTGTGGCTGTTCTCGAGAATCTGAGCGATGTTTCCATAAATAAAGTGGAATCAAAGCGAAAATTAGCAGCATAGACAGAACCAGGGCAAAAATTTCCTCCATCTTTCGATTTATTTAGCTGCCACTAATCACATTACAGCAATCAAAAGTCAAGTTATTCAATTGCTCCTCGATCATTATGCAATAAGAACGTTAAATTTCGAAAATTAGAATAATATAAAATCTAGACTTGTAAGCAACGATTTTTGAGAAAAAACAAAGGGTTAGGGTTTATGTTAAGAGGAAGCAAACCTGGACCAAACAGCGAGGTTTTGCTGACTCTTCAACGAGAGTGTTACGCAGGCAGGAGATGGTTATAGTTTTCGTTCCCGGTGTTTCACCGTGAAGGAAAAAAGAAACGGTGTCCCACCCCTCTTCCCTCTGGATTTTATTTTGACCCCTTTTTTTTTAATTTGGGAAAATTTATTTCGTTTTCTTATTATTAAAAAAGAAAATTGGAACTCAATAAATAACTATACACATAAATAGAGACGCGCGCGGGGACGCACACATATTATCCACACACACACATATATATATTAAATAAAATACATTATGTTAAAATTTATATTTTCTTATTTTGTTTTTAACTTCAAATATCTCTGATCAAAAAATCATTTACAAAGACGTAATAGCATACAACTAAATTCCTAAATTTCAATACGAGATATCATCATTATTGAAATCACTAGTGATTGGTGTAAAAATAAAAAAATATATAGCATACTACCTCTAAAAGACAAATGAAAAAAGGACTATAGGAGCAAATGAAATTTCACAAGAAAACAATTTTTTTTATCTTAAATATTTTTTTTAATTTTTTGTATTCATTTAATATTTTATATAAACATCATTATTGCTAAAACTAATAAACTCATAAAATAAAAAAAAAAGATTATTTTTTTTTTCATAATCTATAATAATAAACTTAAGACTCCTCTTAGCCCCTAAAGACGTAGTCGGATTGATTGGCAATGTAATTATCGCCTTTACAAGATTCGAGTTCAATTTTTGGGAATGGTAAAAGGGTCAAAATTATATTTAAACTTACCTACCTTTCTTTACTTTTTTAAAAAAAAACTTAAGACTTTTCTTAGGATTCTCTTACTACTTTAATGTAGTCGTGGATAAATTAAAAGATAAAAAAATAAAAATTTTAATATATTATAAAATAAAATATATTATATTAAAATATATATTTTTCTTATTTTTTAATTTTAATAAAGTAATAGTTACTTATTAAAAATTTCCTCAATGAACTTAATATTCTACGCTAAATGGGGAAATTTACAAGATTAACCAAAAAAATTTTCTCAATTTCAACATTAACCCTCGTAAAAAATTCCTATCAACATTAGCCACTCACAGCTCTACTTTCCTAAATTACCCTTGTTATTTAAGATAAATTTCAAACTCACGAAACAGTCGAAACTGAACAAACGTAATCTGACGAACTAAAATTATCTAAGGACGACAATCGGGAAACGGCGACGACGGGAATTAAAAAAAGGGCCACGGCAATCGGCAACAGCAGTCGGTGACAGGGACAAAAGACGTAGGTAAGGAAATTGTTTTTGTCTGATGCAGTAATTGCAAGAATTTGTCGCACCAATTTTGGTGCGACAGGCGCCTGTCGCCCCGAATATAATTTTTTTTTATTTTTAAAAATATTATTTCACATAATAATATTATATAAACTAATGATGTTTAGTAGTTTTTAATTTAATTTTTTTTATAATTTCAGGTTTAATGGATTCAGTCGTTCTTCAATTATGTTATGATAGGTCGTGGGAGACTTTGGCAGATGGTAGTATGGAGTATGTTAATGCTAAGAATACAGCATTTTTGGTTTGGAAAAATTGTCTGTTTGATCAATTTTTGAGTAGAGTGTATGAAGTGTTGGAGATAAATCCTCATGAATATAGTATTACGATGAAGGCAACTTTGAAGTCTAGTAACACAATATATCGTGCATGTTCACTACCCATGGACATATGTAATGATAAAATGGTGAAGGTTGTGTTACATATGACCTCTGATGTAGTGAACTATGGATGCGTCCCTATATTTGTTACCAAATCTTTGCGAGTTTGGAGCTAAGATCTTGAGCCACCGGTCGGAACTGAAACTTCCTTCCGAGCAAATATGTATGTCTCTGATATTGAAGAAGAGGTGTTGCCAAGTACGATGTCGTTGCCACAACGTTACTCTCCACTCAATGAGAATAATGACAACATTGATGATAACGGTGTTACGTTAGCGGATATTGAATAAAATGTGTTACCACTAACGGTGCCGTCAGAGCAACGATACTCTCCATTTCACAATAATGAATTCCGCGACAATTATGAGCCTATTAATCACATTAGGAACACAAAAGCGGAAAATTTTTATGCAGAACCATCTACTAGTATCAGGGCTACTTACTTCAATAGTGCAGTTGATGACGGGGGTGCTGGTGATTATAATATTCCTATTAATAATGATGACGAGCGTGACGATGATATTCCTATCAATAATAGAGACAATCCATTTATTCATGCAATGGCTCATTCGAGAAGGAGAATTGACCCCCTCACAAGTCTTGCTCCAATTTTGTCTTCAGACATGGTAGCTCCAACTTTTGTTAGCAATTGCGACTCAGATGATATTGGTGTAGGTAAACTATTCATTAAAAAAAATGAGTTGATATTAGAACTGCACAAGGTTGCCTTAAGGGACAAGTTTGATTTTAAAATTGCACGGTCCACAATGACACGGTTCGAGGCCCATTGTTTTTCAGAATCATGTAAATGGCGTCTTCGTGCAACGAGATGTTCGAACGAGCACAATGTTCCTTGGGTGGTAAGGAGAATCGATAATGCACACACTTGTCATAATGAGGCCTTGTCTGATGGCCGTCGTCAAGTAAGGAGCCGAGTTGTTGGTCACATTATCGCCAACAAATATATCCAAGAGAAAAAGATATACACTCCAAATGATATCAGAGCATATATGCAACAGGAATACGGTGTTCACTTAACATACCAACAAGCATATCGGGCTAGAGAAGTTGGCCTTGAAATTGTTTGAGGAAATCCTGCAGAATCCTACAGCTTGCTTCCAAAGTATTCTCACGTTTTGACCGAAGCAAATGAGGGTACAGTTACTCACATTGAACAGGACGAACATGATCATTTCTTATACTACTTTGTTGCTCTTGGCTCTTCCATAAAGGGTTTCAACCAATTTATCAAGCCAGTAATTGCTGTTGATGGCACTCATTTGAAGGGGCTATATCGGAAAAGTATGTTTGTGGCAACATGTTTGGACGGAAACAATCAATTGTTTTCGTTAACCATTGGAGTCCTGGATTCGGAAAACAATGAAGCTTGGGAATGGTTTATGACGAAGTTACATGGAGTGATTGGTGATAGACCAGACTTAGTAATTATCTCAGACCGATGCACCGCTATAAAGAGAGCTGTTTTTAAAGTTTTTCGTGCTGCAGCCCATGGAGTTTGTTTCTACTATGTTAAAGGTAACGTGAAGTCAAAATTTAGGATGTCTAAAGCCGTATGGGATGATTTTAAGCCTATCTTCATTAATGCAGTAAAAACTTATGGGCACGAAGAATTTAAGAAGCAACTTGAGGGTTTGTGGATACTGCACTTAAGTGCCGCTGACTACTTAGAGAATAACGTTGGTACATGTAATTGGGCAAGGTCTCAGTTCGAAGGTAGGAGATACAGTATTCTTACCACCAACATTGCGGAGAGTGTGAATTCTTTTATGAGGGAACCACGAAAATTTTTGATTACTCATCTCGTCGACCACTTTAGAAAAACACTGCAACAATGGTTTTATGATAGAAAAATTGTGGCTGAATCAATGAGTACTTGTCTAACAACATGGGCAGATGAAATTGTCACCGATAGAAGAACTTTGGCAGAAAGAATGATCGTTCGTCCAGTATCTCGATATTGATTCCAAGTATTAGGTGGTGGTGTTAAGGAAGGGTTAGTTGACATAGAAAAGAAGACATGCCCATGCAGAGTATTCCAACTTGATCAGTTTATTTATGCTCATGCAATTGCTGCGTGTCTGAGTATCCGAGTGGATTACATAAGCCTTTGTTCTGATTTCTACACAAAGGAATCATTGGTTATGGCTTACGCACAACCAGTTGAGCCGGTTGGTGATGTGGCAGATTGGGAAGTTCCAGTTGAAGTTAGGGATACGAACGTTTATCCACCAGTTGAAGCACCACCACCTAGACGTCGTAAGGAGCTAAGAATACCATCTGTGGGTGAGGATGTCGATCGGAAGACTGTGCGATGTGGTCGGTGTAATAAACTGGGACATAATCGTAAGCGATGTAAAAATCCCATCGCGTCAAGCCGCAGCTAGTTGTATGGGAGCATTTAGGTTAATATGCATGCACAATGATTTATTCTAGCTTTTGTTGTGTGTTAGCCATTTATATGTAACCAAATTGTATTTAAATAACAAATATTTTATAAAGTACGGACTATAACTCTTGTATCGATTTTCTTTTTATCCAACTGTCTGTTATGACTTGTCGAAATAGGTGTTGTGCCTAGCATTTATTTAAACGGTCCACCGTTATCTGTTATCGGCTCGCCGTTTAATTTCAGAAACCTTCAAAACACACTTAGGTCTCCGTTTTTGCTAAACGACTCAAGATTTGAAAGTCTTCTCGTTTCTGTAAATTATCGGTTCGCCGTTAGTAATAAACGGTTCATCGTTAATTTCCAGAAAGCTATGGAACTTTTCTGGGAACAAACGGTGAGCTTTTTATCGTAAACGATGCACCATTTGAAAAAACGATTCGACAGTGGTAAAAAAGGTAAAGCGTTAATTTCCAAAATGGTTCCAACTTTTTTTAAACTAAACGGTTCGCCTTTTATAATAAACTGTTCAAGGGTTATTTCCAGAATGTATATTTTGCAAACTTTTTGCATAAAAATGATATCCCCACTCTAATTAACGGCCATTAAAAGAAAATATAAGATCATGAAAAAATAAGCTTTGTTATCATCAAAATCCATATTATAAGATTAACACCAATATCCAAACATCAACAACATGTCAATGGACCTACAAAGGCTTACATTCCAATATCATCATTAAATATCTTAACTGCAATCTTCTTTCTAAAGTACTGTCCATAAATAACATCAAAATCAAATCTACGTCTAAACATTAAATACATTATAAACATCAATAAAAAAACACTGCAATTGCCACTACTAGGATCTTGTTGTGGCACGCCCTTCGCTACTATGACCTTCCATGTCTCAGCACTCCGCAGCTCAGGTCGAACGTTATAGAAGCCAACACGTTCTAACCAGTGAGGGAAGATAACTTCAAATGGCGATGTTTGTATGTTTTATTGTCGCGCAATGTCAGCAATGAGTCATAAATCCAGACTTTCTTTGTTCGAAAGTGCACTTGTGCTAGCATCCAATAATTATTGTCTAGGTTAAGAGGAATGAATACCTACATATAAAAGTTTCATAAACTTATCATCAATACTAGTTTTTAGATAACACAAGGTCACAAAAAACATACATATTAGTGAACCCAAAATAAAGTCATACCATATCAACCGCTGGCAACGGCTTTGACTAGATGTGCTGACGACCGCGAATATAGCTATTGAAGCTATCGTCATATGCTAAGGAATCGACCGCACAATCACCATTGTTCCACAACTGATTCAGGAATACCTAGTGCATAGATTACATAACAAGTTAAAAGTAATTCAATACATTAGCATAAAATAAATAAAAAATTTATTAATAAGCCTACTTAAACGCGTTACCCAGAAATACGTGTCCGTATGCGTAACCCGCTGAGGTAAAGCATTTGGATATTGCTGTTGTTTTGTGCTAATCAAGCGAAGATACTCATGAATATGCTATAGAAGAACGTGAAAATGTCAAATGATTAGCGAGAAAAAATATTATTATCGAAATCAACATTACTGAGACAAACTGAAATAAATTACCTCATCATCTAGCCACCCAAGCGAAGCATGTCCTAACAGAATTTGAAAGAAGGAATGTGACTGCGGGATAATTCGATCAAGTAGAATCTCGCCAACAAACCATTGGTCGAACTAAAAAAAAAGACTTGGATCATGCAATCCTTTCAGTAGATTAATTTCCACTGAAGGTGTTCTGTCGACGTCATTACCCATTATTTCTGGTGGAGGCAGCGGCATGACGTTCTTTCCTCGCTTAATTGGAGGAATCCAGTACGGACTGTTGAAAACGTACGACTGTCTGTATGGTCGTCCATATTGACTAATGCCTGGAGGTGCCTCTGTGAAGGCCTGCACGCTCTCCCCGCTTGCATCCCTAAAAAAACTATACAATGAAACAGGAGTGCAGACATTCTGAGTGCGAACATCAGTACATACTCCATAGTTATCTGGGACCTAAATATTTAACAATATGAAATTACCGGATTAAACAAATATGAAAATAAAACACTCAAAAATACAACAGTAATCAACATATTTGCTAATCGTATCTGACTGTCCACTAGGAGATCGACTGTATGAAGGTTTAGTAAAAGAACCGATAAATTGCATCACCGAATTGCTAAATTCATCGTGTTTTTTCATCATCGATTCTCTAAAATCTTCTTGTTTTAGACGCTCTTCATCAAAAGCCGATTTTATCTCCAAAATGTTACGATCAATCTTATCCAGCCGTCGTCTGACGTAATCATTATTGTGTTTTGTCCGCGACTACAATAACAAGATTTACACTAAATCAGAGACCGTTACATTCATGTAAACTGAAGAAAATATAAGGAATGATAACCTCTAAATCTTGTGTGGCTGCGGACTCGGCCTCATGTTCATGCTCGGGACCATGTTCATTATCGGTACCTTGTTCCTGCTCGGCACCCTGGTCTTGCTCAGCACCCTGATCCTGCTCGTCACCATGTGCCTGATAATCACATGCATCTGCAGGTATCTCCTCCTCAATATTTTCCTTCTCAAGTGTTAAACTCGGTTTGGTGGGAGACTCCTTTGTTTGGCTTATAACGGGCAGCGCGTTGATGACAGGTTGATGCTGCAGAAAGAAACAAATATATTATGAAAGTAATACGTCAATCCTTTTATGAGTTTGAAGCAACCAATAAATAATCATTGTTTGATGCACTATATAGCTTACTCACATTACGGACCCATCTTGGAATATTTGGAACGTAATCATGCACAGTCTGCCAATAATTTTTTCCTTTCTCGTTCTTGTTTGGCTCAATGGTTTGCAATACGTTCCCCTGCCATAAAGGGCAGCCAGATATTTTAAGTTTGTTTAATAATAGTACAAGTCATAATCAACATCAATCAAAATAGAATACTTACAAGACGAGAATTGTCATTAAAAAATGAATAAACTTCTTTAAAGTTTATTCTAGAAGAAGCGATTGGTTTCCATTGCACGATTCTCGGAATCTTTGTTTTTGTTTTCATGACCCATGCTGACGGAAGGCCTCCAATTGCTTCGAAAATCCAAGCCTGCAACACCCAAAGTGAGAAACTCATAAAGCTTATTGTTAAATATTCAATATAACAAAAGTAATTAATCAAAAAAATTTGACAAAACAAAATTTGACAACTCACTTGAACCCCAAATATAAAGCCATAAATGTTATACTTCTCAATATTGTGGCTTGGATTTTTTTTGCGCTCATCCTTAAATTTATCATCCTTGGCGTATAATGCATTATCAAGACTGTCGTATACCGTTTCCCATGACAAACGACCCCATGGACGCTTTCGGAAGTAATCAAGGTCATCTACCTCATTAAGCCATGAGAAATTAATTTGACAGTGATCTTTTCGACCATTCAAAATTCTGTCTGCAAAATAAAAGAGCGCGATCTTTAATGCATCAATATCATCCATTGCCTCGAAGTCCAACTCTTCAAATCTTGTGTCGAATTCCTTAAGATTAAGTTTCCAAAACAATCTGTCAAAATACGTACTAAGTAGCCGATGGACAGTTTTAGAATTTTTTTAGGCGACATTTTCACCGTAGCAAAGTCCGGTAACTAAGCACCACTTTCCAACTGATAATCGTATCAAATGTTCACCTATTTGAAACCATAATTGATTTTCCTCCTCGCGTTCCTCATCAATCACTTGCCTCAGCAACAGGTTGTGCAAAATTACCCCACTGAACGGAAAGCTTCGGCACTTCAAGAAATGTCCGAATATATCATTCTTAAATAGTTGTAACTGCCGTTTTATCAACTTTTTATGTAGGACTTTTACAACTTTAACTAATTTACACATGCTAGAAATCTGACCAAGAAAATGATCAGCATACGCTAACTTTATCGAACCCAAATTATTACTCGCCATGTATCTGTCATATTAATAACACAATTATTTTTAATTTATAACAATTTAAAAAAACACTCATTCTGAAAGTTAAAACAAGCATTCTGGAAGTTGGTGCGACAGGAGTCCGTCGCACGAACTTGGTGCGACGGGTGCGCCTGTCGCACCAAACAACCATTCTGTAAATTGGTGCGACGGGTGCCCGTCGCACCAGATCTAGTGCGACCAGCACCGGTCGCACCAGATCTGGTGCGACTGGCACCTGGTCGCACCGGATCTGGTGTGCCCGCCGCTCGGGCCCACCGGATCCAGTCCAACGGTGCAATTATAATGCCCGTTTTGTCGCACCACATTTTGTTACAACACCCATTTCACCATTTCTTCTCCGTAACCACACAAACAACATCACCCAAATCATAAATTATCTTCTTCCCTCACCCAACACAAAATCTTAACAACATAATTTAAATTTTAAAACTAACCTTTAATTTGTTGGCTGCCGTGGATGGAGTGAAAAGCCGCCGGCGATGATAACCGTTGTTGATGGAGAGAATTCGAAGGGTTTGGGAGGAGAGGGACACGTGAGCAAAAGGGTAAAAATGTCAATTAAATTTTTTTTAGCTAATGTTGATGGAAATTTTTTACGGGAGTTAATGTTGAAATTGAAAAAATTATTTTGGTTAATCTTGTCAATTCCCCCGCTAAATGATTACTTCTTACCCACTGGTAGCCTCATAGGCACATTTATTTACTTACTTAGGTTGAGAGTTCCAATTTTTTTTACACATTATGAGATTTTTTTTAAAAATAATAATTTAGAAGCACATTTCATGACACATCGTGAGAGGCGCAAACATGCACTTAAGGATACCAAAACGTACGGTTATTAGGCTCCAAGGCCACGAGTTTTCTTATCTTTCTTGATACTAGAAATTAAGATAACACACACCGTGCATTACAGCAATAGAGCCCCCATACTCCTATTGATAACGTTGCACATTCCAAGTATCATATCAGAATTATCAAGAAAAAATAGTTTTCATAACATTATGGGATTCCAATAATCTACATTTCCTTTGAAACAAAAAATTCTACCCACTTTTACGAGTTTGATTGGTTATCTCAGGCAAGCGCTAGGAAATTGAATGAACTACTGATCTTCGCTTTTCAACAGCCTGGCATGGACTGAAAATGGGGTTAACTACATGGAGATTATTCAATCACTTAATTTTCACCTTAAAAGGTCCTTTTACTACTTTATCGATTACAGCTCATTACTCCGATCATCACAAGATCATACCAACACCTGCCCTAGCAACAAAAACAGAGTAAGCTTAAGATCATCATTGATCTTAATCACATCAGGACTTCCCCATCGGCTGATGCCTCAAGTTATAAACATATAAAGCAGAGAAAAGGGAATAGCCAAATGGCCATATTAACATGATACAGATAACAAGAACTAGACACGCAACCGCAAATTCAACTCCAAAAAGCTCACGACAGTGTCTTTCAAGAGGAGAAAGAAATTAAAATAAAAGTATGCATGATGGACCGGAAACAGACACTTTATTCACAAAACCTCACAACATTATCTCATTATTTGCATCAACAATCCATCATAACCATCTAAACACAACCACTTTTTTGCGGAATTTATTTGCATGCACGCAGCTGATGATGCCTGTTACTCCCAAATTAAGCGTCAGCAGTCTCAGCAGAATCAGCTGCAGCCAAGATCAGCTCAGGGTGAATGCCTCCCACACATGTACCGTCAAACACATTCGGCTGGCCCAGTGACTTCAATGCCAAGTGCGCAGCCTTCTGCCCCGATATCATCATTGCTCCAAATGTTGGCCCCTGCATTCAGATTATTACATTTGTTACTCATTTGAAAACATTATCAGACAGTATATCAAGGAACCATTTCAGATTGAAGCGTTGTGACTTTCGTAATCTAAGGCTGTTAAGAAACAGAGTCATGAGCATATATACCATTCTAGGAGCACCATCAATCTCCGCAACTTCCATGCCAGTAACTATCATACCAGGCACAATCTCCCTGGTCAGCCTCACAATAGCATCTTCTGCAGAGTTCATGTCCAGTGCCTTCATTCCAGGCACTTCCTCAATCATTCCGATACTCTTCAACCTCTTTACCCCGGTGGCCCCAAAAGGCCCATCATGGCCGCAAGAGCTCACAACCACCTTGGCTTCCATTACATTGGGATCCATGCAAGACTGTGTATCGTGATTCATTGACACCAACGCCCAGTTGGTCACCACACCACCAACTCTGCCGCCTTTGACTATCAAGTCCTCGGCTGCCACTGCATTAAAGAGCTTGACGTTGGGACGGGCCAGGAGCTTGCTCATTATAGTGGAGGTGAACAGCGCTGCATGCTTGATCACAACATAGTTGTCTTGCTCATCGTAGTCGATGCCAAGCTCGTCAAGGAAGAGGTGGGCTGGTTTGCGCACAACCTTTTCAAATTACAAGCAATTCAATTAATTCCAATTTAGAGCTAAATTGTTTAGCACATATCTCAAACACTCTGTTGTTTGGCAGCAATCTTAATTAAGTGATAAAATCAAATCATAAAGGTTTGATTTATATGAGACATAAATAGAATATTAAGAGTCCAAATATGATATTAATGTGTTACAGGTGACCCAAATTACAAATTGGAATTTCCAATAATTAGCATAAGTAAAAATAAACTCAATTATTTTATTAATAATGGATATCAGCTACTATCAAACCCACCACCCCTGCTGCAAAGTCTCTGTTTGACACGAACTAATGTCCTTAGAACGTTACAGAATTACAATTTTTCTGCCTTTTCTGAGAAATCTTTAACAGAGTTTTTAGCTTTTAATTAATCATTATCATAACCCATATATAGAACTACAAAACTTATTTAAATCAAAATTTTTGGTAGCAGATTTTTTGTAAGTGAAGTTTTTATTAAAAAAATTGTAATTATTTGATTGTCAATAAAAATAAATTTTATTAAAAAATATAAAATTATTATAATAAACAATTTTTTTTCAATTATCTTACAAAAAAATTATAAAATAGATAAATAATATTTTAAATATATAACATTTCAAAAAAAATATTTTAACCTCTCTAACAAAAACTCAAAATTTAATTTTTTACTAATAAAAATAAAATAATTTATTTAATCTTAAAAATAGTATTTGAAGAATAATCAAACAACTACTAAAAATTTTTAAAAAATTACGATACTAAATAAATACTTATGCCTATTAAACAAAATACACTAAATTAAAAATTAACATTTATTGTCAACAATAAGTATTATGATTGATAATATAGAAAGATTTCAATTTATTATACCATGGCAGAGAAGAGCTGTCCGCCGAGCCACGCGCCACCGCCAGGGCTAACAGACTGTTCGATAATAGCAATCTGTATGTTGGGGTTTTTGCTAAGCTCATAAGCACAAGAGAGGCCAGCAGAGCCAGCACCAACCACTACCACATCAGTGTCAGCATAAGTGATCACGTCCGTCATGTACCTACAGATACAAAAGTGCTTTTAAAGTCAAGTGTTTCTACAAAATCACTTTCGAACAAAACTTAGCCATAGTGATTGGTGTGTTTGCGCGCGCGCGCTTGTATATACCTGCGTGTCATTTCACGAGAAACAATGGATTCTTTGATGGGGTCAAACTTGAAAGTGTTCAAGTCATAAGGAGGAGAAGCAGAAGCAGAAGCAGAAGCAGAAACGGACAAGTTGTTGGGACGAGAAGATTTGATGGGTTGAAGGCGAAGAAGAGAAGGTGACATGGGAGCCCCATGAAAGGATGAGTCAAAGAGCTTATTTGTACTGGAGGAAACTGAAGAAGTGAAAGCTGTAGAAGCCATAGCTGCCATGTTCAATTAATTTTTTTTTTCACCTTGCTGCTTCAAACCCTTAATAATGAGAAGTAATTTGCAGTAGTGAGTGATGACTGGTGAGTGAAGCAAGACGGTGATGCGAAATTTTTTTATTATATACAGATGGGAAAGGCGGCGGTGAAAGAAAATATCTGGGGACACGTGGAAAGAGGATAGGGTTTGAAGGGTCTAGAAATTATGTAGAGAGCACAAAGATTCTGCACGTACGAACTGCAAAGCTTTTGGTTAATGAGGCTGTACTCCCTGTTGTTTAGTAAAATATCAAAACTAGCAATGAGGTTTCAGATATTCACACTTATGTTATAAAAATGATATTTGGATAAAAGGGTGGAGCGTATTTAGTTAAAAAAAATAAAATAAAATACTGATAAAAATAATAGTAAATTAGCCTTAGTTTACTTATTCAATTGCAAACACAATAAATTAGGTTCGACTTAATGCTTTCTTTTTTTGGAATTTCATTATTTTTTTGGAATTTTGTTAGTATTTTTTTTTCTTTTTATTATTTTTCTCATTTGATCATTTAACAAAAAAATGAACGATTGGAAGCTAAGTGGTGGTATAGAGATTGCGAGCTTAGTGATCTAGTTGGATTTTTTATTTTAAGATTTTTCAAAATTTGGACACTTTGAGTTTTGGTCGAAATTGAGAAATTGAGAATTTTCTACTTTTTTAATTTTAAAATTACAAACTAACATTTGTTGTGTCATTTTATCACCCTTTTATCTTGCCTTTATTTAATTAAAGTTTTCATCATTGTTGACTATTAAAAAATGACATAGCTATTCAAATTTACTAAAATACTTATTAAATTCATTGAACAAATAAAATAAATCCACCACTAATATATTATGAATAATGTCTTTTGATTTGTTTTATTATTTCTATGTTACTACTCATATGAGATTGGAAAATATTAATTAATATTGTCATGAACAATCAACACAAAAATTTATACTAATTATTTTACAAAAGTCCATGGCACCAAAGATTAGCTTAAGTGACAATAATGCACATTTTCAATTCTTAAACTAAAGATATGAATAGAATCAAATGGCTTGATCGTATGAAGCATATTTTAAAAAATAATTTCTTTAACAAAAAAATAAATTAATCCTTAATTAGAGCATACGGTCTCTAACCATTTTAAATAATTTAATGCCCTGACAAAGTGTTTTAATTAGGCCAAGATTTGCTTGCCGTTGATGATTCAGTTGATTTGGTGGATTTGCCTGCAGTTTTATCACATAGATTTGAGTCCGAAATCGGAGCAAAGCATACGGATTAGGTCATAATAAGGAAGACTTAGTTGATATGAACGACAACTACTAATCTTTCTTGTAATTTCACAGAAAAAAGGGATTCAAGTGTCAATTACGCAAAGTTTTCTCTGGTATTCGTGCAAGTGGCATCCAGTTTCTGTAAAGTGTCAATAAACTGACTCTACCGTCCAATTGCAGGTTCCTGTGACGCTGGCCCGCAATTATCATTCATTGTCATTTATTTTGTCGTTGTGTTAATATTTGGCTTCTTTGGCTCTTGTGATACTTTTGAATTTTGTGATCTTGGATTGAAGCTTTCATCCGTTCATCGTGTCCTGAATCTATGAAAATATCTTTTCACGGGAAAGTGTCAATTTATTGTTGGGTAAGCAAAATTATTAGCAAACATAATGAAAATAACTAAATTACGTATTTTAGGTTCATTTTTCATTAATTACGAAAAAATAAAAGAAACAAACGCATATTTCTTTGACGAAGGTGTCTGTTATGATTTTAGGAAAACATTACTCTAATAAAACTCAAATAACAGATATATTTTGATAATACATGAGGTACCGGATCCATATAACAGTCTCAATAAAATCATTTGATATATGCACTAATTAATATTAAAAATTATAACGAGCTAACAACTACATCAAGCAAATATATGTACGGGTACATCATTATTTGTTGAGTAATTTCATATTATTTTTCACTAATAAAAAAATTCAACGTAAAAAAAAATTAATGGTAGTTTAAATCCCCTTATAGAGCCACTCAATGGTAAATTTTCTTCTAAAAATATTAATCAAAATATATATATCTCTCTGATTATTAATTTAAAGAAAAAAAAAAAAAGAGTATTCCAAGATCAGCATGCTAAGTGTTATAAAAAAGCAATCCCACGTTCATTTATACATATCAACTTGAGTATAAGTAGTCGTGTTTAATTTGTCTACGAATGAGTGATTAGGGAATGTGTGCGAAATAGGTGAGTGACGGTGATGATGAAAAGGGGCCTAAGCAGTAAGCAATGCCCTAAAAAGTTTAGTGTTTGCAAACTAGATTTTAATAGAAATTACGTATGACATAATATTTCTAATGGAAAAAGATACGAGAAGACTTGCTATGGTTCTTTTTCATAGCTAATGTCATCATAATCATCACTATTATATACAATCCTATGTTCAATAAGAAATTGTTTTTTTTTTTTTTTTTTTTTTTGGTTTTTTGATGCATGCAAGACGCAACTGGTGACCCAAACAATCATGTCTTTATTACGAAAAGAATTACGAAATTTGTGCCCTTTGAATGATTTAAAAGGCTTCTGTTGGTGGTACCCATTTTGACGAAATTGCAACTCACATCACAAGATTATGACTGAACCAGCACGATCTCTAAACTACCGTGAGGCAGCCAGTCGCATCAGCATAAATAAATAAAAACGTTTTCGGTTCCAGAAACCACTCCGGCTCGTCTCTCAACCACTAAACCTTTCTTCCATTCCATTTAAAAGCGTATCCAACAATTTAGATGCACGGTGAATTTACCCCACAGGTAAATAGCTGCGATGGTTATTTTACTTTCAATTACTCTAAATACAAGTGACCACTTGGAAGGAAAAAGAGTTTGAAGTCTAGGACCAGCTGCCACAGCGAAAACATCTCAAAACTTGCACCACAGGCTGAACAGTTACAGAACATTTACAGTTTTCCATTAAGCACATCTCAACTTCTCAACAAGTTATACGTTCTAGTACCCATTAAAATTCGATTATAGGTTCGGATAATAATTTGTACTTAGACCATTCGAGCAAACTATATTGCATCACATAACCATAATCATCCCACATTACATAAACCAGAGAACTAGAAAACATCAGTAGCACAAAAACAGATAAAACGATGCTAAACCAACACAGGGGATCATATAACAGCACCAGCACATACTTTTTTTTTTTTCTTTTAAATTATATCAATAGCATGTTCTGCACTGTGCTGACAAGCGCGGGTCACCAAACGTGCAGAAAAGTGAGTTCTGTCTACTTAAAAACCGTGCATTTTGATATGTTCCTTCTTCACAATCCCAGCCTGTTGCCCCAATAAAAAAAAGTAAATAAATAAATAATAAAAATCAGGAACTTGATTTCATAACATAGCCTCTTCTCAATCTACCATAACCTTTATGAATTGGCTCTTGCCTATTGCCTTGAGAATATAAATAATGGTAGACTGAGAAAAGAATATTACCTGAACAAGGAACGTAGATACATTCTTTCGCTGGTCACCTTGGAGTTGAATGACCTATACAAACAGCAGAATAAGAAATCAAATAAAAAAAATATATAATAAAACAAATAATGATAATAATTAATCGCTTAAGCTAGAGATCAAAAGTGCACCTGTCCTAGTTCAGGATCCTGGACCACTGTTCCATTGCAGCAAAATTCCTTTTTGAGGTCCTTGAGGATCTTGTTGTAACTGAATTCTTTCTTCAACCCCTGGACAGTTGTCAGGCTTTTCCTACCATTCCGTTGCTGAACACGGATATGCACATACTCTTTTGATCCAGCACCTGAGTCTTCAGCCTTTGCATCAGCAAACGGGTCTACCACCCAAAAAGGAACAAAAGGTTAGATCTTTTTGTGCAAGGAACAAAGGAATGGGGAATTTATAAGTAAAATCATCACCGACAAGGAGAACAACTAAAAAGGGAAAAGTGCCATTGGTCATTTCAATGACCATAAGCTAAGTAAAAACCAAAAGCAACACATATCCACTATGATATGAGAAGTCAAAAACTAAATACCTCATCAACTATAAATTAGAGGCAAAGGCACATATATTGTGATTTCCATCTTTGCATATAGCTATGCTTCAACGACTCAAGCGGCTAAAATTAAGGGTCTTTACAGTTTGATTTATGACCACAAGATTTTAAAGGCAGCATATGATTTAAGTAAGAAATGAAAAATCATGGCCATTGCCATATATAAATTCCAGAACTCAAGAACGGGCAAAAAGACATTAAAACTAACACTTTTAACCACATAAACTTTCACCAATAACTTCAAAGTCAAACCTCAAATCGAAATTGGCTTAAGACTGGCAACTTGCTACCACTGTATACTAGAAGTCAGCTAGAAGAAGCATGCCCGTCATTGGCCAATAGGCCTGAGCCAATAGCCTCTATATCTAGTATCATGTGAAAATACATAAAGACTTACATTGCCATACGTTTACAACCAATATCAACATATGTTTACGGCCTTTATGTTTTTCAACTTTTAATTAATTATTTTGCACATTCAATGACGCTTCATAAACCTGCCAAAATTCCATAAACCTTTCATATGGTGCATAAAGTTACTCAACTCAAAATGTTTTCACAAATTACATGGTGGGTCCTAATCCAATACTACTATAATCTTGTCTGCCACCAAGTCCAATCCTACACCTTGTTTCATTCACACCCACAATAACTCCGAACATGATTTTTAACAAACATACGAGGTTGTGCTTAACAAGACACTTTCCTCATCCAAAGAGCCAAGAATTGTGCAGAGTCAAAATTAAATATGTCATAGATTTAAGCATACTTACCAAAGGCAGCAGGAACCTGGATATCAAAATCAGACATGAACCTCAGCCGATGCAAGGGGCCCAACAACTGGAAAGCTCAGACCTATATCACAAGAAAGGCTAAATCAAATCAGAAACTGCTCAAATAAAAACGAATTCAATTGATTCAACACAAGAGCTAGAATCACAATTAATTCCATCTAATTGACAATTCCCTCCTACGCTAAACAACCAGATCCCTATCCTCTCAATAAAATTTCAGCATCCACAAATGGAAACATCAATAAAATTTCAAAAGGCAGATCAAGACTAGCTAAAAAAAAATCAACTACCCAAAAAAAAAATTAAAGGAAAAAATGAGCTCAAATTACAGAACCAAGAAAGATTTGATTTTTAATTAAGCCAATAAAACAATCACCAATATCACATAAGGAAGAGATCTATTAGACTTATACGACACATATGCAATAATTTCAGGTACTAACACAAAAACAAAAAAAAATTTTAAAAAATAAAATTCAATGAACAGAATGAAATCGTACAGAATTGGATATTGGGATTACCTGATCCGAAGATTAGGGTTTGGTAATCGAGATAGTCCGATCTGATGAGATCACAAGAAACCCTAAATCGTATTCGGATAAGTCCGAAGCTCGTTTTCGGTGACAGAGAGTTGGAGAGAAACATCCAGAAAAAGGAAGCAAATATATATAAACGAAGTTCGTTTTTTGGGCTTAGGTCGGTTACTACGCTCGCAAAAGGAGCGTTGCATATACGCGCACTTTTCGGGAGTCATGTGGCGAAGAACAGAGACGAACACGTGGCGGTAAGACTTGAAAAGAGCGTGTTTTCGTAGAGAGTTGGGGAAGGGGAGTGGATGAAAATGAGATGAAGGGTAGAATTGTCAACGTCGGTTTTTTATTGGTACTTGGTACATTTCCTCGTGAAAAACGTTGGACTTTTGTTCTTCCGATGTGTTCTACAGGCTTTTTTAGCTTGAATTTGAGAATTTCCTGAAATGTTCTCGGTTCTCACGTGTTCCAAACCCAGGTATCAAAATTGTGCATCGGCCCAAAATATGGCCCGATTAGGCCCAAGCTCATGTTTTACTTCACAGCTTGTTTCCTTTTTTATTTTCTAACACACAAATTGTTTTCATGTACGTTTAACAAAAGTCATGAATGTATTAAAAAAGCGAGTTCATTTTTATTTTCTAAAAAATTATTTTTGCCTCATAAATAATATTTTATGAAAGTAATGAATCAACGTTTCTCTTAAGTAAAAATATGACATTTTTATATTATGTTATCTAGGGTGTGAAAAAATAAAAGAGTTGAAGAAGTAGAGAGCTAAAGACGGAAGGCCCAAATAATTGTCTGGCCCAATTAGGTGTATGTTTAACACATGCTTTCGTAACAAAATGAATGACCATTTCTCTATATAAACCACTTAGGCGACTTATTTATTTTTTCATGGAGAATATGGTATTTGGAATTGCCCATCCCATACTCACAAGAACATCATCGATCATGCCTATTTTGTCTAAGGATGCCAATAGTTTCTTCCCTACAGTTTCTATTAATTTTTTCTACGGTTGGTTTTTAAGTTTTTGTTAAGCATATATTTATAAATTGTTTTCTGCTTAGAGCCTTCGAACAACAAAAGAATATAGGTTTTCAATGATAAAGTCTTGTTCCGTCTCCTATTAGATATCATTTTTTTCATTTAATAAATTTTCTCATAATCCCTGTTATTAAGGGGGACAAAAACGAAATTTGTGAATAGAAACTAGCTAAAAATAGATTACATGAATAAATCAAATCCAGACCCTTTTTAGTTTGGAAAAGAAATCTAAAAGAGTTAAACAGAAGCAAATTAAATACGTTGGAAATATATACTTATGAATGAATTGTTAATACTCTCATGTGGAGATTTCGATTCTTTATCATAAAGAACAAAGCTACACAATAGTTTCCAAGCAATTTCCGGTTGCCAAATTATTTAAAAATCCCAAGGCAGGCAGTTTAATTTTGCATGCATACACGAACAAAAACCTCAATTGCCAGCAAATTGCATGAAACATCTTCGTGTGACGTTGAGTTGCAACCATCAAACACCTGCCCTGATTCCCACTCCATCTACCACGTTTCCGCCATGCATACCCCTTCATTTTCCTATAAAGAGCCCTTCACCACACCCGGAACTCTCACCATCGACCTACAAAACCCTAACAAGCACCAATGGCAAATAAGCTTACCCTCCTTCTATCTACTTTTGCTCTCTTCCTCCTCGTTGTCAACGCCTCGATCTACCGCACCACCATTTTCATCGACGAAGAAAACCCTCCCAGCAGAGCTGCCAGCAGCAGATACAGTAGCAGCAGCAACTCCGCCAGTGCCAGATACACTTGAGGCAGCAGGTCCGCGGCCGCCAGCGGGAAGAGGAGGACGGCCTGTGGGACATCAGGCTTGACGACAACCAACAACAGCAGTATCTTCGACAATGCTGCCAACAACTGCAGCAGCTAGACAACGGATGCCGCTGCCTGGGGGCTAGTGCAATCGTTGACAAGCCAGCTGCAGCAAGGACAAATCGAGGGCGGCTAGTTGCGACAAGTTTATGAGTCGGCCAGTCAAATTCCTCGCATGTGCAACATTTCTCCAAGGGAGGGCTGTGACTTCAGTTCACCTTACTTCTAGAGAGGTGTTTGTAATAGTAATGGCTAGTGTGTGTGTGTTGTGGTGGGACCCCCGGGGGGGCGGGGGGCGGGCTGGTGGTGGTGCATGATATGTGAATGCAAGTTAGTAATAAAATTAAGTTCACTGATAAACTGATAAAGAGTGACTAGCTTTAGAGTATAATAAATCACATTACCGTGTGTCTGTAATTTGCCCCTAGCGATGAGTAGTGAGTGTAATTATATATGTAGACTTGATGAAGCTGCAGTGTGGAATCAAATTTGCTTTATTAAGAGAATCATTTAAAATTTATATTTATTATATATTATTAATTAATTAAGAGCCAAACACGAGTATTTTATCTTTGCTGTAATTATAAACTATTAGTAATCTAATAAAACAGTTTAGGGAGTTCCATTACAAATGATAATATGTAAAGACTAACATTGCAAAATAGTAATCTAATAAAACAGCAGGGGGTGGAGCTTGCGAGAGTTCAGTAAATATTGTTTCATCTGCGTAATAAACGTAACTTGAACGACCGAATTTTGTTATCTTAATTTGAGGTTCTGGAGGAAGAGATCATTTTATGTAATGTTCAACCCTTTCTAGTGTGGATAGCAGTGTGGCAGGGGGTTTTATTAATTTCTATCACCTTTAAAGAAAGAAAATTACGCTCTTATTTTTATATTCTTACATCATATAGCTTTACTCAAAATTATATCAATGTATATTTTATGGTCCTCCGTCCGCATCATTTATCCCAGTCCTCTCAGTTTTTATTGTTTGAGGTGGTGATATTTTCCACGCATCCCTCTAGAAAAATAGTTATAAAAAAAATTAATATTGGTTTTAACCGTTTAAAATTAAAAAAAAACTTGAATAATTAATTAATTAAATTTTCATTAATTGTTTAAATTTGTAACATAAAAGCACATGTTTTAGAGAGAGATCTAAAAGTAGAATTTCGATAAATTAATAGTTCAGAATCATGAAAAATTTATTAATTTAACCAGTACTAATTTATTAATAAATTAATAATTATTAATTTATAAAAATAATATCATGTTCATAATATGAATTGTTATGAAGTATATACGTAGTGTAATTAGAGAATGTACTGAGTTTGTCAAGCTATATGATATGATTATAATTTGATCTTGATTGAATGAATCAATCACTTAATAATTCTTTAGCTGGATTACATGGCTAGATCACGAGCATATGGTAACTCATTAGAGAATACTTTTAGAGACAATATATTAAGCCGATTTCCCTCTTATTTCTCTTAACATAACATATAGAATACAATAATAACTTTGCATCTGAAATGTATAAAGAAAGTAACATTCATTGATGAATGAAATGTACTTAAACAGTATGTCAGTACAATAAAGAAAATCATATATAATAAACAATATGTCAGTATAACAAAAAAAAAAATCATAGACATATCATATGCATTTAATTTCAAATTAATTATTTATTAACTTATGTATTTTTTAGTTTAAAAAATAATATGAATTTTTTTTAGTAAATACATTTTTTATGATAGGGTGAAGTTATTCATAATGTGGAGATATCACCACCATTTTATATTATCATTACCCCAACCCTCTAAATTCTATTGATTTTATATTATAGTATACTCAAGTTTATAATTTCTGCAATAAAATCCCAAAGCTAAAATCTTGTTCCGTCAATAACGATCAACGAACCAAAAATGGTGCACTAACTTCTTTCCATGAGCATCACAATAAACTTTTTTTTCCAAAAAAAGTTTAATGGACAAGTACTGTACTGTACAAGCGTAAAAATGCACAGACGTCCTAGTCAAAACATGAAAATGCACCCAATCTTTTTTTTCCCCCAAAAATGTTGCAGGTATTAGTCACGAGACACACACCAGTTGGTAATGATATTTAAACAATGAAGGAATTGTAAGTACACCAAAATTAACCAGAAGCAAGCTCTCGAAGATATGTAATTACAAAACTAGAAACTTTTATTAAAGATGCTTAGATTATTACATACACTCACTCACCAAAGACACACGATAATGTGCTTATTAATACACATAAAGACTCTGCACACCTCTTCATCATCTCTACGCACCGGCCATCACATGATCACCTTATAATTAATCTTCTTCAAAAGAACGTGTAAGGTAAGCGGAAGTCAGAACCCCACAGGGGCTGCAATCGGCACTTGCGAGGGATTTGACTTGCTGTTTCGTACATTTCCTGTTGTTCGTCGTACGGTCCCTGTTGCTGCTGGCTTCTCACGGGTTGGTTAAGTCCCGTGCAGTGGCATCTGATTTCCAATTTCTTTAACTGCCCGCAGCATTCACGAAGGTGTTGCTGCTGGTTGTTCCCTACTCCTCCCTGGCTCTGCTGCCTCAAGAATATTTGGTAGTGGCTAAGATGCTGCTGCTGGAACTGCTCCTGGCAGCTCTGTCCCCAAGGGCTTTGTTCGTCGACCTCGACGGTGGTGCGGTAAATGGAGGCGTTGGCAATGAGGAGCAGTGTAAAGGTAGCTAAAAGGAGAGCGAGCTTTGCCCTTGCTTACTATTAGGGTTTTTTACTCTCTTCTTGCTATTGATGTTGAGAACTGGGGTGGTGATGGGGGTACTTTTATGGTAAAATTTGGGCATGCATGGCTCAAACGTGTAAGATGGCTCGGTAAGGGTTAGGTGTTGGATGCTTATGATTCATGATCACACGTAGGCTTTACATGCAATTTGCTGGCATAAATTGATTGAGCAGAGTAAAACCACAGCATGCGAGCCCATCTATCGGGTAGAGCCGTGCAGGTGATTCTCGTCAAGTTGACCAGAAATTTTGGTTGTGGTAAGAGCAGAGTTGATGTCATTGACAGTTGCTAGATTGTGGGTAACCACCGAGAAGTACAGGCACAATTCTCATGCAAAGACAGTTAAGGAAGACGGTTAAGCCCCTATTTCCCACGATAAGTAACGGGCTCGAGAGATAAGGGATGAAAAGCGCATTGAAGACCTTGGGCAGGGTATAAAGGCTAGAAAGAACGAAGGTAAAAGGGTTGGAAAAACTTTCTCTAGAACTCTTATTTGTTTCTCTAATTTTCATTCTTTTCTTTGGATAAAATATTTGATTCTGGGAAAGGAAGAAATGGTCGGGATTTGAGGCCTGACTTTCTCCGAAAGCAAAAGCCTAAGTACTGACTTTAGCGTTTGAAGGTTATGGCCGAAAAAATATCTGGCGCCATTTAATTGTGCATTGTGGTTGCAGATGCATATGAGCTACATTGTGTCAAGGTCGGTGTCGTTATTTTAAGCGCGAGCAGAGCAAGTTGTTTGTAGGTGCAACAGATTGGAGTACGAAAAGGGAGTTTTTGCAAATGAGATCCCATTATCAACTTTTTTGCATCAACATTTTGGCGCCGTCTGTGGGAACTTGAACGAAAAGCTATAGTTGTTTAGTTGCCCCAATAAGAAACCACGTTAAGATGAGTTCAGGAGGGAACGGGTCGCAAGGGGCTGACCACGGAGCAATAGAGTTAGTCACACTTCTGGAGATTACGAGTGAGGTGAGGGAAAAGGCAATGCAGAAGTGGATGGAAAGGATGGAGAAGCAGATGGGAGCCCTTACGTCAATTCTGTATGAACTGAGGGATGGACAAAGGAGGACATAATGTGATGTCTCAATTGATAATAGGGATACATCTGAGCCTTGTAGGGCAGCAAGTCGAGGAGAACGAAGTCATATGGAAGGAACCTCATCTCAGGGTGGAAACAATTTTGTAGTTGGAAACCCCCATAGGGAAAATTTGAGCCCTAGAATTAGCGATGGTAGAACCAGCGCCAAGGAAAGGGAGTTGAGGCAGCGCTTGCACAATGTTGAACATAAATGTGATTGGATATTATTGCAGAATCCTGATCGGGCCGCAGAGCTAGAAGCAGAGGTTTGAAGACTAGGCCAATTCATCGACCAAATACAAGGATGCGGCCAAGCATCGGGTTGGAGAATTATGCTCGACAATGAATCTCCTCTTTTGGGCAAGATTATGAACATTACCATACCACCGGATTCCTAGTTGCCTGATATAAAGTACATCAGGAAAAGTAACCCTTTGGTCCACATCGAGCGTTTCAATGAAGTGACAGGGGTGCAAGGATTGACACAGGCACAGAGGTGCAAAGCGTTCCCTTCTCAGAGGAAGCATTGGCAGTTTTGAGTAGATGTGCCATAAGTTTGCAGAGCATTTTAGGGGGGCCGTAGCTCCTGAAGATGATATGATGTAATTGCTATCAATCAAGCAAGGGGAAAGTGAGTCATTGGGAGAATTCCTGAAAAAGTACCATTGTGGCGTCCTGGATCTTGGTGCATACAGTCATCCTCAGGCCTTGAGAGAACTGAATGAGGGGTGAAAATAGGCCGGCTATGGTATAATTTGAGAAGTCTAGCCGTGCAATCATATTATGTTGCCTACGAGCAGGCTAAGAGAAATGTAAAGATAAAAGAGGAAAAAAAGGTGAGAATAAGAAGCGAGTTACTAAAAGGGATTAAGAAGGATAAGAAGGCACAGAAGGAGAATGGGCTTATAAGACGAAACGGCAGACCAACATCATAGGGAATGCTCGCTGGTCGCGAGTTTTCATATCAAACCAGCGGGAGGGATCCCCAGCGGGAGAACAGCGGAATAAACCCTGGGTATGTCCACAACGCTAATCGATAGAGAGATCACGGTCACCCTTATTTTCACCCACATCACAGCGCTTCTGCTAATCAGGCGCAACAGACCAGGCGTAGGGCATTGAACCCAACACCAAGGACCACCACCCGCAACGACTTCCCTAGAGATAGGGCCATGCAGATAATTGACCATAACCCCTCATACGAGCAGTACACCCCCCTGAAGGTGTCCATAACGGAGTTATACCACCGGATAAAGAACCGGGGATTGCTATACCAGCTAACTCCAATAGTAAAGCCCGCCAACAAGCGTGAAAAAAGTAGGTTTTGTGAGTTCCACGCTATACGTGGTCACACCACCGCTTAGTGTCGAGATTTGAAGAATCAAGTCGAGGACCTGGTGAGAAACTGATATTTGGATAATTATATTGAGGGAGCTCATCCTGCTCTTGATGTGCAGACCAGTGTGGCAGAAGACTATGATGAAATTAGAGCAGAATAGCCCACAGTAAGAGTAATAGTTGGGGGCCCTACACTTACCGGAGATTCAAATAGGGCAAGAAAAAAGTACTCTAGGTACGGGATGATCAGTAGGAATGTGCTCTTCAATATCCCTGCAGGGAAATGAGCAAAGACGAGGCAAGTACCGATTATGTGGACCGATGATGATGACAAAGGGGTGTTGTTCCCTCATAAGGACGCCTTGATAATAAAGGCCCGAGTTGTAGAGAAAGAATTTAATATGGTATTGGTTGATTCGAGGAGCTTAGTTGATGTTCTATTCAAATCAACGCTTGACGAGATGGGGATTTCAGATTTGAAGCTTGAACACACCAATACCTCTTTGAAGGGTTTCGAAGGAGGTAGGCTCACCTCCCTTGGTGTAGTGGAGCTGTCTGTCATGATAAGATCAGCCCCAACCGAGAAAACCATGATGTTGACAAATTTTATGAACTGGTGGTGAATCTATTGTATGTATCAAATAATCTTGGGAAACCATTTTACGGGAGGTGGATTTTAGCAAGGCTTATAATTAATTTTCAGTGGATGATGGATTTATAATGAAAATGATGAGCAAATATTTAACTTAGGGGTTGTGAATAAACTATTAAAATGGGTGGCTTGGATATGCAATGGATGCCAAGGAAACAATGTTTAACATTTATTATTAGTACCAATTAAATCATGAAGGGAGAACTTCGATAACATCGTCAGGAACCACACTGTAATAGATATGGGAGACTCTTAAGAAAGTCGTGAAGAATAAGAATACGCTAATCGAGGCGGTTAAGAGGGATGATATGCGTTGTTTGCAAGATTATTTAGATGTGTTCGAAAAGTCAAAACAACCACATAAATTAAAGGGGAAGGAAAAGTAAATTTATCAAATTAAGCCCATGATAAAGCATGTTGAGACTTTACCTTTAAGTCAAGCAAAAATGAAGATGTTTAGCCACTCATAATTTAACTAAGGGTAAAATAGGAATTTTATTAAAATACGTTGAAAGAAAATATAAGATGGAGATGGAATTACAGAAAATGGATATCAAAAATGGTGGTGTTAGTGAAGAAGTCAAATGGCGGTTGGAGCCCCTTTTATAGTCGAGTAAATCATTGACCTCGGATTAAATCAATTTGAACGGCGATTTCCCTTTGGCAAAGATGGATAGAACACATCATTAGTCGATTGTTATTCGACATGATATGCATGTCAACTTCATGGATGTTTTCTCTAGGTACAATCAAAACATTCCGCACGTCATCGGTCAACATTTTTGGTTTATAACAAAGCTCGTGGCTATTCTACATAGAGTAATGTCGTTTGGGCTAAAGTCAACGCCACATCATTCGGCCCAATCAAATGCGAGGTTGGTAAACAAAATTTTTAGACCATTGATTGGGCGATCAATGGAAGTATATGTTGATGATATGATCATAAAGTCTAAAGTCCCTGTAAATTATATATATCAACCCTCAGGTATGGAGAGACATTTATATGTTGAGAAAATACAAGATTTTTCTTTTATCCGGATAAGTAAGTTCGTTTTTGGTGTAGAGAGTTCGGGGGAAAGTTCAAAGTGGATTCCATTTTTTCATCCGATCTTTCGTTTATTGTGAAATGGCCATGATATCCCCAAAAATACATAAAATACTTAATTAAAATAAAACATAACATAATTAAATTATAATGGACTTTTTCCAAGTAAAAATAAGGGAAAGAAAATAGAATGAAGTGTAAAATGATTATGATTTTCTCCACTATAAATACACACTTTCCTACTATCAACACCGGCGGTTGGACTTCATCGTGGTGGATGAGCGAGTTTGATCAAATAATCTTGGGAGACCATTTAGTGCGGGGTTGAAAGAGTTCAATATGTCAAATCATTATTTAGCTCAAAATCAATCATGAAAAAATGGTGTTGCGGTGGTGGTGAAAAGAAATTAGAGGGTGGCTTCCAAGCATTTCCTATGCAACGGATGCCAAGGAAACAATGCAAATAACTTTACTTGATACAATGGCAGACTCCAAGAGGGCCCTGGTCAAGAACCCGTGGAGGAACAATGAACTTGTAAGATTACAAACCTCAAACAAAGTCGTGAAGATGGGTCAACGCTTTAGGCTTTGAATTTTCAAGGGATGGATTTGTTAATCTTATAATAATGATTTTGATGATAACAAAAATTATATGTTGATGATTAAAGTGTTGCTATTAAAAAGAAAAGCAATAAAAGCAAATACACTTGTTTTAAGTTCAAAAAAAAAAAAAAAAGATGTTTAACTAAATTAACGAGGCGAATCACATTTCGAGGTAGATAAATTGTTGAAAGCAAGATTTATCATGATGGTGAACATTTCACATGTTTAGTGGAAATCAAATGTGGTGTTCTTTGAAGAAACCAAATGTCGGTAACCGATACATTCATTAAGTCAAAAAATGTTTTGCCGAACCGATTTTCTTTGCCAAACGGTTAGCAATTTTCGATTCACAAGGCGTGAAAATTCAACTTGAAGGGATTTTTAAAAAGTACAATCGAAAAATTCGATGTCCAAGCAAGTGAGTAAAAATGTTTTAACAAAACCTTGGGCTATTCTTTATTTAAATGCCGTTTGGGAAATAACTTCCGGCGACCTATCGAGGTTGGTAAATAAAAGTTTTGAACCGTTTATTTAAAGCGATCAATAAGATAATGTTGATGATATGATCATAAAGTCTAAAGTCCTTGAACCGTTTATCAAAACGGGAGGAGACATTTGCAGGTTCTTTGAGAAAATACAAGATGAAGCTTAATCCGATAAAGTGTGTTTTGGTGCAAACCGTTTATTTGAAAGTTCAAAGGATAATGGTCGGCTGAGTTGGAAATTGAGGCAAACGGCTAAAGATAGAGACAATAGTTCCGATTATCCCCAAGAAATCAAAACGGCTAGAGCACTCAACGACTAAAAAAAGGCTCAATCAAATTCAATCCAAGTGTGATCCAACATTAAATATTCACGCCTTTTTCTAAGTAGTGAACAAGGAAAGAAGATGGAATGGACATCAATGTGATTATTTCATTTCTCAACATTAAAATTTCAATATGTAATCATTTGGATTATCAAGATTATTGATGTTATTAAATCTCTTTGTATGAGTGATTTCAAAATACGCAAAACTTGGGTTGAAGATTGGGTTTAATCTGGGAAGATGAAGAGTTCAATATGACACCTGGAAGTCAAGTGTAAGTGTTTGAAACTTGGAGGCTTATCAATCTGAAAAAGTGTGCTTGAGGCGTGGACGCAGTGGTCGGTTGTAAGGAGATTAACCACGTAAAAATTCAAGTGTTTGATTGTGGGTCTTCCCTTATCCTTTTAATTTGAGCATTGTTGAATTTATTAGCTTTTGATTTTGATTAAGACATTAGTTTTAATATTGTGCATTTTTATTGGCTACAAGTTCAAAAACCCAATTCACAAGCGCTAGCAAACGTTATTGCTAAATTTTCAAGGGATGGATTGGATGTCGAGCAGGAGTATACTGAAGTAGGAGTAGATGTCGATCAAGTTTGGAAAGTAACAATAAAGGGGTCATCATCAGAGTAGGGAACAGGGGTGGGAGTGATTTTGGAAAGCCCCGAAGGGGAACAGATCTCTTATGGTATAAGGTTGGAATTTAAGGCCACAAATAACCGGGCGAAGTACAAGGCTTTCCCGACAGGCATGAGACTAGCCCGAGCAGTAGGCGTAGAGAGGGTGAGAATTCGCACAGACTCCCAGCTTATTGCGAACCACATTAATGAAATATTTTAACCAAGGGAAGAAATGATGACTTGATACTTGAATAAGGCAAGGCAAATGATGAGGGAATTCCAGCAAGTGCAAATCGAGCAGATAGCTCGAACAGAGAACTGTCGAGTTGATATGCTTACCAGAATGGCTGCTATTGCTGATGTAAAGATGCCCAAATCTGTGCCGGTCGAGACGAAAGCTTCCTCAACTATTGAGCAAGAGCATGAAGTTATGAGGATAACTGAAAAGAGTTCATGGATGGACTCAATCATCCCATACATTTGAGATGAAATCGTACCGGCAAACAAGATGAGTGCACGGAAGCTCAAATGCCAGGCGTCCAGATACACTCTGGTCGACGAGGTATTGTATAGGCGGAGTTACACTCTGCCCCTTTTGAAATGCTTGGATGAAGAGGAAGTTGATTATGTGTTAAGGGAGGTACATGAAGGAATATGCGAAAACCACTCAGGGGCAAGATGCTTGGCCTTTAGAGCTTTAAGGTAATGGTATTTCTGGCCAACACTACACTAGGATGCTCGGGATAAGACGAGGAGCTGCAAGAGCTGCTAGAGTTTTGCTGATATACCCGCACAACTGCCCGAGAAGCTTACCACAATGTTAACATCGTGGCCATTTGCTCAGTGGGGATTGATTTGATAAGACCACTACCAAGAGGTAGGGGATCAGCCACACATGCAATTGTGGCAATAGATTACTTTACCAAGTAGGTGGAGGTCGAGCCTCTAAGTAAGATAATAGAAAAACAAACAACTGATTTTGTGTGGAGAAACTTGGTTTGCAGATATGGAATCCCACACTCCTTGATAGCAAACAACGATAGACAGTTTGACAACCACAACTTCAAGAATTTTTGTTGTAACTTGGGCATCGAGTTGAAGTTCTGTTCACCGTCCCACCTGAAGGTAACAGGCAAGTGGAAGCAACCAACAAAACAATAAAGAAGTTGGAGAAAAGAAAGGAGCATGGGTAGACGAGCTGTTGGGCGTCCTTTGGGTGTACAGGACTACTCACAAGACAGCCACGGGGGAAACCCCCTTTGCTCTAGCTTTTGGCCACGAGGCCGTGGTGCCAGTAGAAATTGGCGTTCTAACACATCGAACATAACACTTTAATGAAGAGGAGAACGGTGAGTAGATTTGCCTGAACCTAGACTTGTTGGTAGAAAAGAGAGAAATAACATCGAGAAGGGTAGCCGCTTATCAGCAAAGAGTAGCTCGCTATTACAACAAGAATGTAAGGGTGAGGCAGTTCATAAGTGGGGACTGGGTGCTCAGAAAGGTAAATTAGAATACCAAAGACTCGAGTCAGGGAGTTTTCGGCCCTAACTGGGAGGGACCGTACAGAGTCGTACGAGTGGCAGGACTAGGTGCTTATAAGCTCGCTTATGCAGATGGACGTGAGGTTAAACGGCCTTGGAATGCAGAACACCTCAAAAAGTACTTTTAGTAAGATCCTTATGTATTTAGCTAGGAGTCTTTGTAATAATTAAAATGTTTCATTTTCCTTAGTGTAAATCATAATCAATGGTCAGCATATGTTTTTAATTATCTTGTCTATGAAATCCTTGTGAGGTAAAAAGACACAAAAGGCTCCAAGTCTCAAAAACCTCATGGAGGCGAGACATGGAAACAGAATTTCCTGAGATTCTGCTCAACTCACAAGAAGCAAGAAGAGAATATGATATTTCAAAAAAAAATTTAAGGCAAAAAAGGCTCAAATTCTCAAAGCCTTCTCGAGGCAAGATGTGCAGTCATAATTTGTTAAGATTCTGCTTAGCTCACAAGAAGTGAGCAGAGAATATGATATTTCTACAAATTTTAATAAGGTAAAAGAGGGTTAAAATCTCAAAGCCTTTTTTAGGTGAGACACGCAGTTGAAATTTTGCCGAGATTCTGCTTAGCGCATTATAAACGAGTAGAGGATAATATTTCTAAAAATTTTTAAAGATAAAAAAGGCTCCAAGTCTCAAAGCCTCCTCGAGGCGAGACACGAAGGCAGATTTTACCGAGATTCTGCCAAGCTCAAAAGAAGCTAGCAGAGAGTATGATATTTTTAATAATTTTTATAAGGCAAAAGAGGCTCCGAGTCTTAAAGTCTCCTCGAGGCGAGACATGGAGTCAAAGTTTGCCAGATTCTGCTCGGCATGAAACAAACGAGCAGAAGATCTAATATTTCAAAAATTTTTATAAGGCAAATGAGACTTTAGGTCTCAAAGCCTATATGAGGTGAGACAGACAGTCAGAATTTGCCTGTGTTATCAAGCAGCTAATTCGATATTTGTGAAATTTCTTTAAGGCAATAAAGACTCTGAGTCTCAAAGCCTACTTGAAGCGAAATAAAGCTTCGGTGGCTGAGTCTAGACAGATCAAATGATTATGAGCAAAGATTCTTGTTATAAAAAGTTATTTATAAAAAAAAAAGAATAAGAGCTCGGTTTTCTATACAAATCAATGGTTATAGTTCCGGGGTAGGTTCTCCGGTCTACTCTGGTAATATATTTTTATCCATCTGCTTTTCCTGTGGTGGCAGACTTGTTTGCTCGGCTTCAGGTGGCTGATTCACTTGTTCTGCAGCAGATGGTTGCTCAGCCTCCTCTGTGAGAATAATGACCCCGACATCAGTTTAAGGAGCAGCTTCGGCTTTTGTAGGGGCCACCTCTTAACCTTCAGCTCCGTGATCCTGCTCTTCCATGAATCTATTCACGTCCTCTTCTAGTCGGCTCATGTCAAGATCTGGATATTCCTTCTTCAATACCGACATGATGCAATTATAGCTGAAGGCTAGCCCAAAGTTATACTCTTCCTCCATTTGCTTGTCCAAGGCATCCACTCTTTCTCTGAGCTCGAATATCTGCTCTTGAGAACACCTCAGTAGGTCCTTAGAGAGCCTTAGCTATTCTTCATAAGCAGACTTCTGAGTGTTTCTCTCACTCCTAACAGTATCCAGCTCAGTGTTGGCATCTGCTAGCTTACGCTCGAGTTGGGAAACCTTGGATTCGGCAACAGCGGTTTTTTCCTCTAGAGCCAAGAGTTGTTCATAAAGTTTGGCATACCTCTCTTTTGCTTGTTCTAGCTTCTCAGTTTTCTTTTTAAGGGACTGAATTTCAGCTCGCCTTTGTTTTTCGAGCCGCGCGGCTCTGGCTTTGTAATATGTAGCTGCTGTAGCAAGCTGGAACATGCCTTTTTGAATTGTGTCTGTCATCTCCCCTAAGTTCTGGTCCTCCAACCCTTTAACGTAATTGAAGTCAACTAGCTTGGCATATTCATTTTTATAGGCAACCAAGAAGTATAACCTGTCTCTTTTGGGTAGGGACGAGCTACGAGCAGTCATATGCGGGCTATCCTCAGGGACCCTCTCAATTTCCCTGCTGCTCGTGCCTTCATGGATTTGTATTGGGGCTGGCAGAGTTGGAGGAGGTGGAAAATGAGGGCTAACTTGAGCAGGACGTGCTTTCTTCACTGGAGCAACCGCACTGCTAGAGGCACCTCTCAAAGGGAAGCGCTTCTTCGACATAGCGCCGAGGATTCTACTGTCCATGAGAGCAACTGAGGTCACTAAGCGAGACTCAACCGGACTGCGGGGTGATAGCAGGTTTTGGCACAAGCAAGCATTGACAAGAGCAGTACCAATGCGCAGTGACGACTCCTTTCCTAGAGAGTAAGCTAGACCCCAAGAGTCTGGTAAAGCAAAGCAAAAGATGAGAAAGAAATCAATCAATAAGTAAGAATTTGAAAAAGCAAGAAAGTTAATAACTTGGGGTGCAAAAACAGGTGGGAATTTGTACAACTCCAGTAGGAGTCATAGCCACTTAACCCCAGTTCCCCCAAACAAAGAAGAATTTGCTTTTCCAATTCCCGTAGGAAGAGGGAATGTTAATGATGGGTTTCCTCTTCACAGAGCTTGACATAAAATAGTACCAGCCAGCATCTTTAGGATTACTCCTCAGCTAGTATAAGTTCTTAACCTCGTTGATGGAAAGTTCGCCCATTTTACACCGCTGCCACAACACGAAGAGGCCAGAGAGCACTCTTCGCTCATTAGGGTTGAGCTGACCTGGAGCTAGATGTATTATATCCAGTATTTTAACAAAATAAGGCTGCATGGGGAGCCTAACGCTCAACTTGAAGCATTCCATGTATAATGTCACAAACATTGGGAGAGGCCGGCTGAAGATATTTCCCTTGCTAAGAATCCTAAACTCAATGTCATCTAGAATGCTATATCTTTCCCTTAGCTTATCTAAATCTCTCGGGGTGGTCTCACACCTCATGAAATCTATTGGATAAGACTTTGCTTCACTCCTATGGCCAATCTACCTTATACCAATTGGCCTTGCCTGCTCTGGGAAATTAGCCTCACCAGATATCTCTTCACCCGAAACTCTATCGTCAGAATTTTCTTCACCAGATATCGCATCACTAGAATCTTCAGCTTTAGGTGAAATGGAAGTCCTAGAGGAGCTAACGCCCTCACCCTCATTACCCAATATTGACTTACCCCGATATATGCCTAAGTGAGTCTTAGGGGCAGACCTTCTAGGATACTCAATCATTCTAGAGGGACCTACGGTCTCTACAAGAACCATATGGCCTATCTCATCCTCTTCCTCATCACTCTCAACCCCAATGATTTTTCTTTTTCTATGAGACATAGTGAACGCAGAAGAAAAAACCCAAAAAACTCAAACAAGAAAAAATAATACAAATAGAACAACAACCAAAAGTGAAGAGCAAAAGTAATACCTGGAAAACCAAGAACTTAGCACGGTAATAGTGGTGGAAACAAATTAAGAAGGCCTGAATAATCCTTTTTCAGGGAGGGTAAAGGCAGAAGAAAATGATTAATAGAAAATGGGTTCTTTTTTTATTTAGGGATTTAAAAGGATAAGAGGAGAGAAAACGAAGCGTTTTGGATAGGAGACGTGTCAGCTAAAAAGGCGTTTTGAGAACGGAAAAATCGCCATTTGAAATTTGAATGTGCGGCCCAGAAGAAGCCACGTCAACAGTATTTAAAATGAGAAGACAATAGGTTAAGCTAGTTAGGAGGATATATGGACAAATATCGTCAATTCCATCATCTCTCGCAAAGATAAACACAATTGTATGAGGATTTAAATAACATCTTGTTCGTATAAAGCATGCGGCTGAGCAGAATGTGGTCGTTGTTATATACCTTTTCTAGTTTCTAGTTTTACTCGTTTCACTCTTAACACTAGAAACTAGGGGACCGATGATTGAGTAGAGTAAAACCACAGCATGCGAACCCATCTATCGGGTAGAGTCATGTAGGTGATTCTCATTGAGTCGACCAGAAATTCTGGTCGTGGTAAGAGCAGAGTTGATATCATTGACAGTTGCCAGATCGTGGTTAACCACCAAGAAGTACACGCACAATTCCCATGCAAAGGCAGTTAAGCAAAACGGTTAAGCCCCTATTTCTCATGATGAGTAACGAGCCCTAGAGATAGGGGATGAAAAGCACATTGAAGTCTTTGGGCAGGGTATAAAGGCTAGAAAGAACGAAGGTAAAAGGGTTGGAAAAACTTTCTTTGGAACTCTTATTTGTTTCTTTAATTTCCATTTTTTTTTGGGTAAAATATTTGATTCTGGGAAAGGAAGAAAGGGCCAAGATCTGAGGCCTGAGTTTCTCCAAAAGCAAAAGCCCGAGTACTAACTTGAGCGTCGGAGGGTTATCACCGAAAAAATATCTGGCGTCCTCTACCTGTGCATTATGGTTGCAGGTGTATGTGAGTTACATTGTGTCAAGGTCGGTGTGGTTATTTTAAGCGCGAGTAGAGCAGGTTGTCAATAGGTGCAACAGATTGGAGTACGAGAAGGGAGTTTTTGCAGATGAGATCCCATTATCAACTTTTCTGTATCAACATAAATTGTTTTCGTTTGTTTATGGAATTTTCTTTATATAACTCGAGTGAAAAAATATCTCCTTAGGAGTTCATGAGAGGATAGATTTTATGGCATAGTCAATTTATTAAAATAAAATATTCTAAGTTAGTTTTATGATAGAGCAGTTCAACTCTAATTGGACGCATGATAGGCAGTATTTATTTTTCTATATTTTTTTTTTCTAAAAATTCAATTTCCTCGATTTATATATATACACATTAATTTGGCAAAATTATCGATGATATAATGGGCGGATGATGATTTTGAGTAATGTTTGAATCACCAATTGTTCTTTGTGTAGTGACACTCACATAAATTGATTTGCCTTTTTTGACATAAATTCTAAGTAACATCGAGGAGTTAAGATATGCTTTGCCTCTCACATCGAGTAATTAAGATTAGAATGTATAAAATTCAATGTGGAAATATTATCTCATTACTACACATATTTAGTACGTTTTTAATAAATAACAGAAATAAATAATATTAAGACATTAATTATCATGATATACAAAACTGCGTATAATAATAAGTAAAAAGATAGAAACAAGTACTCTAAATAGTGTTATTATTTTATATGTAACAATAATAAAATACTGTACAATAAACAGATTTTGTTATTATTATTTTTTCTTCTGACTGCCGATCAAATAGCAGTTTTCTAATAATAGTAATGGCTATCAAATGATTCCAAAGCCATCACGTGATGAACAAACAAACAGTATAAGCTTTGTAGCAACTCGTACGTAGAACTAATCTACGTGGAAGCACGCATGCAGCTACTCGAGCACGCAGCCCGCCAACAAGACGAATGAAATATAAAAAAGAACAAAAACGACGTCGTTTTGTAGCAGGCATTGCCGACCAGCCATTTTTGTAAGCAAGCTTCATCAGTAAACAATGCAGAGCCACACCATCAAAATCCATCCACCAAACTGTCCGCGTAGCAATTACCTGCAATTAATTTATACTCACAAATTCCGTAATAAATGAGTTTTAATCTATCTAACTATCGGGAATTTTTGTATTATTGCATCAGGCCACTCGAAGAAAACCAGCCACAGCGCAAACAAAAGCAAGCTGAAATATCTAATCACCGTATAGGAATCACTTCATGGGATCATTTTCATCAAACACTACGTGTAATTCAGCTGGAATTCTAGCATCAAACCATTCATAGACTGAAAATTTTAGAAATTTTAATTCATTTGAAAGGATTTAGCGACACGTATATATACATTTAAATATGACCATAAGGATAAGGAAGGAGAATGAGTCCTGCCCAATTGGTGTACCAGGAGAACACGTGAATCAAGTGCTGACATGGAGTCAATACGGTGGCATGCAAAATGGTCAGGCATAGAGCAGCCTTCCCTGTCTTCCGAATTGAGGTTGTTGCGGCTGAGAATGAGTTCTTGAATTCAGATATTAGGTTCACTAGCTCTCAATTCTGAATTAGCTAGTTTTTAGATATTAGTTATGTTCGGAGCTTTATATGGTTTCCAAGTCAGATTCATTTATGAGTGAGCCTACTCTAATTTCTAATGTAGTCACACAAAAAGATTGGTCTATCTGTGACGAAGAGTCGAAGGGATTTTATATTGGTTGAGGATGAACCTTAAGCTATGTGTATAAACTTAATGGAAGCCCCAACTCTAACTTTAAAACTAGGTTTTAAATGTAAGTTCAGCTCGTAAACTTCTACGTAGTGTTAAAGCAAGACTTATGCACCAACGGTCGTACACTAATTTATATAATAAGCAATTTTTTAAGATGTTGAGAACTTAGTTCAGAGTGTTGGTTATAAGGTAAATTCAAATACCTTCTCCAAAATAGTAGCGTCTCAGCTTTCTAATGACTTAATGAAGACACGTGAGATGCATGATTGTATAATACTCTAAACAACATCAAGCTCAAGCATTTGGGAATCATCTAAGTTAAGTGAATCACGCGAGTAAGCACGTGACCTATAAGTCAAGCCAAGTTCATTATGATAGCTTCTTGCACACACGTGTCAAATGCCTATACATTCTGGGTTGTTAAGTTTGTTATAAAGTTGGTTTATAAGTTGATGATTTAGAGAAGATTCGAGGAGATGAAAAAGAAGAGATTCTAAGAGAAATTATAGTGAGAAAAAGTTAAATATTATTAACTATAGTATTGCTCCCAAATCTTTGTGACAAAACATCTTGAATCTTTTAATAGAAGCCTGCCTGATGGATTCACTCGTGGATATAAGCCATTCAAAAGGCTAAACCACGTTAATCTGTATGTATTTTGCTTTGATTGTTTCTTATTCACTGATTTGTTTTTGCTTCATTCATAATTCTTTGTATTGATCAATTTAGGGTTTTTTAAACTCATCTAATCTACTTGATCGAGTGTATGCAACTTGATTGATCTTGATAAAGACCTTTGGGCAGAGGCTAGTTTTGTTGTGTGAAAATACAAATCAACCTCTACAATTTGTATCAAAGCTTGTTTTTTTTGTAATCAAGATCTAAGTATGGCTACACATAAGGTAGATTAGGAGAAGTTCAATAGAAGAAATAACTTCAACATATGGAAAGTGAAAATTGAAGCTCTTCTAGTCACTTAAAGTCTGGGAGACGCACTTGAAGTCTCAACCAAGAAGGAAGGGAAAGAAGTGTCATCATTTAAGACTCCAAAATAGATGGCTAACATAGATAGGAAGGCAAGATGAACTATAATTCTTAGCCTTGCTAACTTTGTAATTAGAGAAATGGCCAAGAAGACATTAATTGCAGGTTTAATGGAGAAATTAGAAAGCTTATACATGAAGAAGTCCTTAGCTAATAGATTCTTTCTCTCTCTCTCTCTCTCTCTCTCTCTCTCTCTATATATATATATATATATATATATATATATATATATATAAAGGATGTTTACTTTGAAGATGTCAGAAGGCTCATCATTGGACAAGCACATTCATAAATTTAATCAAGTGTTTGACACACTTGCTACAATTGACGGAGCACTAAATGATGAGGGAAAGGCTTTGCTACTAATAAGTTCTTTGCCTGATTCATACAAGAAATTTGTAAATGCACTCATGTATGGGAGACAAACCCTTTTATTAGATGAGGTCAAGTCAGCTCTCAACACAAGAGAGTTACAAGAAAAGCAAGGAAATCTTGATCATAAAGTTGGTGAAAGGTTAATTGTTAAGGGTAATTATGACAAGAAAGCAAAGAAGAAAAGGAAGTAAAGAAAGCTCAAGGACAAGAACAAGACTCTTAAATGCTTCGAATGCCATAAAGAGGATCATTTTAAGAGAGATTGTTTAGAAAGAAAGCACAGACAGAATAAAGATCAAAACGGTCATAATGGTTATGGAACAGTAGTTGAAAAAGAAAGGCATGAATCAGTTGGAGTATTAATAGCTTTGATGTCAATTAAGAAGATAAATGGGTACTTTATTTTAGATGCTCTTTTCATATGTATCCTTTTAAATATCATTTTACTAAATATCATGAATATGATGGTAGCAGAGTGGTGATGGAAAACAATGCAATGTATAGAGTAGTTAGGATAAGAAATATTAAACTAAGATTGCATGATGTTTTAATCTTTGAGCAAAAATAAGTGAGGCATGTTCCTGATTAAAAAAAGGTCTAATCTCATTGGGGACGATGGATCAGATAGGATGTATTGTTATGGTTCAACATGGTGTTATGAGTGTAATTAAGGATTCACTGGTTCCGTTGAAGAGAATTAGAAAGAATGAACTTTATGTGTTGGAGGGTACCATTGTCATAGAAGTGGTTTCAATGTCATCTAGCTTTAATGTTGACAGAACTAGGCTATGGTAATTAAGATTTGGACATATAAGTCTTAAAAGCCTTAAAAAATAATTTAAATATGAGGTGTTGGGTAGTGATAAAATTAAAGACTTAATGTTATGTGAAGATTGTATCTTAGGGAAATCTACAAGAACCAATTTCAAGTCATTAGTTTATGCATCTAAAAGCATCCTGGATTATATACATTTAGATTTGTGGGGACCTATACAAGAAGTATCCTTAAGTGGTGTAAGGTATTTTCTGTCTATAGTTGATGATTTTTTAAAAAGAGTTTGAATTTATATTCTCAAGAACAAGGATTAGGTGTTTGAAAAATTTAAGAATTGGAAGGTCTTTGTTGAAAAATAGGTAGCTAAGATAATAACGAAACTTAGAACTATAATGGGTTAGAGTTTTGTAACTAAGTGTTTAATGATTTTTGTGAAGAAGAAGATATAATTAGACACTAAACTGTAACGATGATGCCTCAACATAATGATTTAATAGAGAGGATGAATAGAACTCTCATGAATAAAGTGAGGTGTATGATGATTCAAGCAAAGTTGCTAAAAAACTTGTAAGCTGAAACTCTCAACATAGTTTACTATTTGGTGAATTTGAGTCTTTCTACTACCATTGAGTTCAAGAAACCTTTTGAGCTTTGGCCTAGAAAACCAACCAACTATAAGGATCTTAAGGTATTTGGATATTAGGCTTATGCTCATATAAGCAAAAGGAAACTAGCTCCTGGAGTGCTAAAATGTATTTTCATTGGATATCAAGAGAGGACTAAAGGTTACAAACTTTGGTGCATTAACCTCTCTCCATCTAAGTGCATAGTAAGTAGGGATGTTGTATTCAATCAAGAAGCACTAGTTGATAACTTTTGTAAGGAAAATAATAAATCCAGTCAAGCCTTTGATGCACAATTTGAGGTAACGTAACTTGCAAAAGTCTATTCAAATAATATTGCAGGATCAGATGAAAGTGATAGTAATACAAGTGAACAACAATCACTTCAAAATAATGGTTCAACTCAAGTTTAGGCCTGGATTATTAGTTGACCAGAGATAGACAGAGAAGACATACAAGAACACCTAAAAGGTATGGTTATGCTTATTTGATTACATTTGTTTTTCACTCTGCACATAGAATAATTGTTGAAGAACCAAAAACCTTTAGGTAGGCTATCAATTGTCAGTATGCAAATGAGTAGAAGAAAGCTATGGATGAGGAGATGAATTCTCTCTATAAAAATTGTATTTAAGAACTGGTTAAAAGGTTTGAAAATAGAAGGATTATTGGTTGCAATTGGATATACAGAATAAAAGAAGATATTAATGTAGTTGAACTAAGAAGGTTTAAGGCAAAGTTAGTTGCTAAGGGATACACTCAAATGGAGGGGGTTGATTTCAAGTAAGTTTTCTCCCTTGTTGTGAGACATGCTTTAATAAGAGTTTTGAGGGCTATAACTATAATGTAAAACTTAGAACTAGAGCAGTTTGCTGTCAAGACTACTTTAACGTATGAAGATCTTTAAGAAAAAAAATTTCATAAATCAACTAGAAGAATATGAAGACCCTAATAGAAAGAATTATGTGTGTTGTTCAAAAAATCCTTTTATAGCCTGAAACAATCTTTCAAGCAGTGGTATTTCGAATTTGATGTGTGTATGACTACTCATGGATTCCAAAGGTGCAACTATGATTCTTGCATATATTTCAAACAATTGGGCTTAAATTAACGGTTTTGTTTGTCCATGGACTTATGTATGCTTAGGGATTTTGCTTCTTTTCAAATTAATATCAAGCTAGATACTTCCTTTCAAAAGAAATTCATTCTAGAGTCGATGGTAATCACTCCTTGCCGGCTTCTTTATTTATAGTTTATCTCAGTTTCAAAAGAGATTTTATGTAATGAGATATCTATTAATTTTTGAATTTTCTACATTTCACGTAAAAATGGCAAAGTGGAGTCTATTACGAGTCTAAATCTACATATTTATCGTACATTTTAGAATGCTACTGAATATATTTAAAAAAATCTGTACCCCTAAGAAGATATATTGAATAAGGTATTTATTGAATAATAATAATTTTTTAAAATAATAAACAATTTTGTGTTATATTTCATAAAATAACTTATTCATCTGCCATAGAAGCTTTAATATATATATATCTTTTGAATTAGAAATTAGAATCAAATGAATAATTAAGAAATATTTATTCTTTCAAACATGGCATGGAAAGAGCAGACTAGAGTAATATTAGAGACAATTTATACCAATAAAACTAATGTAGCAATACTATCTTATTTCTACATGCATTTAATATATTTTTAAATTAAGAAACAATAATAATTCAATGTACAGGACAATAATAAGGATGTATGTCACAAATGTTCTTTTCGTGATTCCAAAGCGATCAGGTGATTCATAAACAAACTAAACCAGGTTTACGGCAATTTGTAAATGGAAGCTAGCAGGCACGCAGCCCACCAACGAGGGGAATGAAAAACAATTTTATTATCAAACTAACGACGTCGCATTGCACCATGCTGTTGCACGACAGAGACCGTCCGTCCATGTGTAAGCACAAGTTTCATCAACATCAAAACCCAACCATCTAATCGTCCACGTACCTAGTTACGTGCAAAATATACATTTTCAGATCATGTAAATTTTTAGACAGTCCATAACAGAGCTAGTGGTAAATGATAGCATTAGTTGTTAGAGCCACCTTTACAAGCCAGCTTAAAATTTCTGTCTACATTGTTATTTGCAACAAAACTTGTTTCCATACCAATTTACGAATCAAACAAACTAATCATCAAAAGATCAAAACGTCACCAAGACGTGCGTTAACACTGCCTTGCCTATAGAATAACAGAGTCAATCAAAGCTAAATGCAGCTGCCAACGGAATAAAAACAGACAAACATAACATAGCACATATACACAAACAAGACAATTTATTCATGAATCAGAAAACAAAGCCGTATTAAAAGGCCATTTCAGAGTACGACAACAGAAAACCAAAGCTTATTAAAAGCATAACATAAAACAATGTTTTGCAACTTAATCAAAGCCATTAAGGCCACAAACGAAACAGAGAACAGACACTAGCATTGGACCACGATGCCGTTAAAAACCACCACGGAGGCGAAGGACAAGATGTAAAGTAGACTCCTTCTGGATATTGTAATCAGCCAAAGTACGCCCATCCTCCAGTTGCTTGCCTGCAAAGATCAGCCTCTGCTGATCTGGAGGAATCCCTTCCTTGTCCTGGATTTTAGCCTTCACATTATCAATGGTGTCTGAACTCTCAACCTCCAGGGTGATGGTCTTTCCAGTCAATGTCTTCACAAAAATCTGCATTCCTCCACGCAGCCTCAACACCAAATGCAGTGTGGATTCCTTCTGAATGTTGTAATCTGCAAGGGTCCTCCCATCTTCAAGCTGCTTGCCTGCAAAAATCAACCTCTGCTGGTCTGGTGGAATGCCCTCCTTATCTTGGATCTTGGCCTTCACATTATCAATGGTGTCCGAATTCTCTACCTCCAGAGTGATTGTTTTTCCGGTGAGCGTCTTCACAAAAATTTGCATGCCACCACGAAGACGGAGAACCAAGTGAAGGGTGGACTCCTTCTGAATGTTGTAATCTGCAAGGGTCCTACCATCTTCAAGCTGCTTGCCAGCAAAAATCAACCTCTGCTGGTCGGGTGGAATGCCCTCCTTATCTTGGATCTTGGCCTTCAAATTATCTATGGTGTCTGAACTTTCCACCTCCAAAGTGATAGTCTTCCCAGTCAAAGTCTTCACAAAGATCTGCATACCACCACGAAGGCGAAGGACCAAGTGAAGAGTGGACTCCTTCTGAATATTGTAGTCGGCAAGGGTCCTTCCATCTTCAAGCTGCTTACCAGCAAAGATAAGCCTCTGCTGGTCAGGTGGGATGCCTTCCTTGTCTTGGATCTTAGCTTTAACATTGTCAATAGTATCTGAACTCTCGACTTCCAAGGTAATGGTCTTGCCAGTAAGAGTCTTAACAAAGATTTGCATACCACCACGAAGGCGAAGCACCAAGTGAAGGGTAGATTCCTTCTGAATGTTGTAGTCAGCAAGGGTATGACCATCTTCTAGCTGCTTTCCAGCAAAGATCAGTCTCTGCTGGTCAGGTGGGATGCCCTCCTTATCCTGAATTTTAGCCTTGACATTGTCAATAGTATCAGAACTCTCAACTTCCAAGGTGATAGTTTTACCAGTGAGGGTTTTCACAAAGATCTGCATTCCACCTCTTAGACGGAGGACCAGATGGAGTGTGGACTCCTTCTGAATGTTATAGTCGGCAAGGGTGCGGCCATCCTCTAGTTGTTTGCCAGCAAAAATAAGCCTCTGCTGGTCTGGAGGGATTCCTTCCTTGTCCTGAATCTTGGCTTTGACATTGTCAATAGTGTCAGAGCTTTCCACCTCAAGTGTGATAGTTTTCCCGGTGAGGGTCTTTACAAAGATCTGCATACCACCCCTGAGACGAAGGACCAAGTGAAGGGTGGACTCTTTCTGGATGTTATAGTCAGCAAGAGTGCGACCATCCTCGAGCTGTTTACCAGCAAAGATAAGCCTTTGCTGGTCTGGTGGGATCCCTTCCTTATCCTGGATCTTGGCTTTCACATTATCAATGGTGTCAGAGCTTTCGACCTCAAGGGTTATGGTCTTGCCGGTGAGAGTCTTCACAAAGATTTGCATCTGTTAGGACGACAAAAACATAACATCAGATTTGCTAATAAAAATCATTTACCTCCTCAATGAAACATGTCAAAAACTATCAATTTTAAAAATTATGAGTCAAACTTCTCAATGAAGGGTTTTTGATATTTGAATAGTTTCATAATTACCAAAGAATTCCCAAGAACCAATATATTATCAAGGGAAAAGAAACAAATCAAAGACTGTACTGAAAAATCTAATACTTTAAAAGCACTATAGGACTCAAGAACAGCCACAGTTCCACAAAAAGCTAATCAATTTTTTACGTAATTCACCATATGTCAACAAACAAATTATTTTATATAGATCAAGAAATACCTAAGCTCGTAAATAAAAAATCATAATATACGGAAAATTCAATCAAGAATCCACCTTCAACAAATTAAACAAAAAATTATGAACAATCGGGCAGATTATTGAGAAGAAAATTACCTTGAAAGGCTTGAATGCAAAGAGCAGAAGAGAATCTTCGTAAATTTAGAGGAGATAGATTTCGATATTTGGAGGCCCCTAGCGATTGGGCACGTTATTTATTGTGGGGGTTAACGAATTTTGCGGACGTAAAGTATTTGATAGCAGACAAATTGTAACGTGCCACGCGTTACATCAATCCTCGCACGGCACGCATTCTTTTCGCATGACCGGGTGTAAGTTGGACTTTACGCTCCACTAATAATAATACGAGTGTAATACGGATTTGCTCTTTTATCCCATACGGCAAGTCGTTATTTTTATAGGATTACCAGTTAAACAACTAGGAAATGTTTTGTTTTATTTTATTTCTCTATTTTCTTAATTAAAAATAATCTCTTAGTTGTAACTTTTTGTATATTCCTTATTATCAAAACGGTTAACAAGATAATTATTCGTTTAGACGATCTGCAAGACATTAGGCTGATTTGCTATGTGTTGGTATTTAATTTATCTTCTTGTTGTAATAACCCTGGAATACGTGAATATCTTTATGGTCAGTAAAATAACTTGGCGGTCCTCCTACTTTTTAAAATTATTCAAAACGTTATTACTTAATGAATGTCAGTTTTAAATTATATTAAACAAAACTACTATTTAAAAAAAAAAAATAGTCCAACAATGATGAAAGTAATGATAATTACTTCTTTTCACTAAAAAAGCGATAAATATATTTTAAATAATTTTATAAATAAAATGGCTAATTGGTAATCGATCCAAAGCCTAAGGATTAAAATGAGATTTATCCCTATTGGAGTTTATCAAAGTTTGATTGCCAAGACATTCTATATCACAGTTTTGATACATCAAATTTGTTCAAAGTCTAAGCTTGGACGCCACGGAAGAAAGTAATGAGATGGATTGATTTTTTAATCCAATTGATGGGAAAATCAACAACGCGAGTTTTCTTGTTATCACTTGCTGTGTTTCCAACTAATCCACAAAAAAAAGAGGGGGGGTGGGGGGTGGGGGGTGGGGAGGAGGAGAAGGACAACACCTAAAGTTTCATCGACTTATTTAATCATATTCAAATATAATTTAAAACCGACATTCATTTTATTTATTTTTTTGGAAAATAAAATAGTAGTTTGATTAATTTGGTTATCTTCAAGTCCAGCCGCCAAAACCCTGCTCCAGGCGTCATTTTAGTTTATTTTCTTTTTTATTTTTTCAAAATAAACCAGTGATGGAAGTAAACTGGATGATGAAAATAGGCAAAAATACTCCATTTCAAATTCTGTCCCCGAGAGCAGTTACATTTATGTAACAGTAGAGCCTTCATGATCGGCTTTTTCTGGAAATTTTCTAACACCATAACCACAAAATTCTTTAACTGCTTCATTTTGAAAAGAAGACCACATATTATTGGAGCCTTCACCTACTTCCCTAATTCCTATAGAATTTTTAGGAGAAAATGCTGATGCACCGACGCTTTCTTTAACTGAACAAATTGTATAAAAAAATAGAATAAAATAAAATAACATATTGAACAAATGGAACCCCACGGCAAAGAAACCAGATAAATCACCCTGTTAACTGAACTTATGTTTATTCAAGAAAATAATTCTCCGAGAGGAATATACTAACATAACAAAGATAGTTCAACAACAATAAACCAAAATAAGCTTCAAACAGTTTTCACAAACTTATTTAAGCCATTTTACCAATGGCAAGCAGCGTTAACCACACAGCTTAGACATGAATGAGAAAGTCTTAAACATAAAAAATGGAAGTAAATAAAAAACACACTTCACAGATGACAAAACTCAGAAACCTCCACGAAGTCGGAGCACAAGATGCAGAGTGGACTCCTTCTGGATGTTGTAATCAGCAAGAGTCCTTCCATCATCAAGTTGCTTTCCAGCAAAGATCAACCTCTGCTGGTCTGGTGGAATCCCCTCCTTATCCTGGATCTTAGCCTTAACATTATCAATTGTGTCCGAACTCTCAACCTCCAATGTGATGGTTTTTCCAGTGAGTGTCTTCACAAAAATCTGCATACCACCGCGAAGGCGAAGAACCAAGTGGAGAGTAGATTCTTTCTGGATGTTATAGTCTGCAAGAGTCCTTCCATCTTCAAGCTGCTTCCCGGCAAAAATCAGCCTCTGCTGATCTGGTGGGATACCCTCCTTGTCTTGAATTTTGGCTTTCACATTGTCAATCGTGTCAGAGCTTTCTACCTCAAGAGTGATTGTTTTTCCTGTGAGGGTTTTCACAAAGATCTGCATACCACCACGGAGACGAAGCACCAAGTGGAGGGTTGACTCCTTCTGGATATTGTAGTCAGCAAGAGTTCGGCCATCTTCAAGTTGTTTGCCAGCAAAGATCAACCTCTGCTGATCAGGTGGGATGCCCTCCTTGTCCTGGATCTTAGCCTTGACATTGTCAATTGTGTCAGAGCTTTCAACCTCCAAAGTTATAGTTTTACCAGTCAGGGTTTTCACAAAAATCTGCATACCACCCCTCAGACGAAGCACCAAATGAAGGGTTGATTCCTTCTGAATGTTGTAGTCAGCAAGTGTGCGTCCATCCTCAAGTTGTTTGCCAGCAAAGATGAGCCTTTGCTGGTCTGGCGGGATCCCTTCCTTATCTTGAATTTTGGCTTTGACATTGTCAATGGTGTCCGAGCTTTCAACCTCAAGGGTGATGGTCTTTCCAGTGAGGGTCTTTACAAAGATTTGCATGCCACCCCTCAGACGAAGGACCAAGTGCAAGGTCGACTCCTTCTGGATGTTATAATCAGCGAGTGTGCGCCCATCCTCAAGCTGTTTACCAGCAAAGATAAGCCTCTGCTGGTCTGGTGGAATCCCTTCCTTGTCTTGGATCTTGGCTTTGACATTATCAATGGTGTCGGAGCTTTCAACCTCAAGGGTTATTGTTTTTCCAGTGAGAGTTTTCACAAAGATTTGCATCTATTGGATCACAGAACCACCACATAAGTATATACTCATACAGAACAACCAAATGAAATAAGCAATACTTACATACCATACACGTTCACTCTATTTACGACTCAAAAGAGGCAAATACATAACAACATCTACCATAACCAATAACACTGAGTGGAACAAGATGTCATCACTACATAATTCAAAGACACTTTATGCTTCTCATCAATGTGCAGGTTTCTCAAAGAAAAAATTAACCGCAAATAGATAAAGGCAAAAAGATGAAAAGATATTTTCAAGAACAACCAATCATCATAAAGAAAGATTTCGCTATATCTTTTTTTTTTTTAATTGAGAAACAACAGCCCGCTGGAGTTGATTTTTTTTTTCCAACAAATCTTATAGAATTAGAAAATATACGCATATTAAACACCAAAAAATTTAAAATGATCTCAGAAAGCGTACTAAGACACCATCAATCAGAAACTAACTAAAATCCACCAAGCTAATTATTAAGTGTCAGATAGCCATAATTATCAATTCAAACAACAAATAAGCGATCGCCTATCTACAGCTAATCAAAAGAAAATAATTAACATAACACCATATGAAGATGAACAATACAAAACCAAACCCTAATTCACAAATTAATCGACAAAACATCGCATCATGGCATCTAAATCAATCCTTAAACTAAGTATTGATAAAAACAAAAAAAGATAAACCAAACCACTAATTACAATAATCATTTAACCAAACCACTAAGGACAGTAATCATTATTACCTTGAAAGAGAGATTCGAAGAAAGCCTTTCAAATTGAAAGTGAAGATTACCTTAGAAGCGATGAGAAAACAAGACCCGAGGTCCTAAATTTATAGCCGCGATTGACAATTGCAATGACGATATTGCCCAAAATCAATCCAACAGAAAAATGCCACGTGTTCAATATTGAAGTGTCCTTTCCTGGCCCACACGCCGAGATGAGTTTTTCTATATTCCTTGCTTGGTTGACAGCGAGGAAGAAGCGGAGATCTTTAGAGTATTGTTTGGCATCTGGTTGTAATGTGTACAACGCGCGTTTAATAAGAGTGTGCCACGCTGGCTTGTGTAGTTTTTTTTTTTCATCATTTAAGTTTAAAGATATAAATTTATTTTGAAAAAATTAAAAATAAGTTAATTTGAAAAGAAAAATGTAACTTTTGATGTGTTTATTAACTGTATTAATATAATTGAATCAAACTACCGAGATTTTGGAGTAAGAAAAGTTTCAATTACGAAAAGAACATGGGATTGAAAATTCTGGATTAGATAAATAATTTATGTTGAGAATTTTTTATAAGATTAAAAAAACCATTGAGATTTATTGATTATGCAAAGAGATTAGTCCATTAGAGTTAGAGAATTTTCAATCAGACTATAAATTTCAATAATATCATATGCTATGTTAGTTTGTGCGCAAGTTTGGTTAAATATTTCGTGCATTACAATCTAAATGCATAATGGAACAATATCGTCCATATATAGTAGCATGTTCAATCAAATAATAGTAATTCGTTACAATAAATAATTGGTTACACCATTGTAACTTACTGATGTGAGTAAAAAAATACGGCACTTGAGGTATCAACAAAAGATATATCCATTCGATATGTGTATAATAAATCCGAGCTCCATTCGAGATGATTGTCGACTTGTTTAACGTACTCTCAACATCAAAGTTAGCTCCACCACAAGGTATACCAATAAACATGAGACTATCTAATCTGAAAAATATAAATTATATATATAAAAGGATTAATTTTGGATTATCCCTATCGTGACTTGATTATTTTTAAATCACTTTCTTGATGTTTTAAATCCTTAATTTACCTTCTTTTTCTGTTAAGAATACAAAAAAAAAAAAAATCATCTACTCAATCCCATTTCCCCCTTATCTTTATAATAAAAATAGAGTAACTTAAAGTTTTAAAAATAATAAATTCACTAAAAATAATCTGATATTTGCCCTTTCCAAAATTATCACCTTTTCTGCATATAAGAAGTTAAGTGTAGTTCTATTTTATTTTTTCAGAATTAATTGGGGGTGTGAATACCAGTAGTCAAATGCTCAAATAATATAAGATGCTCATCGCATGATTTACATGACTTACTATTTTCATGTCTTCACTCTTCATGGTGAAACGAAATCAAATTACCACGTGCCCATGCTTCATGCATGAGCGTGGGTTTGATCACCATCCACTTAATAATTAATTAGTTATATCTTTTTATTTTCTCCTGAAAAAAACAATCAGTAACCTTATCCATTGTAACATCTTTACATCTTCTGCCACTAAGGTTAAAATTTTGGATGCCGTCACTATTGCATAATCGAATGGATTGAAATCAAAACTAATTTGAATGAAAATCAGAATAAATTATTTTCTCCAATCATGGATCTTGAAATGACAAAATGATCTTGAAATGACAAAATGATAATAGTTTATATTCTCATTATTACATTGGTCTTTAATTAATTATCATCATTATCATTATTATAATAGTATTCATTATTTAAAAAATTATTGTTAATAATAATAATAATTAAATAATAAATAATTTTAAAAATAAAAGCAAATGACTAACAACAATAATAACGACTAAAAACAACAGCAATAGTAAGATAACTAAAACAATAATAAGAATAAGAAGAAGAAGAAGAACAATGATGATAATTGTTTTGGTATTCGATTCTATTAGAATCCCACATCTATAGGTATGGTACTAGTTGGTAGTTTATTAACCCTAAAGCACTCTTTTATAGGTTGATTTTTAAAAGTGAGTTCTATCTCGTAGACTCATAATTGAAATTCTAATTAAGCAACCCAAGAGGAGGGTGAATTGAGTTTATAAAAAATATGCAATGCTTTAATAAAAATTAATGCAAATTTTAAATAAATTCAAAATAATAATAAACCAATCAAAATGTAAAGAGATAAGGGAAGAGAGATTCAAACACAATGATTTTTACATGATTCGACCAACATCGCCTACGTCCATGCCTCTAAGCTCACCGGACTTAAGCATTACATTATCCAACCTTCCAAGGTTTCAAGAACTTTTACAATTGACTTCACAGGTGTTAATCAACTTTTACAACAAAAAATTATCTCAAATCTCTTAACCTAAGTATTTTTCCACACTTACAATAACTTAAAAATAAAGATTACAAAAGAATTTTCTTCACATAATGTTATATTTACAAATAAAAGCTCAAAGTGTGATTAAATGATATAATGTCAAGTTTAAAGCTCAATAAAGATTGTATACTCAGTAGCAAACTTAATGCTAATTGTTGGATCTCTTAAAATTTGAATTTAATTTAGTCATTTTATAGTTGAAGCTGAAAACTAGTCGTTGTTGACTTTCTGTCCAAAGTTAGATCATTGTCAAGAACAAAACGGATACTATTTTGACTTGAGCAAGTTACCGTTATGCAAAAGTTCAAATTTTCATATCACTGTCTTCATGCTATCGGAGTGTCGTTAGTGTCCAGAGACCTACAAAAAGTTGTCAGCGTACAATTTTCTACAATTCGATTTATCGTTAGTGACCAGAAACTAAACTCTCAATTTTGTTCGTTGTCAGTTAGCTATTTTCTTTTAAATAATTTGCCGTTATTGTCCATAAACTCAACTTTCAATTATTTTCGATGTCAGTTAGTTGTTTTCTTCTAAACAGTCTGCCATTATTGTCCAGAAACTTAACTTTCATTTTTGCAAGATAACGGTTAGCCATTTTAAGATATCGGTTAACTGATTTTTTCCAAAATTAAAATCTTGCTTTAAGGTGATCGTTTTGCTAAGAATCCATTTGTTTTTATTCTTTTCTCAATTCATTGTACGGCTTAAATATTTTGAACTAATTAATGACTTCTTCAAACTTAATCAATTTTAAGACATGTTTGTTATCATTAAAATCATCATTATGGAAACACATATGTTAACAATAATAATTGGTATCAAAGTAGTTTGATTCTCTAAAGTTGGCCCTTGCCACAACGATCCTAGCTTCATGACCTTGTGGGCTCGTAACAATTGGTATCAGAGTAGTTTGATTCACTTAGTCAGGGTGCGTGGAATGTTGCAGACGCCAATCCTGAAAGATGGTGGAATGTTAGGATTCTATATCAACTAAGTATGAAACTAGTTACGATTTTATTATCTCCAAGGCACCCTCTTCTTATAATCCAATTTTTAAGAGTGAGTTCCATGTTAAATTCTTCCATATAGATTTGTAACAAATTCTATCTTTGGTTTGATTGAACTAGCTACTAAAATCAATTTATCACAATCCATATTTCAATCGTATTAGCTACTATAATCAAATCAATCATAATCTAAATTCTAGCATTATTTAGTATTCATCAGCATCAATGCTTGACTAGTGATGATTTGCTTTGGTGTGAAACCAACAACTACCAATGCAATAGCAATGAGCAACTCCATGAAGGCAACGCGATTTTGGTGTTGCAATAGATGGCATCTACTAGTTCCATTTTATGTTCACATGGATTAGGGATTTGGTGATTTTCATTCCATTTTTTTCATTTTATATTTTGTATTTTAATTTTTGGATAAGTTGGGATTTGAAAATTTAGTTTAGGGTATTTTAGTCAGTTCTGAGTGTAGGGTTATGATTCCTAGCCCCTCAGGAATCATAACTCCGGTAATGGATCCTAATATTGTGCAAGCCCCATGAAATTCATTCTCATTTCTTTTCTCATTTAACTAAACATACTATGCTCTTATATTCGGTAACTTTCATTCTCATTGATTAGTATTAAAAATTGTATTTTCTTCAAGGGGTAAAACTTTTATTTTGTCATTATATTATAATTTATATTATTATTTATGCAATATATTAGGAATTATTAACTATGTTTTAACTATATTTTAATTTTATATATTTTTGTGTCTTTATTAGGTAAACTATTAATTTCACGTAATTCAAGGCTCCAAACAGATAAACAAATGTCAAATTTGAATTCCAAAGATCTGAAAACCTTAAGATGAGTCAAGATCAACTTAAAATTGAACTTGTGCAAAAAAAGTTGACTTTTTCTATTTATCAAGCACTGGTTGGATGATAAAATGGGCTTATAATATATATGAATGCACTAGATAGCAATTAATTTTGACTAAATCTCAACCATTCATAATTCAATGGCCACGATCACGCCATGAGGCAATGGTTAGTGAAGCAATTTGGAAGATCCCAACCTTTGTATTCAGGTCAACCCAATCCACCATTAACTTGTCAAATCTCAACCGTTTTTTAACCAAATTGGACATTGTATATGACGCCACATGTAATGTTGACTTTTGATGTTTGACCAGCTGTTGGATCTTGATGTAATGGTTATGTGGAGCACGTGCATAAAGCTTATGGTGGATCGTAAAATACTAGATTATGAATGTATTTTTCTATAAATAAAATCTCATTTTTATGATTTGGACATCTCTCTTCTTCTTAATTTCTCTCAATTTTCATGTAATCTTATTTTTCAGGTGTGTTTTAATATTTTGCATAATTTTTTTTATAAATAAATTCAATTTTATTTTCAATTTTAGTTGTTTTCATTCCTTTTAATTATGAGTAATTTAATTTTAATAATTATTTTTATTTTAATTATGCTTAGCTAAATAATAATAGTTAGGGTAAGGTAAAACTCTTAGAAAATAAATATGATTTAATCAAATTCTATTTTTAATTATATAAACTAAAGTATTTTCTATTTAATTTTATACATATTTTATATTTTGAAATTTTAATTTATTGTAGAGCAGAAAAGAAATTTGGCACAATAAATTCTTAATATCTTAATATAAGGTATGGTAAAATTATATTTTGATTTATTGTACGTAAATTAAATTTTGGCACAATAAATACTTAATTCATAATAAAATTAATGAAAAAATAATGATAATTTATACAATTAATCTTTTGAGCAATAAATCTAAATAAAAATGGTAAAACGAATTTATTAAATCTTATTTACTACTAAGAGTGGATTCATAAACTTAACTAATTTAATTTTATAATTTCACTTAAATTAAATTACATATATTTTAGTTTTATTTTCATTTTTAGATAAAATAAATTAAACATATTAAATATTTTCTATGTGGATTGATCTCAAACTCACCAAAGTATAATATAACAAGACACTCTTATACTTAGGAGTTAAAAATCTCTTTTAAATCGTGTCACTCATTACTGATTAATAGATACACTATTAAAAATAAATCACAAGATCTTTTCTTTAAAGAGGCCAATAATTGTTTTTGACTTAGAACAATAGTTTAATATTTAAAGAGTAAGATGGATTTACAATATATTTTAGGGTGCTTTTTTTTTTGGGTGAAATGGCATCTTTATATTTGTTTCATAAAATGGAAGTGATTAGTTTTAATGAAATTAAAAAAATATATTTATCTTATATTTTAAAATAATATCTATAAAAAAATGTATTTAATTGCTTATCTAAAAATATAGGAACAATGAAAGTGAGTAATTAAAAAGTATTTTAAGAATACTTTTTCAAATAACTTTGTTTGTTTCAAATTTATATAATGTTTTATTTAATATTTATCCACTTATTTTAGAGAATATAAACTTATAAATTTATAATAAATTAAATATTTAGAGTAGGTATGACATAAGTAAGTTTTTTATTATTTTTACTAATAATTGAAGCTTTAAGAAGATGCTGTGACAATTATAATTTTTCAAGACAATTTAGAGCTGATAATTTTAATACATCAAGAAAAACAAAATAATGCGTCAATATTTACCAGTAACATATTCAAATACATATTAATTTACTAAAAAATATATATATTAGCTAATTGATTTGACAACATATGGCCTCTTAAGTGTTTTTTTAGTATGACTTATTTAATATCCATAAATAATTATTTAATTCTATAAGATTTTTAAAATTTTTAATATTATTTGTTTTTTTTAGTTTTTTTAAATTAAATAAGTTATTATGTCTTTATTATAAAAAAAATCAAATTTTGGACTTTTGAAAGTAAAGATTGAAAAGCTTTTTTAAAATGTAAAATTTCTAAAATATCATTTACTTGTTTGATAATATTATTTCATTTATTTGGTAATGTAACTTAAAAAATTTACTTACTAAAATAATTTTATAATTTTTAATAAAAATTCTCATTAACAAATAATTTTTTTTATAAAAGTTATTTTTATAAAAATTTTACTAATAAACATTATATTTAAATAAGCTCTATTTGAAAAATTATACCAAATGAAGCCAAAATCATAAATACTCCTTCAATTTCATAAATAAATGTAAATCATACCTTATACTTTCCTTCTCAAAAGTTACAAAATGGTAACAATTTGTTTTCTTAAAAAATGGGAACATTGCAAATAGAAGAATTAACACTATGTTTACTTCCCTTGAATGGGTTTCATTACCCTAATTACTTTTCAAAATAACACAGAATTTGAAATTGGAATAGTGGACCCTACAAAAGTTTGGAAATGAAATATGGAGGTCTAATTCCCTTGGGTGGTTGAGAATTATAGTCACTTACATTGAAGAGATGAAATTGCCCCCAATAAATTTTAATAACTCCAATTTTATCCTTCAAATTAAAGCAAAATATAAAAGCCCAAAATTCATCAAAAAAGAAAAGAAAAATGTATGTACTCTTGAAATCCTTAACTCGGCCACAGTCTCTAGCGCCAGCGTCCTATATCTCCAAATAAGTAAATGATTCATTTTTCCCTTTTATATATCTTATAATGAAATATTTTCATCTTTTGTTCTTATTCTTTTTTATGACACTTTTCTTTAAAATATAGTGAAATATTTTTATCAAAAAAGACTCGTCTGTTAATTTGTTTTGATTTTTTCTATTGGTAAAACTAAGAGTGTCAAGTGAAACTTATTTTGAAGAGATCGTTTCTGCCCGTGAGTCATTGGGTAAACCACTTGATTTGATTTATGGGTTCTTTTTTTATTACATTTGTCGAGGCTGAGTTTGAGGGGCTGGTTTGTGACTTTGCATGGGCTGATTATTATTATTTGCTAGTGCAAATTTGAGAAGACATAGTAGGCTTTTTGGCATTCATTGTAGGTCTTCTAAAAAGACATTGCTGCTTTAATATCACTGTAATAAGATCTAAGTGATGATTAAAAATAATAATAATAATTTGAATAAGAAAAGATATGCATGTGCAAAAAAACAATAAGCGAAAATGATTATGCTTGCTGCTTGATTGTGGTCTACCATTAGCATATTGTCACTGGATGATTACTTTGCGTAGCAACCCATGTGGTATTTAGATAATTTCTAACATAAAAGTTGCTAAGTATGCCTATCGAACTTCTCAAGCTAGTCAAGTAAGGATGGTTGCGAGAAAGCTAGAGAGAAGAGAGAGCAATATAACCAAAGAGAATTTTATTACTCCAAGGAGAGAATATAAGAAAGTTTTAAAAGGATGCTTGAGTTGCTTGTACTTGGTTTGTGGTATGGTGTTGAGCAAAATGGTAGGTGCCATGCCTTATTTATAAAAGGGGCATTGTCTAGAGCCTTCCACGCAACTTATGCAACTTGCCTAAAAATCTACTAGGTTCTAGAATACACAAGTGTATAATTATTTAGATATTTATAAGTACTAGTGTGTTGTTGAGATTTCTATAATTAGGCCGGGCTGGCTCACTTTGGCTTGTGAATTTAGATAATCTACTTGCTAAGCGCATCACGGTTCGCTAATGTATGAGGTGGCCCATTGCTAAGCGCACCCTATTGTTTAACGCACCCTTCTTTTGGACAGTCTTTTACTGAACGTACCCATGTATGCCAATTTAACTTCTATTGGTGGCAAATTTGAGCAACCCATGATAATATGCTACAATATAAATGGAAATTCAATAAATTAATATAGCCAAATGAAAAAGATTAAAATAATAAAGAATAAATAATACTGCTATACAATTTTTATTGTACTCATTAATGCACTAATTTATTATAGAATAAATTTATAGTAACAAGTGTCGATCCCATGAAGAGTTAGATTTAATTAGGCGTAGGGCTAATTTTCTAAGTGTATATGTGAGTTGGTTGGAAATGAATTTTCTTTTTATCTTAAGACTTAAAATAAAATGGCGAGAATGAATTAAAGATGAAAAATAATCCAAATGAGATGCTTGAGTCTTTAGATTCATACTCAACATTTCACCATGGGTTTAATATTTCTTTTATAGTTCCAATTAATTCATGTGGGGGTTATTTTCATTTTTCGTAATCATTACTGGAATAAATATAGTATCAAGTACTCAGTGTGCGAAAGAGTAATGATCTTCCACTAAGTGTGGTATCAAGAAAACGTTGTATCATACAATAATAATATTTCTGTTGACAACATGACAAGATCATCTACTAAATAGCTTAGAGATACTTTCTGTCAACATTAAGTTAAGACGACTCACAAAATACTAGAGGAGAATTTTCTCTTTAATAAATACAGTACTAAGTGCTCATTGTGCCAAACAGTAACGATCTTTCACTGGGTAGTGATATACTGTGCAAAATTTAGATAAGATACATTGTCTGTCGACAATGAGTCAAAACAACCATACAAATCAGAGAGAAAAAAAAAATAAACTTACCTAATTAAGCACATAGATCAAGTTGAGACTTATCTTCAACTCAAGCTTAAAACTAAATTAGCCACTTATAATTGAATTAGGGGTAAAATGATAATTTTATTAAAATACTTAGAAAATACAAGATGGAGAGAGAATTACATAAAATGGACCTTAAAAATAGATTTAAGGGTGTCAAATTAGGGGAAGCTCTCTATTTATAGATAGAATAGGTAAATCATGGCTATTAGATGAAAATAATTCAGACACTCTGGATTGCACCACATGGCAAACTTTAATTGGTTTGAACGCATCATCAGTCAACACCACATCAGTATTTCGATCTAGTTGCCACGTCATCGGTTAACGCCACATCAATATTTCAGTCCAATAACATCCTGCCACATCCTCAGTCAATGACATATCATCAGTCAATGACACATCATCAGTTAACGCTACATCATCAATTCATCGGTCCAATAAGATGCAGGTACATCATCGGTTAATATCACATTATTAGTCAATCCCACGTTATCGTACCATATATGTGAATAGTATTGTACTTGTGAATAGTACCGTATACGTAAATAATACAAAATACCCTTTTATGCTCCTCCTAAGGTTATCAACCATTTCGAATTAAAAAATACCATCTATTTTACTGTTTAACTTCTCAATAGTCTTGAAATGAGTAAAACATCCCTGAAATAAATAAAATACTTAAAGTATAATAAAACACACATAAGAAAAGCTTAACGGATTTAAATATATAAAAGTAGAAATATTAGTGAGACTTAAAGTATGAAATGATAATTTTACTTTTTATAAATATGTATTCTCTAGTACTCAACAACTACTGTGTTGGCCACGGAGCACAATCTACTACATGTATTCTTTGCTATGCCTAATCACCATAGGAAGTAATATATCCTTCAAATACTTCATCGTGGGATATGATCAGGTATCTATTTGTGTTGCTCTATGTTAGGATTTTGAACCTCTGTTTCCATTATCTGTAGCTATTATGTGAGAATTTTTAACTTTATATTTGTATTATGTGTTGCTAAAATATATGTTGTACTAGACACCATTTTGAAATAATATATGTAAAGGGGCAGCACCATTTTGAATTTAGGTAGTTATTGGAGTATGTAATTTCTAGTGCTCAATCTCAATTAACATATGTGATGGAAACATGCCAAAAAAAAAAGTGTAAAATGGTAAAATAGCAAATATGCTAGAACTAAAAGCATGGAAAAATAAAAATAATAAATGGCAAAAGTTAAAATGCTTAAGTTTTTCTTATGTTGATACAAAGAAGCTTTGACTGAAATGAAATATTAATTAATATTAAATATTAATATTATTAAAAATATTAATATTATTATTTCATTATTAATTTTACTAATTATTATTATTATAATTATTATTATTACTATTATTATTATTATTAACTAATGATATTTTAATAAAATTTAGCTTATTCAAATTTTGACTGCTGTAATTTAAGTAAATAATTTATTTTAATTCTCATTTTTTTATTTCAACTCATTCCTACTTCAATCTATTTTAATTTCAACTCATTTTAATTTCTCACTAGAAAATAAAACATAAATTAATAGTGGTGTGGGATTGATTTGGTCTTTGAAAACCGAAATAAGTCGTGAGAGGATCCGCATTTTAAACCGGATTCCGGATTAGCGCGTGGGTCAAACCGGAACTCGTACATTGAGAGGAGAAAAAGATAATTTAACACAAGATACTTTCGGTCGACTCAATCTATTCATCTATTGCACTGGAACACTGAGACGAGCTAAAGAAGAAGAAAAAACCTATAAATTCTGGTGATCAAACTTAGTTATCTCTTTGCAGAGGTCTCATCATGGCTCCCGTTGGTCCTCGATCCGGTGACGCAATCTTCGCCAACGTGGAACGCGTGGTAACCGTTTGATTCAATTCCTCTTAAAATTTCTGCATTTTTTTTTTCATTTTCAAAAATAATTGCGTTGAATTAACGACTGTTCGTATTTTGAAATTCCGATTCTGCAGAATGCTGAGCTGTTTACATTAACTTACGGCGCCACTGTGCGTCAGCTGCTTACGGATCTGGAGGAGGTTGAGGAAGTTAACAAACAGCTTGATCAAATGTGCGCATTTTCAATTTCATTTTAGTTTAATATTTTTTGGAAAATTTTAATTTGGAGTGAATGATTAGGTACTAGTGAACAATATGTTCCGTTTTTAGGAATTTGCTTTTTTATGCTAGAAGCTGTTTTGTGTTTGATTAAAAAAAAAGAAGAAAGAAAGAAAGAAAATAGAATGAGCAAGCATTTGAGAATCTTTGACAGGCTCTGTTATTGTATTAATAAATCATCTTGAAGTTGGTACTAGACCAGAATTTGATGGAGTTCTTAGGATTCTATGACTACATTAGAACATGATTCCTTTGTACTGAATTATGTTGCAGGGGCTATAATATTGGGATTCGACTGATTGATGAGTTTCTAGCAAAATCTAATGTCACTAGGTGTGTAGACTTCAGGGAGACTGCTGAAGTGATTGCAAAGGTCTGCTTTCACAGCGTAGTGAATATGAAGTAAAAAATTTATTGATATTAGTTGTTTTGAAATCTGTTAATATCCTTGCTTGTAGCCAAAATATGGCTTCTTTATATCAGTTTATGAATTGTTTTCACTTTCCCATGTCACATAGATTGTTATTACTATCAATTGTGTATATCAATATGGTGCAACTGTGTCTGTTTGTGGATGCACAAAGGACGTTTATTATTCTTTGTCTATGATGATTCATGCTTAACAATCTATGTTGATTCATGATATAGACTATGATGGTGTTAGAAATATGTCCATTTGAGCTTTAACGTCGTTGCAATGATTAATCTTTATTCATATGTGGTTGGGCATTTCTGTTATGCAGTTATTAAACAATTTGACATGATGTAGCCTATCAAAGACGTGTTTGTTTTGTTCTGTTGAAAGTTGTGGTTCCTCAGTTTGATTTTGGATACTTGCTGAAATGCGTTTCAAGTTAAATTTTATTCTGCTGTTTTCCTAAAAAGAAATTGTGGATTTATTTGGAATTCTCCTAGCTAAAGTCAAACTCAGGTGGATTTGAATCTTCTATTGTAGAGGCTTTATAATTTGAACTTATGCTTATTTAACTAGAACCAAATCCCTGGCCAAGTTGAGCTGAACTTAAACGCGAGGTTGGAATTGTTTGAGGCCTTTAAATGACTTTCTCAAATTCTAAATGATGTTGCTGTGTTAGTGTGTCTGTAATGTAAAATATTCCTGAACTGTGTACTGATAATTACATTAGTCTACGAATTTTTTCCAATGTGAATGTAGAGAATGCATGATGATAATTTTATGCTTTATCACCATCAGATTTGCTAGGATGCTGCTGAAATGCTACTGAAGGAGTATATCTGAAGATTTTGGGTGTATTCTCATTTAGTTGATTAAATTGTTGAGGCATTAACTATAACAAATTGGATGTAGTTTACTTTATTACATGCAGATTTCTGTAGTTCTACTTTAGGAAAGCCACTGGTGCGTGGAGTGTAGTGAAAATACAGGTCATGGGGTTACCATTTATGTTGAATTCTGTTTGTAATGTTGGGCATCTCTTCAAAGTAGTAATTAGGGCTGTAGTTGAAAGACCACTCAACGCCATTGTTGGGTTATCCCTCTGAAACCTACAGAATTCTGGTCTGGATTCAATTGACGCTCAAAATAGTAATTAAAGCTGTCGGCTATCAGCTTTGGACAGATTCTGATACTTGGTGGTTCTGTTGTTTTACTTTTTTCATTTTCTTTTCAGCTTGGATTCTTTGGCTTTTCTATGACTTGTATTTAATTGATGTGTTTTGATTCATAAAGCCAACCTTTTGATTCATAAATACTTTCTCAGTCTCTACTTCTGGAAACGAAATGGCTCAATTCAAATGATCTCTGATGAACACAGGTAGGTTTCAAAATGTTTTTAGGGGTTTCTGCATCCGTGAGCAACTGGGATGCTGATGGGACATGTTGCAGTATAATTTTGGAAGATAATCCCCTGGTGGATTTTGTTGAGCTTCCTGATACCTGTCAAGGCCTTTATTATTGCAACATCTTGAGTGGAGTTATTAGAGGGGCCCTTGAGATGGTGAGTGCTATTCCTTGTATTCAGAGTTTTTTTTTTTTTATTTTTTTTTTTTTTTCACAATGTTTCTGTGGGTTTTCTTTTACTTTTTATTATTTTTTTTTTTATTGTGTGCTATGTACTACTTTTAGACTCTTGCATGCCCCCTGCTGAAATTGCAAGGCTATGTGCCGGTAATTTGACATTGTTTTGTATACTAAGTGAGGATGTTATTAGTGGATGAATTCAACATAGATGAGTGTGTCTCCTAGATTGAAGCTTTTAAGAAGATTCTGTTTTAAGCAGTTCTGTAATGGAAGTGAATATTATGAATCTCTAAACCTCTTATATTGCTTTTATGTTGTGTGGTTGGTTCGGGTATCTCCTTACTGTAAATGTAAGAAAAGAGATTAAGAAAGAGGATTTGTGTCCCTTATGGTATTGACATCTCATTTCTTAACTATTTGATCCCATTGTTTGCTGTAAAAATATCATTCTTTCTTTTTTATTTTTATCTAAGGATCTGAGTTTCGAAAGAGTCCATTATATTGATAGAGTGAGATCTGTGGTTGAGTTATGTTGGGGGAGGAATGGTCCATGGTCTTTCAACTTATTTTGTTCTATGTGTGCTCAGTGCTGGAGCTTAAGAAAACATGGATGGTGCTCGTGCCCGCATACTTTTTACCTCTTGTGTTTTTCTTCTCTTCCTTGTCAGTGTTGGTGTGCTGAATTTTCTTCCATCTGCAGGTTTCAATGAAAACTGAAGTCACTTGGATCCGTGATGTGCTTCGAGGGGATGATGCATACGAGCTGCAGGTGAAACTTCTGAAGCAAGTCCCAGAAGAATATCCATATAAGGATGATGAGTAATATCCTGTATTGGTGCTTGATGTCGACATACTGAGTTTACATTCTTGCTCTTCATTTTCCCTAAAGAATATCAATTTTAACAGCTTGTTCTCTGTATAAATATTCACGTTGGAGAAACTTTGAATCGGTTTTCCATTTTCAAATACATGCTAATGTTTCCGGATTTATCAGCTTTCTGAACAAAGTCCAGCAAGCTAGTTGCCCATACATAAACATTAAAATGAGAAATTAGAAGTTGCACCCGGGAGAAACATTGATGCATTTTCCTCCAATTCTTTGCAATCAAAGTTGCAATTAAGTTCGTGGTAGTCGGAGAGGAGAAGGCAATTTCCACATCATTAATTGGTCCACATGGCACCATTTTCTGATGCCGACAAAACTATCATTATATACATTCAGTGATCTTTTCTTAATTTTGCAAGTATCATGTTCGTCTTGAGTAATGAAGTAGCCGGTAGGCACTTGGCAGTCGGCAATGTTTGCTGTAATATCACACCTTTTGCGTTTGAATTTTGTGAGGGTAGCTGTCGTGACAAATCATAAAAATTACAGTGCGAAAAGCATTCATGAATGACACATCTTATAGATTCTTCTTTAATGTATTAAATGACAAAGAAATGAGGCTTACGCTGGTGGCTTTATAGCCTCAACTTATGAAGCACAGTCCAGTTATATTATTACTTTGCCGCCAAAGCCACTGACATGTATCTATGATCGCGGTGGGTAACGTGGCAGCAATCCAGTCAACTAATAGCATTCATATAAAAAAAATATCAGAATAAAGTGTTTATTTCTCTAAAACGAAAAACATACATAAAAGCTCATAGGGTGAAGCTGCATATTCACTTGAAAAATGTTATATGTGAATAAACTCAATATGTTTTTAATTAACGGCAGTTCCATATAGTTTTAACATGTTTTTGCTATTATTTTTCAATATACTATAATCTCATATGATTTTAAAGATTATTCTATCACTGTTCTTAAATTTTTTTTTGGGTAAATATTAGTATTCTATTTACTTAGAACATGCTGCATAAATTTAATTAGTAAAATTTTATATTATTAAAATAACACTAATATAATTTATCATTAAGAACAATTTAATAAACTAATGGACTTTTGATCCAGTGGAAAAACCCTTTCACTTATAATTGTGAGCTCAAGGGTTTGAGCCTCTATAAAACTATTATGGAGGTTAATTTTAATTCTCCCTCAATTATCAAATAATTGAATGGAGATAGTTTTTTCCTTACAAAATATGAGTATAATAGACATCTATCAAATATTTGAGAGAGTTTAAGAGTCTGGGCAACGAAGCATCCCTTGAATATTCCTTGAATATTTGAAAGGGTTTAAGAGTCTAGATAGTGCTTCAGTGGTGAATGTATGGCGAGGAGGTCTCCCCCAACAATATAGTTTGCAATATAGTTGTGAGTGGAGTAAGCATCCCTCGAATATTTGAGAGGGTTTAAGAGTTCAAATGTATGGTGAGGAGGTCTCTGTGACTCGAATATTTGAGATGGTTTAAGAGTTCTGAATGTATAGCGTTATTTGAAAGGGTTTAAGAGTTTAGGCAGTGCTTCAATAGTAAATGTATGGCGAGGAGGTTTTCCCCAGCAGTATAGTTTGCAATATAGTTGCGAGTGGAGTAAGCATCCCTCCAATATTTGAGAGGATTTAAGAGTTCTAAATGTATGGCGAGGATGTCTCTGTGACTCGAATATTTGAGAGGGTTTAAGAGTTTTGAATGTATGCCGAGGAGGTCTCTGTGACTCGAATATTTGAGAGGGTTTAAGAGTTCTAAATGTATGGCGAGGAGGTCTCCGTGAATGTATGGCGAGGAGGTCTCCCCCAACAGTATAATTTACAATATAGTTTGAACGTGAGTGAAGTAGGCATCCCTTGAATATTTGAGAGGGTTTAAGAGTGTAGGTAGTGCTTCAGTGGTGAATATATGGCGAGAAGGGGAGTAGGCATCCCTTGAATATTTGAGAGGGTTTAAGAGTCTGGGCAATGTTTCAGTAGTGAATGTATTACGGAAGGTCTCTCTCAGTAGTATAGTTTGTAAATATTAATATCGGTTTAAGAGTCTGAGCAGTGCTTTAGTAGTGAATGTATGGTGAGGAGGTCTCACTCTGAAAGTTTAAGAGTCTGAGCAACGAAATATGAGTGAAGTAGGCATCCCTCGAATATTGAAGAAGGTTTAAGAGTATGAGTAGTACTTTAGTGATGAATGTATGGCGAGGAGGTCTCCCCTAATAGTATAGTTTGTAAATATTAATATCAATTTAAGAGTATGGGCAATGCTTCAGTGATGAATGTATTGCGAGGAGTTCTCCCCTAAAAAGTTTAAGAGTCTGGGCAACGAAATGTAAGTAGAGTAGGAATCTCTCGAATATTTGAGAGGGTTTAAGAGTCTGGACAGTGCTTCAGTAGTGAATGTATGGTGAGGAGGTCTCCCCCAGCAGTATAGTTTGCAGTATAGTTTATAAATATTAATATCGGTTTAAGAGTCTAGGCAATGCTTCAGTAGTAAATGTATGACGAGGAAATCTCTACCAGCAATATAGCTTGTATCTTATGTAATATCAATAAATTTTTGCATAACAGACTTAAAAAAAAAAGGATAATCTAATAAAATACTATTATTTGGGGCACTCAAATAGCTCTTGCACACCTTCTTGAGTTTAATTTTTTTTTCCTTTTCCTTTCCTTTTTCCTTTTTGACAACAAATCTCAATGAAAGACATCAAAACACAATCTCTCGGTGTTTCTACTGATTCTTACAATAATATAAGAAATGTAAAATTCCTAAAGAAAGAAAATAAGGAAGAAGGATAAGTATGAAAAAGAAAAACAATGAATTGCACCAGTGAAATAAGAAAAATATTGATTTGTCCCTTTTAAATTTCTTTGAATTAATCCATAGGTCTGATCCACTCATCCAAAATCATGTAACTTCAAATTAACTACAATGATAAAGGATCAGTATTGTGAAAATAAGCACATACCCACAGTGAATTGCACAAGTGAAATAAGAAAAATATTGATTTGTCCCTTTTAAATTTCTTTGAATTAATCCATAGGTCTGATCCACTCATCCAAAATCATGTAACTTCAAATTAACTGAAATGATAAAGGATAAGTATTGTGAAAATAAGCACATACCCACATGCATCAATTTCTTTTTGCTTTGGTAAATATTTTTTTTGTGGGTGTAAAGAAAGAATATATAAATATTTATTGAAAAAGATATGGTGGAGGACAATCTTAATATTTCAAGAGTGTGTACAATTAAAATTAATTTTTAAAAATTTATCACATAAGCATACAAATTAAAAAAGTGTTCAAAATAAATTTCGTGAATATCTTATGCCCACACTTCTATATTCGTGGACATGCAGATGCTTGTCCTTGTTACTAACACAATGAGTATCCTAATGGCTCATGTTGTGTGAAATTTAATATATTTGCAAGTGCACGAATTTAGAAATAGAGTAGTGGTAACGAGGTCGAATCCACAGGAATTGTTTTAAAATTGAAAAGTTTAATTTAAATCTAAAATTAATATCAATTCTAGCCTAGTTGACCAAATTGAGTTTTAAGAAGAATTAAGCAAATTAAACTAATAAATAATTAAAGCAAAGGAAAATTTAATAAGACAAAGGTGACCGAGGTTTCAAAATCCACCACTATTCAACTAGTAATTATCCAATTTTGAATTAATCCCCAATTTTAGAGTGACAACTCGAAATCAATCTATGTCATCTCATGGATCTAACAATTAAGGCCAATTAAAATTAATCTCGTGTAGGTTCTTTTTCTGCTTAATGATATAATATCTAAGCATCCCATGTAAACATATTGAATAACAAAGAGTCAAAGTTTTTCTAAGCACTCTGTGTAAACAATTTGATGAAAAACACTGAATCAAAGATAATCATATGTAGACTATATAGATCCAAACATAGAATTAGTCAAATATTAATCTTAATCAATAGTGCATGACAGAATTGGCGAAAAGATTTAATAATATCAACTAATCATGTGAAACAAGAACCATAAACATTAAAGAACATATGTAGGGAATTAATTAAACAAAAAGATAATTATTTCATTGAATAAGGTTTCATCTTTAACCTTGGTATAAGAAAATTAGCTAAACATACTTGAATTGATAGCAACAAAAGAAATAAAATCAGCCATGGAAAAATTAAAATATGCTGCTGCTCCTCTCTGTGCCGTGTGCGTCCTCTTGTGTCTCCTCTATTCAAAAGCCAAAGCTCCTTGTTTATATGGCCATATAGGACTAGACAAAAAAACCGAGGCCTAAAAAAAACCAAACCGAACTGGTGGATCCATTTGGATTTAGATCGGTTTTTTTTCTTATAAATATTCGAATAACCGAGTTATAAAAAAAAAAACCAAAATACCGGTTTGGATTTTGGTTCACTCAGCTGAACCAAAGAACCAAGATATTTTTGTAATTTTACCAAAACATGAAATGTGTTATATATTAATTGGCTATGCAAAATGATTACAATAAACTTGCTCACACACAATTGTTATTTTTATTTTGTGTTGTAGCTATTGCTATTTTTATTTTTCTTTACAACTTTATATTTATTTAGATGGAGTATTAGAGTTTAGATTTGTATTCTTAAATCTTAATATTTTATATTTTGTTAGTACTAGTTAGTAAGACAGTAGTGATAAATGTGTTTTGAATACTTTGTGTTTATTGTTAGTATTTGTAATGAAACCATGATGAATTAATTGTTGAGAAAAATTATTCCATTAATGAGGCCCAACGGGCTAAAAAATTGAAATTCAAAATAGGTCAATTAGGCCTAACCGAAAAAACTAAACTGAACCAAACCATACCGAATTGATCCGTTTAAGTTCAATTCTTTTTGTATTCGGTTCTTATTCGATTCTTTTTATAAAATAACTGAATTTAATCGGTTATGCTCAATCTCGATTCGAACCAAACTGAACCGATCCGTGCCCACCCCTATAGCCATAAGCTGAATTTTTATTGGATTATAATTACAATATTTGCACTTCAAGTCACCAACTCACAAGTGGAAACAAATCAAACAGCTTCCTTTTTTAACTAGCTGCCACGCCACCATTACTTATGTTCCACTTTGAATTGTTTAGCACGGCCCCTCCACTTAAGCTAAAGCCACCAATATGCTTAAATCCTTCTCCAACGTGGCTGTTTTTTTTTTAGTCCATTACTTGCATAGTAAACACTTGCCTAAATAATGACATTAAGAAAATCCTTGTGTTTGTTTCTTTGGCTATATTTTTGTTTTCTAATTTAATCTTCTTCATGCCCTTCGTATCCATAGTCTCCAATTAATTCCCTATTCAATAAAATAATTCAATTAATTAAAAATAACAAATAAAAATAACTAGCAATTATATAATTAAGGGTAATATATATATATTATATATGCCCATAAGCCCCTTGATACCACGTGTAAATTAAAAAAATAATTAAGTTGAGGAGAGGAAAAAAGATTTTATAGTTCGGTGTTATTGATTTATTATTTATTTATGTTAACCTATGTAAGTGCTAAAATATATAGTCACTTACATCGCACCATGTCTCAAAAAATATTGCAAAATATATTTAAGAATAAGTGAAGTTACTTTGGATCTAGATTAGAGTAAAACCAATGTGTGATCGCATGAAAAATTACAAGACAAACTAATGTCTTAAAAAAGGCCTGCAAAGCCATAAACCAATGTCTTAAAAAAGGCGGCTGATCTAATCCACAAATATAAAAATAAGCAGCATGTAATTACTAACAAAATCATGTGTCAAAAACTCAAATGCAACAAAAAACAATTATAAAAACTAATGGCATAATACACAACAAAAAGAAGAAACGACAAAGATTTAGATTTGAAATCAAATCTCCTGCAAAGTCCACTCTTTTTGATCTATAAATACATACCAAAAAGATTGAGAAAGAATTTTTAGCCATTATCTCATTAGCTAGTTAGAGAAAACCAAAATTTGAATTTACTAAATCCAAAGAACACATAAAGATAACAAGAGCATCAGAATGTGTTTGCAAGTACATGCTCGGGTAAAATTTGTGCACAAACATCAACAAGAAGAAGGAATTTTATTCACAAAAAACAATCAGGTATAACTCAAACCATTACTTCATTTATATTATATACAAGATTATTGAAAGATCAAAGATCCTTCAATATATAATGCATTTGATGAAAAGATCATTTGGGTGCAAGTGCCACAATGGGTATCACGTAATCATGTATAGTTTTAATTAATTTTATTATATTAATTAAGAAGAATTTTGAACTTAAAGAAACAATTGAAGTACGAGTAATTAAAATAACTTTCACTAACAAATCATTCTTTGATTCATGAAGTTGAGGATTTAAGTGTCTTTGTGAGTGTGTAAAAACATTTTTTTTTGTTTTTTTTTTTTTTGTTTTTTGGAATTGAATTCTTTTTATCCAAGTACATTTTTGAATTGGACTTCGACTTTTATATATCAAAGTAGATTCGGTTACCAAACATATGAGGACTTTGTCAGTGTATTTCAATTGTAGACGCTATAGAAGTGCAACATATTTCAAACAAAAAAGCTATAAGAAAGTGCTTCGTTTCTCCTAAAGATTCCCTTACTTCCAAATTCCGACAAAATTTTGTCTTATTGATAAAAATGCTTTTGAAAATTAGGTTAGTAGTTCATTGTCAATTGGCAATTTATTGGAAAACGATGAGAGACTTGGGGGGAATGAAGACCAATTAATCGAAAATTTAAGATGAGAGAGAAATTCATTATGGTGATCTTTTCAACTTAACTACATAAAAATCTTTGGCTTCTAAAAAAATTTTTTTTTTTGGACTTTTCAGTTAAAGATATTTTTCTAGTGACCCGGTATTTTGTTTAGAAGGGATCATGGTAGCGTTTGTTTTTTCGTCTGAAAACTGAATAAACCTGAATTAGTCTGAATTCTAAGTAGACTTGAATGTCTAAATGTGAATAATATATATTTTTTTTTATCTAAATCTCTAAAAATAATTATTAAGTTATTTTTTTTCAATTTAAAAATATGAAAATATAGACTTTTACATTTATACCCTTATTAAATTTAAATATCAAATAAATAACATATTAAATACTATAATATTTTAATATTTATAAGTAAAACTACATACAAGTGAATACATAATGATTTTAGAATTATAATACATAAATACCATAAATTTTAAATTTTATCACTAATTCTCAATAATAGTACATAATATAAGGAAAAAAACTAATAAGATGTTAGAAATAGTTGATTTACCATTTCATCTCGAAGTTGTCATATGTAGAGATGAGATTATGTACAGTAAACGTCTATGGGTGAGTTTGGGGATTGACATGAAAAATAAATTATAAAATAGAGATATTTTTTACATTAGAAATTAATTGACTTAATTTAGATCCCTCAATTCAGTGAAAAGCCAAAAAAATTGGCTTCTTTTATTAAGTCAAAATTATTTAAAAATCTAATTAATTTATAAAAACAAACACATCTAATTAACTTAATTAATTAAATTAAGTCACTTTAAGTCATTAAGTTAAAATATAAATGCCACCTACTTCTAATAACTCCAACAATAAGTAAAATACAAGAATTTATTTTTCAAAGGATTTATTTTCTAATTTAGCTCAAAGACCAATAGAAAACAAACCTAAATTATTGGGGACTTAATTAATATTTTACTTAGGGTTGCAATGATATTTTACCTCGACCACCAAGAGGGAGACGGGGGGAAAAATCAGCAGTGACTTCAGTCCTTACTGGTCTCTTCATGGTTCCGTGAATGCTTTTTCTTGTTAATTTCTTAGAAGCGTCTGTCCCTCTTTCCTTCAGACAGTTGTTTAGACACGTGTTATTTATTATAGCCATAAATTAATGATCTCAAAAATCTGCAATGCATATACTTTACTAACGTTCAAAACTTTATAAATGATCCCATGAATTCCAGAAACCCTAAATCACACAAACCATGGCATATCAGATTCATTTTCTCTCTTTCGGCTGTCTCAAAAAGTAACTCATCACGTTTCTATGTTTTCGTTTACAGAAAATTAATAAGCGCTTCTTCAAAAGGGCCTATTTTGCTTCTGCTTCTTCTGTGTGATTATTTACTAAGAGGAAACCATGGCATCGAATGAGTGAAGTGATGATCATTTTGCATTTATCACAATTCTGTTTCTCTTGATCTTGACCTGTTTCATTTGTTGGTTTCTAAGAAAACAAACCCTGAATTTTGTCTAGAAGGTCACTCATGTGGGTATTCTTCTGTGCATGCAAATTAACCATACACACACACACACGCATAATCGCTTTAGTAATTATTGCAATAATAATGCCAGTTTCGAAATTCTTGGCCAAAATAAAATCTATTTTAATCAAACACTACAAACTATGTAGTCGAATGGTTTTAATTAACTCCATGAATGTGTTTTTGTGAGTGCCAACAAGGACATGTCTAAATGCTACTTAAAAGCAATCAGCTTGCAGGAAAGGATTCTAATTATTATGTTGAAGTTTACATCCTTTTTTTTTTCTTGGGGGAAAGGGTTTCCTTTAATTTTGGTTAATTAATTAGTTGTTTTGGACAATGATTGCAGATATGAAATATATCTTGTTGCTCCTCCCCTATGTTGATGCGTGTAAATCTCCAACTGCTAATATTTGCTCAGAGCCCGACGACTTTGACAAAGCCATGGATGCGTAGGTGAGGCAGTTAGAATTATATAATGTCAGATTAGTTAATAACCAATTGCCAATTACTTCTACATCTCTGTGTTTTGAATTAATTAATTTCCAAATGAAGCCTTTAAAGTTTGTATAGACTAATCATAAATATAGAAGTAATTGAAAATTATTGAAGAGTCGAAAACTTCTAAGTAAGGTGAAAATTCTGTTAATGGGATGAACAAGTAGGAAGGTTTTCTAATATTGACAAAGCTGCATTTCTTTTGTTACTTATCAATTGACCGCAGGCAATAGCAAATTAAATGCCAACTCTTGATAGTGAAAGTTCTCAAGTCTTGTGTGCATTTATTTATCAATTCAAATCAGTTAGCCCTATAAACTTTTTATACCAGAACATGCATTCAGAGAAATGTTGAAGATAAGACTGAAAATAAAGATTGAATTTTAACTTATGTTTTCTATTGAGTAATTTCCGAAGGAGAATAATTTTGGTAGGACAGTTTCGATAGCCCAAAAATCTTGAATCCTAATTGAACATTCTTCATTCAGTAGAGAATATTATAATTATTTTCGGTAATCATGTAGCACACTTCTTATTAAACCTATAGTTCTTTCTAAAAACTAAAAAGTTTATTTCTAACATCTTTAACCAAACTTGGTTTAGGGTAACCTTTAAAAGCAAAAAAATAAAGTAAAGTATTGTAAAGATGGCCATACTTTTTCTTTTTAATTTCCCGGCCAAAAACAAGAAAAAAAGAAACAGAAAAAGAACGGAAACTTAGAATTGAAAACAATCAATTATTGAAGCAGCATACATCAGCACCAAGTGTCTTCTAACATCGTTCTTCTTTTTCTTCATCTTCCCGCCCCCCGGCACCCCCCCCCCCCCCCCCTTTTGATGAGATGGCCCTTTTTTGTGAGTTGGGGTAAAAAAATTCATGCTTGTTGGGGATCTAAGAATCAATATTGAGCATATTATTTAATATTTCTTTTTCTTTTCTTTTTTTTATATAACCCGCAACCATGCGAGGAGATTCCGCATATTATTTAATTAAACTTTTTTATAGAATTTGTTTATAACTTCACTTGATTCCATTTGTAAGTATATGCTTAATCTGTAGTTTTTTTAAATTTTTTTGTGCTTTGAGTAAAATGATCTAAATGATTTAAGTTGGGATTTTTTGATATTTTATTAAGCATATAAAATAAAATTTAAGTTTTTTAATTTATAAGATGAGTATATATAGTAAAGGAGAGGAAAGGGTGGTTGCACATTTTCGGAGTGGGAGTAATGCCTTCCTACCAATTACTTTATCTCTCTCGAGGACAATGGATTTCGAATAGAAATAAATGAGCGGAACTACCTGAGTACTCAAAGATAATGTTTAGAGTATAAATAACCCCACCTGAACAATGAATGGAGAAATTTTTTGATAAAAAATTTTAAGTGGATAATAAAATTGTGTCACGTGTTTCAAATTTTCTCTTTCATTATTATAATTACTATCATTGATCAATTTCAATATGACTGAATATATTTCGGTTAGATTCTATTCAATGATGTTGAATTAAGTTTTGTGCATGTCCCACTTGAATCTCTCTGTTTTCGGATATATGTGAAAAATATGGGAGTTCTCAGTTAATACTCCATCATCTATTGGATTTTTCCACAAGTACATTTACCTTCACATAATTGGTTACAAGATGCCATGTGATGTATATAGTACACGGGGATCCCTTTTGATAAACTTCAGATGTCATTATCTAAATAAGAATGTGATAGCCCATTCTACATGCATATTCACTTGACAACATTGCTCAAACGTTGGCTTATGAGAGAGTTGCCAAGCTTATGTCTTTGGACCCAGAAGTATTCCTATCCAATATATGAGATTGACTTACTATAAATTAATCTTTAGTACTTCACAGGTTTGAATAGACAGCACTACTGAGGCAGCATTAATTTCTATTTCTTTATCTCCATGGATGATATAGAACCTCCATTTGAAGAAACCTACCCAACCCTCTTCCATACCTCTACTGCAAAAGCAAACGGTGAGACGCTTTTCGCCGTGGATGAGGAATGTGAGCTTCCTTTGATTGATCTTGCTCGTTTAAATTTCTGGAGCTTTGACAAACGGATAGAAGAGATGGCTGAAGCTGCTTCTCAATGGGGTTTCTTCCAAGTTACGAATCATGGAATCCCACAGAAAGTCCTCGAAAGCATGCGAAAGGAGCAGATGAAGATCTTTCGTCAGCCTTTCCGCAAGAAGTCTGAAGAAAATTTCATGAATCTGTCTGGTGATAGTTATAGGTGGGGAAACCCTAAAGCTACTTGCTTGAGGCAGTTTTTATGGTCAGAAGCTTTTCACATTCCGGTTGCTGATATTTCAAAACTGGAGGATGAAAGCAATAACCCCAGGTATTTACTACATTACATAATTACTATTTCCTTATATTAATAATTTTTCTTTATTTGATTAACCGTTCGATTAATTCATATCTTTAGACCCTTTAGGATTTATCAATCATGATGGTAATTGTTCTGAATGGAATTTACTCTTAACTCCCGACTTAATAGTTATTGTCACTAAACATATTCTATAAAATGCAACTAACATGACGGGCTGTTTTGGTGTTAATAATATTGTTTATAAACGTAAATGTAACATTATTTTTTGAGTTAATCTCGACTAAATAATTTATTAAGGGTAAAAATTCATTTAATCCCTATATTTCGTGGTCGGTACCTGTTTAGTCCTTATACTTTTAAAAATATCTTAAAATATTCCTACCATTAAACTATTAATACCCATGTTGTTACTTTTTATTCCTTTTGGTTTGCTTTTACAATATTACCCTCTTACAGTAATACTTCTTTTTTTTATGACATTAATAAAAAGAAAAAAAAATTATCAATTTAACCCTAAAGATAAAATAAAAGCAGAAAGAATATGTATTAGTTTATGTTGAAAGCTTAGGTATGTCCAAAAAAATTGATAGTGTAAAAAAAATTAAATTATCAATTTTTTTGGATATTAATAAAAAATAATGTATTAATTCCTCAGCAAAGTGTTCTAAAAAGAAGTAATATATATTCATTTTGTTTCTATTTTATTTTTGGGATTAAATTGGTAATTAATTTTTTTCTTTTTATTAATGTCTAAAAAAATAAACATTATTGTAAAAGGGTGATAATGTAAAGTCAAGCCAAAAGTAACAAAAAAGTAACGATAAGGATGCCAATAATTTAACTACAGGAATATTTTGAAGTATTTTTAAAAATATAAGAATTAAACGAGTACTAACCTCAAAATAGAAGGATTAAATGAGTTTTTATCTAATTTATCAAATACAAGATGAGAAGTACACAAGAAAATAGAAAAAAAGATTCTACAAAGGAATAGAATTCTCTTCTAATCTGAGTTCTGCTAAACTTTTAAAGATCTTTTGTCATGAAAAACGAAAAAAGAAAAGAAAAAGAAATAAGCATTTGAATAATTCCAACTATCTTTGAATATAGCGTCCTGAATCTGTGAATATAATGCAACGTACGTGACCACTACTTCTTCCACACCTTTGCAGTACAGTAGGAATAAAATGACCACACGTAAGCACTTAATGTCGAATTTACTTTGCTACTATAGATAAAGGTGTCTTTGGCTAGTTAGTCATGTAGATGAATTGAAAATAATAATATTTATTGTTTTGATGCCTCTTGCAGTCTTAAGGCTTTGGTCCCATAATCACATGTCGATGCCTCTTACATACTTCAGTTTTGTCAAACCTCTTAAATGATTTGTTGCATGTTTGTATTTATCTCTTTCCTTATTTGTTGGTGATGATCCCATGAGTTCCGTGTTTTGATTTGGACTCCTATCGAATTATGAGGATCACAAATGTTAGATATTCCATGTAGGACATAAAACTCGAACCTAGAGGCCAGAGACACACAAAGTACTTAGCTTTGTTATTCACTTCAATCTTATCAAACCTCTAACTGGTATTTCTAAGTTTCAAACCTTATCCAAGTCATGTCATGTACATGCTTTGGCAATACAATAAACATTTGCACCTCTCCTCAGCATTCCATCCCTTGAAACTTTCACGAGATTATGTGTATTTTTTCAAGCATGCAATGCATGTCCAAGAGGCTTCAATACATTAAGATAAGATGAATTTATTTTAGCTACGGTAGATTTTCGTAGTTTTGATTAAGGGAGCATGACACTTAGAGATATAACCCGCTTCAGCATAGTTTTACCGTGCACTTGGACTTTTTAACAGATTTAAATAGCCCATGTTCTCTTTGTCAAAAGGGCAAATATAATCTTTTAACATACATATATTTTTTAATGTTTTAGCACCAAAGACGACATGGGTTTAAATTTAAAAGGAACTCAAAAAGTAATATACTACTCTTGTATATACTCGGAATAGATTGTTTGAAGTGCAAGTTATGAGCAGTAATATTCAGTTTTTTAAAAAAAGGTTGGAAAAAGGGGGGTAAATTAGTGCTGGTAGCAGCAATTTATCAATTTTTTTAATAGTGGTTTGTGTCTGTTCTTAGAGTCTCTTTAGCATTCTTCATTGTTATTTGTCACGTGTTAGGTGTCGATTAAATTAGAACTATTACACAATTTTCTGTGTCTATGATATAATTTAGTTATGTTCAGATCTTATCCCCTACGTACTTCACCATCTTCTTCAGATCAAGTATCGGATTGTTTGCAACAAAAGCTGCAAATCTGGCTGAGAGGTTGGCTGAGTATTTAGCTGATAACTTGAGGATCAAGTCTTCTTACTTTCAAGAAAATTGCCTGCCGAGCTCCAGTTACCTTCGAATGAACAGATATCCTCCATGCCCAGCATCATTCGAGATGTTGGGCCTCATACCTCACACTGATAGTGATTTTCTCACCATTCTATGTCAAGACCACGTGGGAGGCTTGCAGCTGAAGAAAGATGGACGATGGCTTAGTGTTAAACCTAATCCTGATGTTCTAATTGTCAACATTGGTGACTTATTTCAGGTAATTAACTATAATTTGGTACGTGCACTGAATTAAATTAATTAAAAGTTTTGTGATGGGGCATGGCATGAATATAATTTATGATATCTTAGGCATTGAGCAACGGAGTGTACAAGAGCGTTGAACACCGAGTGGTTTCGCATCCAAAAGTTGAAAGATATTCAGTGGCATACTTTTATTGTCCCTCACAAGAAGCTGTGATTGAGAGTACTGAGAACATCATCAAGCCCGCAATCTATAGAAAGTTTAGTTTCAGAGAATATAAACAACAAATACAAGACGATGTTCGAGCTACAGGCAACAAAGTAGGCCTCTCAAGGTTTCTCTTATAATAAGAACATCTTTAATTCGCAAGTTATCAAAGATTTAAGAAGGTTGTAGGTAAAAATTAAGAATGTAAACTAACGCAGCATTGTATTCATAAAAAATTTCTGATCCTAATTTAGGTCAATTATAAATAAGAATAAACTTCACATTATAATAATTTATAATTTTTATTATTCTTTTCTTAAAGAAATTGTCTCTGAATGTTAATAATTATTTGTATATTGCAAAAAATATAGAGTGATCATAGATTTACAAGCTCTTGTATGAATTGATGTGGCCTAAATTCATTAGTTAGATGAAAATACAAAATAATATAAATAAATTGTAGAAGTCAAGAACTATTTGATCTAACCAATTGAATTATGTTTTATAAAAAATAAGTTTGCACAAAATTTATAGCTCTATCATTACTACAAAATGTATGCTTTTTACATTAAAGGTTTAATAAGACTAAAGTATTTTTCTAATATTTTTCGGGGATAATGATTTATTCTTTAGAGTTGTAACCGCATCTTTAAACTTACAAGTATATAATCACTTGCTAGTATGAACACCTTTTTGTTGAAGGCAAAACATGTTTAGCTTATCTATTAGTTAATTTAATGTAGTGAATAATTTACCTCTATATTACTTGCAATAAGGTTAACCAAGTCAAAAATATAATTTTTGTCATTGCACTTCTATTAAGTTATAACTTCCTCATTGCAATAAATCAGTTTGGTCTCAATATTATGACTATAAAGAGGTTTTACTAGAGAAAATATTATTTTGAAGGAAATAAATATGAAACTATGAAAGTGTTGTTAATTGTTACTATAAGCCATTTTGTAACTTTCTAATACTAATGAAAATTTTGTAATAGATTGACATATTTTCCTTTCAATTATACCAATAGTAACTTTTTTTTCTGGTAGTAGGTTAAAGTAGTAATAACATTTTAGGCTCCTAATAATTTCAATTTATTCAATACATACATAGTTAATAGTTTAAACATATATAAATTAAGTCTCTAACTCTAATTGAAGGTGGGGGGGGGGGGTGCAGAAGGCATTGAAGAATTCATATCCGTTCATAATCTGATTACCTCTTGAACAATTTTCATTCACATTATTGGTGATTAATAAATTAAAAAAATAAAGATAATTAAATACTAATTATACACTATAGAAATAAGAAGACAAATGGCACAATGTATCTAAAAGATTAGGAGTGCTTAGATGGAGAGGTAATTTTATCCTACAACACTGGTGTAACCCACGTTTATGTCCGTCTCTACCAGCTACTTGACTCTTCTCCTATACTCTATGTCGTTCTTTTTTATTGATGGTATTATGGTAATTTTCTCTTTCAAAAATATTAAATTTGCAAATCCATTATAATTTGGAATCAATTAAAAGTAAATATACATGTATTTTATAGTACAGTCCAAAAATCTACAGTAATAATTTTAAAATTTAATCCTACAAATATGTCAAGAGATTCTATTTTTATTAAAATTGAGAAAATATGACCGGTGGGAGCCTGAAGTGACGACATATATTCAAGGACGTGGATTACCACTGAATTAAAAACTTAATGGCACATGATGGTAATTTAATTGAAAACTTAGTTTAATTTTAATTATTATTATTATTGTTGCTGTTGAAAAGAAGTTGGACCTAATATGAATCTTGGTCGTCACTCATGCATTTGTATTTTCTGAAGGATAAACTTCAGTACATTTTCCCTACCTTATATTGACTTTCTTCTTTTTATTTCCCTCACTTCACCGAGGTTTCTTTAAACGCAAGAAAGGTCATGACCCAAGAAAGGACGAGCGGCCAACTATGCATGATGGTTGATGTGATATATTAACCAGTACTATCGCACGGAGGCCCCTCTCTTTTCTTCCAATATTTGAATGGGCCCTTACTCGACCAAACCCATGCGCTCACGTTGGCGACGGCATGCGGGCACGGGAGCGTGTTCTTTGTTGGGGACTCCTACGCTGCTTTCCCGATTAAAAAATTGGATAAAATAATAAAAGTAAATATTTTATTAATAAATATTTCTTTAATGACAAAATGGAAACCTTTAAAATTAAATGATAGGAGAAAGACAAATTTCTGAATTAATGATGCTTTATTGAATTCAGTTTGAATTAACAAAACGAAGGTTTTAGCATTCCTTATATAATAATTCTAAATATCACAAATTTATTAAATTAAGTAAATTCAAAATATTGTCCCTAAGGGCATAGTCGAATTGGTTGGCAGTGCAATCTGTCGCCCCTCACTTGTGTGAACTCGATTCAAGCCTTGGAGTTGGGGAAAGAAGTAAAATTGATTTGGGTTTGCCCATCCCCCTTTTCTTTAGAAAAAAAAAGTAAATTTAAAATATTATTTTATAATCAAATTCTCTTAATCTAAATAAGAAAAGCAAAATAAACCGCGTCTAAATTTGATATCTAGAAAGAAATAAAAACCTTAAAACAAACAAGAAAAATAAAAAAATATCTTAAGACTGAAAAATGATTAGGAAAAAAATGAAAATTTTGGCTCAACAAAAACAACGGGGTAGGACGTGCAAGCACTTTTAAGTTTGATTTGTCTCATCGTAAGTTTTAAAATAATAGCCTCTAAGGGCGTGATTGAGTTGGTTGATAATGTAGCTGTCGCCTCTCATACTCGTGTGAATTAGGATTCGATCCTTGGGGGTGGTAAGATGAGTAAAAATTGATTTAAACTTATTCACCCCCCTTACCTTTTTTAAAAAAAATTTCAAAATAATATATTATACATAAAAAAATGACGCATATAACTTAAGTTATGCCTTTTGAAAAATACCCTACTCATAACGTGCAACCATCCTACATCATCTATTCTCTTATAAAGATAATTACAAAATACCCACTAATATTTACAGTAGCTTCTCTTTTAAAATGGCATCTGCTAGTGGTATCTCTTTCATCCATAGTACATGGCATTTGAAACCTAAAGAAAATTCGAAGCTTAAAACATTTGGAAGATTAAACTCATGTTCCATAAATCTTTGGGGAAAAAAATAATTTGGATGTAATAACACAACTACACCAGGTTAATATTTGTTTACTTTAATTATTTCAAGTGACATCCTTCCTCATGTATGTCATGATACGTTTTAATGGATTGTAGACTATTTAGGTGCTTTATCTAATAAGTGTTAATAATTTTAATCTATTTAAAAGTTCATAGTTTTATGTGATAAATTCAATCACAGGATTTGAGCAATCTGCACTTTTTGTATTTATATCAAAAGGCTCGGCTTTATAACGATTATGCATTGAATATAACTTTCTCTCCGAACGAGTGCTAATGATTCAATGAGAAGCTATCAATGCATAAAAAACGAACCACAAAAAAATAAACAATAAAAAATCAGCACAACTCCCTCGCGTTGAAATGTTGAGTATTTGTCATTTCAGCAGGGGTGGACTGGCATTTGTCAAAAATTATGGGTGTTGGTTAAGATTAACCTAAAGCTGACTGACAATAATCGCAACTGTCCAATTTCTATCCATTTATCCAAGGGCCTGTATCCATTTTGGTGCATGGTGCAGCGGCAGCTAATGCACTTTCAGGCAGTGGCGGAGCCATCAAGGTGGTGCCCCACTCAGTCCAAAAATTATCTTCTTGTTCCGTTCATCTGACTTTCTGACTATGCTGTTGACTTTTTAGGCGGCTCCCACCAATGTTAGAGAGCCGGGGGCATGTTGATTTGAGTTCACGTGTACATGACCATCATGGTTAACAAATGTTCTGTACTGTGCAGATTGCTAGCTAGCTTATTGTATGATATGATATGATGTGATGAGATCGCCACCAGATAAGCTGCAGAATTAATTTATTTTTGCTTTCTTTGTTGCCGACCAAGGCCACGGTGAGAGAAGTAGTCTCATCAGTTGTTCAAGTGGCCAGAAACAAACACTACTTATTTTTACGAATTTAATTGTAGCCATATGCTATTCTCTAAAAAGACAAGTCGTGGCCGCAAACAAACACGACTTTTACGAATTAATGGTAGCCATATGCCCTAAGATTCTGAAACAACTATGTTTTTTTGAATTATGTTTCTCTCCAAATCCGTTGTCTTTAATAAAATTCACTTGAGTTATTGATAGTTAATAAATTAAAAAAATAATAAAAGTTAAATCTTGTTCTGTTAGTCACTTAACCATACTCTATCACCAAATAATATGTGATGAAAGATCTTTAAAAGTTTAGAAAAATTCACATTAAGAGAGGATTATTTTCTTTTCTTTTCTTTTTTCCTTTTTTCTTTCTAATTAACTAAATTGGTGTTTTTTTTTTTTTTTAACTTTTTTTGGGGTTAATAATACATTTAAAAATAAAAATTTTACCCCAAGCTTGCAAATTCTCCCTTACCCGTCCACTAGGGGGTAATTTTACAAACAATGGGCAAATTTGATAATACAAACTAAAACTCATTGTGGGTCATGGGCGACTTTAGTAAAGAGAGGGTATGCAATGAATACTTGTGCAAGTGTTCTCTAACTCGCATTATTTCTTAATTTTTAAATTACTTAATATCCAATAATAGTGAGGAAAATTAATTGATAGCTTGTTGATATCTTTTCATTCTATTATATGTTTCTTAATTGATGTATCGTTGATTTCTTTTACTTGCATTCGTAATTGGTTTGACTGATATTTATCTCTGAATAGCACATTCCAATGCTTAAATCTGATACTTCTTGATCTGTTTAATTAACTCAGACTAAGGGTCAGTGTGCGATCATGGTTGTAATTTAATAAGTTATTTATTTTATAATTTTTTATTAAAATAATATTTGGTAAATTTTATAAAAGCAGCTTATTTTATAATTTTCTCTATTTTGTCAGCAGTTTTTAAAAGCAGGTAGAGGATTGTTTTTCATAATTAGCTTATTCAATAAGCTACCACACATTTTTAAAATTTCTACTATAATCTTAAATTTTAATAAAAAGACAATTATATCATACTTATTCATAAACCTTAATTTATAAATCATACATTTATTTCTATCATATTTTATATAACAAATTATGAAGTTCTTTAGATTTTTTTAATTGAGTTCTTTTAATGTAATTTTACATAGTTAAGAAAAAAAATATGTTTAAATAATTTATTAAACATACTTTAAAAATAAAAAGCAATTAAAACTTATGTGTATTTTGGTCATTATATAATAAAACAGCACTCTGTAATAAAATTTATCAAATGTATATACTCAACTTTTTAAATCCACGGCAACTGTAACAACACATTTTACCAAACACAAAACTACCTTTTTAATTAGTAGCTTATTTCATCTGCACAACACAAGCAGTTTATTTAATCAACTTCCGCAATCTCAAACTAGCCCTAAGTCTTGTATTGCTTGGCGAGATGCAGCTGCAATTGCAAATTAAAGATCTTGTTAATAAGTCATACATTCTTTGTAGAGGTTCAAACATTTATTCACCAAGCTTAATCAGCCCCAAGCATTTGATCTAGTATTGCAATCATGGTTTATCGGTTTTGTTTTAGTAAGTGTATAAAATGTGTGCACAAAAACATATATAATGAAATGATTCTTCTTGTATTAAGCGACTAATAGAGTCGATTATACAAAATAGAAGGCAGCTTGGCTGGGTAAATGGTGACAGGATAAGTGCAGGAAGATATCTCACACCGTCAAGACAATACCAAACGTAAAATTCGTAAGTAATTTGATTATCTTTCCTGCCAATTTCAAAATGACACAATCTTCAGCCAGATAAGACCGGCTATGGAAAAGTTCTTACGTGCGTATGAAAATAGGCTAAATTAGGCAAACATTTGAGCCCTCCAGATTTTGTTTTTCCGAAAATTTTCTCTCACCATAAACACCAACTTGTCAGTACATAAGGGGTTGATTGATGCTTCCCCTACTCCATTAGAATTTAGAAGAAAATGCAGATACAATTACACTTTAACTGAAACAAATCGAAACACCAACACAGAAATCAGACAAGAAAAGAGCTATCAACCAGTGTAAGTAAACATGCGTTTATTCCAGAAAAAGATTCTTAGATATTATAATGTGACCTTAAGGGGAACCATATCAATATCTTAGAAACAGAGTTCAACAACCACAAACCAAAATAAACATCAAATAGTTATTACAACTTAATTAAGCCACTTTACCAATGGCAAGCAAGCATTAACCATGACAAACCTAAGCAAATAAAAAACACACTCATGATGACCAAACTCAGAAACCTCCACGGAGACGGAGCACAAGATGCAGAGTGGACTCCTTCTGGATGTTGTAATCAGCAAGAGTCCTTCCATCCTCAAGTTGCTTTCCAGCAAAGATCAACCTCTGCTGGTCTGGTGGAATCCCCTCCTTATCTTGGATCTTAGCCTTAACATTGTCAATTGTGTCTGAACTCTCAACCTCCAATGTGATGGTTTTCCCAGTAAGGGTCTTCACAAAAATCTGCATACCACCACGGAGACGGAGAACCAAGTGGAGAGTGGATTCTTTCTGGATGTTATAGTCTGCAAGAGTCCTTCCATCTTCAAGCTGCTTCCCAGCAAAAATCAGCCTCTGCTGATCTGGTGGGATACCCTCCTTGTCTTGAATTTTGGCTTTCACATTGTCAATCGTGTCAGAGCTTTCTACCTCAAGAGTGATTGTTTTTCCTGTGAGGGTTTTCACAAAGATCTGCATACCACCACGGAGACGAAGCACCAAGTGGAGGGTTGACTCCTTCTGGATATTGTAGTCAGCAAGAGTACGCCCATCTTCAAGTTGTTTGCCAGCAAAGATCAACCTCTGCTGATCAGGTGGGATGCCCTCCTTGTCCTGGATCTTAGCCTTGACATTGTCAATTGTGTCAGAGCTTTCAACCTCCAAAGTTATAGTTTTACCAGTCAGAGTTTTCACAAAAATCTGCATGCCACCCCTGAGACGGAGGACCAAATGAAGGGTTGATTCCTTCTGGATGTTGTAGTCTGCAAGTGTGCGTCCATCCTCTAGTTGTTTACCGGCAAAGATGAGCCTTTGCTGGTCTGGTGGGATACCTTCCTTATCCTGAATTTTGGCTTTGACATTGTCAATGGTGTCGGAGCTTTCCACCTCGAGGGTGATAGTCTTTCCAGTGAGGGTCTTTACAAAGATCTGCATACCACCACGGAGACGGAGGACCAAGTGGAGGGTTGACTCCTTCTGGATGTTATAATCAGCAAGTGTGCGACCATCCTCGAGCTGTTTACCGGCAAAAATAAGCCTCTGCTGGTCTGGTGGGATCCCTTCCTTGTCCTGAATCTTGGCTTTCACATTGTCAATGGTATCGGAGCTTTCCACCTCAAGAGTAATCGTCTTGCCAGTGAGGGTCTTTACAAAGATCTGCATACCACCCCTGAGTCGAAGGACCAAGTGGAGGGTTGATTCCTTCTGGATGTTATAGTCAGCAAGTGTGCGACCATCCTCAAGCTGTTTACCAGCAAAGATAAGCCTCTGCTGGTCTGGTGGGATCCCCTCCTTGTCCTGGATCTTTGCTTTTACATTATCAATGGTGTCAGAGCTTTCAACCTCAAGGGTGATAGTCTTGCCGGTGAGAGTTTTCACAAAGATTTGCATCTATTGGACCAAAGAAACACCATATCAGAAAATATCCATACAAACAATCAAATCAAACAAACAATATTAACATAACCAACAGCACAAGAGTTGTACAAGACGCAGTCCCCTACATAATTCAAAGACACTTTCGGGCAGGTCTCTCAAGGAAGAACCGACAGAAAAATTCAGAAAAGTTGTACATCTCTAGATAGATCAAAAAATAGAAAAGAGATTTTCAAGAACGATCAATCATAAGTAAAGATTTCAGCATATCTTCTTCTTTTTTCTTTTTTAATTATTTTCTTCCGAAAATCTGATAGAATTACAAGATATGCCTATATTTAACACCTAAAAATTCAAAATTATCTCCGAAAGAGCACTACAACACCATTAAATCAAAGCCCTAAATAGAATCAACGACGCTGATTTGAGTGTTAAATCGCCATAATTATAAACACAAACAACAAATAAGCGATCGCTTACAAAAATTTACAGCTAATGAAAATCTTATAAATAAGATATCACCATGTCAAGATAAACAATAATAAATTAAAAAAAAACCCAATTTACAAATTAATCGACGAAGCATGGCATCGTAGCAGCTAAATTAATCGGTAAAATAAAATATTAATTAAGAAAAATCCAAAAGCTAAAGAGAGAAATTCTAGTCATTAATACCTTGACAGAGAGGCTAGAAGGAGGCCTTTTATCGAATCGAAGGTGAAGATTATCTGAGAAACGGTGAGGAATTGGGGCTGGGGGTCCTCTGTTTTATAGTCGCGATTGACAACCAAAATGACGAGATTGCCCAAATTCCATCCAGCAGAATGATGCCACGTCTTTAATATTTGGTGTCCATTTCCTGGCCCGCACGCCAACATTAGTGTCGCAAATCCGTTGGCTGATCGAAAGAGGCGGATATCTTTCAGATTTTTAGGATATTGTTTAGCATTCATGTCACGCGCGTTTGATACGAGTGTGCCACACTTCACACGCTAAGCTCATCATTCTAAATTTCTATTTAAATAAGTTATTCTGAAAAAAAAATCTGTGAAAATTTAAAGATTCTTATAACGACAATTCTGAGAATAAAGTCCAATTTTTTTTTTTAATGGTAATGTAATTGAATTAATCATAAATAAGTATAGTGATTCAAGAATAAGAGGAAAATTTTGCAATCGTAAAAATAATATAAAATTGAGAATTCTTGATTAAATTATAATTCATGTTGATAATTTATGATAATTTTCAATAAAATATCATTGAGATTTATTGATAAAGTCAAAAAAATAAGAGTTCAGGATACTTAATCAAGCTACTAACTTCAATAATATCATGCTATGTTAGCTAGATAGTATAACTGTATAAGTTATGCTTATTTTTTTTAATATTTCATTATTTTTTTAACGTAGAAAATAAAATGCATTGCAGTACTCCAAATTCATAATTCCTGCAACACATAGTCCACACCCAATACACTATTCAATCAAATTACTGTAGTCCATTACAACAAATAATCAGTTAAATTGTTTTATTATATTGGTGTGTTAGGAGGAAAAATTGTGCAAACAAAGTATCAATAAAAGGATATTTCCTACTCTAAATACAAACAATAAATTCAATTTCTATTTGAAATAATTCGCAGCTATTTTAACATACTTCCCGCATTAAATTTGGATGTACTAATTAACATATTAATGAAATTACTGCAATGATCAATCTGTAGATAATAAAAGTTAAACCTCACCACCACTTTATAAGAGTAGATAAAACAACCCATAGATTAATCAGCATTGAAACATAACTCAAACAAAATTTTGAAAAGGGAAAATGAATTCTACCCAAGAGAAAGGGGAAAGTTGGACTTAGATCTGCAGCAAGTTTTCTTCAATTAAAGCAACTAAGTTATAAGCTTATAATCGAAATACCTTTAATCAAATTCTCATTTCTTGCTTATAATTGAAGCAGCTAGATTTTCACTTTCTTTATGTATATGTGAGCTGTTATTACGGTAACGTATTAGCTGCATATCCGTGGCTGTGAACTCAATTAAAAATTAATATGTGGCCGGTTGCGTGATTTATAAATCGCTCTTTCATGATTGTCTTCACCCTTCTTGCCAGAATCAAAATGTTAGAGTACGCGCTGCTTCATACATGAGCGTGGGTTTGTTTTTCTTGATAATGGGAGAGTGTGGTTGGTCTCCGTTACTTCCGCCGTTGTTTCTCCCTCGACGAAGTCTACCAAGTCATTAGTCGATGATAATTCTCCTTTCACCCACTTAATAATTAATTAATTATTTAAATTTAAAAAATTATCCACCGACTACTTAATTTTTTTTAATTTTTTTAAAAATATTTTTTTATTAAATTTTACTTAAAATTACAATTCTTTTCACTTTTCCACTTCTGTCTATTGACTATTAGAATTCCATTAATTTTCTTAACAAAATGATTGTTTTACTCCCCAAATATAAAATTATAATTTCATCCTATAGTATTAATTTTAAAGGGTAAAACCGTTATTTTGTTAAAAAAACTAACAGAATCTTAACAGTCAACAGACGGAAGTAGAAAAATGTAAAGAATTGTAACTTCAAGTGTAATTCAGGCAAAAAAAAAAAGAATTGTGTATTTTTGAAAAAACCTGAAATATTAGGTGGTCGGTGAATAATTTTCTTTTAAATTTTTCCTTTCTTTTTCCCTATTAAAAAATAAATTTATTATTCATAATTTAAAAATTTATTTATATAAAAAAAATAAATACATCCACACTAATATATATATATATATATATATATATATATATATATATATATATATATATATATCAATTACTTTATCAAAATCTTCAATTATAAATTCTTTTGAATTCACAATGTTCTTTAAATCGTTAGTCTTCCCGGAAGAAGAGCTAGAGAAAAATAATGCTCTACAGAGTAGAGACTCCATGCATGCAAAAATATAAAAGACTTTTCTTTTAGTCTTTTTAAAGAGTGTTCTGAAAAAAGACGAATTGTTTCAAAAGGCTTTGAAATTGTTATGTCTAATATATATATATTTAGTAATCAAACTCAGTTTTCGATTTACTTTTGTAGAGATACTATTGTGGTTCCTATTGGTCCTAGATTACATGACTCGATCTTGGCGAACGTAGAACGTATGGCAATCATTTGATTTAATTCTTCTTACCATCTCTAAATTTATTTATATTTTTTATTTTAAAAAATAATTGTAATGAATTGAAAATATATCTGTATTTTGAAATTCAAATTTCTGCAGCAGGTTGGGATTTTTAATATTAACTTATGGTGTTATTTTGCATCAGTTGCTTATGGATTAAGAGGTTGAGGAAGTTAACAAACAACTACATCAACTGTATGCATATTCAACTTCATTTTCATTTAATATTTTTTTAAAATTTTAATTTAGGTCTTGCTTTATATTAATGTTTTGTATCTTTTAAAACTCAGTTGATGTAACAAATATATAATTATAAAATAAGTGTTAATAATGTTTAGTAAGCATAAAATTTAAATAGTATTTTTATTAAATAATAAAGATATTGTAGGTTTTAATCATATAAGTTTCGACCCAAATTAAATCCAATTTCCAAGTCACAATAGCAAGTATCTATTAACTAAATACTTTAATATTGTAACTTAAAAGTTACAAGTATTTAATATCAATATCAAACATAAGGACCTTAACGTGAATAATTAGGGACAAATGAAACACGTAGCATTTTAAGGAATTCTTTTTGTAGAAAGCATTTTTAACTTCTAAGTTATGGCAGTAAATGTTTATCAAATATTTTAATGTTGTAATTTAAAAAATACAGCTATCCAAAGTCAAATCTAACCGAAATTTTAAAGTGAATGATTAGGGACAAATAAAACATGTAGCGTTGAGAGGAATTTTCTTTTACAAAAGCCATTTTGTGCTTGATTTAAAAAAGAAGAAGAAGAAGATACTAAGGTTGAATACATTCTGCAAGTTGAAGGAATTAAAAATTGAAGTGTTAAAAAGTCCTCTTCTAGAAAGGTCTCTTTCTCTCTGAAAGAGAATAAGAGAATGGAGTAGGTCAGAGCTTTAATGGCTCCATATCTTACTGTTTAGATTGAGTATTTGTTTAAATTTTTGTTAAGGGTGTTAACTCGGTGGGGGGGGGGGGAATCCAAGAGAGTGGTCAATGGTGAGTAAAGCACCGAGAGTCAAACACAAGGTAGTTAGCAGGTAGAGAGTTATTTTGTGCCCACCACCTATGGACATAAATGAATTAATACGCAAATGCAAAGCTATTTCTATAAAAGATGACAATGAACTTAAGTTACCACTTAAAAGTAGAATGTAAAAAAAAGAAGGACGTATAATGGTGAATTCTTTAGTTGGGAAAATCCAGTTGGCAAGGAACATCTAAATGTAAGGGATCAAAACTATATAAACACAAGCATAGAGAACAACAAAAGAGGTGAAAATTGAAAGCTTGGGTAACAATATCTTTTTGTTCAAATTTAGTCTGGAACCAGATAAACAAAATGTGATGGCTGGATGGCCATGGCATTTTGACAAGGCTCTGATTGTGTTAAAAGAACCTAGTGGGATTGGGAACATGAGGAGGGAAGAATTCACACATGTAGCTTTTTGGGTACAAATTCACAATATATCTATAGTATGCATAGAGTGAGACAATGTTTAAAAACTAAAAGGACTAATTAGAGAGGTTTTGGAAGTAAAAACCGATAATAATATGGAATGCATTGGCTAGGATGCAAGAGTTAGAATGTCTATTGATATCACAAAGCAAAGAAAATGGTATTCTTGGAGCTAGAAGATGATGATAAGGTAGAGCTGCCAGTATTGTATGAACGGCTCCCAGATTTCTGCTTTTATTGTGGTATTATTTAGCACCAGTTTAAAGAATGTGTAACACACAAGGGCAACTAAAAGAAAAACTGCCTTATGGAGTGTATATGAAAGCACTGTCCAAAGCTGAAAAAACCAGGTTAAATAGAGGAAGAGATAAATGGAATAAAAGGTTTAAGTCGATCAACAATAATTTTAAAGAACTAGAACATTATGGAAAAAGGCAGTCATAATAAATCAGCTTAGACCTATATGAAAATGAACTCGGGTCTAACCAATCTAATTTATGGGAGAATAATGGTCAAACAAGGAAGACGAGTGAGCAATTAATGTAAATGACATTAAAACCAAGAAATCAGCAAGATAATAGTTAGAAGAAACTTAGCACAACTGTTGTTGAAAATGTAGCTAACAACTTAAATGATTTTGAACAGAAAAAAGAAGTAAGAATAAAGAATTGAGAGAGAACAAATTTTAGTTTGTCACTAAACTTAAAGCTAAATTTAACTCTAAATACAAGCCCCAACAAGGATCAAAGCCACTCAAGTTTAGATGAAGTAGTGTATGATGGGCCTGAAATAAAAAATACTAGGCCTAAGAGGAGAAAATGGAAGCTGCAAGCTAAAAGTGCAAGCACCAAAAGGCATATAAAAGAAAGGTCAATTGAGGGAAAACAGCTAGGCTGTGAATCATGAAGGTCAAGCCCAAACCATAAAAAAACACAAATCCTCAACCCCCCCAAAACCTCTGCAGCTAAAACAAGCATTTGTAATTTGTCTCTACATAGTAACAAACTAGACTGGGATGGTTCAAGAATGGCGGAAAATGTTAAAACCACTTATAATCTAATTTAATCGGTGCAGGCTGAGGATCAGCCGCGCTAACTATTATGAAAATATTAAGTTGGAACGTTCGAATGATGGGGAATGACTAGATGTTCATAACTCTTTAAAAGTTTCTCTAGTTGTATAGACCTCAGTTAATTTTCCTATGTAAACTAGACTGTTGTTTATACATATGAACAATGTTTGCAAGAAATTAAAGATTGAGAATTGTTTTGCTGTTAGTAATAACGGTAAGAGTGAGGGTTTAGCTATGCTATAGGGTTTTAAAATAAGGGTGGATATCACCTTGTTCAGCAGTAACGACATTGAGTTTAAAGTAAAAATTGAAACTAGAAAACAAATATGTTGCATTGGGGTGGGCATCTAAAAACAAGTCAGAAAAAACATACATGGACTTTAGTACAAAGATTGGCAAGTTTGTTTTCATTTTTATGGCTATGTTTTGTTGATTTCAATGACATTTTGCATTTGGATGAGAAAAATGGAAGAAATGACAAAGAGGTTAATATGATTAATGAATTTAGAGATGTTGTTCAGGATTGTAATTTGAGAGATTTGGATTGTATGGGCCACCCTTTTCACATGGTTTAATAAGAGATTTGGCCGCCATTTTGTCAAAGAACATTTAGATAGGTTTTTTTGTACTAAAGACTAGACCAATTTTTTTCAAAACTAGGTTGCATTAAATCTGGTTACTTGGTGTTCAAATCACAATCCAACATTAATTGAAGTAAAAGACAAGAGAAATGAAAAGTAATATAGTAGAAGAACTTTCTCAAGAATCCACTATGAAGACATGTGGAGTTCATACTACGAGTATAGGGACATAGTTAAGAAAAAAATGGGTTAAATATAGACATTGATCAGGGGATAATGCCATAAAGCTCTTTAAACAAGCTAACAAAGCTTTGCTAATTGAATTAATGCACCGGAGCAAGAAGACTTTTAAAGGCAATAAGAGGAAATTAGAGAAACTAATGTACAAAATAAGGGAGCCATAACAACAAAAAAAAAAATAGTATGAAAGTGGTGAAAAGTTATAAAGCATTAAAAGGCAGAGGCCTAGGGCAAATTGGCTTAGCGAGGGAGATAAAAACACAAAATTTTTCCACTTAAAAACCTTATCTAGAAAAAGAAAAAAAAAAGATTTAGATGATAGAAGATGCATAAAGAAAATAGGTAGAAGAGAATGAAGACATTAAGAAAGAGTTCTCTAAGTACTTTATAAAGTTATTTTCAACCTTAAGCCTTACTCAAGATGAAATAGAAGATACCCTAAAAGAAATGAACCCAAAAGTATCAGTTGAAATGAATAGATTCTTGAGTCAACCACATACAGAGGAGGAGATAACGAAGGCTTTGAACCAAACGTGCCTAACCAAGGCACTAATGCCTGATGGATTAACAACTGCCTTCTATTAAAATTTTGGATATCTGTCAAAGAATGAGTCATCGCCACCTGCCTTCATATTATCAATAAAATAAGTTTCAGTGTCCCTTTGAATCACACTTATATTGTTTTAATTCCTAAGAACGTAAAGCCTACAAAAGTGATTGAATTTAGGCCAATAACTCTTTGTAGTGTCACTTATAGGGTTGTTGCTAAAAGCATTGCAAATAGATTGGAAACTACCATACATGCTGTAATTAATCTATCACAAAACGTATTCATCCCCAACAAATTAATAACTAATAATATCATTGTTCGGTATGAATGCCTCCATAAGATTAGGCATAGCAGAGAAAAAAAAAATGGCTTGGTGGCTTTGAAGTTAGACATTAATAAAGCTTATGATAGGGTGGTGTAGGTGAATTTAGTTATAAATTATATTACTACTTCTTATTTTTCTATAATCATCAATGGAATACCTAAAGGTTTGATTATCCCTAAAAGGGGCTTAAAGAAAGGATGCCCTTTATCTCCATATTTGTTTATAATATATGTATAAGCATTTTTTATTTTGTTGATATAGGCTGAGAGGAAAAAGCTAATACAGGGCTAAGATCTGAACAACATATTTCAATCTCTCACCTCTTATTTACAAATGACAACTGAAATTTTTCTAGACCATTAATTAAAGATTGCCAACATCTCAACGCCCTCTTTGATTGTTAGGCCTTCGCCTCTAAGAAAATTTTCAATTTTGATAAGTCATTCATGTTCTTCAGTGGTAATGTTCATTTAGACCAAATTTTAGCCATTAAAAGAATTTTTCAACTCAACATGGTTTTAAAAAGTGAGCAATACCTGGGGTTGCCTTTAATGATCATAAAAAAGATGAATTTCTTGAATAAGATTAAGTTAAAAGTCTAGAACAAAATCTCTGGTAGGTTGTAGAAGATCTTCTTAAGTGGAGGGAAATGAGTCCTAATTAAAACAGTGGCATAAGCCATTTTAGCTTATGCCATGAGTGTCTTCAAGATACTTATCAGCTTATGTGATGATATTTAACGATCTATAGCGGGGTTTTAGTTGAGTAAAAAGAAGGAAAAGAAGGGCATTGCATGGACCAGACAGAACCAAGCTAAGATCAAAAGAGAAATGGGGTTTAAAGATATATCAAGTTTAACCAAGCCTTGGTGGCTAAGTAAAGATGGAGATTGATTTAAAATCTAGACTCCCTAGCAACTAAAGTCTTGAAAGCTAGGTATTTAAAAAGACTGATTTCCTTGGTGCTTTAATGGGGTCAAACCCATCTTATATTTGGAGAAGCATACTATGGGAAAAACAAGTAATTCTTCACGGATATAAATGGAGAATTGGTAATGAAGGAAATATCCCAATATATACAGGCAACTGGATGCTAAGACCATCCACATTCAAGCCTTTTTCTAGTCTAAAAATGCCTCTTGATGCCATGATATCAGTGCTGATAGACAATGAAAACAAGTGGAGGATTAACTTGATTCAATAGATGTTTCTAAAAGAAGATGCAAATGCAATTTTAAGCATCCCTTTGCCAAGGAGATGAAGAAAGGATTAAGTTATCTGGCACTATGATAAAAAAGTAAAATATTCAGTCATGAGTGGATACCAAGTAACTCTAAATATGAAATTTCCAAATTCACCTAAATACTCTAACAATAAAAATAGCAATTGGAGTATTATATTGACTTTCAACCTCCTAGAAAAGATCAAGTTTTTCATTTGGAAAGCAACAAAAGACTTACTGCCAAAAACTGAGAATTTGTGGAAGCATAGAATTATTCAGGAAGCTCACTACAAGCGTTGTGAGAACAAAGTGGAAAACACTTTGCATGCCTTGATTACTTGCAAAGAAGCAGGGAAGGTTTGGCAACTCCCACCTATGGCAAGTGCAATTCAAGAGATGGGAAATCGAGATTTTTTAGGGAACTTGATGATATTATAAAAGAAATTAAGTAAAGTTGATTTAGAGCTAATAGTGACGATGCATTAGAGGATTTGGCATGCTAGGAACAAATTTGTTTTTGAACGAGTGAAACTAGATCCAAGCTTATTAATGGCCAAAGCTAAAGCAGTTAATGAAGCCTTTAAAAGAACTCAGTTTCCAGAGTTGTTGAACCTGGGAAAAATACCAAAGGAAAAACTAAAAGTTTGGACTCATCTACGCTAAGGATGGATAAAGATTAATGTTGATGTAGCTACTGACACCAAAAGGCAATGTTTGGGCTTAGGAGCAATAGTGAGAGATTCTACAGGAAATTGCTTAGCTGCAGCTATAAAACCTCAAAGTTTGGGGGAGATGTATCTTATGTGGAAGTAGAAGTAGTAGAGTGGGGTATCAACATAGCAAAGAAAGCATGTCTGTAGTAAAAAATCTTAGAAATTGACTTTCACAAAGAAGTAGAATTGATAAACAACATAGAGGGCAGCTTAATATAAATTTACTAGAGTATCTCCGAAATTCAAGACTCAAAAGAGAACTTCAAAGCTTTTGAAGCAAAGTATGTCCATAGATCATATATTGAGTGTGCCATTTTTTAGCTAAGATAGCTATAGAAAAAACAAAATCTATTGCTTAGGTGAGAAAGTTTCCTCCTAAAATTTTGTATGTATTCACTTCATTGAATTAATGAAAGTTTTACTTTCATTAAAAAAATGCATTCTGCAAGCATTGAGAATCTTTAATAGGTTCTATTACGAAATTGAAGTTCAAATTTTTATTAATAGATAAATTATCTTGAAATTAGTACTGGACTAGAATTTGATTGAGTCTTTATGATTATACTCTTACAAATTAATTTAGATTTTAGATCATGATTCGTTTTTTATTGAATTATGTTGTAGGACTATAATATTAAGATTCTTTTGATAGCTTAGTTAACATGAAGTATGAAATGTATTGATCTCAATTCTTTCAAAATCCATTAATTAAGACCCTTGCTTCTAGCAAACATGGTTTCTTTTTGCACTAGTTCAAATTCGAACCAGATGTTATGTTTATCACTTTATGAATTATTTTCACTTTCCTTTGTCCCATTGTTTGTTATTACTATCAATACTTACTATTATGAAAGATGGTGCAATTGTTGATGAGCACAAGTTTTTAGCATACATTACCCTTAATTCTATATTGTTAGTTAGTTTTATTTGTTTTTTTTTTTAATTTACTTAATTTATTTTATTGAATAAGGAATCAATTGAGGATTATGGATTAATAGTGAACAGTGTACAAACAATAATAATTTAGATAGCATCGAAGATTAATTGATTTTGGGAACAATCGAGCTAATTTTACACGTAGAATTTAAGGCAAAATAATCAAAAGTCAAATTGGTTGAAAATCTAACTTACGCATGCACGTGAATGAATTAAAGAAATAAGGAAACATGCTTGGCTTCCTTAAGTCGGCTAGCTTTGATTATTTTGTTCTTGACAAATATAATAATTTTCTCTTTCATCGTAAGTTTTTCATAAAATTAGATATTTAGAATGTTTAAGAAAATTTATTTCTTTCTTTTTCAATGGAGTACATATAATACTTAGAAATCATATATATTGTAGCGAAAAAAATTATATTAGATTTAATTACTTTGCTTAATTGTTATATCCATAGGATGATATATATTATCTTCGAGTTGTCATTCTAATTTTGGAGATCAATTGATAATTAGATAATTACTGAGTTCAACAATAGTAAATTTTGAAACCTCTTAAACCTTTGTCTTTTAAATTCTTCTTGTATTAATTGTTCTCTTACTGAAATTAATTTAATTTTCTATAAAATTAAATTTCGTCAACTAGGTTAGGATTAATATTATTTGAGATTTAATCAGGCTTTTCAATTTTGGCAATTCTTGTGGGATTGATGTCATTACCACTAGTCTCTATCTAATGATCCATGAACTTCCAAATACATTAAAATTTCCACAAACTTTTGACACTATTGCTGAGAATAATAACAAAACATTAGTTTAATCTAGGTTAATTTGATTTTTCCACTACTTATAATTTAGATTGTGGTAGTGGTAAAATGTAGATCGGAGGTATTGAGGGAATGATACATAGGGAGTGTGACTTAGGACTGTGATAAAGGACGAAAGGGAAGCTGAAGAGGAAGGATGAAATGAGAAGATTTTAAAAAACTAGTATCAACCACCCAAATCATTCGAGGATAACAGAAAGCGCCTCCTACATTATACCCGCACCACCACGTGTCAGCAAGGAACCATAGAATATAGAAAACTTCGCCAACAGTAACATGACACATCATTACAACATAATACTCAGACTGTCTCTAAAATAATTTCTTACAAGCCTCTAAAGTAAAATCGAGAAAGGGGGACTGTTAGCCTAGAGTGCTATACAAATTGTAAGTTTGATTATAACAAACATGTGTTATTATATTTCACAATTTCACTAGTTTTTAAAGGGTAAATTTTATTCAAGTAAATCAAGTGAAATCGAGCTCAAAGCACTCAACAGATAACGGCTCAACCAAGATTGAGTATTAGCGCAAGTGACTTCATTACTACAAATCTTGCAAAGCTAAAATGATTTAATGTATGCATAATTTAGCATTTGAGAAGCTCAAGATTTTGTTTAATAAATCATTATTTTCCATAAACCAAAGGTTTTATAATCATAAGCTAAGTATTTTATGGAATTGGTGATTTTTTAAGATATGGATTAAAATGAAAAAGTTTTGCAAACTTTGATTTCAACATGTATTGTTTTAAATTCTAGATTTGGACCTATTTGAAGACATACAAAACATTTTGAGTCATAATATAATTTATAAAAGTATTTTTCCGTATTATAATTTTTAAACATTTTAGGCCAAATTATAAATATAAAAAATATGCCTAGAAGACAGAAAGTAAGCGGCTAGCCGGATGGGAATTAGCGGCTAACCGCCTGGCCTCTTGTTTTTTAAATTTTAAAGTCAAATTTGCAACGGCAACTTGCCATATAAGCTTAGTGACTAACCGCCAAAACAAGCGGCAATCCGACAATAATCTGAAAGTCAATAACGGCTAGTTTACAATCAAAACTATATAAACTCAAATCAAAATCAAATCGAACAAGTTTTAAAAAGTTTTTCAAGCTGAAATCAGTTCATACAACATTCCTTGAGCTTCCATTTTGTAAATCTTCATACATTGAGTTATTATTGAGCTATCATTTGTATATCTACTCTCATAGAGAGTGTTTGTTATAATCTTCAAATTCATTATCAAATTTGTGTGAGTATAAGTATGGAAAACACTTGGAGAAAGGTGTGAGTAAGTGAAACATCATTTGTAAAGGTTTATTGACACCTTGGAAGTCAATTGTAAGAACTTGAAGTCTTGGCGGCTTGGATAGTGAAATCCTCAAGCTTGGTGTGATTAGAGGCGTGAACGTAGGTCGGTTTTGCCGAACCACCTAAAAACTCACGTGTTTGATCTCTCTTCACTTATCCTTTTAATTTTAAGCATTGTTAAATTTACTGCTTTTGATTTTATTAAGGCATTAGTTTTAATTGTTGTGTGATTTTATTTGCTTAAGTTTTAAAAACCCAATTCACCCCCTTTCTTGGGTTGCTTAGCTAGAATTTCATTTGGTATCAGAGCAAGGTTCTCTTGTTAGAACTTAACCATCTAGAGTAAAAGATCCATAACAACCCAAAATGATTGCAACTTTAAGGAATGTTAGTCCACAACTAGGCCATTGTTCTTTAATGGAAATGACTACCCATATTGCAAAACTAGGATAGGAATTTATTTACAAGCATTAGATTATGGAATTTGGGAGGTTGTTTGTGATGGTCCATTTATGCATACCACTAGAAATGAAGAAAGGAAAGATATTCCTAAACCTTCACGTGAATGGAATGAGTTGGAAAAAAGAAAAGCTTCTCTAAACTCCAAAGCTATGAATGCCTTGTTTTGTGCTTTAGATAAGAAAGAGTTTCATAGAGTTTCAAGTTGTTCTAATGCTTATAAAATTTGGAAGAAACTTGAAGTAGTTTATGAAGGAACAAATCAGGTTAAAGAGTTCAAAATTAGTATATATATTAGACAATACGAATTATTTTAAATAGAACAAAATGAAAGTGTCTACTCCATGTATACTAGATTTACGGACATTGTAAATACTCTAGGAGCACTTGGTAAGACCTTTTCAAATAGCGAGAAAGTAAAGAAAATCATTAGGTCATTACTAAAAGAGTGGAAACCTAAGAGAACTGCCATTGAGAAAGCCAAAGATTTAAATAGTTTTATCTATTGATGATTTAATTGGCTCACTTATTTCTTATGAAGAAAATTTGACAGCCGAGAGAGGAGATGAAGATAAAAAGAAGAAAAGCATTGCCTTGAAAGCATCAAAATCTGAAAGTGATGAGGAAAGAGAACTTGAAGATGAAGAGATGGCCATGATAGCTAGAAAATTTAGGGAGTTTTTCAAGAAAATCGGTGAGCGAAGAAAGTTTAGAAACTTCAAGAATCAAAAGGAGAAGAATGAAGTAATCATATGCTATGAATCCAATAAGCTTGGCCATATAAAATCTGAGTGCCCTCTTCTCAACAAACTTAAGAAGAAAGCTATGGTGGCAACTTGGGATGATAATGATGAAGAATCAAGTGACAAAGAACAGTTACAAGAAATTTCAAACTTGGCACTTATAGCAATAAGAGAAGATGAACTTGTTGAGGTAAATGATCTTCCAACTTATGATGAATTGTATGATGCTTTTAAAGAGTTGCATAGTGATATGATGAAGATTGGTAAGAAAAATACATGTTTTAAGAAGAAAATGATAGAATTTACAAATGAAAAAGGATGCTTTGCAAAAATGCAATGATTTACTAAATGAAAAGATTAAAGGACTAGAATTAGATAATGAAATATTGCATGATAGGATTGCATCCTTAAAAGGTAAACAAAATACTTCATATGAGCATGAAAAATTACATATTGATGACTTAATCAAAGAAAATGAAGAGCTTAAAAAGAAAAGCAATGAGCTCAATGAGATTGTATTAAAATTCACACATGATCAAAAGAACTTAGAAAAATTACTCAGCTCTAAAAAATGTGTGTTTGATAAAGGAGAAATTGAATATAAGCCTAACATGAAACAAATGAGGAATTGGGTATAAGCCTAACTTAAAACAAAAATATTACAAAAGCTACTTTGTTAAGGCTACCTCCATTAATAATCATAAAATTGCTTGTCATTATTGCAATGTAAATGGTCACATGAATTATAGATGTCCTGTTAAGAAAAATGCATATTATGAAATTAAATGTATTTGGGTTCCAAAAGGAACCATTACTAACACTCAAAGACCCAAAAGGTTTTGGGTACCTAAAACTTGAGATCTTCTCTGCAAGAATTAAAGAAGAAAGGAAAGAGAAATAAATGGTATTTGGGCAGCAGATGTTCAAGACATATGACTGGTGATTATTCATGGCTCTTAAGTTTTACCAAGATCGACAATGGTAGGGATGTATCCTTTGGAGATAATTCAAAAGGAAAAATCATTGGTAATGTTGGTAAAGTTTTCTCAACTTTCATTGAAAATGTACGTTTAGTTGGAAATCTAAAACATAACTTGCTTAGTATTAGTCAATTGTGTGATAAAGGATATAGAGTTATTGTTTATAAAAAAATGTGTTATTGAAAATGCATGTGATGGTAAAATTGTCTTTGTTGGAAAGAGGTGTGTTAATGTTTATACTATTGATATAGATTGTGCATCTACTCATGATAAATGTTTTTCCGCATTACATGATGATAGTTGGTTATGGTATAAAAGACTAGGACATGCAAGCATGGATTTAATTTCAAATATTTCCAAAAACAATTTAATTAAAGATCTTCCGAAAATTGGTTTTGAAAAAGATAAAATTTGTGAAGCATGTTAATTTAGAAAACGAATCAAAACTTCTTTAAAAAACTTAAATCATATTTCTACTTCAAAACCACTTTAACTTCTTCACTTGGATTTGTTTGGACTTTCTAGCTATGCTAGTCTAAGTGGTAAATATTATGCATTTGTAATTATAGATGATTATTCTAAATATACATGGGTATTATTCTCAGCTAATAAGGATGATGTCTTTGATGCATTTAAAGTTTTCTGTAAAAATGTTCAAAATGAAAAAGGTTATTTTATTACTTGCATTAGAAGAGATCATGGTGGAGAATTTAAAAATCATACATATGAGAGTTTTTGTAATGATTTTGGTATTAAACATCAATTTTCATCACCTAGAACTCTACAACAAAATGAAGTTGTTGAGAGAAAGAATAGGTCTATTCAAAAAATGGCTATGACTATGTTAAATGAGAATACATTACCAAAATACTTTTGTGTCGAAGCTATAAATACCGCATGCTATGTGTTAAATCGTGTTTTGATTAGACCATTTCTTAATAAAACTCCTTATGAGTTTTGGAAAGATAAAAAACCCAACATTGGTTATTTTAAAGTTTTTGGATGCAAATGTTTTATATTGAATACTAAAGACAATCTTAGTAAATTTGATCCCAAATCCAATGTTGGTATTTTTCTTTGATATTCAAGTACTAGCAAAGCTTATAGGCATACAATAAAAGAACTTCGGTTATTGAAGAATCCATGCACGTTACATTTGATGAATCTAACCCCTTCTCTATGGAAAAAGTTGTTGTTAATTATGCAAATGAAGAAGTACAATAAGAAGAACATTTGAATGTCAAACAAGATGTTTCACCTTGTGAGAATAAAGAGAAGCAACAAGAAGAACAAACTAATATAGAGCAAAATAAAGGTAATTCTCAAACACTCCCCAAGGACTGGAGGTATGTTTCTCCTCACCCTAAAAACTTAATTTTAGGTGATCTTTCACTAGGTGTAACCACTAGATCATCTTTTAGGAACACATGTGTGTTGTGCAAATTTTATTGAACTCGCAAGTGCACGAATCTATTGTAGAATAGATTAATGGTGACGAGTGTCGATCCCACGAGGAGGTGGATTTTAATTATGTGTAGAATTAATTTTCTGAGTTGGTGGTTGGATTTATAATGACAATTATGTAGGCAATGTATTAATTTGAATTAAAGCTATTGGAATAAACTATTAAAATAAAATGCTTGGATCTTCGGATCTGTCTCAACATGTACCATCGGCTTAATATTCATTATTAGTACCAAATAAATCATGAAGGGGGAACTTCCACTCATCATGAACCACACTTTAATAGATATGGTGCTAAGGGCTTCCCGTGCCAAAAAGAATAACCTTGCTGGAGGGAGGCGGTTATTCCAGTAGATATCCGCACAAGATTATTACTATCTATCTCACGAAAAGTCAAAACAACCACATAAATTAAAGGGGAAGGAAAAGTAAATTTACCAAATTGAGCCCATGGAGCATGTTGAGACTTCACCTTCAACCCAAGCTTGAAAGGAAATTAGCCACTCATATTTGAACTAGGGGTAAAATGGGAATTTTATTAAAATACGTAGAAAATACAAGATGGAGATGGAATTACAGAAAATGGAGTCCAAAAATGGATTCAGGGGTGTCAAATTAGGGGAGCCCCTTTTTATAGATACACCGAGTAAATCATGGCCATCGGATTAAAACAATTTGGACGCTCGAGGATTGCGCCACGTGGCAAGTTCCTATTGGATGGAACACATCATCGGGCTGTTATTTCGTGTATATGCATGTACCGTACACACGCTTTTTTTCGATCCACTAATATTCTGCCACGTCACCGGTCAACATTTTTGGTTCAATAGGATCATGACACGCCATCGATCAACGCCACATCATCATCCATACGCCACAGCGGTCAATGCCACATCATTCGCCCAATCAAATCCGCCACGTCATTGTATAGTGCCACGTCATCGCACAATGCCACGTCAAAGATACTGATGCAGGTGAACGTGCGTGAAGCGTTAGCGTTAATGATCAGATCGTATTTATCAACCGTCATCAGTATGTGTGAACGATCGTATATGTGAAACAGACCATTTTTCTTTTTATGCTCCTCCTAAGGTTTTCGACTATCCTGAGTTTAAAAGTGCTGTCCGTTTTTTCATCTGATCTCTCGTTCATTGTGAAATGACTATGATATCCCCTAAAATACATAAAATACTTAATTAAAATAAAACATACATAATTAAATTACAAATGACTTAAAAACATAAAAATAGGGATGTTAGTGAGACTTGGAGTGTAAAATGATGATTTTATCCATTATAAATATACACTTTCTAATACTCAACACACCCCCAACCAAATTATTGTTGCTAGTCCCAAAGCAATTTGGAAATAAAACAAAGCTGAAATTTTTTTTTTTTTTTTTTTTCTTGTGGTATTTATTCAATCGACTAATGATAACAATCAAATAAAAGTATAAGATTATCTCAAGATCTAAAGAAATATCATTCCCACATCAACTCTCCACATGAATCAGTTTAGAAAACTTTGTCACAACTTTAGTAATCGAGTCACTTTTAAGAATGACATGCAAACCCCAAAATCTCACTGGTAGTAGTAATACGCTCACAAAGAAATTAAACCAAAAAATAATCACTCCAGTGAATGGTAATTTGAGTGAAAATAATAAAGAAGTAATATCACACACTCTCACCAAGGTGATAGAAATATGCCCTCAGCTTAGAAATAGTACGATTTGAATTCAAAAATGTTAATCAAACCAATACATTCATCATCCTTTTTTATTTTTTTATTTATTTATTTATTTTTATTTTTATTTTTTAGTATGCATTACCACATCTTTTCAACCCATATAACTAGTTTCTATTTCAGACTATAGTTCCCTAAAATCAAGAAGGACTTTTATTAGGACGTAACGTAGGCTAGGGACGTGGCTAACAAAGAAAGGATAATAGGAAAAACAAAATATATGTTTGAAAAATAAAGAACTTTGGAGATTGTAAGGTGCTTTTCACTTGCTTCTCTTTTTTTTTTTTTAATTAATTAATTAATTTATTTGTATACATATTTTTTTTTTCTTTTGTTTCTTTTTCTCTCTTTTTTTTTTTGTTTTTTTTTTTTAGCACCCATTTTTTTTTTTTTAATTCAAAATTATATATATTTTAAAAAATAAATGGGTGGTTGGAAATACAAAATATAAGGTGATACTCCACATTGGAGTGGGACAAGATAATAGGTTGCCAAAGAAAAAGTCTTTATTTTTATTATTTTATTATTATTTTTTTTTTTTTTTAAGGCTCAAAGGGGTTAACTATGGATACATATTAATAGGGTTGGCTAGAAAGGCTCAAACGGACCAAAGATGGCCTTCTGTCATCTTTTAGAGTCTAAATAATCTTCCATATCTAATAGTTTTATGGACCTTCGGTTGTGGCAAAAAACACATAATTTTTTTTTTTTTTTTTTTTTTTTTTTTTTTTTTTACAGAAATTTGGAGATAATGTATAAAGAATAAACTGCTTTGAATGAAGAATGGGCAAAAAGGGTTCTCCAAGAAAAATAACAGCTCAAAACTCACTTGGAAATTATTATGACATGTCATTCTTTCAAGAACTTATATTTGTCTCCAACATCAACACGTAGTAAAGAACAAACTTGTGGTGTAACATAACTAAAGACCAAAGATAATACAAATACTAAAATTTAAAATTTATCATGTCATCTAATTATGAAAAGATCACACAAAATGTTTTTTTTTTTTTTTTTTTTTTTTTTTTTTTTATAATAATAAGATGCGTTTAGAGTCACTGCACTCCATATTCACCATCTTCGACTCAAAAAATTTAACCACGATTAGTTCTAAAACAAAAATTAGTAAAAACTACACTAAGATTGAGATATTCCACAATTGTCAACTATTCCCTCCCCCCAACCTGAACGGAACATTGTCCTCAATGTTGAAAGAAAATAGGGTTTAGAAGACATCACCTGAGTGCTGGATCACAGAAGAAAATATTTCTGCGGAGAGTTAAATCTAATTTGCACTTACTACTACGCCATCTTATTACCATCATTAGTTGGCCATTCCAACACGAGGTCTGATCCGCTCAGGTCTATAAGCTTGTAATGGATCAACTAACTCGTTAGCGATGAGCAAAAATAAAGATTTTTTATTTGTGAAAGGGATGAAATGGTTTTTATTGCATGGTTAAGAAATGTGATGAAGCCATCATAAAAGTTATTGACATTTAACAAACCGATGGGTTTCGATGAATGTTGAGATGGGCCCAAGATGATAATGTGATTAGTGCCTCTAGAGTTGCAAGATCTCTGGTAGGAAAATAAAAGCATCAAAGATGATTTAGCATTTGATTATTCTTTCTTGCATACCGAGACAACTAACTCTTCGTGGGTTGGTGAGTCGGACATCTGAGCCAACGGTTTGAGGCTTCTTGGGATGATGCCTAACACTTGGCTCCCTCCGAGATAAAGCGACTTCTCCGAGACTAGTTTTGATAACCCTCGGTCACCTCCTCCATAAACCGGATGCAAATTTCTTTTCACATGCTCGTTGACCAAGATCGATGGCCGCCTCAACGAACTCTTTATGTTTGCCATAGTTAAATCCGAGAGAGCACACAAATGTTCTTGAATTGTTTATTGGGAGTAGCTGCCATTGGGATGCTTCTCAAAAACAATTTGTGAGTCTAAAAGAAAATGATCATATTTGAGGATCTTGGTGACAATGATTCTGTTTGTATAGGAGGTAGCATGTCTATGTCAATTAACGCCAGAAAAAGCACATGGCTCGAGAGTCAAAAAGGAAATAGTAAAAGAAAAAGCACTCAATTATTAAAGACAATAATGCAATTGATAAAACAACGGTGAAATAAAACAACAAAGTAAAATAAAACAACAAAAAGGATATTTACGGTAGTTGTGATTGTGGCTCACATCTTCCTGCGGTTTACGTCGAAGCGGCCAACGCCCTCATGGGTCGAGGATAGGCTTCCCATCCAGTTTTCTTATAACCGGCAAACAGGTCATTTATAGTCGATTCCCAAGACTATATCGGACACGTTCTTTTACGAAATAATGGCCATAACCGGAGAATTCTTTGTTTGTACGTATCCACTGGGATGCGTTTCAAGAGACAAAAGGATATCATCCAATGATTCTTTATTCAAGCCATCCCTAATGAATTGAATCTTATCTTCCCTATTATCAGACATCATTCCGAAAGAACAAGGATTTTTATCGCATTTCATCCTGGCACACTTATGACAATTAACATGAAGTTTTTCAGCTCTTCGTTTTCTCGAGTAATTTCCTTTACCACAACCAGGCATGTATGCAATAAATTTAGGAGGCAACTCACCGGCCAAACGTACTTTGGCTTCGATTAACCAACAGATGTCAGCAGGGATGTTATATTTCATAAGCAATCGCATGCGTTCGGACCGAGCTTTATAGATCGTAAGGAGGGCATTCTGAGGAAGTGAAGGAAATCGCTTGTGAAGCTTTGCTAGAATTGTGTTTCTGTCCATACCTTCTTCTCAGAATATTAGTTATTATGGGAAACTAAAGTAACCGACTTTGATTGTCACGGAGTACCGTTATCCGCCACTTATACGGGAAGATAAATCAAAACACACTAAATAAAGAAAATCAAATCTGTAAAATCGAATCAAACACAAAAGTGAACAAAATAAGAAAACACACAATAAAAAGAAAAATGAACTTACATTCGTCCTCTTATTGAGTTAACCTCAAGCTCTAATTGGAAGTTATATATCCCATCTTCTATTCCTCTCGAGTTGTCTTTCTAGATCTTCAACCGGGGATACCAACTCACGGAGGTTGTAGCTTCCAAATACGATGTGTTTTGTAAAATCGTATCGGCTTCTCGGATGAGATCGTATACGTTGAAGTTATGCGAGATGTTTCAAGAGGATCTGTCTAATTGAGGCATACATAATTAGAAGTGATAAAAGAAAATTGAATGATTAAATAAACACACTTTCACACAAATTTAAATCAAGAAAAGAAGAAATAAATAAGAAAAAGTCTCAATTCAAGTTTGACGGGTCACTCAAATCGATTTCGGTGTCATTTTCATGTGGTTGGTACTGTAGATAGGACTTTAATCTCTGACCATTAACCTTAAAAGTTACACCGTTCTTTGGATCCTTAATTTCAATTGCTCCATGTGGAAAAACAATTATGAACTATAAAGGGACGGTCCATCGAGCGAACTTACCGGGAATAAAGGCAAGCGAGAATTGAATAAAAGTACTTTTCGACTGGTGTGAAAGATTTTCTCATAATTTGCTTGTCATGAAAGACTTTTCATTGTTTGTTTGTAAATCTTGGCATTTTTGTATACATTATTACGACTTTCTTCAAGTTCGCGGTTGTGATTTTCTTTCTAAGTTAGCTTCTGCATGTCAAAGTTGAATTTTTCTTTGGCCCCGGTATGCGCAATGCTCAAGTTCTGGTGGTGATTGTGATGATGGACTCAGTTTCTTCTCTGATGGTACTAGTTGTTCCACTCTTGACTTCCATTTGTTAATGTCCATGTATGGTGCTGAATCGAGTAAGGCGTTAACTTCATCTATTGATCTGTCAATATCAAAATTCAAACCAAAGTGAGTTAAACATGTTTGTAAAGGGTCATCACTAAGATTTGAAAGAAAAGTATTATCAACTAATTCTTCGATTAAATCCACATCAACAATTTCATCATCTGATTGGGAGGTTGTTTGGCAATGTTGAAGATATTTAGCTCCATCGTCATATTGCCAAAGGACAACCTGCATATTTCGATTCGCATTGAATGTGAGCATCGGCGATTGCCAAGAAAGGTCGTCTAAGATAATGGGGATCCGCTTCCTTTCAATCCTGGACTGGTTGAGTGTCAATTACAATAAAATCAACAGGAAAATAAAACTTATCTACTGTATAAGACGTCCTCCACAATACCACGAGGTTTTTTCATGGGACCGTCTGCAGTTGTAACACCACCTGGAGTTGGGTGTAATTCTCCCGACCCAAGTTTCATAAAAATCGAGTAAGGTGAATGATTTACACTAGCTCCTAAGTCCAACAAAGCATTCTCAATCGATTGTGTGGTTCCCTATACTACATGAGATAGTGGGGAGCCCGGGTCTTTATATTTTAGAGGAAGTTTGTGTTGGAGTATAGAGCTCACGTTTTTGTTAAAAATGCCTTCTTTCGAACATGAATGTTTCTCTTTTTAGTACAAAGGTCTTTAAGAAACTTGGCATAAGATGGCACTTGTTTTATAGCATCAAGCAAAGGGATGTTAACACTTACACTGTTTAAAGATTTCAAAAATCTCACTTGTAGATTTTCCTTCTTCTTTAGCTAACCTCCTGGGGAAATGGAGCTTTTGGAACGTATTCTTGTGGGTTGGTTTCTTCTTTCTCCTCCGATGATGAGTCTTCTTCATTTACCGGTACAATTTGAGTTGTTTTTGCACCGCATCTCCACTTTGTTGTCGACTTCTTTTCCTTTTCGCAAGGTCACGACGGCTTTGACCTCTCCATGCTTCTTGAGGTGGTAGTACTTACTTCATGTACTCCTCAGGATTGAGCCTTTGGTTGACTTGGGAATTTTCCTTTCTGTGATCATTGCCAAGGCTCAATCGAAGAAGCAAGTTGTCCCATTTTTTCAAGGTTTCAAACCGATTGGGTTTGTGAGTTGAAACCCGCTCTCATCTCATTTCGCATTTCATCAATGGTGCGGTTTTGTTGCTCGATTTTGGAGTAAGTAAGATTATTGAAATTCGGAATGCATCCTCCCATGGTCAGCCAGGTGAGAATAGTTTGGGTTCGATTATATGGTCTAAATGGTGGTGAGAGGCTTGAGGATTTTGAGGAATTGGTTGCATTGGTAGAGCCGCCAGGTCCATTCTGTTGGAATCCTTGAGACCATGAAAAATTGGGGTGGTCTCTCCATCCAGGATTATATGTGTTGGAGTAAGGGTTGTAGGTTGATGGCTTTCTCATTACACCTATGGCATTGGCTTGATCTGAGTATGAGTCCTGGTCATGTGGTTAGATTAATTTAAAGACTTGTTAACGATCTATTTATTTGTGGAAAGACCTTCAACTATGTCTTTGACTTCTTTAATTTACGAACTTGACTGCAATGTGAACCTCATTCACTCCCTTAACTCTTCTAGTACTCAGCGAGCGACGACTCCGTTGTTGGGAATTATCCGCTTGTCGCTGGAAAAAATCCCAAATCTCTGATGCACTTTTTGACATTAGCTCTCCTCCACTTGTTGCCATTAGCCATTCTTGCACATTCGGCAATAATCCCTCCAAAAAGTATTGGCATTGGTGCCATTTTTCGTACCCATGATGTGGACACTTTAGGAGTAGCCCATTGAATCGCTCCCATGCTTCGAAAAATTGCTCGTCTTCTCTTTGGGTAAACTCTGAAATTTCCCTGCGAATAGCATTGGTTTTATGTACTGGGAAATATTTATTCAAAAATTTTGTTACCATTTGTTCCCATGATGTAATCTTTATTAGCGGCAATGCGTTGAACCATGAACGAGCTCTATCCTTTAAAGAAAATGGGAATAATCTAAGTTTAACATCATCATCTGAAAAATTCTCATATTTAAAAGTTTGACAAATAGCATGGAAATCATTCAGATGATTATATGGATCTTCATTTTCTAGTCCATAGAATGTTGGGAGACAATTTAGCACACTAGGTTTTAATTCAAAACTCCTAGCAGCTACATTTGGGTATCTTATGCATGATGTGCTCAAGTTAGCTAAGGGACTAAAGTAGTCCTTAAATGGCCTCTCTTGTGGTGCTGGTTGCAAATCCATTTCAAATTTATTTTTATTTATAACGTGCTTGTGTGTGCGAAGTGTTTTTTCTAATTCAAAGTCTATATGCTCAAGATTCGGTAATTGTGACCTACGACCATGCATGCAAATGAAAAAAAAAATGATAACAAAATTAATAAAGATAAATAAGAGGGAGAAATTACAATACTAACCTTATCATTTATTCAATTTTTTATGAAAATAACTCAAGCGCTATATATAGAAAAGAAAATGCGTGAAAAAATTAAAATAAATTAAGAGGCGGTTGAACCCGCCGATAGATTTCACAAAATAAAAAAATAACATGAAAATTAAATTACGAGTAAATTTAAAGAAGAGAAGAAAAGAAAAAAATAATACCTACTTCAAAATTTAATTCACTTTTTTTTTTTTTAATAATAATAAAAAAAAAATTACAAGGAAACAACTAAAATAAATAAATAAAGAAGAAAAAAATTCTACAAATTAAAATACTTACCTCACGGAACGGCATGCCAAAAACTTGTTGTGCAAATTTTATTGAACTCGCAAGTGCACGAATCTATTGTAGAATAGATTAATGGTGACGAGTGTCGATCCCACGAGGAGGTGGATTTTAATTATGTGTAGAATTAATTTTTCGAGTTGGTGGTTGGATTTATAATGACAATTATGTGAAAGGCAAAGTAATAATTTGAAATAAAGCAATTGGCATAAAAAATTAAAATAAAATTCATGGATCACCGGATCTGTCTCAACATGTACCATCGGCTTAATATTCATTATTAGTACCAAATAAATCATGAAGGGGGAACTTCCACTCATCATGAACCACACTTTAATAGATATGGTGCTAAGGGCTTCCCGTGCCAAATAGTAATAACCTTGCAGCAGGGAGGCGGTTATTCCAGCCGATATCCAGACAAGATTATTACTATCTGTCTACGAAAAGTCAAAACAACCACATAAATTAAAGGGGAAGGAAAAGTAAATTTACCAAATTGAGCCCATGGAGCATGTTGAGACTTCACCTTCAACCCAAGCTTGAAAGGAAATTAGCCACTCATATTTGAACTAGGGGTAAAATGGGAATTTTATTAAAATACGTAGAAAATACAAGATGGAGATGGAATTACAGAAAATGGAGTCCAAAAATGGATTCAGGGGTGTCAAATTAGGGGAGCCCTTTTTATAGATACATTTGAGTAAATCATGGCCATCGGATTAAAACAATTTGGACGCTCGAGGATTGCGCCACGTGGCAAGTTCTATTGGATGGAACACATCATCGGGGCTGTTATTCTGTGTATATGCATGTACCCGTACACGCGTTTTTCGATCCACTAATATTCGCCACGTCACCGGTCAACATTTTTGGTTGATAGGATCGTGACACGTCATCGATCAACGCCACATCATCATCGCCAACGCCACATAAGCGGTCAATGCCACATCATTCGCCCAATCAAATGCTTTGCCACGTCATTGTATAGTGCCACGTCATCGTACAATGCCACGTCAGATCTGATGCACATGGTGAGCGAGTGCGTGAGCGTGTTGTCGTATCGATCGTATTTATCGCCGTCACAGTATGTGTGAACGATCAGTATATGTGAAACGATACCATTTTTCTTTTTATGCTCCTCTAAGGTTTTCGGTATCCGAGTTCAAAAGTGTTGTCCGTTTTTCCATCTGATCTCTCGTTTATTGTGAAATGACCATGATATCCCCTAAAATACATAAAATACTTAATTAAAATAAAACATACATAATTAAATTACAAATGACTTAAAGACATAAAAATAGGGATGTTAGTGAGACTTGGAGTGTAAAATGATGATTTTCTCCATTATAAATATACACTTTCTAATACTCAACAATGTGCACATACTGCATTCAAGAGGAGTTAAAATCAAAAATCTTTTGTGGATGCGGAAAACGATAAATCTTGAATTATGGCAATGTAAGAGGAGTTAAATCAATTTGAGAGAAATAATGTATGGAAATTAGTTCTTAAACTGTAATATCAATCTGTCATAAGCACTAAATGGGTATTTAGGAATAAAATGAATGAATCTGGTATAGTTGTAAAAAATAATACTAGATTAATAGCTCAATGTTACAACAAAAAAGAATGAATTGATTTTAATGAAACTATTTCACCTATAGCTAGATTAGAATCCATTAAGATGCTTTTATCATTTGCATGTCAGAAGAATTTTATTTTGTATCAAATGGATGTCAAAAGTGCACTTCTAAATGGTTACACCATGGAAGAAGTTTATGTGAAACAACCCCGTGGTTTTGAAAATGAAAAATTTCCAAATCATGTTTATAAGTTGTCAAAAGTATTGTATGGATTAAAACAAGTACCTATAACTTGGTCTGATAGGCTTAGTAAATTTCTTTTGGAAAATAGTTTTTCAATGGGAAAAGTAGATATTACATTTTTTATTAAACATAAGAATCAAGATATACTAATTGTTCAAATTTATGTTGATGATATTATTTTTTGTTCTACTAATGAGTCTTTGTGTGAGGAATTTTCATCTTGTATGAGCAAAGAATTTGAGATAAGCATGATGGAAGAATTTAAGTACTTTATTATATTACAAATAAAATAAAACAAATAAGGAATCTTCATCAATCAAGCCAAATATTTGAGAGATTTAGTCAAAAGATTCAGACTTGAAGATGGAAAAGTCAAAAGTACTCCAATGAGCTCAATAATTAAGCTTGACAATAATGAAAAAGGTAAAGATGTTGATGTCAAAACATATCGAGGTATGATCGGATCTTTACTTTACTTAACTGCTAGTAGACCTAATGTCATGTTTAATGTATGTTTGTGTGCAAGATTTCAATCATGTCCCAAGGAATCTCATTTGCTTGCTGTCAAAAGAATTTTTCATTATTTGAGTGGAACCATAAATCTTGGCTTTTGGTATCCTAGAGGGACTCATATAGATTTAACTTGTTATTCGAATGCTGACTTTGCCAGTTATAAGGTTGATAGGAAGAGTACTAGTTAAACTTATCATTTTTTAGGTCATTCACTCGTCTCTTGGTTTAGTAAAAAGTAAAACTCGGTTGCACTTTCAACCACCGAGGCGGAATATATTACAGTTGGTAGTTATTGTGCACAAGTCCTTTGGATGAAACAAATCCTTAAGGATTATAGTATTCGTCTTGATCAAATTCCTATCATGTGTGATAACACTAGTGCCATAAACCTATTAAAGAATCTCATTCAACATTCTTGGACCAAACATATACAGATTAGATATCATTTTTTAAAAGATCATGTTCAAATGGGAGATATTGCATTAGAATTTGTTTCTACAGAAAAACAACTTCTTGATATTTTTACAAAACCTCTTTGCGAAGAACAATTTCAAACATTCGTCATGAACTTAGGATGATGAGATTTTTGCATTAATATCTCTCTTCATGATATTGAGACTATTAAAATTGATTGAAATTTGTATTCTTGATGATTATGTGTTGTATAAGCATGATAAATAGGTTATACGCTTGAGTTTTTATTCTTTGAATATTTTTCATGTTTAGTAATTGTAATGTATGTGCATGATAAATATGTTATATGTTTAAACTTATAATCTTTTAAATGTGTTTCATCATGTCTTATGCATTAAAAACGGCTTTTGAAATTTTTCGGGATCATAAAATGTCTCGGAATTGATCAAAGTTCAGCCGTATAGCAAAAAGGATGCAAAATCACAGAGGGTAGCAGATTAGGCACAAAAAACAAGCGGCTAACCACATGAAAGCCATGAGCAAGCGGCTAGTCTCTTGTTTTGGCCAGCTAGCCGGCTGGGCTCGAGTTTAAGGCTTTATCTTCTTCCTCTCTTGTTCTTCAGCTATCAACACATACTTTCTCTAAACCGTTTCTCACACTTCATTTTCTCTCAAAAATCTCTCATTTCTCATATGTTTTCTTGACAAAATTAACCACTCAAATCAATACCCAACCATTCAACCTTCATATATAATCCTCAAAACACCATTTCATCACTTAACTTTCAAAATCCCAAAATCAAATCTTCAAAGCTTACCCGTTTTTCTCTCTTCAAATTTAAACTCTTTTTAGCTCATTTTTTTGGTCAAATTCATATTATACATTATCTTAAATCATCTCTAGGATCATTTTAATTGTCTCAAACACATTCATTACACTCAATAGCTCAAAATCTAAATTTGTGTGCTTGAGTATTTTTGTTCTCAACCATCGTTGGAGGTGAAAAATCCAAGGGAAAACAAGTTGACAAAAAGCACAAAGAACAACTTGGAGATAATCTAGAGTTCATATTAACCCGGTTTCCACCACCATCCTCCTCATCTTATACTCCACCTCCATAGTGTGCTCTCCTCATAGACTTTATTTATGGATTCTTGATTTATTATGTACCTACATTTTCATATGCATTTGTTATTTTAGTTTGAACTATGGTTTAAGGATTATTGTTTGATATTTAGATGTTTTGCTTGGATATTATTTCTGGATTCTTAAATGCTTTGAATATTTCATCTTTATTCTCTTTTTTTGATTGAAAATTGTGGAGTTGTTGTTATTCTAAGCATGATTAGAGTAATTTTGATGATGAAGGGGGAGAAAATAGATAACATGCATGCATTTTGAATTTAAATTTGGGAGAAGATAGATGACAAATATTTTGATTATGTATTTGAATTTGAATTCAAATTTGGGAGAAAAGGTTTATACACACTATAGATCATATACTCAAGGGGAGCTCATATGTGTTTTATGTATTTAATTGTTGAATTATATATGTCATATATTGAGGAGGAGTAGAAAATGTCAAAATACATGTAATGTTTGTCATCATCAAAAAAGGGGAGATTGTTAGCCTAGAGGGCTATACAAATTGTAATTTTTATTATAACAAACATATGTTATTATATTTCACAATTTCACTAGTTTTTGAAAGGTAAATTTTATTCAAGTGAATCAAGTGAAATCAAGCTTAAAGCACTAAATGGATAACGGCTCAACCAAGATCGAGTATTAGCGCAAGTGACTTCATTGTTACAAATCTTGTAAAGCCAAAATGATTTAATGTATACATGATTTAGTATTTGATAAGCTCAAGATTTTGTTTAATAAATAATTATTTTTCATAAACCAAAGCTTTTATAATCATAAACTAAGTATTTTATAGAATTGGTGATTTTTCAAGATATGGATTTAAATGAAAAAGTTTTACAAACTTTGATTTCAACATGTATTGTTCTAAATTCTAGATTTGGATCTATTTGAAAACATATAAAATATTTTGAGTCATAATATAATTTATAAAAATATTATGCCATATGGTAATTTTTAAACATTTTAGGCCAAATTATAAATATAAAAACTATGCCTATAAGACAGAAAGTAAGCGGCTAGCCGGATGGGAATTAGCGGCTAACTGCCTGGTCTTTGGTTTTTCAAATTTTAGAGCCAAATTTGCAATGGTAACTTGCCACATAAACTTAGCGGCTACTCGCCAAAATAAGCGGTGATCTGGTAATGCTCTGAAGGTCAATAACGACTAGTTTACTCATCAAAACTATATAAACTCAAATTAAAATCAAATCTAACAAGTATTTGAAAGTTTTTCAAGCTGAAATCAATTCATACAACATCCCTTGAGCTTTCATTTTGTAAATCTTCATACATTGAGTTATCATTGAGCTACCATTTATATATCTACTCTAATAGAGAATGTTTGTTGTAATCTTCAAATTCATTATCAAATTTGTGTGAGTATAAGTGTGGGAAACACTTGAGGAAATGTGTGAGTGAGTGAAACACCATTTGTAAAGGTTTGTTGACACCTTAGAAGTCAATTGTAAGAACTTGAAGATTTGGAGGCTTGGATAGTGAAATCCTCAAGCTTGGTGTGCTTGGAGGCGTAGACATAGGCCGGTTTTGCCGAACCTCGTAAAACCTCACTTGTTTGATCTCTCTTCCCTTATCCTTTTAATTTCGAGAATTTGTTAAACTTATTATTTTTTATTTTATTAAGGCATTAGTTTTAATTGTTGTGTGATTTTATTTACTTAAGTTTTAAAAATCCAATTCACCCCCCCCCCACTTAGTTACTTAGCTAAATTTCAAGGACCACAGACAAAGCCACATGCATCATATCCAGTGAAATTAGGTGCACTTCAACCTAATTGACATATTTAAAATGGCCTAATTAGAGTTAAGGACATGTTGTCAGCATAAACTGTCCATAAATGGATAGTTGTCTAACATAAGTAAGCTCAAACGCCTTTATAAAACGAACCAAATTACCCTTAAGGAGGGAAATCACAAGTAATAGCTCACCAAGTGTCCAAAAGGACACAAAGATGCCCTCAAGAGCAGTCAATCTTAAAAGGTCAAGAAGGTCAAGTTGGTCTTACAAGGAACTAAGTTCACTCATTCACAAAAATAACTTTTCTTGTATACTAAGGTTTCTTGGAAACCTATCACCCCTTTCAACCTCCTATTAACTTTTCTTTTTAAAGAAAAGAGGGGGTGGGCAAATCCAAATCAATTTTTTACCCCCCACCCCTAAGGCTTGAACCCGAGTCCATGCAAGTGAGGGGCGACAGATTGCACTCCCATTAACTTGATCATTGGAGTGTCATAGGCCACCATCGGCGCTGCCCTAATAGCTGTTTGTTGTGATTTCAGGTTCAATTTAGCCATTTCCATTGTAAAAAATTGTCTTCAGATAGCCCAGTCTCCATCTTCACCGAAGAACCACCTTCTACAAAGAAGCTCTTATAGCATTTTGAGCTGAACCAAAATTAAACCAAAATAGACTGTTGTTTATTTTATTTTATTTAAAAAAAAAACAATAGCAATCGATTTTTGTTAACAGTACATGTGACTGACATGAAATCTTTGGTATTTTTGCCTTAAAACCTACACTTGAAACAAAATTAATCTTATTTACTTTAACTTTAATTGTTTTTGTCTAATTGCATGTGAAGTGGGTTTGCATGAAATCTACATGTGAAAATTTGCGAGTTACGTTATTTGATGTAATTGGTGAACAACATTTTCAAGATTAATTAATTAGGGAATTAATTTATCTACTATTTTATTTTTTCTACACTTTTTTAAATAAATCTAAATTTTTAACAAGTGTTATCAGAGCAATATTACTAATAGCTAATTGTTGAGATTTTAGGATCTTGATCTATTTTTTTAGGCATAGATTTACAAAGAGAAAAAGGATCTACCACTCCTCTACCATTACTTGATGGTTCTAAATATTCATATTGGAAGCAAAGAATGACTATTTTTATTGAATCCATTGACATAAAAGCTATAGAATGTGTAAGAAAAGGCTATACTTTGCCTATTATGTCTTATCGAAATGGAAAAATAATTTTTAAGCCTGTCAATTAATATTCCATTTTTGAAATTCAAGAAATTAGCTTTAATTCCAAGGCCCTCAATGATATTATCAATGGGATTGACATCAATCAGCATGATTTAATCTCTATATGTACGACTGCCAAGGAAGTATGGGACATTTTCAAGATACTCATGAAGGAGACAATTTGGTAAAATGTTCTAAACTTTAAAAACTTGCAACTAAATTTGAGAATCTTAAGGTACATGAAGATGAAGAAATTGTTGAATTTAATGCTAAAGTTTTTAAGATTGCTAATGCTTCATATTCTCTTCATAAAAGAATTTTTAAGGAAGAATTAGTTTGAAAAATTTTGAGATTTTTGCTAACTAATTTTGTTATTAAAGTTGTAGCTATTGACGAATTCTGTGATATTATCACCATGACAAAAAAATGAAGTGATTAACAAACTTTAAACTTATGAGACTAATCATTTGAAGAAGAAAAAAGAAAAATGTACTTTTTTTCAAGTTGAGATGACATATTCAGAGAATGATATTGATGAAGCTGAAGATGCTGATAATGAAGTTAAAAACATGCAAAAATCTCTAGCTATAATCATAAAAAAGGTTCAAAATTTGACTTGAGGAAATTCTGGAAGCAATAACAAGAAGAAATTCTCATCAAAGTTGCAACCTGCTCAGAAGGTAAAGATTCTTCCAATTCCAATTTGTTTGAAACTAATATATATTGAAGTATTGGATGCAAGGCTTCCCATGGTTTTAGTCATATTCAAGCTCAATATCCTAATTGCATCTCAAAAAGGAAGAAATCAATGTTAGCAACTGGAGTGATAATAATGACTTGGGCATTAATGATGAGGATATAGTTGGCAGAATTATTGTTCATGACAAAAAGTTAAAACTTAAAGATTCTAACGATAAAAGATAAAAATCAAGTGATGTTTCTCATCCTTGCAATTTAAGGATTCTTCCTCTATAGTAATGTTAACACTTCTCGAGTGTGAAGTCGAGTGATCAATAATCTAATTTAGAAACCGAAAGTAGTCATGATGCTAATGCCATTGTTGGAATTGTGAATGAAGTATATAACCAACATGTATTCAAAATGGATAAAAATGAATAAGAAAATGCAAGCTCAATTATTAAAACTTTTTTATAAAAGGTTAAGGTCTGCAATCAATCTTCAAACTATTGTTCTTGAAAAGAAGAAAAATTGAAGGCAATTTCAGGAAAGCTAGAAAATACTTAAAAATCTTTGATATTAATGAATTCTAGAACAAAGCGACTTGATCAGATTTTAACTATAAGAAAACCTAGTTCAAATAATTATGGTCTTGCATATTAGAATGAAATTGTTTTAAGTTCAAATACTATTTTTGTTAAAGCCTCTCAACCAATGACCAAACTACCACTACCTATGGTAAAGCACTTTAATGAAGTGGAAGGTAAATTTGTGGCATATTATACATCGAGCTTACATGGCAAGTATGAAAGGTTTGTTCTTACTTGTCTCTTTTGTAATGTTAAAGGATAAATACAACCTAGATGCTTTAAGCTCATGTAGTACATAAATAAAGTTGTTTCATCTAATTTATCTTCATATGATAAATCTAAATTTGCTTTTAATTCTAAGCTTGAATTTAAAGGTAACTTTATTGTACAAGTTTGGATTAGAAAATTTGAATTAAAAGCATATGTGACATTAACATTTTTACAAGCTTGTACTAATAATTTCTGGCACTTTGATAGTGATTGTTTTAAACACATGACTGACGATTATAGTGCTTCAATTAATTATGAAATATGTAGTTGAGGACATGTAAGCTCTGCTCATAGTATTAAAATTCATGTGCTTGGAAGAGAAAATTTAAATATTGAAGTTTTTCTTAGACTTGAAAATGTTTTATATGTTGAAGATTTGAAAGCTAATCTTTTGATTATTATTCAAATTTGTGAGTAAAACTTAATGGTAAATCTTGATAGCTGTTGTAAGTTTTCCTATGTTATGGGTGTCAATATGCAAGTGTACATAATAAGTGATATAATGATAAATATTCAATATCGTCTCCATAGGGATTAATATTATTAGATTTGCTACAACAATCCTAACAGTGCAATTTTACTTTAATTGAAAATAAAGTAAACTACTTAAACAAAAAATGCAATAAAAAAAATTATTACGTCACACTCAAAGATAAAACCAAAGGGAATGGAATAGTTAAGTGATCAAACTCTTAATAGTTTTGACTACTTAAAATTTTAGGTTCGGTTGCTACAGCATCTGCTATCACTTGTTGGATATCTTATATCTTACTATAATTTAATAGTAACCAATTATTATACTGACACAAGATATAGCATTACACACTTAGGTTCTAATTACCCTATAAGGTGAATCCGTATATCTTGTTACCATTAATTTTAGATGAGAAATTATCCACCGACCATCTGATTTTTTCCACTTTTTCAAAAACATACAATTCTTTTTTTTTTTTGCCTGAATTACACATGAAGTTATAATTTTTTTCACTTTTCCACTTTCGTCTATTGACCGTTAAGATTCCGTAATTTTTTTAACAAAATGACGATTTTGCCCCCCCAAATGTAAAATTACAATTTCATCCTATAGCATCAATTTTCAGGGGCAAAACAGTCATTTTGTTAAAAAACTAACGAAATCTTAACGGTCAACAGACGGAAGTGGTAAAATGCAAAGAATTGTAACTTCATGTGTAATTCAGGCAAAAAAAATAAAAATTCTGTATTTTTGAAAAATTTTGAAACATTAAGTAATCGGTGGATAATTTCCCATTTTAGATTAAGCATAGCCCTTTTAGAATTAAGTTAAACTCAATTCAGGAAACCCAATCTAAAACTAAGTATTGCTCTAATATGTTTTATTAAAACATGTCTTTTGGACATTTTCTCTTAGCTAGTATCACTAAATGGGTGGTCAGTCGAAATAGTGAATTAAAATAAGTATTATCAAAATAAAGTACTATAGCAAACATGTAGCAACATATAAAATCAGTCCATTAATCATCAAGATTATTTATCAGTTAACCACAAATAAATTTAGTTCATAACTTACGAAAACAAAATGAATAAAAGAAATTCATCCATCAAATAGATCCCCATAATTAAATAGTAAACAAGAAAACAAGAAAAGAATAAGAAGCGCTGATTTTCTGATTAATCTCTGCAAGTTCTCTTCTATTGCAATCCCAAATCTTGCTTTTGAATTTTGTTTTTCTCTTTGGATTGACAGCTCCCTTTCCTTGTGTGTGTGTGCGTGCTTCTTTTATAGTCAAAAACTAGGGCAACTTGAAGTACAGGGCGTGTATCCTCCAGATTTGGAAACTCCATATCGCAACCTTCTAAGTATCTCGCATGAAATCTTCTCTGTCAATGCTTTAAGATTGTTACAGTAACGGTTGGGACAACAACAACTACAACATCTGCATTGTTCCAAACTTGTTTTAATTCTTCTGTAGCCAAGTTCATTCCTTATTTATGTAAGCCTATCACAACAGCATTCCTTCTTTAAAAATTGAGCTTCCGATTATCTTCAATTAAGCATTTGATATAAGCACACAAATTATTCTAAAACAACATAATTTAATAAAAATAAACTAGAGCGATATTCATGTAAAATATAATTAAAATGCAATAAAAACATATCATTTACTCTTCAAGTAATCTTGATTCAAGTGTAAAAGTGTCATGAAAACTCTTATTTCATAAAGTTATCAATAGTAGTAAATGTCAAATAATTAATAACAAAAGAGAATGTATACTTGAAGGAACTAGATCATCTTATCATTGTTGTAAACTCATGCAATCTATTACTTGTTTTAAAGCTTATTTAAATGAAATTGAGATATAACACCAACTTAGTCATTTAAATTATAAATTATTAACTAAACTCATGAGTGTAGAAATTGTAATAAAAATACTAAGCTCAATAGGAAACAAGCTAGAGCCTATGGTTCTTATCAATTTGGCAAACAACAAAAAACATCGCAAAAGGGTGTGCAATACATCACCATATCTAAGGTACTTGATTACTTTATACGTATCTCATTGGTCCAATGCAAATAGAAAGTGTTCTTCAAAAAATATATGTTTTTGCTTGCATAGATTGATTTTTCTAAATACACATAGGTTGATTTTATTAGAGAAAAATCTAATAGGTTTGATGTGTTCAAGAAACTATATGTTAAATTGAAAAATGAAAAAGATTGCAATATTGGCAAAATAAAAAATGATTATAGAAAAGAATTTACAAATGCTAATTTTGTAGAATTATGTGATAGATATAGTATAGCATATGAATTTTCAACACCTATTACTCTTGAACAAAATGGAATTGTTGAAAAGAAAAATAGAACTTTACAAGAAATGGCAAGTGTGATGTTAAATTCTAAGAAGTTAACTAAACGTCTTTGGGCAGAAGCTCTTAGTACTAAATGTTATATTATTAATCTTGTGGACTTATGCCTAGGCACTAAGAAAACGTTTTATGAATTTTGGAAAGGTAAGAAACGTAATCTAAGAAATCTTCACATCTTTGGTAGTACATATTATATCTTGAAAGATTGCGAATACTTGGGTATGTTTGACTCAAAAAGTGATAAGTGCATTTTTCTTGATTATTTTGTTCATAGTAAAGCTTTTCTTGCACATAATATGAGGACTCAAACTATTATGGAATTTTCCAATGTTATTATTAAGGATTTTAAAGATTTTGCAAAATTTTTTATTAAAGAGAAAGTCACCAAATTATTTGAGAATGAAGAAAATTCAAACTCAAATGATACTACAACAAATGGCCCAACCCTCGTTGAAAAAGAATTCAATCAATCAAACTCCAAAGATTAGAGTCAAGTGATTGATTTTACAAATGATAATTCTTCCCAGTCACCTTAAGAAAATAAGAGGAAGAAAATATAAAATTACAGATCAAAACTGATGTTCACGATCAAGTGAAGAAAGTAGTATCTCTAAGAGTTGTAAAGAGCCACCTATCGAATCTTATTATTGGAACTCTAAAAAACTTTGCAGTTACTAGAAGGAGGTATCAAATCCTGCTCAATTTAATTGTTTTACCTCATTAATTGAACTAAAAATGCTAAGGGAGCTTTATTGAATAAATTTTAGGTTAAAGTTATATAAGAAAAACTTTAACAATTTGAGCATAATGATGTTTGAACACTAGTTCCTAGGCCAAATCACACTAATGTTATTAGAACCAAATGGATTTTCAAAGAATAAAATAGATGAATTTGGAAATATAGTGAGAAATAAGACTAGGTTAGTAGCACAAGGTTATACATAAATTAAAGGTATTGATTTTGATGAAACATTTGCTTTAGTGGTTAAACTAAAGTCTATTAGGTATTACTTATTGTAGCTTGTTTAATTGGCTTTAAATTATTTCAAATGGATGTTAAAAGTGCATTCTTAAATGGAATTTTGAATTAAGAAGCTTATGTTGAACAACCAAAGGCTTTGAAGATCCATATCATTCTAATTATGTTCTCAAATTGAAAAAGGTTTCATATGGATAAAGATTAACCAAATTCTTGATTGAAAAAGACTATAAAAGAGAGGGAATAGACAAGACTTTATTTATTAAATATCTTAACCCTCAAATTATGATTGCTCAAATTTATGTGGATAATGTTGTTTTTGGTTCTACATCTCTAGTGCATGTTCAAGAATTTTTTTATCAAATGAAGAATGAATTTGAAATGAGCATAGCTGGTGAGTTAACCTATTTTTTTGGCTTACAAGTAAAACTACTTGAAAATGGTATTTTTATTTCTCAAAGTAAATATTCCAAAAATTTTGTGAAAAAGTTTGGACTAAATTTGGTCAAACATATGAGAACACCTATGAGTACTTATTTAAAATTAACAAAAATGGTAGTGATTCTCATGTTAATCTAAGTATGTACAAAAGTATGATTGGTGTTTACTTTATTTAGCTACAAATAAACCGGATATTTGTTTTAGTTTTGGTATTTGTGCTAGATACCAAGCAAATCCAAAGTTTAGTTTTGGTGTTTGTGCTAGGTACCAAATGAATCCAAAGGAATCCTATTAATATGCAGTCAAACATATCATTCATTTTGTAAATGGAACTATTAATGATGGAATTTGGTATATTGAAGACACCAATTCAAGCATTGTAGGATATAGCGATGTTGATTAGATTGGTAATTCTAATGATAAAAAAAGCACCGCTGGAGATTGTTTTTATCTTTATAACAATCTTGCATCTTGGCACAATAAGAAATAAAACTCAATTTATTTTATCTATGCTGAGGCTGACTATATTATTGTTGATAGTTGTTGTACTCAATTACTTTGGTTGAAGAAAATGCTCAAAGATTATGGCACTGTTCAGAATATTCTTACTATATATTGTGATAACACAAGTGCTATTAATATTTCAAATAATCCTATTCAATATTCTAGAACTAAGCATATTGATATAAGACAATATTTCATTTGTAACTTAATTGAAAGCAAAACTATATTTCTAGAGTACATTAAAACAAAAATCAACTTGCAGATATCTTTCCTAAAGCATTATATGCATCTAGATTTGATTTCTTAAGAAAAGCTTTAGATATTGGTTCTATGTAGTCATGATCTATAACATTTGTATATGTATTATTATTCTTGCAGCTCATGACATTATTCGCATTTGTTTTTGTATGAAATGTTCTTTATTTGAATCACCATATGCATGAAAGTATTGATTTGATGACCTGAAAGCTTAAAATAATTTTTTATTAGTTTAATTTAAACTTATTTTTATGCACATATCTTTGTAGTCTTCATTCTAACGTGATTTTTTATTTTAAGACTTTTGATGTTGAGATTAATGAATTGAACATTGACTATATATTTTTTACTCTTATCTTAACTATAGATATCAAAATGTTTATGCACTTCAATCAGAAATAACTACCTACAACTTTTAAGAGTAAAGTTATCCTTAAGTAATCTAAGTCGTCTTATCACAAATATGATAAAGAATAAACTACCATGAAAAGAAGGCTAACTTAAGAGGTAGAGTGAAAGCTACTGATTGTTAGTAATTAAAAAAGAAAGGAAAGAAAAAATCTAAAAAATTTCATATATGTAGTAGAAAGAAAAATTTTATTACTGCAATCTCTTATTGTTTTGCCTGATACATTAAAAAGATCAATTTGGAGATCAAGATGATAAGGTTAGTTTGACTTGTTCATTTTATTTTTTGATACAAAAGTTATTGATTTTGAGAAAGATCGAGATTGAGTCTTGATAGATTTGTAGCACACATACAAAAGTTTAAATTTCACTAATCTTCCACTGGTTTGAGTGATTAAGTTCTGGTTATCTTGATTTTTTGTGTATTGTAATGATTATTAATGAACATGTCTCCTTAACTTTTCAAAAATCATGTTCTATTTTATAAAATTACATACTAACTTGTTTTGTTTTTAAATTAAAAAAAATCGTGTCTTATTGCATAAATATTGCATTATAATGTATTTATTTATTAAAAGGGCATTTTAGTTATTATTGCTTGGATATTTGCATAAAACATTTTTTGCATATATTTTGTTTTTAGGGCTTTTCTTGATTTAGGGTTTAACTTGATACAATTTAACTATTTAAAGTTGTTCATGTATTCTGCAATCTTCAGGGACTTTGTAGCAATTGCCACATAAAGGCTTGAACTTTTTCGGATTGAGCATTAAATTTTCCTATGGTTCTGCGGTTTTCTTGAATCTGACATGATTCTCATGTAGTCTTTCTAGCAATTTTTGTGATTCTACATGGATATAATCCTTATTTATGATTTTATTTTGGGTATCTTAACCGTTATTTTTATATAAAGATTATATGACCTAGTTTGAGTTGTTTTCTTATTTATGAAAAATATAATTATTAATTTTTACCCAAAACACACTTTTCTACCCATATAAGGTATAAGATTATCTCTCTATGTAACAGCTCTTATTTAGCTTGTTTTCTTATTCTTTCTTATCCAAACGGCAGCCTCTCTCTCCAAAGCTTCTTTGTTTTAGTTTTTTTTTTCCATTTGTGCATCATGGTTTCCACAAGATCAAGTTGCATGAAGACGAGATCAAAGGTGCATGTTGAATAAGCAAAGGAAGTGGATGCTATTGGTGATTCCATCATGTATAAATCTAATCCAATTAATGTGATGCATGCTGCTCATGAAGAAAAACAAAATGACAACCTGTGGCCTATGAAAGAAACTACATTAAAATTGCTCAATACGTTAAGATGGGGGACTCATGTTGATTGCACCAATTTAGGCGACAATTTTGTTAGATCTTATTAAGGCAATACTGATTCAGTTAAAAAAGATCTAGTGAAGCTAATTCAGATGAGCATGTGCCAAAGCCTCCAAATTCATCAAAACGGTAGCCACTCAATCTTTCAATATGTGTTAACATGTTTTATAGTAAAAAGTATTGTACTCATCCTCCTAATGCTGATCTTGATTTCTTGCTCTGAAGAAAATTTTATTCTAAACGTTGTGTTGCTATCTCTAAATTTATTCCTTTTGAGATTGAACCATCCATTAATACTGTTGGTTTGGAAAACTCCATTAAGAATATTTTTTAATATGTGCCTAACTTAGTTTGTCAATTTTCTATGCCAATTTGAATGAAAATATTGCGGATAAAACTAAGCCAGGTTTTCTCTATAAAATTTATGTGAGAGGGCGTATCTTGAATTTTTCTCCTTTAATTAATCATTAGTTTAGTAATTAATCATTAGTATAGATGTAAGGATTTTGATAATACCAATATCTGGGAACACATGAACACTATGGACATGTCTGCTATTGCTGCTCAACTTTCAGGAAGGTATTCTCGTTAGCCTAAAAACCTATTTGTTTCCAAGCTTGATTCCAAATATCAAGCTTTATATTGGTTTAGGGCACACAATTGGTATCCTACTGAAAATTATGCTACAGTGGATCATTTATTTGCTAATATCTTTTTTCTAATTGGAAATGGCATCCTTTAAACTTTGGCAACCTGGCTTTTGATTTGATTGTAAACAATGTGATGTCTTTTAGGAGATATATGCACTACTATTCCTTCATTGATTCATCAAGTGTTGACATCTCAGAATTATGATTAGTTGAAGACGATGAGGTTTTCACTTCTTTTCCTATTTATATTAAACCAACCTATCTTATGTTGAAGTCCCTTGGTGTTGTTGGTGATTAGGATAAGGATACTCAAACTAAGAATGCTCTCCTGAATTCAGCCACTATCAATTTTGAGCTTTAAAGGGAGGCAATTTTGGATTTATTGGGTTAAGTTGAGTGCACTGAGCACACTCTTGATGACATTAAACATATTTGTTACCCTTGATTTCTTCGCTTTATACCCATTGTTAGTTAGTTTTGATTGTCGTCTAGTTTAGGATGTTATTTCAAATTTTCACTTATATTCTCTATCCTTCTATAGCATCTTTTGTCAAAAAAGAGAAGAGTAATGTACTTTAGTTTTCATTGCCTCATGAAAAAGGAAGAGTAGATTTTTTATTTTGTTTAAACTGTATTTCAATAATAACGGGGGTGCTGATTTATATGTTCGTTGAATTTATTTCTTCTTTCTCTAAGGGGGAGCTTGTTTGATTTTCATATGATCTTTATTGATTATTTCTTTGATATGCATTATTGCTCTCTTCATATATTGATATGAGATTATTTATCTTAGAGGAGAGTTGATTTTCTCAATTGAATTATAGTCATGAGCATTTATTTATTAGAGGAGATTTTTATCTTGGACTAACCGTGACTAACTATTTTTGTTTTGATTAGCTCTTTATTTGTTTTTGTTGCCTATGTGTAGGTCATTGCTCGTGATCTATCTTGCTTCTAAACATGCCATTTGAAGAGTAGAAAATTGATTGGTTAATGTTTTGACTACAAAGATGCCAAAGGGGGAAATTGTTAGGGTTTTTATTATTGGCATCGTTGTGTCAATATTACTGCAATTTATTTATTTCTTTTATTACGGATTTGTTTCCTTTTATTAGTTATTTATCTAGTCTTAGGAATTAATTAAGATTAGATTATGTGAAATATTATCAAATTATTTTGAAAGCATAAAAGAAGCAAAATAGCGTGTAAGTAAGAATTTAATATCAAAGATTTCCAAATAAAAATGACTACTACATTGATAACTATATCAAGTACTTATATAATATTGGACTCTTAAAGAAGTATATATTAATATTCCTCTACTAGGGTTTAGGTGAAATACTATTCCTATATAAAGAGAAGTATTTCACATATTCAAGAATGTGAAAAAGATATATTGTATTTTATATCAAAGGAGTAGCCAAAACAGATAGAATAAGAAGAAAACTTTTGGTAGCATATAATGTTTTATATCTCTATGATGTTTTGGTCTTCTTCATCAAGTCTTCATCATATCAAGTCTTTCGTCAAACATTTTGTATATTTACCTTGGTTTCTTTAAGATATAGAGGTCATTTGTTGTGTTGAGGGGATTTTAAGGAATGCAGCAAACACAATTGATGACGAAGGGTTGTCGCTAAGTAAGGTTGACTAAGTTAGATACAACGAGGTGGCGGCAAGAGTACAAGAATGTCTGAAATTGTCTAAGAATCCAATAGAATTATTTATTTTCTAGGAGTGGCCTCATCGATGTAGGATTATGATCTGATTCATATAAAAATCCTTTATGTGCTTTACTTTCTACAATTTATTGTTTCCCGCCTATTTATGACAAATGGACTATAAATGTAAATAGTGCAGTGAATCATTATGATGACCAATACTCATGAACAGTAACTCATATGACCAATTTTGCATGAACAGTAGTAAGGGGTGAAGAATGCTTTTCGGATTAATTAATTAGAGGAATTAATTTATCTATTGTTTATTTTGCCTACATTTATTTAAGTAGATCTTTTATGCTCATATGACATCTATAAAAAATCCAATCTTAACTCATTCTAGCGAGCAGTTAATTAAAATTAACAATAGGGAGACAGTTTTGGATAAGAAAATCTTGGAATTTACCTAGGCCAAGTGTCTTACCTCACTTACTTGGGAACTACTATCGGGTTAGTTTAGCAATCCTTAACTAGCAATCTATCAATTTAAATCTTGAAATGAATAGGAGCTCTTAAATTAGGAGAGAATTTATATTGGGAAACTATCGTAATAATTCTCAACAAATTAATTAGGACTAATACAATATTGTTATCCACCCTTCTACTTTTAAAAATTAAAAAAAAAAAAAGATTAATTGTATGGCTCACATAATTCCAAGTACAGGGAGCCAAGCTGAGGGCAACAAATTAGGGAGAAGAATCCACACATGAATTGCAGCACGGGTGTAGAGACATCCACGCCCAAGAATGAAGTGGCTCAATCTCCTAGCTGAGAGTGAAGTGGCTCAATTATAATGATCTCGGTTGAAAGCTTCTGTACAAGTGGATTCCAAAATGCTTTTAGATGTTGCTGCATCTGTGAGCAATTGGGATGCTGATGGGACTAGGGGCCATGCTTGGTAGCACGGCCTGGATTTGGAACATTTTACTTAAGCCTTTATGGTTATCGGTAATTGCAAATTCTGCCATTAATATATTTATGAAACTGTTATTATAAGCAAATTAATTTATAAACCTGATACACAAGTTTGAATTATTTTTACAATTAGTTCATTATCCTTTTTCTCTAAGTTATATCTACTTTCGTAAGTACCTTTGATTTTCAGTTATTACAAAATTTATTAGAGACTTGCCCTTTTAATTGTACAAACAATTTTCTCTCTTTCCTAATTTCGTAATCTTTATTTCCCTCTTTCTTTCTCTCAAAGTCATGATACAAATTTGTGAAGGCAAAGAGGCTTAATTCACAAGATAATTTTCAATTGCAAACTCTCAAATGTAAGCTTAAAATTTATCGCATTTACTTTTAGAGTTTTATTATTGTTTTTATTTTGATTATTTCAGTCATAATTCCTGAGATTTGACCAGTTTTACAATCTAAAGTATCGTTAGGGGCAACTTTGATAGAGCATAATTGTATTTGTATTCTTTATGCATTTCTTACATATTAACGAAATGTTATTTCAAATCTTGTTAGCAATTTCTTTTTTTTTTTATTGAGATGAATGCCGTAATAAAGGCCTTTCAAAAATAAAATGAAATAAAATAAAATTATAATGAAGTGAAGCTTTCTAGCCCAGCCCGGAAAAAATTTCTGGCTTCGCTCGTGGGTGGGACATGTTGCGGTATAAGTTTGGATGACCATCCCCTGGTGGATTTTGTTGAGCTTCCTGATACATGTCAAAGTCTTCATTATTGCAACATCTAGAGTGGAGTCAATAGAGTGGCCATAGAGGTGGCGAGTGCTATTCCTTGTATTCAGAGCATATCTAAAATCTTTCTGTGGGATTGCTTTGATTGTTTTATTGTCTTTGTGTGCGACGTACAGGTAATTATACATTGTTATGTATGCTAGGCAAGGATGTTATTAGCGGATGAATTCAACATGATTGAGTGTGTCCCTTTGATGGAAACTCTTAAGAAGATTCCGTTTTGAGCATTTCTCTAGTGGAAGTGAACAATATGAATCTCTAAACTTCTTATATATAATGCTTAGATGTTGCGAGGTTGGTTCAGGCATCTCCTCGCTTACTGTATATGTAAGAAATTAGATGAAGAAAGACGATATGTGTGTCTTACCGTGCGTGCATCTCATTTTAAATCTGTGAATTTGAATGCCATGCTTTTATACAATACAGCTTCTTTGAGTACACCGTATTGGTAAAGTGAGATCTAGGATTGCATTAAGTTGTCTGTGGAGTGGTCCATTGTGTCCTTTATCAGGATTAGGATCCTCTCATTCTAACTTAATATGTTATACATATGCTCAGTTCTCGCTGTAGGTAGCTTCAGAAAACGTGGAAGGGGTTCAAGCCCACATACTTTTTACATCTTCTGTTTTCCTTCTCTTCCTCGTAAATATTGGTGGCCTGACTTTTCTTCCATTTGCCGGTGTTAATGAAGACTGAAGGCACTCGAATCCGCAATGTACTCAGAGGGGATGATGCATAAGAGCTGCAGGTAAAACTTCTGAAGCAAGTCCCAGAAGAGTACTAGTGTCCAGACGTATACAAGGATGATGAGTAATAATATTCTGTCTTGGTGCTTGATCTTTTACTTCTTGCTTTCCCTAAAGAACAGCAATTTAACAGCCTGTTCTCTTACAAATATGCAATTTGGAGAAACTTTACATAGGTGTGCTAATGTTCCCTGATTTATCGGTTTTGTGAACAAACCCCGCAAACTACTATGATCTGTTTTAGTCTTTATCCAGTTTTTGATGATATAATAATCAAAATACAAGATAACATAGTCTTAATAAAACTGTTCCTGCACCTGATTAATAGAATGAATTTCAGTTAAAATCCCCTTTAAAAATCTCTAATAGTGTTAGGGATTGCTAGTGGCATTACCATAGCTCCAAAAATCTACGAGGGTGCTAGTAACTGTTCTTGAACTTTTTAAAACCATGCATAAGAAAAAAGTGTAACTAGAACAAATTAACTTTGGTGTACCAATTTTCCCAATTAATGGTGAAATTAGAAGAAAAAATTTAGCACGGGCTAAATTAAAATATTACACATTATTTATTGAGACTGTTATGAATATTTTTAGTTAAATATATGATTTTTGTTAGGGACTAATATGAACCTTATTAAAATTATAATGAAATGTGTTCAGGACCAGTATGAACTGTTTAAAAAAATTAATCCTCAAAGAAATTTTCAATATCTTTGCCTCTCTTCCCGATTCTTTCCATGTGTACAATTAATTAAGGATCATTGGTCCAAGTGGCACCATTTTCTGATTGCCGACAGCATAACTATGATCGTATTCAGCTTGTTTTTTCTTTAATTTCTCTCATTTTGTTTTAATTTTTGTGAGGGTAGCTGCTGTGACAATCATTATAAAACCTCTTAGCGTCAAAAAGCATTCATTAATTATTAATATTGAGAATCTTCTTCTATGTATAAAGACAAAGAAATAACTTATAAGGCTGCGCTTGTGGCTTTAAAACATCAGCTTAATTCTGAAGCACAGTGAAGTGTTATAATTATTTAGTCGACCGACGGCATTGATATTTATTTTAGTTGGACATTTTTAATGCGGTGGGTAATGTTGCAGCAATCAACTCAACCAAAAATATCAATTCATATGTACTTACCATTGATAAAAATGGAATACACAGTTTTTTTTTTTCTTTTAATGGAAATATACATAAAAGTTAGTCTATGATATGACATAGCAATCACAAATGATAATTGATAATTAATTGTAAGTTGTAACTGTTGTCAGTACGTTTTAATAATTAATGAAACAAATTAAACGTAACTTGCAAGTGCAAGTATACACACACAAACAATAATGTCAAAGACTATAACTATTGACACAATATTTGAGCTCTAAATAATGTGTCAGATGTTGTATATCTGTTAAATTATGTTAATCATTAATAATTGTTAAATTTTTATGATTTATAATTTTATCCCTTTATGGATGTGGCAAATTTAGATAAGCTGTCATATCAATTGAAACTCTAATAATAAAAATCATTGTAGTTGAGATCACTAATATTACTCAACAAAAAAAATATTTTTATAATTTATTGTAATTTTATAAATGAAATTATATATATATATATACCAAATTGCTTTTCTTCATAACTAAATTATTTCTCCAATATAATTACAATGTTTATTAAAAAGAAATGGGATGGACATTAGGAAAACACTTGTTTCTTTATTATGTTACTAAGGAGTCAATACTATTTATTAAGCCTTTAACAATTTGCGTACCCTATGAATTAAATTTGTGTTCAAATACAGAATCTTATTAGTTAGCCCATGAATGTAGTAGCTACAAACTATATAGAGCTAGAATGGTTTTAATTAGCTCCATGAATGTGTTTTAATATTTTGAAGTTCATACTTAAAGTTTATTTGTATTTTCTTTAGAAATGGGTTTCCTTTAAATTGAGTACAATTAATTGATTGTTTTGGACATTGCTTTTAGATACGAAATACATTTATTGTTAATCCTGAATTATATAAGAAGTAATATAACTAATTGATGCATATATGACATGTATAATTAAATTTTATATAATAATTAATTGTATGTTGGTTCTTAAAAATAAATGCACACATATCATAATATCATTTACTTGTTATATAACTGAGTACTTCAGAAATATTATAAAATTTCTCCTTAAGTCAATGCGTCAAATTTTCAACTACTAGCTAAGATTTGTGCAAAGGCCGACATTGACAAAGCCATGGATATGTGAGACAATTAGAGGTATATAATCTCAGATGATCAATTGATAATAAATTGCCAAGTGCTTCTACATCTTCGTTTTAACTTAATTAATTTCCAAATAAAGACTGTAATTTGTATATGCTATGATTCATACATAAAACTAATTGAAACCTACTCGAGGTGGAAAACTTGTAATTATGGTGAAAATCGTTTAGATGTAAATTCTGATAATGGGAGGGCTTCCTAACATTGATCATAAAGAGATTTTTCTTTTATTACTTGTCAATTGACACGAGGTGATAGCAAAACACCAACTCTTTATAGTGAACGTTCCCAATTAATTCTTGTGTGCATTTAGTTACTAACTCAAATCAATTAGCCCCATGGATAGCACATGTATAAAGAAAACCGTTGTAAAGATTAAAGCAAGAAAGAATACTTGAATGCTAGCTTAAATACTTCATTCACTTGAGAATATTATGGAGTAATTTTTGAAGGATTGAGAAAAATTTAGGTAAGAAAGTCTCAATAAACTAAAGAACGATTGAATCTTAATTGAATATTCTTCTTTCAATAGAGAATATTATGGAGTAACTTCGAAATGAGAAAAATTCATGAGGGACAATCTCAATAAATTATCCAATACAATTGTGTCATGTGTTTCAATTTTTCTCTGTCATTATTTTAATCACTATCATGATTGATCTACTTGAAAGCAACTTAATATATTTGGTATGCATGTCCAATTTGATTTTTTTTTAGATATTTAAACGATTTGGGATTTTTTTTTATTTATACTTCCTCATACATAAAGAAGAAAACATTATTTATTTCATTTTATTTTTTGTGAGTTATCATTTATTAAGTGTGGGTAATACTTTATGTAAAATTAAAATAACTAATTAAATTCTAAAGAATTGGGATTTTAGATGTGGGGGCTAGGTTGAAATTTTACGAAATCAGCTGAGACTTTTTCATAATTTAAAAAACTCATATGCAGCACTTTTACAAAATTTAAAGAAAACAAAGATATTTTATAATCATATTTCAAAATTTTCTAAAAGCCATCTAAGACCGTGTCCCCATTTTTATCCTATACTCGATATCTACCCATGCACAAATATTTTTATTTTGGTTGTTCAAATTAATACAGTATATACTCAAAGTATCACTTTGAACGTGACATAAATAGATATTGTAACAATTAATAAGTTAAAGTAAAACAGTATGAGATGCCATTATCCCAATAAGAATGTAATATATTGTAACAATTAATAAGCTCAAATAGAAATGTAGGAGATGTCATTATCTAAATGAGAATGTAATATGTAGCTGATTCTACATATCCACTTAACATTGTGTGAATTGACTGCTCAAATGTTAGCTTATGAGAGAGCTGCCAAGCTTATATCTTTGGTTCCAAAACTATTCTTATCCAACATATGAGAGTGTCTTACCATACATATATGAATCTTTAGAACTTCACAGGTCTGACTAAGTACACTTGAGGCAGCACTAATTTCTCTTTCTTTATCTCCATGGATGATATAGAACCTCCATTTGAAGAAACTTACGCAACCCTCTTCCATAACTCTGCTGCAAAAGCAAACGATGAGAGGCTTGTTGCGGCGGATGAGGAATGTGAGCTTCCTTTGATTGATCTTGCTCGTTTAAACTTCTGGAGCTTTGACAAGTGGATAGAAGAGATGGCTGAAGCTGCTTCTCAATGGGGTTTCTTCCAAGTTACGAATCATGGAATCCCACAGAAAGTCCTCCAAAGCATGCGAAAGGAGCAGATGAAGATCTTCCATAGGCCTTTCCACAAGAAGTCTGAACAAAATTTCATGAATTTATCAGCTGATAGTTATAGGTGGGGAAACCCTAAAGCTACTTGTTTGAGGCAGTTTCTATGGTCAGAAGCTTTTCACATTACAGTTACTGATATTTCAAAACTGGGCGATGAATGCAATAACCCCAGGTATTTACATTTTTCTTTTTTCAATTTAACTCGTGTATCCATTGAAACTCGAATCTAGAACCTGACGGGAAGGCCCCTTCAAGATTCACAATCATTGATATATTCATGATTTTCATAATTTTTTTAATTTGATTAACTGTTCAGTTAATTAATTACATGTACATAGAGTTAGCTCAATGGCAGAAATTAAAAATACCAGAAATTGGAATCGTTATGAAATCATATTTAATTAGGCACTTTATAGAATTTATGAATTATGATGGTAATTTTTCTGTGTGGAATTTAATTACTCTTGACTCCCGATTTATATTTATCGTCGCTAAATTTATTCTAGTAAAATGAAACTAATATGTGTGTGTTTGTAATTTCTTTTGTATTTATGCATAAACGTAGATGTAACATTATTTTGAATTAACCCTGACTAAATAATTTTATTAAAAAAAGGTATAGGATTAAGCTAAGGCCATGAAGAACCAAAACAAAAAGCCAAAGAATAAAGAAAACTTCCAACAATCTTTGGATGTATAGCCTCTTGAATCGGTGAATATAGATGCGACATAACCACTACTATTTCTGCACCTTTATATTATTGCAGGAATAAAATGACCACACCCAAACCCTCAATGTCGAATTAACTTTACTACTATAGACAAAGATGTGTTTCACTAATTAATAAATGAAATAAATTTAAAATAATAATATTAATTATTTTGTATAATCTTTTATCCCATAATTATACGCTGAAAACTACACACTATGCGTATATGTAGATTTGTTTATAAGAAGGAACGATATTTTTGAGATTAAAGATTAAATTTTATTACCATTTACCTGCTCTTTACACTGTATTATATATATATATATAAAAGGAAAGTAATAAATTGTACGTAATTATTTCACACAGGACATAAAATTTGAACTTATAGCGGAACAGAAAGTACTTAGCATTGCTCACTTTAATCTTATCGAACTTCTAACCGGTACTTCTAATTTTCAAACCTTATCCAAGTCATATCAATACATGGTTGACATTACCCTGCCGCCTAACACCTAAACATTTGCTTACTCTCTTCATCATTCCATCCCTTGAAACATTCATGTGATGATTTTGGTAATTTTGGTTAAGGGAGAAGGGCACTTAGATTAACAATACTTTTACCATGCACTCGGATTATTTTATAAATTTTGACAATGTAGTCTCTGCTAACAAAACATTTTGTCGCAGGGAAAATTTGATCTTTTAACATACATATTAACTAGCTTTGATTTGTTTACATATGTTCAGTAATCAATTTGTATGTTAAACAACAATCGTATTTATCTCTCAATAACATATGTGTGTGTGTTTTAATGTTTAACCACCATAGGCAATGCAAAATGGGTTACTAAGAACTTATGATAAGGAAACCAAGATGATGTATCTATGATATAATCTAGTTAATGTTAAGATTGTATATCCTAAATACTTCTCCATCTTCTTCAGATCAAGTATTGGATTGTTTGCGACAAAAGCTGCGAATCTGGCTGAGAGGTTGGCCGAGTATTTAGCTCATAACTTGAGGATCAAGTCATCTTACTTTCGAGAAAATTGCCTGCCAGTCTCCAGTTACCTTCGAATGAACAGATATCCTCCATGCCCGCCATCGTTCGAGGTTATGGGCCTGATACCTCACACTGATAGTGATTTTCTCACCATTCTATGCCAAGACCACGTGGAAGGCTTGCAGCTGAAGAAAGATGGACGATGGCTTAGTGTTAAACCTAATCCTGATGTTCTAATTGTCAACATTGGTGACTTATTTCAGGTAATTAACAATAATTTGGTGCTTGTACTGAATTAAATTAATTAAAAGTTTGTAATGAGGCATGCATATAATTTATGATATCTTAGGCATTGAGCAACGGAGTGTACAAGAGCGTTGAACACCGAGTGGTTTCGCCTCCAAAAGTTGAAAGATACTCAGTGGCATACTTTTATTGTCCCTCATATGAAGCTGTGATTGAGAGTACTGAGAACATCATCGAGCCAGCAATCTATAGAAAGTTTAGTTTCAGAGAATACAACCAACAAATCGAAGAGGATGTTCGAGCTACAGGCAACAAAGTAGGCCTCTCAAGGTTTCTCTTATAATAAGAAACACCTTTTCACTTTCCTTTGTCAAATATTTAGGAGGGACAGAGGTATAAAAATTAAGAACATCCAATAATGCAGGATGCAGCATATACATGTACTAAGCAAAATTGTATATATTTGTATATACTTTGTTGGTAATTTCTTGGCGAAAGCTATTCGTTCCTTCTTTCATTTCTTTTGATCACCATTAGACGTTTTATGCTGAACTTTTTGCTATTATTTTGTCTATTGAGCATGCCCACTAATTTAAGAGGTTGAGAATTTTTTTTTTCTTTGGCAAATACTTGCAGGATGGTCTAATTCGTATGGTGGATACACTCTTAGGCGTTTGTTGAATGGTTGATCAAATAATTTTGTCTAAAGATCAAGATAACTGAGTTCAAATTTTGAAGAAAATAGGGACTAAAAAAATCAATTTAAATTTTATCTATTCCTTCATTTTTTTTTTCAAATTTTGGATTTTTTTTTCTTTTCCTCTCCTTCATTCATCCATGCAATCACTTCTTTATCTTCTCTTAAAAAATACTTACTAACTTAGACAGGGTTCATTAAAATTAAAAATTAGGACCAAAAAAATGCAAATGAAATTAAAAGAGTTAGCTCGACTGCCAGATTATATTTATACCCAGCTGCTTAACTCTCCTCCTACTCTTGTTGTACTTTTTTACGGGGTTGGTAATTCAATTGATAACTGAGTTCTTTTTTTCTTAATTTTTTTTTATTATTATAGGAAAAAGTTTACAAACTAAACATTTATTGAGACTATCTAAATCAAGTGCATAAAATACATCTTAAAATTGTATTCTCGAAAGATATCTGCTCTGCCCACGTAAAAATCTACCTCCGCCAGTTATATAATTGAATGTTGAGATCGAAAATAATGAGAACCTGTTCTGACAATTGTGAGGGCTATTCGGCAATTCGTAATTTGTTTAACTTCCATCATTTTGCCGAAAAATTTGACCTGATAGGATCCTAGGTCATGACTTTTACATAATTGCTGTGTGATAACCATCGATCAGTAGTTTATCTCATCCCCAATATCATACAATGGCTCCCTCTCTTCTCTTCTCTTCTCTTCTCTTCTATTGCAACAGCTGTAATCAATCAGTGAAGTACTGGCGGCGGATCATGTTGGTTTTAATTCGCGTGTACATGACCATTATAGTTGTCGATGCACTGAGCGGCTAGCAAAATGCCGTACTAGCGTCCCAGTTTAGGTTATATTTTTAAAATTTTAGTATAAAAGTATTTCATAAATATTAATTATTTAATGTTAAAAAATTAAGTTAATTTTACTCTATTATTTATACGATAAAAATTTTATAATGTCTTTATTATTTTTATTAAAATTATATTTATTATATATATTATTAATTTTTATTTTATAACTATAATATTTTTTTATAACAGTCATAATTTTTAAATTGTAATATCTCACCACCATAGTTGTGGATAAGCTACGTACGTACGTGCAGACTTGATTATTGTTGCTTTTGTTTTCTTCGTTGCCGACTACGGTGTAGGACAAGTCGTCTCAGTTGTCAAGTCACCACACAAACAAACACTGCTCGTGTTTCCCAATTTAATTTTGGCCATATGCTCCAATGTCACCCTTCTGAACGCCTGTCTTATGGATGGAGAGACATTGAAATGACTACCAATTAGTTTTCCGCCCTCTCTCTTTCTAATTAATTTCTTTTTGTATCTTTCTTTATGGGGGAGGTCAAAACTCAACGTATATTTACAATTCGCAATTTATTAAAATTATTTAGATAAAGTCTATAATGTCATAACTTAGATTTCTACTCTTATTAATATAAGAAAGATAAGGATGTATTTACCTTGGCTAATTAAATTGAAGAGGAATGCGAGTTCCCAATCGTTGGATGTTTGCCGGTTATATAATACTCCACATGTAAATTTTAAGAAATTGAGATCACATTACATATTATATGTTTATACCGCAATATATATGAGTGTTATATATAATTATTTAGCTTTTTGATAAATGTCATGTGGTTTGGAATGGAAATTCTAGACTACATCAATATAATAAGGGTTAATTTATTATTTGTATTAAATATGTATATATGTAGTTAAATACAAGTCATTTTACCATACAAGTGCACGTTGATACATATAGTTTGCTCAAAACTCTAACCCATTCTATTTTGAGTTCATAATTAAAGCTCATGATAAAATGGCATTTGTTGTTTGTTCGTTTTAACCCATAAATTACTTCTTCTTGTTAGATGTAACAGACGAAAGAAGACAATTTGTTTATGGCAACCGAGCAGTATGCTTTTCGTATTTTTGAAATTTTTTATAACAATAATGTAATTTAATTAGTTATAATGGAAACTTAGAGGTTAATTCAGAAAAACTTGGAAATGTGCGCCTGCTAGAGGCGAGACCTCTTACCCACACTATCCTAAGATGTGTCGTACAAATGTTTCGATCTCTTGTTATTTTGTTTGGGCCCAAAGATAAGGCCCAAATAATAAACCTTCAATTTGGGCTCTAGTTTCCTTCATGCTTCCCAATTTTAATTGCCTCGAATCTACACAAATACCACATATAGGCAGATTTTACCCAAGCTGAGCCCAATATTGTCGAAAGGACACGGGTTCTATGTTTCCCTCACTTTCCACCTAACGACACACGAATTATTTATAAAAGACTAATGATAAAATTACAAATTTTTATGCAAATGAATGAGAAATAATTGTATTAATTTGATGAAAATAAAGTATTTTTATTTAATTATTATAGTTATGTCACATAAATTTATATAGAAATTTGTGATTTTGTTATTACTCCTTATAAATACTTGTCACTCAAACGATTTCGGATTATAGGCTATACACATGACACATGCGTCAAAACATATTACATTTTCCTTTTTTTATTTCAAAAGAAAACATATTACACGCTTATCTCAGACAAACTACTAGCCTTTTTCTCTTTTATTATTATTTTTTATTTTATTTGTCTGTTCAGGCACGAGTATGCCACTTGCAAGATCCTGAGTAGCCAGATCAAGTGTGTTGACTTGACCAACATATCTACATTCTACAACTTGATTGTTCCAAAATTGTAATTGTGCCTCCCATTCCCAACTTGAAGATTTTTTTTTTTTTAAATAATTTTCAAGCACCGGAACAGCACCAAATTTTCTCATCCCCTCCAGCCACATTGCACCACATGGCCAATCATAATCCCTCCACAAAAATCACCCGTATGTAACTCTATCAAACACAAAGTGAAAGAGAATAGACAAATAGAATTATCCCAAGTGCTGCTTTATAAAGAAAAACAAGACAACCCCTTCATAAGTCCCTTCTCTTTATTGCGCTCGTAGATTTTCCCTATTCAGCTTGTATATCATTTCTCTTCTTCACAATTTGCCCTCCGTTTGATCACTATTTACAACTTTGCCCCTCATGTCAGAAACCGCCGGCGGATGCGGCCGTTGCTGCTGCAGCTTCATCTTCACCCTAGGGCTGACCTCACTGTTCATGTGGCTAAGCCTACGTACTTCCAACCCCAAGTGTTCCATACAAGAATTCTACCTTCCGGCCCTCGACAAATCATCAAACAACCAAAGCAACACGACACTTCAGTTTCAGTTAAAGCTCGCGAACACCAACAAAGACAAGGGCGTCTACTACGACGACGTAAACGTCACCGTTTATGACTTCCCCAATCGGAGCCACATCATTGGCAGGTCCATGATTTCGGGGTTTTATCAGGGGCACAAGAATACGGCTGAGAAGAATGGAACTGTGCAGACGGATCAGAAAGTGGTTTCCCGGGCGGTTTTTGCAAATGGGTCGGCGGTTTTCCGCGTGGATTTGGTGACGGCGGTGAGGTTCAAGATCATTGCATGGAAGACGAAGAGGCATAAGATCGCTGTCGGGGCTGATGTTGAAGTCAACGGTAATGGCACCAAAGTCAACAAAAAGAACATTAAGCTCACTTCTTCAGCATCAAAGGATGTGAGCTATTATTATTATTCTGTGGGAATATTGTTGTATTTTTTTGTCTTGATTTTTGCTTAATTTTAATTTTAATTTTTTTGTGTTTTTATTGAAAATTTGGGAAATCGTTGTCCTGGGATTAATTTGTTGTATGAGCAATTTTTAGGAGGTAATTAATTAATGATGATTTTTTGAAAACAGAAATTGTTGTTGTACAATTTACAGATTTCAGTGCTATATAGTTATATACTTATATTGACAATGAGTTGACTGATGGCTCATTGTAATTAGGAAAATTATTATTGTTATTTCTCTCTCAAAAAGACATGAACTTTTAATCATATTTAGTAAGTGTTTTTTTATTTTTTTTTTCTGCTCCCATTTGTTTAATGATACTTCTTTTTCCAATTATCTTTTTTCCTTTTTCCTTATTTTCAATTTGATTCCTCTTGATCATAATAAATTGGTGAAGCAAGGAATGGTTGTTGGACCAGATGGACAAACATGTTCCTCATTAAATAAAGGAAGAGTTGCTAATCAATAAATTTCAACAAGAGCAATCATCATTGTCAAAATCATCATGATCTCTAACCATCTCGTCTCAAATGCTACCGAGTTAATGACGGTCCAACGTTGCATTTGTTAGGCAATTGTTTTGTTATTTTTCAAAATAAAAAAAAAATAGTTAATATACATAAAATATAAGAGTGGAGAATACTCCATGTCGACCTGCATACCGTTGGGAACGTTAACGTACACAACGGATCATGTGGCAATATTTTATTAGCCGGACTGTAGGGTGCCAGCCAAGGAAATCGGGACACACAGCCATCAGATTTCTAAGAGTGAATGCTCGACGATTGATACCCCTCGGAGATTTCCAGGCAATTGCACTAGGGATGATAAGCATAAGCTTTCGGTACGCGTTTTATCATTTTGTTCATATACTACTTGACTTAGTAGGAAAGCAACTTTTGGATATGCAGGAAGCTTCAGGGTATGTTCTGTAAATATTAAATTATGATGTGTTTGTTGAGTCAGTACGAATTTGATTAGTTCTTTGATCAGCACATCTACAAAAATTTTTAAACAATTTCTCAGATTGTGATGTCAAATCACAAATTATTTTGCGAGAATCTTTCCTATTCAAGTTTCTTACCTATAATGTATAACTCATGCAAAATTATTTATGGAGAATTGGAAATCAAAGAAGCATAATCCTTATATATACGTATAATATTTAAAACAATCCTAGCTTCTGAGACGGCCTAGATATTGTATGCAGCAATAATTGTTTAATTTTCATCCATTTTGCGGCTCTACTCTAGCGGAAAGGTGAGCTGCTGCCTTGTAGTTTGATGAGAGAATAGTAAGCTCCGCCGCGACTCAAGGCAACGAGTTCATTGTGTGCTCCTTGTTCCACAACTTTGCCATTCTTGATAACGGCAATGGTGTCTGATTTTTGTATTGTAGAGAGCCTGTGAGCTACAACCACACATGTTCTCCCCACCATCATTTTCTCAAGTGCTTCTTGGACTAAGCTTTCTGATACACTATCAAGTGCACTTGTAGCTTCATCCAAAAGCAGAATTGATGGGTTCTTTAGTATTGCTCTAGCAAGTGCAATCCTCTGTTTTTGACCCCCTGATAGCTGAACTCCTCTTTCTCCACAGTATGTGTCGTACCCATCTTTCATTCCACTACAATTAGAAACACAAATTCATATGATCAACAAACAAGCTGATGATAGATATATGAGGGTCATGTGGGCTGAATTTGAATCTTTCAAGCTATTAGTATTAGTATCATACCTTATGAATTCGTGAGCATTGGCAAGAACTGCTGCCTTTTTTATCTCGGATTCTTTGGCATCCGCTTCTCCGTAGGCAATGTTTTCGCGGATGGTTCCAGCAAAAAGGGTTGGCTCTTGACTGACCAATGCAATATGTGACCTTAACTGTTTCAAATTATAGTTCCTTATGTCCTGTTCATCTATGAACACTGATCCCTTCAATGGATCATAAAATCTCTCAAGTAGGCTAATAATGGTAGATTTGCCGCAGCCACTCTGTCCCACTAGTGCTACTGTCTTTCCTGCTTCAATTTTAAGACTCAAGCCTTTGAAGATCATCTGATCAGGCCTAGTTGGATAAGCAAAGAACACATTCTTCAGCTCTATGCGCCCTCTCATCTGCCTTTTGATGTCTCGGCCCTGTGGGCTGTCAGGATCAATCTCGCTTCTCCGGTCTAGGATTGCAAAAACTGATCGAACAGCATTGCTTCCTTTGGATATGTCAGAAGTCATGCTTCCGGCTTCTGCAATGACATATGCTGTGAAAAGCAGTATCAAAAATGCTTGGAAAAGGTGTTCTGGGGTTATTAACTCTTGTGTCAAGAGCCTTCCACCGTACCAATAAGCCAATGCAGTTGAGGCCGTGTTGAAAAATTGAGAGCTAAACAGGCCAACACCAGAATACCAAGAGTGTTTAAGACTCTCCTCTTTTGGACCTCTCAAGGTTTCCTTGAATAGCCCCAATATTCTTTTCTGAGAAGAGAAGGCTGCTATTGTTCTGTGGTTAATTACAGCCTCACTTGCCAATTGGCTTCCGTCTTTCTGTGCTTTTTGTGCCTTTCCAGCCATACTCTTCATCAAGACATTTCTTGAATAATAGCTTCCAATGACTAATGGCTGCACCGCGATCATCACAAGTGTAAGCCTCCAAGAAAGAACCAGGCCTACTACGTAAGAGAAAACAGAACCAAAGATTGCTTGAACCAGCAATGACATTCTATCCCCAACAAGGGATCGAACCACATTGGCTTCAGTGGCTAATCTTGCACAAATGGCTGCAGTTGTATTGTCTTCTTGATCAAACCACCCTATCTCAAAAGTCATAAGCTTTCCTAGTAGTTTCTCTCTGACTCTTTTTGTCAACCTTTCTCCCATAACTGAAAAGCTGTAGTGTTGGAGAAGGCTGGATACGAAATTGAGAACAGCAACGCCTAAGAAAAATAGTGACAAGGTTCTGCATTTGGACTTGATTTCAGACTTGTCAGTTCGGAAGTAAATTGATACAAGTGAACCGACACAATAAGCATTTATTGGTTGTACTGCTCCAGAACCAATCGCAGCTATGCATCCTAGCAATGCACTTCCCCGCTCAGGCATGTTCATTTTGAGCAAACGCCATTGTGAGGGACTAGCATAACTTGATTGATTGATCCTATCGTCTAGACCATAATCATCAGGATCATACTGTATTGTGTAGGAATAGGGGGTGCCCACGGAAAGTGCTGGGCTGAAGGGGTTTAAAGCTGGTGTGCTTGCCGCACTTGACCTCAAGCTCATAGGGCTTGGAGCAATAGTCCTCTTATAGAGACTCATTGCATCCATTTGGTGGCTGAAATCATTGTAAGTGTCATTGGAGGTATCATTTTCCGATGCCATCTGCTGCAACTCTACCATCTGATAGTATTCTCCACCTTCCCTGCAATTCATCAGCTCATTATGTGAACCAGATTCCACCACTTTTCCAGCTTTCAGAACCATGATCAGATTTGCTGTTCGGATTGTTGAGAGGCGGTGAGCAATTATCAGTGTTGTCCTCCCTTCTGATGCTTTATCAATTGCCTCTTGTACTATTCTTTCAGATTGTGCATCTAGTGCACTAGTGGCTTCATCAAGCAGCAAGATCTTTGGGTCCCTGATTAGAGCCCTTGCAATTGCAATTCTCTGCTTTTGCCCGCCAGACATCTGGAATCCAAGTTGGCCAACCTGGGAAATGACAAAAATTCATAAATTGAAGGGTGTTTTCGAAACCTCTGGAGCAAGAGCTTTTTTGACTAACAGGCTAAAATTTTCCAAAGTTCTTAGCTTCATATAACTGTAAGAAGTTGCAATCTGTTCTGCCATTCTATAAAGAAACAATTATCTGAAACAAATCATTCAAAATACTTCAAATAACTATTTTAAGTCTCTACTTATTGAAATTGCTTAAAGCTGAAGTTAATATCCCAAGAACAGGAACCTAAAAATATTGGTTGAACGGAGACAGTTGAAGTAAGCTTACTTGAGTTTCATATCCATCTGGTAACTTGGTGATGAAATCATGTGCATTAGCAGCCTTAGCCGCACTGATCACATCATCCATGGAAGCTCCTTCCTTTCCAAAGAGTATATTCTCTGTGATAGATGTTGCAAAGAGGACTGGTTCCTGATTAACTAGACCCATTTGGGATCTCAGCCACTTGAGGTGAAGTCTCCTTATTTTGTATCCATCCAAGAGAACTTCTCCTTCAACAGGGTCATAAAATCTTTGAAGCAATGCTATGGTTGTGGACTTTCCAGAGCCACTGCCACCAACAAGTCCAACAGATTTCCCAGCTGGAACTCTAATATTCAGCCCTTGTAAGACCGGCATATCAGGTCTTGATGGATAACAAAAATAGACGTCCCTGAATTCAATTTCCCCTCTAACATATGATAACGCCTTCCCCATTTTATCATCTGTGTCTATAGCGGGGGTCCTGTCAATCATTTCAAATATTCGAGTAGCAGCAACTTTTGCCTCAGTGATGGCAGTTAAATTTGGCAGTGCACCCAAAACACTCCTACGGAAACAGAACAGAAAGTATTGAGTTCTGAAACTGAAATAAGGTTTAATTATTAATGATCAAGCCTATCATTAAGAGTAGTTAAAGGGAAATTAACTTACAATCCTCCCATGATGACACTGATTCCAGCAACAAAGATAGAGCCTCCTTTTTCTCCCTTTTCAGTGACCAAGTAAGACCCTACCCAAGCCTGAAAAGCCCAACCTACATAAATCATTCCCATGCTTCCCATCAACAGACCCTTTATGAAACCTTGCTTTATTCCAAGTTCCATAGTCTTCTGAAGAGCATTGCTGAATCTAGCTAGTGTTTCGTGCTCCGCTACATATGAATATACTGTTCTTATGGAAGAAACTGCTTGTTCTGCTATCCCACCAGCAACCCCATATGACTCAATTATCTTCATTATGACTCCCATCATCAGCTTGCCAAATAAAAGTCCCGGAACTATGAACATTAGTGTTAAAGGAAGCGCTGCCAATGAAAGTCTCCAAGATAGTATGAAGGAAAACAGGAGGCAGAAGAAGAAAGTTGATAGATATGCAAGGGTGTCAGGTATCTGCATGAAGGAAAAAGGCGTATTATTATCCGAACATTGTCACAGACAAACTATTCTACACATTGCATCCATTTCAAGATTGATCACCAAGTTATCACGTTTACATATCACAGCATGAGTAGCTTCATTACTATAAATATGCAACCAAAACGAAGAAAGAATCATGATACTAAAAGCGAACCTTCTCGCAAATTGCAACTTGGATTGAATTGGAATCATTAGAGATGGTCGAGACAACTTGGAAGGTTGTGGAAGAACCTTGGTCTTGAGTGTCAAAGAAACCAACTTCTTGTCTTAGGACAGATTTCAGGTACTCCATTCTCATTCTAGAAGTCTGTCTCTCCGCAGTTCTTGTCCAACAAAGTCCTTCTGCAAAAACACACATTCCAGAAACGAAAAAATAAAAAAAAATAGTTAACCCCAGTTTATTATGTCCTAATTACCAACAAAAACATAGTTAAGTGTTTCAACTTACCAACAAAAGCAGAAAGTCCAACTCCTATAGCAACATAAAGCAGCCTGAGCGTATACTGAAAAACAAAAAACATTATGGTAACAAGTTATTAGCAAGGTAAAGTACTAAAAATGATGAAATTTACAACAGGACACAAAATGCATACCTTGTCTACAGTATCATTCGACAACGAGCTACTACTGGGATTTCCATAATCATTGATCACAAAGCTAAGAACAAACATCACGAGAGGATACTGCATTCCATCGCCAATGCTGCCTATAGTTCCAAATAACATCAACAGCTTGTCTTTGCCATCAGCATATCGAAACAAGCCATCATTTCCCTCCATTTTTTTTTTCCTTTTTAATCCTTCTGCTAGAAGAAGATAGTATGCGTAATTTTTCAAAGATATAATAACTTCATTAGTACTTCTTCATTCTAACAAAGATTGCCTTATATAATCATCATTCTATGCTCTGCTCTCATTGGCAGGCTCTTATATTTTACGTAATCGTTTTATGCTAGCCGGCGTTTAATTGTATTTATATATTGGCAGCTGGGACAAGAATTTATTATGCACGGTTTCCATAATTCCAGTACATGCCATTCTTGTTTAATGACTTACTGTTTGTTTTGTCCAGACACTGATCTAAATTCTTGTTAGAATTATTCTAAAATCTGTATTATCACTGTTGATGTTTATGTTTTAGCTGGTGATGACTGACTGATAAGGACCTCAATTGATTTGACGATTCTGAAGCAAAATGACTTTGCGCAAACCTTCGTGTAGGCCCAAAGCAAGGCAAATTACTTTGGTTTTATTATACTATTCATATATTTTTATATTTGTTCGGCTTTTTCAATCACTTTGCTCTTGCCTGCAACGAGCATACTCTTCCAGGGGTTAGAAAACAAATTGTTATGGCGATTAGTAAGAATTTTTCTTCCTGGCACCGCAACCCAAGACGCATTTTAATGTTAAATTATTACTGATAGTTTTGTCTGATTTAGATCTTTGCAATTGTTTTTACTGTGATGCATTTTCTCTTGGGTTGGACCAGCAAGCATATTTTCTTGTGCCCGACTTTCTACATGTGTACTTTGGAAAGATTCTATGCTCGCCTAATTCGATATTTAGAATATGGTACCTGTCTTGTACGATCGAAATAATAAGCTTACCAACCACACTAGATACCGTAAGTTCCCGTAGGTCTTACCTAATGGTTTTAAACTAATTTTATTTGACCGTTTACCGAGGTTCGAATTTTGGAAGAGAGAAGATTTGAAAAATTTTGGGGAAAAAAAAAAAAACTTTAAGCAATTTTTGTAGCACTTGTAGTGCTTATATATTTTTGTTATGCTAGCATTAGGAGTTGCAATTGATTGCAGCCAATGATCAAGAAATTATGTGTTTGTGCTAATGTATTCTTCATAGCTATTAGGAAATAAACTCTTTTAGTCTTAGATTTTTTCCATGTTTTTATTTCTGAATCAACAGTATATATTTGTGTCAAACTTTTCTAGTGCTTAAACTTACTAATGTAATAATTGATATGCCAAAACTTCCTATGGCAGCCAGAAATTATCAAATTTCTTATTGTCTCTGCTTAAAATTTCACTTGATCCATATCAATGTCTGAGTTGCATGTATGTGGTTGATTTATTTTATATATCAAATGATTATTTTGTTAGAATCTAAAAACTTTATTGAACGGTGTAGTTTAATAATGTAATAACTATAAAAACTATTAGATCGAATGCTTTAATGCTGCGTTTACTTGTCAGTAATCGGAATGGGTTGGAATAAGAATGAGTTGGAATGAGAATGGGAATGAATTGTTTACTTAAGCTATAGGAATCAGAATCGAAATGGGTTGAAATCCCATTGATTTGTTTATTTTATCTTGGAATCAAAATTAGAATAAGCTAAATTCTTTCAAGTTATTAAAATACCCTTAGTTAATTATAATAATAACTATTATTATCATCATTATTTGTGATTTTTATTATTATAAAAATGATTGTTAATAATAATAATAATATTAAAAATAATATCATTAATAATTTATTAAAATACCCTTTATTAATTATTGTTATTTGATGATGATGATGATAATTAAAATAATTAATTAATAAATAAATAAATAATAGTAATAATTAATAAATTAATAACAATAACAACAACAACAACAACAACAATATAGCAAATTTTATAATAATATAAATAATAATTAAAATAAAAATAATTAATAATTATAGTAATAATAATTATTAAAATAATAAATAAATAAATAATAGCAATAATTAATAAATTAATAACAATAACAACAACAAAAATATAGCAAATTTTATAATAATATAAATAATAATTAAAATAAAAATAATTATTAATTATAGTAATAATAATAATTAAAATAATAAATAAATAAATAATAGCAATAATTAATAAATTAATAACAACAACAACAACAATAATAAATTTTATAATATAAATAATAATTAAAATTAAAATAATTAATAATTATAATAACGATAGTAATAATAATAAATAAATAAGTAATAGTAATAATTAATAAATTAATAATAATAACAATAACAACAATAATAATAAATTTTAAAATAATAATAATAATTATTATAACAACAACAACAATAAGAAGAAGAAGAAGAAGAAGAATTGAATTCCATAATAATAATAAATTTTTAGTTTTTAAATTTTTATTTTTTAATTTCCAAAGAGGGTATTTTGGGTAAATTCAAAGTAGAGTAGGGATAATTTTGTTATTCTAGGGAATGAGATTCCTATTCCCAATTCTCCCTTAAGGAATAACAACTCTAATAATCAATCTCAAATTTATGTGGGGCTCACAAAATTCATTCTCATTTCCAACCTCAATTTAATAAATAAATAAATTATTTATTCCGATCCTCCCATTTTGATTCCCATTCTAGGTTAGTAAACACATCACAATAGTATAATGACATTATACTACTAAAGTATATAGTTTAATAATTTTTTAAAACTTTAATAAATTTTAGGATTCTAGATCATATCATCATTTTATGATAAATCAGCCTTTTCTCTTGTATCTTCCTTGCATGCATTATAAGAAAGGAAGGATGGAAACAAAAGAAATGGAGAAGGGGTCTATGAGTTCTCAGCAAAAAACAAAATATGATCAATTGAAACTAATTACTCCTCAGAAGGAAGGCCACTTGGGACGTAGTAATTGAGAAATGTTGCAATCATAAAAATACTTTCATATTTCTCCGAGCACGACTTGTTAAATCAATACTTTCATATTTCCACAGATACGTTTCACAAGAAAGACAACATTTGTTTACACCTCTAGTTTTTTAGTATTGGCAGGCACCAGTGTAGTCTCCTTTTTCCCAAGCGCATGTGGTGTTTACATGCAATAATTGAACAAGGTAGACTAGGTCAAACTTGTAAAAATTTTCCTATACCTCGTAAAACTTTAGCATGCGAACCTATTAGTGTCTATGTTGTTGGACCTTCTCTTAATTAAAACATTGAATTAAGTCCAACGTGGCCCTATATGATGTGTCGATGTGTCATTATATTAATGGTCATCTTTAACCTTTTGTATGCAATTTCACTAATGTCAAACGAAAAGGAGGTTTGACCAAATTCTTTTCAAGAAAATCATAATCCGGTGCCACATGGTACCTTTTATCAAGATACTATATATTGAGACCCACAACCTCTGCAATAAAAGACTGCCACGTGACACCGTCACTCACTACCCATATATATATATATATATATATATATATACTATCATAAATATAAACTGCATATGTGTTGCCTTCATGATGAGTTTTGATAAAGTAATTCTAAAACCCGAGTTTCTTATCATCATGATTGAGGGAAAAATTCCATAAAATCGATCACTGCGAGTGGTGTGGAAGTGCCTTCACGGATAAGGGACAAGCGGACGCATTTTGCTCGGGATAAAAAGAGTTGGGCTGGATTTTTGTCATTGATGCAATTTTGTAAAATAAATAAAATGTCATTACATGCTCATAAATATCTCATAATGGCATTTTATATTTATAGTACACGTGTATAACACTACAACCTTGATAAATTAATAACATTAGGATCCTGAAAAAATTATTAATTCAGTAAAAGTGAATTAATTGATATTTAATAAATTATTATTCGGACAGGTATTCTTAGTTTCCAAAATACGATCACATTTATGATAATTTTCCTTTTTCATAGATTTTTCTTGATTTGGTCTAATCTATGCATCAATTATGTTTTATTTTAGCAGTACCTAACTGTTTCAAATTGATAGTAATAAAATTCTTATAGGGTTTTTATTTTCTTATGTTAAAGATGATAGTTCTACTCAATGATGGCAAAATTAGGGTCCTAGCCAAAGAATGGTAATGCCCACCTTGCTCGGACCCATCCAGATATATTTTTTAGACAACTGCGCTGATCTTAAAAAGCCAAGCATTAGGCCGGGTTTTTTAATTTGGATTTTTATGCTTTGATTTTATATTTCATAATATTATATATGCATACTTTTTGTAATTTTATAGTTTTTAAATTTATTTTAATGAAAATAAACATGAAAATATGAACTTTAAATGTTTAAAATTTTATATAAATGTAATAAATAGGTCAAATGAGTATAATTGTTTAAAATATTATATATTTTATAATATTTTTTAACAAAATTCTTGTTCAAAGCCAGACTGGCGCTTATCAAGTGATGCCTGGAATCGTCCTAGCCTCATCCCCAACATTGAGTATTACCTAGCTTGCATTGCCCAAGTCTAACTTAGGTGGATATTTTTGACACCCCTCCTCTAAGTTTTAGATTAATAACAATAGATTATAAATCTATAGTAGATTTAAAAAAAAAAAAAAAGTGAAAAGTTACATGTTTTCGCCTTGTTAAGTCGGTCTACTTTACTATCTATGTATAGACATGGGCAGGATTAGTAATAAGACAATAGGTCGAAATTTGTCAATTCTAATCTTGTCTATAATTCCATCCAAAATAGTAAATCAGAATAAAAAATGTGTTACAATCCCTCTCAATTAAAATTCTAAATACCAATTGGGATCCCTAATTGTTCTTGAATCATATAAGTTTGTTATCATAAGCTGTAAATTTTGTTATAAATGATATGTTATATGCATATAATCAACTTGTCATACTTCTATGACCGACATGTTATATATCTTTTATTTATCAAACAAACTTATCATACACATAAGACTAATATGTCAAATTTATGTGATTCATCAAACCGACTTGTTGTACACTTTTAGAAACCTAAATTTTAAGATTTTTGAATGTCTCAAATCTCGTCCTAAACAATGAATCAAGATAAATTAGGCCTGTGTTCTGATGTAAAACTTTAAGAACCCCGTCTTTCTCCTTATAAGTTTTCTTTGAGAACTTACAAGGATGAGAGAAAAAATAAAGGCGTCATGGCTCATTAAGTTACTTCGATGTGGGTGGTTCTTTTCAATATTTCTTTTATTATCTTTTTAGATTAGGTCAGTTGATCTGTGAAAGAGGTTTGATCAAGGGAGTGGAAATATTGTTCTTTTGTAGGCTATTTATTTAAGGTGCTTAACTGCCAAACAAATCCAATTAATCTTTGTGAGCTTTAGATAAAAAGCTGATGTATCCAGAAGAACTAAATAGGAGATGTAGAGCAATAAGATTGAGTGACAAGGAAGAGGGAAGAGTTTCCTTCAAGAGTAAAATGAAGGCTAGGGGGGAAAAATAATAGCGGGTGCTTGATTGGGAAAGTGTTGCACACGAGGGGAGTTACTATTAAAGGGTTGAAGACTGTCATACAAAAAGTGTAGAGAACTTTTCGTGAGGTAAAGATACAAAAGTATGGGTGATAATGTTTTCATGTTCAAGTTTGGCTCTGAGGCGGACAAAATAAGCATATTAATAGGTGGCCTTGGCACTTTGACAAAGCACACATTGTGCTCACTGAGCAAGCTGGGATAAAAGATGTAAAGAAGTAGGATTTTAGCCATGTTTCATTTTGGTTGTAGACACATGATGTTCTCATCATGTGTATGTTAAAGGAGATGGCAATAGAGCTAGAGAAGGTCATTGGAAAAGTTGAAGAAGTTGAAATTGATGCAACGAGGGAAGGCTTTGCCTAGGTTTTAAGATTAAGAATTTCAGTTGATGTCACCAAGCCTTTGAAAAAGATAATTGAGTTAGAATAGGAAGGGGAAGATAAAGAAGACATTCCTGTATGCATCATGTATGAAAGACTGCCCAATTTTTGCTTATGTTGTAGGCTCATAGGTCACCAACATAGAGAGTGTGCCCATTATAATCTCAGTTCAAGGATGAAATGCCTTATGGTCCATGGCTTAAAGTAGTTATGATTACTGAGAAATTGAAACAAAGTAAAAGAAATGATAGATGGGATTCAAATTTGAACAACAATCACACAAGTGTCTCAGTCCCAGTAAAAATAGATGCAACTAGAAACATGACAGAGGAAAGGTAGCACAGATTAGTGGAATCCAAAATAAAAAATAAACCTAATAGGTCCAAATTGGATTTGAGTATGGAGGCTGAGAAACAATTAATAAAAGAGGTAAGAAAGATGGTAGAGCTAGCTGACAGTAGAAATTTGAATAAAAATCAAGATAGGGGGTACAATGCTTTGGAATATGGATGTGAGAGTGGAAATTATGGATGGGAAAGAAAAAGAAAGGGAAATGAACCTCTAAAAAAAAAAAAAAAAACTCCTAGATTAAATAGAGCGGGAAAAATTGAGCGATAAGAAAATGTAAGTAAAGAGGGCATAGAAGAGGAAGGACATCAACAAAACACATAAGTGTTTTCTCCCCAAATGGAATCTAAAGTAGAAGATGGAGATAATAGGCTTAGAATGGATAAAACAAAGCCCAAGAAAAAGAAGTGGAAATTTTAAGCCCGGAACGTGAAAAGGAATATGGACACAAATGAAGAAGTAATGAACCTAAAAAAGTTGAGTAGCCCAATGAATTGGGAAAGCCAAAAATAAAAAAAGTTCAAAGTAAATAAGCTACAGAAACTTAGAAGCACACAACAACTTGAAAAAGCTTCTGCAATAGAAAATAAGCTCAATTTTAATGAAGAGAATGATGAAGTCCGGGAAGAGATACAAAATGCTAAAAATGAGATATCGGCGGTGGTTGGGAAGCAGCCTTGCCGACAGCCATAAAACTTTTAAGTTGGAACATTCAGGGGCTGGGAAATGACTGAACATTCCGATAAGCCTAGCAACTCTTGCATGAGCATAGACCTAAAGTTTTGTTCTTCTATAAAACAAAAATGACATCTAAGCAAATGCAAGAGAAAACGAAAAGGTTATAATTTCAAAATTGCTTCATAGTTAGTAGAGAAGGGCTAGAAGGTGGCTTGGCATTAGTATAGAGTGCTAAGGTAATAGTTGAAATCAAAACCTTTAGTAAACATCATATTGATTTCGTGATGCACAGTGAGAATGGAAGTTACTAGAGGTGCATAGAAGTTTATGGCCATCCTGAATCCGACCAAAAAAGGTACACTTATGAGTTATTGAGAAGGTTAGCTGCTCCATCTTCGTTACCATGGCTGTGTTTTGAGGATTTTAATGAAGTGCTGAGTTTGAATGAGAAAATAGAGGGGAAGGAAAAAAGGGTAAACATAGTGAATGAGTTTAGGGAAGCTATTAGGGACTATGATTTGAAGGACTTGGGGAGCATTGGATACCCTTTCACATGGTAAAATAGAAGATTTGGGTCTCATATAATTAAAGAGTAGCTTGACAGATTTTTGCGCAACAGTATTTGGGGAAGTTGTTATCAGGAGAAAGCAGCTTTGAATTTGGTTTCTTGGAGTTCTAACTACAATCTAATTTTAATAGAAGTGCTGAAGAAAGGCAAGGGTAATAGATACTTGAATAAAGCTTTCCCTAGACTCTATTATGAAGATATGTGGAGTCCATATGAGAAGTGTAAGAAAATTGTGAAGTATAAATGGAAGGACTTGTTAAACAAATTTAAAAACTAAAACTTAAAACAAATAAAATAAATTAACCAAATTCAAAATAAATAAATTAATGTGCAATGAATAATAAGAGATAGGGTAAGAGAGAACAAACATATGATTTTTATGTGGTTCGGCCAATCGTGCCCACGTCTACGCCTCCAAGCTCATCGGGCATGAGGATTTCACTAAGCAAGCTTTTAAGACTTCAACAACTTTTACAATTGACTTCAAAAGTGTCAATAGACTTTTACGATTATCGTCAATAACCGTTAATTTCCAGAATTTGTTATTATGACAACTTTTTGTAGAAAATGATTTTTTGACTCAAGTTAACAATTATCCAGATTCTTAAACATGTCTAAAATATAATACGGTTTTAAGATTTTGTTTCATATTAATAGCTTCAATATTTTTAATTAAGAACATATAAAGTTTGTTATCATCAAAATCAATATTATGAGATTATTTATGTCAACATTGTTGAATTTTTTAAGAGAAAATCAAAGGAGTCTGTGGCCGAGTTGAAACTATAGAGCAATGAAGAGTTTAATTGAAGAAAAAAAAAGTTGGAGAAACTTGTTAACAAGTCAAAGGATATGAAAAATTAATACCGTCATTTTAATAATGGGGATGGGATAAAAAAGAATAGAAAATTATATTGATAACATTTTGCTTGATGAAGAAAATTTTTGGAAGCAAAGATCGATGGTAGATTGGTTGAGAAAGGGTGATAGGAATACAAAATTCTTTCACTCTAAAGCTTGTGCAGGGAGGCAAAAAAGTAGAATTTGTGGCATTGAAGATGCAGAGGAAATGGAGAGGCATTTATGTGAGTATTTTACAAACATTTTACCCATATCAAGCCCATCACCTAATCAACTGAATGAAGCCTTTGCAGATGTGCTAGCCAAGGTTGCAAGAGAAATGAATAGTCTTTTGAACCAGTTATTCACGAAAGAGGAAATCACAGAACCTCTAGCTCAAATGTGCTCCATAAAGGCTCTAGGCCCAGATGGTCTCCCAACTGTCGTTTTCCAAAAGCATTGAAGCTCTATAAAAGATAGAGTGGTTACAACTTGTCTGTATATCCTAAATGAGGGAGGTAATCTTGCACCCTTGAATCATACTTTTATTACTTAAATCTCGAAAGTGTCAAAGCCTAGGAAAGTGTTAGAGTTCAAGCCAATTAGTCTTTGTAATGTCATTTACAGAATTGTTGCAAAAACAATGGCAAACAGACTCAAACAAATTCTGAATGATATTATTTCTCCTTATCAAAGTTCTTTTGTTCCTAATAGACTTATAACAGACAATATAATCATAAGATATAAGTGTCTAAAAAAAATTAATTAGAGCAAAGAAATTAAAAAAGGCCTTATAAGTTTGAAACTAGACATCAGCAAAGCTTATGATAAAGTGGAGTGGAGCTTTATAAAGGAAACTTTGCAAAAGCTAGGCCTCTCTAAAATATGGGTGAATTTGGCTATGAATTGTGTATCAACAACTAGCTTTTCAATCTTGATAAACGGAGTGGTGAAAGGTCTCATCTACCCCCAACGTGGATTGAGACAAGGATGCCCTCTTTCCTCATACATTTTTATTATGTGTACAAAAATTTTCTCAAATTTGCTGGTGAGAGCGGAAGATCAAAACCTCATTCACGGCTTAAGATTCAGCAAAGAGATCTCAATCACTCATCTCCTATTCATAGATGACAGCCTAGTCTTTATAAAAGCTTTTAATTTCAACTACAGAAAGTTGAACGAAATTTTTTATTACTACACTGTAACCTCAAGGCAGATTTTCAATTATGAAAAGTCTTCATTGTTTTTCAATACAAGTATAAGTCAAAGGCACATGGAGAAAATAAAAAGCATCCTTAATTTGATTGTTGTTTCGAATCATGAGAAGTACCTTGGATTACCGTCCATGGTGGGGAGAGCAAAAATTAATTTTTTTAACTACATAAAGTTGAGAGGGAAGGAAGTTATCATCAAAGTTGTAGCACAAGCAATGCTTGTGTATACGATGAGTGTTTTCAAAATTTCTCAAATGTTTTGTGATGACATAGAAAAGGCTATAGCAAGATTTTGGTGGGGGTTTGATGGTGCTAAAAGGAGTATACATTGGTCAAGGTGGAATAGGCTATGCTAGGGGTAGGCAAAATATCCGACCCGACACGATCCGTCCTGACCTAATTCAAAAAACTTTAAGTTCGGATTGAATCAGGTTGTTAATGAAACCTGATTGGATGAATTGTTCTAAACTTGATCGATTTATGATTGGATCGGACAAAACTCGATCCGATCCGAAAACCCAATCGGGTTAAGGGGAAAAAAAAAAACACATGCACGCCACGCCAAACGCACACACCACACAAATCACTCATTCACAATACAGTGATACATAACACAAGTTACACAACCATAGATTTACAAACACACATAATGCCAAGTTACCAATGGCCATGCAGAGAGCCTCACAGCACGCCACCGACAGCCACAACCACAACCTTCTCCCTCTTTTAACTTCTTATCTTAAAAAGACAAGCACTCTCTTCTCTCACAGTCGAGGACTCATAGTTTCACCTCGCACAGGGACACGACACTGAACAATCTATTGTTGTGCTTCCGCAAGATCCTTTACCACTCGATCTACTGCCACTGATTTGCTACTCCAACCTGCAACTACTACATGTGTAACCCGATTCCAGTACTTGACCCAAGTTTCTCCCTTTCTGAGTTTTGACTTTTCAAGCTCAAGCCTTTGAATCTTTGTCTCTTTGAATTGATGGTATGTATAGTTACTACATAACAAATTAGCATCCGGCAGTAATACATGTGCATTTGATTGTTGTAATTATCTATTTTTAAATGTTAATAATAAAATTAAGGAAATTGGCGTATTTACGATTTTTTTATGAGTAGATTTTTGTTAATTTTTAATAACTAACAAAAATTCTGTTAATTCTTAATAATAGACTTTTTTTAATGAATAGATTAGGACATTAGGTAGATTAAATATTAAAATTAAATATTATGTTATATATATATTATATAATTATAATATGTGTTATGTGATTATGTGCAGTAGCCTTAATCTTAAAAAAATTAACTAATTCAATTAAAATTTAATTGTATGTTAATCATACGTTAAGTCGTTAAGTACAAGCAATTTGGGCTTGAAATTTAGGGGTTTATAATAAAAATTAAGAAAAATGGCTTAAAATCAATCTAAAAACTGCAAAAATAGAAAAAAAAAAACAGCTCAAAATTACATTAACTGGAGTTGACCCAAATTGACCTGATTTTAACCAATCCGAATTGACTTGAACTCAATTTGATCCGTATTTAATCTAAACCCGATCCTATTCGAATTCAATCCAAGTTTTTACCCGATCCGATCCGAATATATATTCGGATCAGGTTATAAATTTGGGTTGCATTTGGATTAATTTTTGTCCAACCCGAACAATCCAAAACCCAAAACACGATCGTGTTGATCCAAACCCAATTTTGCCCACCCCTAGGCTATGCCATGTTAAGAAAAAAGAAGGGTTGTCAGGGATCTATCCTATTTTAATCAAGCTTTAATTGCTAAACAAGGGTGGAGAATATTGCACAATCATGAATCTTTAATGGCAAAACCTTTAAAAGTAAAATATTTTAAAAGCACTAGTTTTATGGATGCAAAGTTGGGGTCAAACCCCTCTATTATTTGGCAGAGTATTATTTGGGGAAGACAACTACTTCACGATGGGCTGAGATGGAGGATTGGGAATGGAAAGCAAGTATCAGTTCACAACAACAACTGGATCCAAAATCAAGGTTGGTTCATACCTACCCCTTGTCCAAATTTGCATTCTAATTCTCTCATGGCTGATCTCATAAATGAAAGACAACAATGGAAAGAAGATATAATTCCTTAGAATTTCCCAAATGATGTTTCAGAAAGAATTTTAAGAACTACACTCCTGAGAACTCCTTAGTAGGATATATTGATCTGGCATATTGATAAGCATGGGAAATATTCAGTTAAGAGTGGTTACTAATTAGTTGTTAAAGCTAAATTCAAAGATGATTAAAGCTGTTCTGATAACTCCAAATCGTAATGGGATGCTATTTGGTCCAATAAAATTCCAAAAAAGTGAAATTTGTTATATAGAGGGTTGCTAAAAATCTTCTGCCAACAGCAAGTAATGTATGGAAGAGAAAAATTGTGAAGGAGCCAGTTTGTCAAAGATATGGTTGCTAGAGTGAAGACGTGGTTCGTGCTTTAATGAAGTGTAAGGCTGCTTGAAAGGTTTGGAAACAAACAGAGTTTTATGAGGATGTAAAGCTGATGGCTCATCACAACATGTTAAGTGTGATCTAAGAAGTAGCTATGAAAAGAAAAAATGAAGATAAGGAACTGATAGTTGCAATTTGCTAGGCTATTTGGCACTCAAGGAATCTTTTTATCTTTGAAGGTAAGCAAGAAAATTTCCAATTATTAGTTGCATGACCAATAACCATTGTGGAATCTTATAAGAGAATTCAATGTCCAAAATATCAAGCTATTTTAAAGATTCACAGAAGCAAGCAACGGACATGGACTTCTCCCCTAGAGGGTTGGTACAAAGTGAATGTAGATGTTGCAATCAAAAGTTTAGATTAGCAGGTGAGTTTGGGGGTAGTGATAAGAGATTCCAGGGGAAAGATTGTAGCAGCAGCAGTTAAAAAAGTTCTTAACCGAGGTAATGTGGCTGCTATAGAGGCTGAAGTTGTTTTGTTTGGTATTGAAAATGCCACTCAAATAATTTGTGCGCCGATGGTAATCAAATTAGACTTATTAAAGGTGGTGGATCTCTCTTTGAGCAGGACAAATAGCTTGGACAATTGCATAAATTGAGGCATGTTTAAAGAGTCAAAACCTTTCAAGAATTCAACATGTTCCAAGAGACTGTAATGTTAGAGCACATTCATTAGCTAAAGTAGCCTTAAATTTTGAAAGCCTTACTTTGTGGCTAGAAAATTTTTCAGATAATGTTATGATGTTATTCTCAAAGTTATTTTAATGGAAAGCTTTACTTTCTCATAAAAAGAAAAAAGATAAATTGGGCTTCGAATCCCAACTTAAATAATAAATTAAGACAAAATTTCTTATTGGATGGGTCGAGCCTGGAATCTTAATTGAGATTTGGGAAATTTTGCCAATCCTAAACATGAGAGGCAATTGGCATGTTTATACTTCAAAACCAAGAGACAAATTTGAGATATGTGATAAATTTGTGGACTAATTTATAATTTTTCAATAATTCTCATTGCTTACGTGAAACAAGGTTTGAAGAGACGGTAGTCATGCCTATAGTGGTTAATTATATGATAAAGTAGTGGATCTTAAAATCGAAGTTGCGGTCAATTAAATTTTATATATAAAAAAATTAATGATGTTATTATACGAATACTCTACCACAAAAGAGAGATGGCTAAAATACCCGACTTGATTTTAGCCTAATTAACCCCATCCGAAATTTTCAAACTTTCATCCGAATTTAAGGGTCAAACATTAGGTTTGAGCTTAAATATTAAGATCCAGTCAATTTCAGAGTTCGGGCCTACATGCCCGTACCAGACAAGACCCTAACATTTAAAAAAAAACATAATATATTTCATTTTTGTTAATGAGGATAAATCATAATGAAATAACTTTAAATAATTAAAACATAACATAATAAAGTAGTCAATGGAAAAGGTAAAGTGCAGATTTATAAACTATTCGTACAAGCTAATTTACATTTATTTAATGTTTATTTTCAATAAAAGTAAAAATTTGAATATTTACCTAGTAGTACACGAATAATGATGAAACCCTAATCAAATTTTATGAGAGAGTGGATCTTTCATATATTAATATAATAAAGAATTATATTATCAATTATGGGTATATTTTTTGAAATTAATTAACTGTTATATTAATTAAATATATTACTTTTTTTAATTGGCTTCATTCAATTATGACTACTATAAAGACTGCGACAATAGTCATATCATTATTCTTTTATATTCCAAAAAAACTTTACAGCTAAATCTGTACCCGGATCTGATTTCCGAAAGTCAAATGGCCGGACTTTTTTAGGGCTCAGGCCCTTTATTTATATCATAGGCTCCGCCTCGGGCTCGGGCTCGGTCTCGGTCGGGGTAGTGCCATCCCACACGAGAGAACACCACTGGCTCGGCCTCTAATACCAGCACAATAGGTATACTACTTAAAAGCGTTCAAAATTCAGAACGTTGGAACGAAGGGGTACATTTCTCATTACTTGCTTTCCGCGAATCCATTCGAAAAATATTATAGAATCAAATGTACAACTCTTAACAAACAGAACCGGCACAGACAGCGAGGGAAGATTGTGAACCTAAATCAAATAGTTGAGTACTAATTAAGCACAAACGAAGCGAAGCAGAAGCACATACTTTGGCACTGTCACAGAAACAAACACTTTAGACTGTCACAAATTTGTTGCATTGAACAAACAGAATTATTTGTTGTATTTGACGAACAAAATCAATTTCAAATGCAATGCCAGCCGCGGACAAACTCTTAAGCTCGCTGTTCCGTTCAAGTCGCAAAGTATCCGCTGCCGTTCAAAGAACCTCTAACAAGTTAACATCGCGCGCCGCCCGTAGCGACTTTCCTTTGAAACAGTTCGTCTCTGCTATCGACACCGCGAAGGAGGCGGCGGCTGCGTCGTTTTCTCCTTCTGCCGCCGTTAATTCTATTATCAATTCCTCAGCTGACCCTCCTAAACCTACTAGCTCTCCGGCCGAGGACTCCGCCGACGACGATCCCTTCTACGAGTTAGGGCCCGAACCGGACCCTGTCCCGAACCCCAATTCTGGTATTTGTTGTTTTGTTGCAAGTTCTAGGGTCTGCAAATACTGCAGCGAAAGTGTTTGCTTAAATGCTTACTTGCACTTGATAGATAGTTACTGCATTGTTGGCTTCGAAAGCCACATTTTAATCAATAAACGTTCCTTTACTAGATGTTTGAAACCAATTCTAAACTTGATATGTTGTTTTCATTTGTGGGTATTTGAGAACGTAATAGAGGAAATTGTTTCTTTATATGCTTTTTTGGCAGCCAATTAGAGTGCAATTAGTTGTTGATTGAATAAATTTTTGGTGTGTTTGATTATAATTTAATGTGTCTGATGCAGATAATTCGCTCAAACAGCTATCTGAGGAGATCCAATCTCTGTTAGTTGGTATGTTTCTGTAAAATTTAGTGTAATGGTGAAAAAATTTTGGTCTTTTACTTAGTTATTTAGAAGTTTGAAAGGGGGCATTTTTACTACTAATAATGGTGTCCTAATTGATTGCAAGACTAGTTTGGGCACTTATGTACATAGCTTACTAGTGTTTAGTTATTACTTTTAATTTTACGTTTGGAAAGAAAGTTTTTGAAAGTACTGACTTGACAGCATTCACTGTTTTCTTTGAAGATGTAACAGTTGAAATGATTTCATTTTGATGAAATTGAGAGTTTCTGTTTCATTGACTGAAATTTTATTTTTTTATTTTTTTATTTTTTTATTCATGTCTATTGCAGCTGATGATTCAGATACTTCATCTGATTCAATTGCATCAAACAACAACCTTTTAGATGTACTGCAGATGCCATGGCTTTCTACAAGGTCTAATAACAACAATTCATTTCTACGACGAAGAGAAATTTGGCGTGAAAGGAAACAAAAATGGGTATTCAGTAAGGGCCAAACTCGTCGTTTTAGCCGGATAGTCAAGATTTGTGCAAATCAATTGGGAACTGAAGCTACTTTTGAAGTATTTGGTAAGATGGGGCGAGAAAATGGTGTGAAAGAACACAATTCGCTAATAGGGATTTGTATAGAGAAGGCTAAGGCATGTGATGATGAAGACATTGCAGTAGAGCAAATTTGCAGGGCTTTTCAAATTTTTAATTCAATGAAGGAGAAGGGGTTTCAGTTAGAAGAGGTAACTTATGGTCCCCTTCTTACATATTTCATTGACAGGGGTATGATAGAAGAGTTCCACTTTTTCTGTAATACTATCAACAATGGAGATTCTAGCTTGGTTCCAAGACTAGGTTACTATGAGATGTTGCTTTGGATCAAAGTAAATGATGAAGAAAAGATTCGGGAACTATGTAAACACACTGCAGCTGAAGAAGATGGAAACTATCTCTGTTTTCAAGGCATGAGCTGTTATTATTATTAGTATTTTCATTGTTCTTGTTTCGATTTTCTCTATTTATGTGACTGTACTTTGTTATTTTCATAATCTAACTCAAAGAAACTGATGGTTGTCAGTATATATTTATGTTCAAGTTCATATTTTATCCTGAAAAGATTAGGGTATTCATATTAATGTTCATGTTTCTGCTATTCTTTCTTGCAATAGAAAGTCATTTAATGGCAGAGTTAACTCTACTCATTTTGCATGACCAAGGCCTGACCAGATTCAACCCTTGAATTGCAGAGAACTACCTGTTAGCTCTCTGCGAAAGTGACCGGAAGACTGACATTTTGCAACTTTTGGAGACTATAGACATGAGAAAAATTTCATTGCTGGACCATTTGGCAACTATTTTTAAATCATTGGGGCGGTTGCTACTGGAGTCTGATGCAGAGAAGTACATATTGGCTTTCAAAACATCTGGTATTTTCTTTGTACACTTTTGCTGATTGCAATTATATTTGTCTTGTTGTAGAAACTCCATTGGTAATATCACTTATAAAGGCTTAATAATACAGCGTGGGAAGGGTAAAGAGCTACTAGATCTATTGTAGGAAAGCAGATTGCAGGAGCACGTCTTCTGCTACTGTAAGCAACAAAATGTTGATGTAGAAACAAATCATACCACCAACACGCTTGGTTATAAGGATTTTGGATGCTACAAATATAGTACCTTTAGCTTAAAAGAACTAAGGCATTGCACCTAGGGGCAGAAATAAAAATAAAAAGAGCTTCATATTATACAGTAGAAAGTAGAATGAATTCTTCAGTCATCATTACCTCCCGAGTACGAAGTATCCGATCTCATAACAATTTGTAGGCCGGTAAGCTTCACACCAAGTGCACTTGCTAGGAAAAAGTTTTGCAAGTCAAAAGACCTGCAAAATTCACCAATTTAATTCAGCTGCTGGGCTAGATTTAAAAAGTTACTGCAACTGCCTCAAGTGGATTATTACAAAAATGATTTTGTGATAGAATACATGAGCAGCATCCATTGTTGTTGCTCACTAAATGAGTGTAAGATATATAATCTATTAAGTTTCTGAGTTGTTTTGGCATTGGCATCTAGCCGATGCTTAATTGTATGTAGTGTTTTGAAATTTTTCTCTTCTTTGCTTGTTCTTTGGAATCCTTTCGATTTTTGGGTGACTTATCCTGATGGAGACACTTGTGAATCTGAAGGTCTATATTCTTTGAAACAAAGTAGAGATTTTTTTTTTTTTTTTTTTTGGGGGGACAAATATCATTCACATTTGAGATTTTAATATTCTTGCTCTATTTTTCCCCCCTCTCTTTCATCTGTGGTATTCAAATACGCAAAGATCCACAATTCTAAAGCAATAATGTTGAAGAGAAAACAATTACAAAAGTTGGACAGGAAGTTCACATGGGACAGCTAAAACTAACCTATCTTATCTATGAATAGGGAGACTATATTAGGCTGTATGTATTATTTGGGCTACTATGTTAAGATTTAATGATCTTCTGCATAACTAATTATGTCTACTTCACTCTACATCGGCTTTTCTAACGTAATAATGCCATTTCTTCCATATGTACTTTTTATTTGAAGTACGTTTCCAAAAATTTTATGTTGTTTTGGAATCTGTGATAGATAAAGTGTGTGTAAGAAATGATGGAAGAGTTGAAATTTTTGGAATCTGTAATAGATGGATATTGTGTAAGAATACTAAGCATGCACTTGTTCTTAATTGTTTTGGAATAAATAATAGATGGATGCATATTGTGTAAGAATACTAAGCATGCACTTGTTCTTAGTTGTTTTGGAATAAATAATAGATGGATGGATATTGTGTAAGAATACTAAGCATGCACTTGTTCTTAATTGTTTTGGAATCTATAATAGATGGATGGATATTGTGTGAGATATGATGGAAGACTTAACTTTTTGGAATCTGAAATGATGGAAATTATGTCAGATATAATGGAAGGCTAAGCATGCATTTGTTCTTAACTGTTTTTGGCAATCTGTGCTTGTTAAAATTGCAGATGATGGAGCAAAGAATGCCTCGTACCTTATTGTTAGTTACATTACTGGCATTCCAAATTTAGAGGTGAGGAACTTCTCAGAAATGCTGTTGTTAATGTCCAAGAGTCCATGATTGGGCCCGCTGTTCCCCTTGCAGGTTGATTTCATTTAGAAATCATTGTACTTTTTATGTCGTTAACTTCTTGCTTCAGTTATTGGCTTATTATAGTAAAATGATTTTCTGGATATTCTGAGCTGAATGATATAGAAAGGATAGTATGCTAAGACAAAAGGAAAAAGTACTTCTTTCATGTGTTATTCAAGGGTCCTGTAGCCGGGTTCTTATAGCAGTACTTTGGCTGCAGGAGAATGAAAGAGTTCTGCTTGGGGAAAAAAAAAAAAGTATTGTTAATTTTAAGAGTTGGGTGACATCCGAAGGTGTTACTTAGTTAATAACTCTTGTTTTGTGCCTAAGCAAATGTCACAAATAATGAAACCAACTTTTGAGTGTATGTTTTAATGCAGATTTCCTTTTCTCTTTTTGAGGTATCTTTAAATGTATTGTTGTGATTGAAGGTTGAAGATATTTTTTCAAAATTCAAAGACATGCATACCAAGCTGGAGATCACACCTTCGTCTACCTCCTATGAGAAGCTAATTACTTACAGTTGTGACTTATTCAAGGTACAGACCACTCCGCCCCCCCACCCAAAAAGTATGAGAAAATTTGACCAATTAAAGATATTAGATTGAAAGGTTTGAGAGATCTAGCACTGTATTTTGGAGTTGAAGGTGTCACGTGAATTGTTAAATATGGGCTTGCCGTCTCTCATTTTGAAATCTAGTTTCTTAATCATATGGTGTTCAGATTTTTATTTCTAAATTACAATCTAACTGATAATTTGATTCATCTCTATTTAGGTGCATGTGGCTCTTGACATGGTTGACCAAATGGTTCAAGGTGAATTGGTGCCATCCACAGAGACAATAAATTCAATATTGCACGCTTGTGAAGAGAGCTACGAGTTTAATTTGGTATGTGGGCTTGACAATTTTTTTTTTATTACTAGTGTATTATCTGGTATTTGGAATAAGCACCTCAGACTTCAAGATGATAGATTGTATCAGTAATGTTTTAACATGTTTTTAATTCCTAAATTTGCTGATAATGTACTCAGGATGGGAATGATGATTACGTACAAGGTTAATGAACTAATGAAGAGATCATGCCAAATAAATCATTTGGTGGTTTGATCTTCTTCATTTTTACACCCAGTTCTAGATAGAGATGATGATATGCTGGAAAACAAACTTCGATTAAGTTCCTTCTATTAATTTTATTGAGTTCCTTGACCATCAAAATGTTGAAAAATAACATGCTCACTTTGTGAAGCAGGCGTTTGTCCTATATTTCCTAGTGCTTTTTGCAGCTGGTGTGTCAATGTCAGTATATTAGTTGACTTAGCTAAGGTTCTTGTCATTACCGATTTGACATATATACAAAATCAGTTCATTGTAATTGCAGTTTAAAGTTTGGAACTACTCTGTGAATCCATTTGTTTGAAAAAGTTTAATGTCATGGCTATGTTCTTAAACTAGAAATGCATCAATTTTTTATTTTCATTTCTTTGGGGAACTAACAGATCATAAAGAAGACATCCTCCATAAATGATGGAACACTAGAATCAATGTTCTGACAAGATTAGAGCTGGTTACTATGTGAGTAATTGAAATTTGAATAGTTGGTTCAGCTGTTGACAATGATAATCTGATGGTCCAAAATTAAAGCTTTTCACCAGTTTTTGAGTTAAAAAGCTTTTACATTGACTGAACTGATGGCAAGGAGATGCTGAACTACAGGCAACAATAATTTATGGCATTTGTTCTATGTTACATAGTATATGGATCAATATGGTAGAGGGATGGAAGTGCAAATGTGTTATGCCACTTACCTGGGATATGGGATGCTGGATTATCTTATTCACCTTTCATGCATTTCTTTTTTAGAGGTTCGAATGTAAAAATGCAGTTTGGAGTTAAGACTTATGTCGTTGTGGATATTTGGTGCAAAATCTTCATAATCCTTCTAGGCGTAAAAATAAAAATAATAAATTAACGAAGTTGGAATGGCAGTGAATCCACCACGTTTAGAACCCAGTGGATCCTGAACTTAGTTAATTGGAGCAATAGTGGATTCTGATACCTGTCTCATTGGTCTGCTTATTGCTATAGCTTAGATCTCAACTGGCGCATCACACTGATCTGAAGAAGATGAGTTGGCATGGAACTGGGATTGCTGCAAATATTAACTCGATTTCTCTATAATGTAATTTGAGGAGCATTAGGTTTTGTCTTTATCAGATTAGCTATATGAATTGATGCATTAATCCTTGTTGTTTCATTCACTATCCATTTGATTTGAATACAGTCTATTGTTCTTTGTTTTCTTCTTCCTCCTTTTCACCCTTACTTCTTTTTAAGGTTCGGCGAATCTACTCAATGATCTGCCACCATAACTTGAAGCCAAATAGTGAGACCTTCAGGAGCATGATCAGTTTAAGCGTAAAAATAAAAGATGTAAGTTGCATATCCTTCAATTTCCTGCTCCATATTTTTTTTGGAAAAATTTTATTTATCTATTTTTTGCCCTCTCTCTTAGTTTATTGCCTTATACTAAAGTTACATTTCATGTGGTAGAAACATAGACCTGATACCATTTCTTCTTGATGCTTCTCTTCTTTCAATGCAGTTTGATGGTGCATATAGTTTGCTTGATGATTTGAGGGAAATGAATTTGATGCCAACTGCCAGCATGTACAATGCTATAATGGCAGGGTATTTTCGAAAGGTGATTTCGGTACCCTTATATTATGCCCAGGCTCTTCTGTTTTCAGTTTTCCAATTTTTCTTTTATTTTTTGTTTTGACTTACTATATTGCTAAATGCTCCATAGAAAGACATCCAAGGTGCTTTAATGGTACTCAAAGAAATGGAACAAACCAATGTGAAACCAGATTCTCAAACTTTCAGCTATCTGATACACAATTGTACCAATGAAGAAGATATTATAAAGGTAGTTTGAAATATTGTTTGTCATAGAAAACAATTTTTTTTTCCTCTGTTTATGCAAAGTGTGGATTCACAATTAGTGATTAAATACTATGGTTATTTACTTGTAGTATTATGAACAACTAAAGTCTGCTGGTGGTCAAATTACAAAGTACGTATTCATGTCACTTATTAATGCATACGCAACTTGTGGAGAGTTTGAGAAGGCAAAACAGGTAAGCTTGCATAATATTCCCTGTTGCATTATCATCTACTTGACTCGCATCCTCCACTGAGAAGGGAGATGGGCAAGAGGTTATCCACGAATATAAAAATTACTCATTACAATTGATGTAATATCTGCGTGATTTTGATTTCTTTATCGGCTTTTAGGATAAAACATCTGTATTCATATTGTTGTTAGATCTTTGGTTGTCGTGAAATTTTCTAGATTTGATTTGAGAAGTATTCTTCTGGGTGGTAATATATAGTTAAAAGGAAATGTGAGATTTAAGAACATTGACCTTCTAATTAATTCTATAGATCTCGAAATACATTTTGACATTCTTGATATATTTCATTTGTAAGTAGCTCAATTGCATGGTGTATCTTGTTCAAATTATGTAATTAAAACTTTTCAATTAGATTAGATGACCTGAAAATAACAGGGAGAGCTTAAGAATTTTATTGGTTAGATTGTCATCTTTCCCACCCATCCATATCCATCTTTTATTAAATAAATTCCCCCTGCCTTTTTCTACTAACCGTTTCTAAGTTCTCTCCATGCCCTTCACCTCTCCTGTCTCCTAATTAGTCATACCTCCTTTTAAAATGGCTTTACTTCTTCAAAGTAATCATTTATATCTCTGACACTGCAAACATAATAATAATGGAATGGCAATTAACTAATCTAAGCTCTTTTGGTCTATGGACTAAATAATCATCTTCCAACCAACAACCACACCACCACCGCCCTAAACCCCCCCCCCCCCCCCCCCTCCCCCTCCCACAAAAACACCCAACTAACCCCACCCCCGGGAAAAGCAGAAAAGAAAGCCCAGGAAGTAAGGGATTTAGAATTCCTTTTAGGACACCTTGCTAATATATTAATCGTCTTTTTATGATTCTTGACATGTCACTAAGCATGCTGGAAAATTAGAACACAATAGATTTTGGTTTTTATGTTTAATGTTTTCATTTGTATGTAATGTTTATTGCTTGATATGACATATTTTCCTTAATGACCTGATAGATTCTTCTTTTGTTGGTAGGTGGTTTTAGATGCAGAGATACCAGTTAAAAGCCGAAGTGAAATCAAAAGTACACTTGTCTCAGCTCTTGCATCACGTGGACGAACATCTGATGCCATCATCGTCTATGAAGAAATCAAGGAAGCAGGATGTAATTTGGAGCCTAAAGCAGTCATAGCTCTTATTGTAAGATTTGCAGAGATATGTTTATTATTCTATATTTTGTCATCAGAATCACATCTTCTATTCCTGTCTTAGGAGCATCTCAACTCTGAAGGAGAGTTAAATAGATTGATTCAGATACTGGAGGAAGTGCATGATCCAGACTATTGGATTGATGGTTGCTGCAGACTTATCTTGCAATGTGTTCGATTTAAGCAATTAAGGTTCGCTGGGAATATAAATAATCTTTTTTTTTTCCCTTCAAAAGATTATCTACATTTCCCAGTTTGCTTATGCTGAGCCTTTTTTTTTTTCCTCATTTCATTCTAGTTCTGCCGCTGATTTGCTTAAGCAACTTAAGGATAAATTCAAGTATGATGAAATGGCTATGGAATATCATTTTTCCGAGGTTTGTTCTTGCTCTTGGTCCGGCACAAAAATGGTATATAAACAGCTTGCTTAAAATGCATCTTGTCCACTAGAATTATTGTGGTTGATAGAAGGCATTCATAGCAATAAATATTTGCTGTGTATGTTTCCAAATGTTTTCATATGTATTCACGTTTGCCTATTTAGAATACTATAACTTGGTGGTCATTGTAAATTCATCACAGAAGTATGAACTGATTTGACAAACCTTCTCTTTTGTCCTTTGGTTATTACAATCAATAGATATTCTGCCAAATTGCCAAAACGGACCCACCTGATGTACAGATTGGCGTGGACTTGCTTCAGTTCATTAAGGATGAACTTGGCCTGCCTCCATCACGAAAATGTCTTGATTTTCTCCTTGGTGCATGTGTGAACGCCAGAGATTTGAAGAGGGCTCACTTGATATGGAAGGAATATGAGAATGCCGGTCTCCCCTATAATGTTTTGAGTTATTTATGGTGATTGTTGCTCATCCTGCTGCGTATATTTATTTTTCCTGGTTATCCCTCAGTGAAAAAACTTTGATTACAAGAAATAGGGAGGTGAGCATTCACCCTAACTTCTGATCAGATCTTGTTATTGAATTGTTTGCAGGATGTACAAGGCCTTTTTGGCTTCAGGCAATCATAAATCTGCAAGTAAACTACAGAGTAAAATGCCCAAAGATGATCCCCATGTACGATTTGTCATTCAAGCATGTAAGCAAACTTATATCAAGTCCCCTCCTGCAAAAGGAAAGGGGGGTTGAAAAAGTTGAGACACTCCTGCGTAACGAAACGAGGTGAAAAAGATTGAGACACTGCGACACAAATTTTACTGTACAGATCAAGAAAAAGATAACAGCTTTCAATTTGTCTTCTTCATTCATTAATCCTTGTTACCAAGGACATTGTATACGACAATACATTGTAGTGCATCAATTAATCAATTCATAAATCTTTTGAAAATGTCATCTTTGGCAGTGGATTATGCAACCTTCATTAGAAGATTGCTTTGACACAAACATATGGAAGATGAATTTACATTATGTCTCTGTTATTTTGTCAAAAGGAATTAGCAACAAGTATGGCTTGCCTACAGCGAGCCTTAGCCTGTTCAAGCCTCTCGCTCAAAGTCTCTTCTTTAACAGCAGCTTTCACCATAGCCAAGTCCATCTCCATCAACCTCAAAACCCTAGACAACTCGGTCACCATTCTCTCCTCCACTTTCCCTTCATCTCTCAACACTTCTGCCTCTTCTCTTGCTCTCTCTGCAACTAACTCTCCAACTTTTGCCAAAAGCGCCGTCGACCCGTAATCTCTCTCCATCAACCCTTGTAACTTCTCCAAGAAGTCCATTATCACAAACCCTATTGGCTTCTCTAAGTTTATCTCTTTGGTTCTTTTCCAACCAACTTCAAAGTTTGGTGGTTCTGGTTTCACAAGGCCGGTTCTCGCTCTTCTTTCAAGTAGGATCTCCGATTTTCTTCGCCTTTCGATGGGAAATGTATCTGAGCTTTCTGTTGCAATGGAGTTTGGAGATGGAGAAGGGAAACTTTCATCTTCAGGCTGAGCTGGGACTGGAGTTGAGTTGTTTGAAGCGTTGCTGCGTTTGATGCTATTGTAGCTTCTTTGTGATGGGTTTCTGCTGGCCTGATTTTTTGAGGTGAAATGGTTAAACAGAGGGGAGTTTGGTTGAGAGAGGAAGGGAAAGAATGCGGCAGCCATTAATGTTTTGGGCTCAAGCAAGAAGATAAGATAAATGATTTTTGTTTATATGCTGTTGATAGTTTCAGATGAAGAAAAAGAACACTTGTCATGCAAAATATCCATATCAAGAATTCGTCAACTTCTGAATTTTGGTTTTACTTTGGCAAATGGTCTTAAAAATTAAATCTACATTAAAATTCAGAAAATAATTTTAAGGGTATATTTAGTGATTCAGATTGTACTGATTGAACTGAATTAGATAAAATTAAATCAGATTATATTAATATTATCTTGTGTTTTGTGTAATTTAAGATTGGACTGCAGTTAATTGAATTGACTTAGAAGAACATTACATGCACTAATATTAATTTATTAATTATTTGATACTTATAATTACTTTATGAATGATATTAAAGAGTACAAATTTTAATTTATTGTACGACACGTGGTTTATAAATTCGTCAAGTATATGTCTAGTCGTGTACAAACTGAACAAACAGATGACTTGTCATATGATTTTTCAATCGGCAAAAACATTTGTATGACCTGGCGTTATAAAGATGTCATGTAGTTGACAATACGTACGATTTATTAAAATGACATGACAAGTTGTTTGTATTTTCTTCATACATATGACATGTAGGTTTTTTTGTTTTTTTTTAATCTTTTCCAACTCGGGGAAAACCGTAGTATGAGCTATCGTTTATAAATTATGACGTGGAAGATATGTCGGAAAAATTTTCGTAATTAACTTTATATCAAATCTAACATTGTTTTACAAAAATATCCCCAAAATCGAAGTTAAACATTCTTTTACAAAAATATCCCCAAAATCCATCGACGAAACGCTTCAGTGGTTTTCTTGCAGAGGTTACGCAGTGACCGGTGCTAACGTGCGCAGGATGGCGAGGACTGCGATCGGCTGCGAGCCACTGGTAGGATCACTAACGCCGTCGAAAAAACGCGAGTACAGAGTTACTAATAAGCTCCAAGAAGGCAAGCGTCCTTTGTACGCCGTCGTTTTCAACTTCATCGACTCCTGCTATTTCAACGTCTTCGCTACCGTCGGTGGAAATCGCGTAACTTTTCTTCATTTTGTATTTCTTTTTATGTTGTTTTAAGTAGCCTTTGCGTTTTTTATTATAAAAACTATTTATTTGTCGGCGTTCACTATTCAAGCTTGTTTGAAGTCTAATTAGAGTTAATATTTTTCATTGGGTCTGAACAAAAATATTAAAAGAAAAAAAATATTTTCCTTTCAAAGCTTTAAAATTTTATTGATTTTTGTTTCCAGAAAATTGTTTAGCCAAATAGTGCTTTAAAAATGGCAGTTTCGGATTTAATTTATTTATTTGTGAAATTGTTGCTTGATGTTGTCACAGGTAACTGTATACCAATGTCTTGAGGGCGGTGTTATTGCAGCATTGCAGTCTTATGTTGATGAAGATGTGAGAGGATCACCACTCATTGAACTGATTTTATTGAATTGAGCTCTAGTTTAGTGCAGATGTGTGAATTTGAAAAATATTATTTAAACAGCAATTGGGAATTCCATGTCCTATGTAGATCAGAAGGAAGAGTCATTTTATACTGTGAGCTGGGCTTGCAACGTGGATGGGATCCCCTTCTTAGTGGCAGGAGGCATCAATGGTATCATCCGAGTCATTGATGTCAGTAATGAGAAGCTTCACAAGGTAGAGATTTTTATTTTAAGCATCCTAGCTTGAGAAGTGCTTCTTGGCAGCTTTTGTAGCCACTTAAAAAAATTGTAGTCTATTGAAAATGGGGAATGGAACAATGATGGTTAACTGGTGGGGTGTGTGTGTGTGCGCGCGCGCGTGTGTGAGCTAATTTAATATTTCAGCCTCAAAGTATTTATAATGTGAAGGCATATTTTAGAAACACCTTCATGTACATGATAAATGTTCATCCGATAATGAATTTTCTGATTTATCCTTCTTCTGTCTAACTACGTGCTCCTGCATGTGCAGAGTTTTGTTGGCCATGGGGATTCAATAAATGAAATCAGGACCCAGCCACTGAAACCCTCACTTGTGGTGTCTGCAAGCAAAGTAATTATTATTACTAGTTTGTCTTTAATATGTTTGTTACCGTTTATTAGATCTAATTGTTTAAGAGTCGGCCAGGATGAATCAGTTCGTCTCTGGAATGTGCAAACTGGAATATGCATTTTGATATTTGCTGGCGCTGGGGGTCACCGTAATGAAGTTTTGAGCGTGGTAGGCATAATATTATTATATTATGTTCTATTATTCTTTCTTTTATAGATTTAATAGATTACAGAAATCACTAGCCAATGGTATGATTGCTGTCTTGCAGGACTTTCATCCTTCAGATATATATCGCATTGCAAGTTGTGGCATGGACAACACTGTCAAGATTTGGTCAATGAAAGGTCAGCATACTTTATAGTTGAAACCAATTGTTGTTTTGTAGAGGTCTTGTAAGCAAATGATGGGGTTATTACGTTCAGCTGGAACTTTGGATTTTGGGGGAAAAAAGTTCTGAAGGCTTGAAACACATGTATGAAGATTTTTCCCTATTTGTTATCCGTACTCTTTACTTGGTATTTATATTTCTATATGATGTATCACAAAGTCCAGTCAAATTTGAGGTTTTAGTCATCATGAATTGGATGAGGCCTTTCCTAAGAATGTATCTTTTTTCCTTATCATTCTATCTGCAGAAATCTTTTGATCATTTATGTTGCCAAGATCTTGGAAAGATGTATTTGAGTATGTCATCTGAGAATTTTGGTGGTTATGGGGGTGGTTGGGATAGGTCCAGGATCTCATACTACAAATATGCTTGTTAAACTGTCGGGCAGGCAGGACAGATGTCCTACTTACGGTTAAGCATACATCATTTAATCATTAATGCTAATTTTTTTCTTTTTTGCCTTTCCAACAACCTTCTTGCAGAGTTCTGGACATATGTAGAGAAATCATTCACATGGACAGATCTTCCTTCAAAATTTCCCACAAAATATGTACAATTCCCCGTAAGTTGAGTTTCATTTTTCCTTTTCACTTTTAATACATAAGAAATGGGCATGCGAGTAAGATGACTCATGTCTTTTTCAGGTCTTCATAGCATCAGTTCATTCAAATTATGTTGACTGTAATCGGTGGCTTGGTGATTTTATTTTATCAAAGGTAAAGTTGGTCAATCTCTTTTAGAGTGACTTGATTAAACTAAAGTTAGAATGGATGATGATATTTGGTCATACTTGGTGTTTTGTTGTCTTTTAACTATTGTACCTATGCTTACTTGGACATTGATTCCAGGCATATTCTGTCCATATGGTTTTCTTAGAATTCAGGAATTCCTACTCTGTCTACCCTTACATTTAAGTGGTCTGGTTTGCATGATTGCAGAGTGTAGACAATGAAATTGTATTGTGGGAACCAAAAATGAAGGAACAGTCGCCGGGGGAGGTTAGAAGACCTTAGTACTTTTGCTTTAGAGTCAGTCTATTTTTGTAATTTAATAGCGATTTTGCACTGATGCATCTTTTTTCTCCCTTTTTTTAATATTTTTACATTTATTTATTGTACAATGCTTGTTTATATTGACCACTTGGAATCCATTTCATTAATTTGTGCTGTTATGAAATTTTTTTTCATGTTTCCTGCTTAGGGTACGGCTGACATCCTTCAGAAATACCCTGTTCCAGAGTGTGATATCTGGTTTATCAAGTTTTCCTGTGATTTTCATTACAATGCAGCTGCCATAGGTATTGCTAGGCTTAGTTGTTCTTTCTGTGGTCTTTATTGTGTGCATGTACTCGGATGCATCTTATTAGTGCAGCTGCACATTGAATTTTGCATAAATACTCATGAAATTCAATACTATATGCGCATGAGCATTATATTCTCGAAGATATTGTGTTACTGAAATCAACTCTTGGTGCTTTGACTGTCAGGAAATAGAGAAGGGAAGATTTTTGTTTGGGAGCTTCAAAGTAGCCCCCCTGTTCTCATTGCAAGGTTGGTATGGTTTTCCCTGCATGTCAAATAAAACCCGTTATCTGTATATTGATGGCCTTACGCCCTATTATACATTTCAGGCTATCTCATGCTCAGTCAAAATCTCCCATTAGACAGACTGCCATGTCCTATGATGGAAGGTAACTTGAACATATAGTTGAGAAAATCTTGGGTGCTCTTGGTGCATTGCTCTTTTCCCATTCATTTTTTGTCATGTGTGTCTTTCAACCAATCAAGAAAATGCCGATATACACATGGCACTAAGTAAATAGAAGGGACAAATGCTCTGGAGACACCCAAACCCAGCTCTTTCCTCTTCTAATGTGTTATGATGTTATTATCAATGCTAAACAAACTCATTTGCCACAAATAACTTATTTTTTCTTTGATACAGCACCATTCTCAGCTGTTGTGAGGATGGAGCAATATGGCGCTGGGATGCTATACCAAATTAAGAAGTCTATCCAAATGGGTCTATTGGATCCTCATTTTGTTGTTTTATTTTTGGGGTAATATATTAATGTTGTTTAATTATGTTATAATATTATTCGTTATATTTCCATCGCTGTTTGGTTAATCAAGTTGAGGCTGACATGGCAGGACCTCTTGCACTTACTGGCAAACAATACCTTTAGCGTCATCATATTTGCAGATAATATTTGCATGAACTGTCAATCATTGCAATATTGGTGATTCATAGTCATGCTGCTTAAAAATGAGTCAAAATATGCAAACCAAGTTATCAACTTGTAGAATTCTCATATGATTGAGAGTGGAATTTTGAAGAAGAAAAGACTATATCATTTACGTTTCTCTTGTTGTAAAGCGTATTAGTAAGTAGAGAGGATCAAAGCGGAAGTTGCTTTAATTTATTTGATGCTTTTTGTTTTGGAGGATGATTAATGCTGAGAAGAAGAAAATGAAACCGAACTTTATGATCACGAAACCTCGAACTTACAGCACTTGTCCCGATTTAACGGTGCTTTGGTGGTAATGGAGACAACATGGACGGGAGAGATAACACCAATCCGGTAAAAAATCAAGCTGAAAGGGGAAGAGGAACATAATCATCGAGTCTTATTGAAGAAGAAATGAGTGCCCTATTTATTGGGGAGGATACAGCCAAAAATAGGAGACACACCCGCACAATTAACGAATCCAGCCATTTCATAATCTAGTTCCCAAAAATTCAGACAAAGCTGTGCTTTGAACCATATTCTTCAATTCCCTAAAGTTTTAAATACTCTCCCCCTTCCATTTCTCTCTAATCTCTATTTTTACAGTTTCAATTGGATCAATCCCATTTATACTGTTTGATCTTTAATTGTTAAAGAATAATATTTAGGACATGCTTGGTATTGAAGTGTTGTAGTTTTTAAACCGTTAACTCAAGAGAAAAAGCTCCAGGTGTTCATTGATAAGATTTTATCAATTGAGCATCAATCCATATTTGATCTACGATTTTACGAATTATAAATTTTCAATCTAATCTAATCCAATCCACAAATTGGTGAAACTCAATTTAAATTCAATCCATACATCTACAAATCAGATGCGGAATTAACCCAATCTATATTCAATCAATCATTTTGCAGACTAAAAATTTTTAATTTTGTCTTATCCACAAACTAACTAAATAAAATAATTTAATATAAAAATAAAGTTACTGCCAATCAAATTCAAAATTAAATAAGATTTAAATAAATTAATTGTTTAAATAAAACTAGAAAATACATTAAAAGTTTCTAAATATAACACACTAAAAAGAAAAAATCTCACTTATTTAAATCAGTATATGAAAATTAATTGTTGAGGAAAGTATATTTGTTTATTTAATTTTTTTATTTTATATTATTATCAGATAAGATATAATATGATGTTAATGTAACTATATTTGAACTTATTTATTTATTAGTAAGTACTATTACCATATTTAAAAGTTTAATTTTTAATTAAATAAATATTTTTTTATTTTTTTGTGAATTCTCATATTTTTGTAGATTTACTCACATCCAATTCACCGAACTGTGAATTTTTAAATTTTCAATCCAATCAAATCCATCAATCCACAAATTGAATTTTTACAAATTGAACGGATTGAGCGGATCGGATTGGATTCTAAACACCTCCAGAAAAAGTTGTATTTGTCAAATAAAAGTTCATGGTTTTATTGTGAACAACAATTTTTTTGCCAAACACTCCAGCAGTTGGATTATGACAATTCACCTGCTGGAAATCAGACACAAACGGGTGCTTACTACCCCAACCGTGGCCGGCCCACGATGCAACCTGCAGGGGTGGTGCCCAACTTTTCGCACCTACGTGAATTAAATTTATATTGTTTCCCTTTGTTTTCTCAGAATAATTTACGTTGTTTGCTTGAAGTATCTGCAACTAAAGATTGTTGTCACTTTGGATGAATTGATACAAGAATTCAACGACTTCCTCCTCTTGCTGCCTTGTACATCAACCAATCTATTGGTTCATTAATGGCTGTTTCAATTTTTTCAAATTAAGTGCTCATTAGTAGGTCACATTTGGTCTCTTGCATTGCATGCATTTAGAATATAATTATTTTAAAATGGATGCTGTGTTTCATTAGCAAACATACCAACTTTCAGATTAGTAGAAAATTTCTGGTATCACTGGGTTTAGTACATACAAAATTTCTGACTATACTAATGTATTAATAAAGAACACTCTATTTGCGTTCAATTTTCGACAACGTACAGAAATGAATGACTTAGGCGACACACCAAGATCTCTGTTTAAAAAAATTGATATTGCAGAGGGGGAAAAAAAAAATTCAACCTAGATGATACAAAATTCTGGGCCCTATGAACAGCTTTCTCATCCGCCCGACTATTACATACACTTACCACGGTATTACATGTATACTATTTACACAAAAGAATGTGGGGGAAACTATATGATCTGTATCCTTTTTAACCCAAAATTGTGCATCGAGGAATAGCAGAAAAAGGCTTTTTTTCTTCCCAAAGCAGGTGCAACTAAATTTGAGAACGCAATTGCGTCAATAAACTCTGCATACCTTCAATTTTCTCTCTGAGTTGATTAATACTCGCCAGATGATCCGATAAAAATTCTGTATTACCTAAATTGGTTACCAGAGCAGCACACTTGGCCTGAGAATCTGAAACTGCCTCTTCAAGTGAAGACAGAGTTGATTCTAATGATGTGTGCGGGCTTTTAGTAACCGAATTTTCCAATGAGAATTGTCCAATACTTTGACCACTGCTACGCTGGCTGAGATGTGGGGAGAAAATCTTGTCAAATCCCTCACTTCCTGCAAGTCAATAGTTGTCAAGAAATCCCTAACTATCAGCGGAAAAATGGCTACCGAGACTGAAGAGGTTAACCACAACGGACCAGAAAGCACAACTCAAAATGAGAATTTATCTTTTCCTGTTCAATATACATAATCATTTTATAATCAAAACACACCCATGCATCAACCACTTTTTATTATTTATTCTACAAAGCTTAGTATAAGGTAATCAAATAATATATGCTACCAATTATTTCAGTTTCATCTGCTTGCTATTAATTAGAACAGGTTAACCCAATTTTGACAACCTCTATCTCAAATTAAATTCTATCTGCTTGCTATAATTTGAGTATTTTTGCACTTTCAAATCCACAAAGGAGCAATATTTTCAATCAAACAAGCTGAAGAATGATGCAATGTTAGTTCAGAACAAAATTGATAAGAATGTTATTAGATCAACCATACCAAGGTTGCTCAGTTGATCTATGGCAGCCTGGCCGATTGTCTTTTCCAGCTTGAGTAACCGCAAGACTCCAGCAGCAATTCGACCCATCGACTCAACTTCAGACTTGCACAAAAAAGCAAGGTGTTCAACCTCATCCTTGGTAACAATGGCCTCAATCTGCAGAACAAAAATCACCATCATACAAAAAGATCCATTACGATAAGTAGCAGCAACCAAAAACCTATAAAGTTCATATCCCAGTACCGGCTCCTTAACAGAGAATTTCAAGTTCTCCACCATCCATTTGTCCATTTCATTCTCAGCATTGTCCTCCGATATCACCATACGAACTTCAACATTTATACCACCAGATGAGCCAGCATCTTCTTTGATTCCATTTGCAGGTAAGACACCTGGTTGGAAACCCTTTTGGACCCGAGGCTTCAAGGTCTGCAGGCCATCCACACTGACCTACATGTGTTATCATTTATCATGTAAAATGTCAATTAGAAATAACATAGAGACATGAATATAATTCTGTCATTAGATCAATTAAACAAGAAAGACAGACATCTCTGCAACTGTCTGTCGTGAATTGACCTCATGGCACAACTAAACTATTCATTTCTGAAGTGTCAAACCGGAGAATAAAAAACTTCCAGTCCCATAATCCAACCATATCTGACCAAAATTCTAATTACATGTATAACAAATATAATCAAGGGACAGTATGAAGCATATCAATAACAAAATTCTAACAAAAACAAATGTTACAGTGAACAAAATAAGTTGTCTCATGGGTGCCATCTAATTGAGATGGTAAATCTCCTGTGTTGAAAACGTTATAACTAAATATAATCAATAGACACTATGAAACATATCTTAACAAAATTATAACAAAAACAAATGTTACAGTGAACCAAGTAAGTTGTGCCTCATCGGTGCCATCTAGTTGAAATATTAGTATCTCATGGGTTGAAAACAAGAGGCCTGGGATACGAACCCTGCTCACATGGGTGGGGAGGGGATTGAGTTGCCGTTAAGACTGGGAAAAAAAAAAGTTGTGCCTCTAATTTTTCTTCTTAAAAAAAAAAGGGGCTTCATCATAACTATTTCAAGTATTTCTGTTTCAGTAAAGTCATTGGGACAAGCCCACTTATAACCCCCCCACCTATAAGGAACTATTTCAAAACAGGAAAAATTAAACTATGACTGCATCTCATAATGCTCTGCTTCCAAGATGGTCCCAACAAAATGACAGAAATTGTTCATAATGATTTGCAAGGATAAGACTAAAAATTCCCTTAATTAAATTTAACATTTTCACAATATTTTGCTCTTAATTATACTTTGACTACCTTCATAATAAAAATGTGATAAAATCCTAAAGAAGAAAAATGAAAAAAAGAATGTGAAATCCTTACTGTAACCAATTCCACTGGGTATTTCTGGGTTCCAGATAGTTTTCCTTGCTTCGGATTACTTTTAGCTTTTGCTCGCACATTCTGGAAAGTTGTGTGCCAACACCTCTCTTCCCTGCCCACTTCTTGATTGGATAAACAACACCTTTCTGCCATCTCCTGGGTACCTTCAAGGGCAAATAACCAGTCTTTCAATTCTACACATATATCGACATCATCTGGCAATCCCAGGTGCACAAGACCATCTTTCCCATCTCCTGAATTTCTACCTGGAGAGACACAACAATAAGAGCAGTGCAAATAGTATGACAAATTGCTACAAAACAGCATCACTCATTTACATGAAAAATTACAACCAAACACTTCTATACAATTTGTTCCATACCCTCTCCTACATCTTCAACACTGAGAGGTGATGCTTTGAAAAGATTTGACAGTGGCCCTTCTGATAAATGCTCGATCCCTTTAGACAGCCCCTCTCCAGGACCACCATCAGGTCCTAGTATTCCAAATCGGTGAAGTAGGGCTTCAGCGTAGTTCATTCCTCCGCCAAGGCGAACACCTGAAATACAGGCTGATAAGCTTAAACTATGACACTCTCTGTCCCCTTCACTTAGAGGTATAACGTGTACCATGCTCATATCCAGAAAAGGCATTGGAGATGCACTGTCATTCAATCGATGCTCCACTTTCTTATGCACCCAAAATACTGGTCTTAGCTGAGGGCATCCATTCCCAATGCCCTGAGGACTGCTTTTAATAGAAGGTAAAAGTATACCATTTTCATGTGGCAAGTTTTCCTCCATGTCCACGCAGTCCACCTCAACACTCTCCCAAAGTATAGTGGATGAAACTGCAACTGCACCACCAAGGGTTCTATGAGTAACTTTGATGAACATATCTTCCCCAACAAACTGAACCAGAGGCATTCCCTCAATATTCATGGAAGAAGGTTCCAGAAATCTAAGTTGAAGGTCCTTCACTACCAAACTTACAGCAGTATCATTAGGAGCATTCTCCATCAACTTTACGCCCAAAGATTCATCACTACTTTTCTTTGTACTTTTATTTTTTCCAACTCGGACAATCTTTTCACTGACTCTCCCAAAGTACGTGTAGATGTCAAGGACAAAAAACAACTGCTCAACGGAAGTGTTTGATAAATATTGCTGACAGGCAACCCCTATTCTGACAACACCACCTGGAGGAGGAACAACTGTTAATGGTTTCCCGTCAGCAGATACCATAGCTACCTCAATACAAGCATCTTTCAGCTCAACACATTTCCACGAGCCTGAATTAGAGTTCTGAGATCCCCTTATACTAGAACATGTTTCCAGAGATAAACTAAGGTGTGATGCGCCAGCTGTCCATTTCCTCTGGCTAGCATCAATTGGTTGATCCTCCCACAAACAAAAGCAAGCAGGATCTTTCTCGAGGTGTAGTAACCTTAGTTTTAGGGAAGGCGACTCTGAAAAGAACAACTTCTTAATATGAAGTCTTGCTCCAGCAAAGGAGCTATGCGCTGTAAGGTCTCTCTGACTAGCATGATTATCCAATTTATTCATGTCCAAAGGAACAATAACGTCTAAGTCCTCAAGATAGAATGCAAGGGAGTTAACTGAAGAATCAGGTAACACAGCACGATGGTTGACAAGAATGCCGTCAGCTAAAAAGGAAGATATCCTCAAACAGGATTCTTCCTGAAGATGAATCTGAGCAAATAATTGGAAATAATAGTAAGAAATGAGATGGCCAGATACAACTATATAGAAAGAGTTCAATCAATAAATTTGTTGTAGCATACCATAAGTGGCTGGCAGCTGATAACCGTCTGCGAAGCAAAAGAAGGCGGGGCTGGGGAGGGCTTGACCTGAAGCGTATGAAGGCATATCAAAGGAACACCCTTATTTATCTGCCACTGCTGGTCACCCAGTGGACAAATAACAGGGAAAAAATCCTTAGCTGTTCAAGCAGTCAAATGAGAAATGGATCAGCTTTAAACTATATATGTTGAATCTGATGAACAATCTATAAAATTGAACTTAATTGCTCGATCGCATACAACATATTATTCAATACCAAAGTCAGGAATAAGCACAAGATCTTCTGAGACAGCCTGCATAGATGGTTGCACCAAAGTACACGGAGGGCGCGAAAAAGTATCCCTGCATTTTAGCAATCCACATCGTAATTAGAATCCACTTACATGATGGCATAGACTCAAGTCAGGGGCAGGAAAAAATATACATGTATATATATGGCAGAGAGGAGGGTGGAACTTAGCACAAACCGATCTGAATCTTCTGTAGATATCAGAGGATACTATATATAATGTATTTTTTATCCAAAGCCAAGTATATTAGTGAAAAACCAAAAAGGCCAGTATCAACAAAGTTACTATATATAATGTATTTCATTTGTTCCTGCATTGCTCTGGGTATCTTACTGCATTTTAAGGTCTAAAGTTAAACAATGCAAACAATCGAATGAGAGCAACATGCAGCAGAACATACCAAGAGACATAACAAAAACCAAAAAGAGAACATCTAAGTAAATTCATCAGCATCAAATTTCTAAACAATTATAATACAATGAGTTTACCTTAAAAAAAGCCCAGCAACTGTAATCTTAGTCAAGTTGCTAGCAGTTTCTCCATCAGAAACAGTTGCCTGCATAAAAATACATCCTATCATAAGTTCTCAGACTGCTAGGAAAACATGGCATAGCACCCACAGTGCAGTTAACAAGCACAATATACTTATGATTTCAAAGAAGCATGAAGGGAAATGATTCCAAACTACGGGAAAGGTCATCTTTATTTCTCAAACTATCAGTCAAAAGGCAGAGGTTTGGTCCCTATAACGGACCTTTGCATATCTAAAACCTAACTAGATGAAGAGCATCTAAGCCACCTACAAAGCAGCTCCAAGTAAATTTTAATTTCAAAGGATATAATGTTATACCCATACAATTTGAGTTACAGTTCCTTCAGGTAAAATGGTAAGGGAATCAAAGTAGTGTAGTTTTACATGTTCAAGCTTCACGTTCGGCAATTCATATTCCCATGTTTCTCTACTGTTGATTAGAAGTATTAATCATACAACATTTGGAGACAGACACGTAGTTGTTTGCCATCAATCATATATTTCTTGAAATGTGATAAATCTTTTAGCAACAAATTTTTACGTCAGGAAACTAATTAAACACCATCAACATATTAGATATTTGTGTCAAGGAACAATACCCGTGAAAAAAAAAGTGACTGCATCAAAAGCTCGAGCTGAAACTCTGTAAGTACATCATTGTTAAAAAGTATTTAAACCATATCAATCTGGTCTAAAAAAAAAGGTTGAAAACTATCATAAACAGTTGTATAAGAATAGCTTTGTGGATTAAAGAAATGTAGAACCTACAAAAAAATACAGAGAAAAGGACAAAAGAATAAGAAAATCAGAACACAGAGAAACAAACCAGCATCTTTGATGCAGAGAAATATGTGGTCCACAATAATAGAGACTAGGGAACGCCCAGCTGCTTCAGTAGATAGCTATCAGGATTCAATATAAATAGAAAGAAGTTAGATAGAATTTCCATGAGATTTATCTATAACAAAATATGTTATGCTTCGTCAAAAGAGTAATAAAGAATGCAACTTAATACCTGTTGGGTTGTTAGATCAACATCATCTCTATTTAGACAGACGTACAAACCAGACAAGAAGCGGAGAAGAGCACGTAATCCTGCAGAAATGACAATGCTATGATTAGCCACTTGAATTGTTCCAACAGGGCAGAGAAAAGGAGTGGAAGACTTGCCACTTTGATACCTGGCTCACTTAATGCAGGACAGACAGCTTCTGTAACATGCAACTGAACCTCAAGCCCAAGCGGACTGTTCAATTCTGTCCTCTGCACAGTGATCTGAACAAAATTACAGAGTCAGTACCAACAGACCCTATAAAAAAGCTGGACCACGCTATCTAGTATCCTATAAGAAATTTGAAAAATTAAAAAAATTCATCAAGAAACAATTACAAATGTTTAAGTTGCATTACATAAGCCTGTGCAGATATTCCTTCAATGAAGCGCTCCCCACCAAAGAAAGCCCTTTTAGCACCATCCTCATCTCTTTGACTTGCTCCCTCATTAGAGCGTGCTATGCTACCATCAGTGAACATATCAGGATGAGGCAGGAGATCAACAGATAAAGTTTCCCATTCAAGTTTCTGTTGAGACAAAATGAAAACAATTAATTATTAATGTTGGAGGACATGTTCAATATAGCATACTTGTTGCACACGAAAAAGAAGCAAACTCAGAACAACACATGAAACACCCGTGCAGATGATAATAAAACACCAACAGAAGCAACAATAATGATGATAAACAAAATAGCAAAACAACATCGACGATAGTAACAATAATTAGAATTTTAGTTAGATCAAACCAAAAGAGTAGAATAACCTATCTCCCCTCACTAGCACCCCTCATCTCTGCCGAATAGAAAATCTATCAAAAAGAAAAGCAATGGGAAAAAAATATAGTAATAATCTGTGAATGGCGCATGTTTGTATTACCTTGAATACGTATATGAACTTCTTGTTCAAAGAGAAATCCCGAGCCTCCTTAAGATTTACAACCTGTGACAGGGAAATTGTTCAAATAAGCAGTACTTGAGAGCACCGTAATGGTTATATCATAACCACATCCACTAAATTACCTGCCATTTTTCATTTGTTGTACACAAAACCAGATTGCGTATGGTGATAGATGCCATAGGAGGTGTCCTTACAACAGAGAAACCAACAATGTCAGCATATCATCTCCCAAGATGTGCACCAAAAGGGAAAATTAGCAAAAAGAAGAAACAATTTTGCAACCCACAGGAGTAAGAGTTAATATGAGCAGTTTGTATGAGAGTTAAAAACAATTCATAAAAGTTATCAATAGCCTTCATCATGGAAGAAAGTGGCATTAAAGCAGATAGGTCAGGCATGAAGGAGAACATTCCTCCCTAAAGAACGGAAAACAACCAAAATCATGTGAAAAGAAAAAAGTTCAATGAACAAAATACAAACTCACCAAGATGCCCCTCCATTGCGTTGAGCACCTCCCCTAGTTACAAGAAGAAGATTGACTGAATTAACCTGTAAAGTCATTCCATCTGCAATCTGATACTTATAACAAGTCAGTATGTAATTTTACTCAATGGCTACAACTATGTGCATGTAAATAACAACCCCACACAAGGAAGAACTGCATCGGTTAGCCAACATGGCTGCTAGTATATATCATTGACTAAATCCCCATTAACACGGATCCTGACCTTATGTTCGGTCCCTATATTGATATCAGTAGGATGTGTGATTTAGTCTACTTAAAAGTTGCGACTTGAGTCTAGAAAGAAGTTAGTAAAGGCATTAGAGTAGAAGACCATAAGCGTTTTGATCAAGCCAATGACAGCTTAATATAAGCCACTGCAAACAACAAACAAGCATAAATTCCCATACCCTCATAAATTATGTGAATAAAATTTAGTGCAATTTCTCAGGGTACGGCACAACTTCTACTGAGATGCCTTGGTGCCATAACAAAATGGTGGATTTCTTTAATCTTTCGGTCCTAAGGCATGCCTGAATCCAACTAAGAAAAAGAGAATCCACACACAAAACTCTTTGAGGAGAAAATTCCTAAGGATCATATTTGAAAAAGTAATATGTAACCTGTATCCTCTTAAGTAAAGATTTCTAGAATTACAGTCTTCAAATCATTAATTACTTAAACTAACATCACAAAGAGGAAACACAGAGAAAAGGAAACAAAACCAAGAAATTATCATATGCACATCTTAAGTTTAGCATTTCACACAAATTCTACACTCCAAATCCTATTATAACAACACCATGTTAGCATCTAACCTTATCAGCAAATCCATAACCACTACCCTTGCTGGAGCTAGTGGGCGTCAGGGTACTGCAAGTGGAAAATGCGAGATCAAAATGTTTGACAACGAATAAAATAATGACTGAACTCATCCATAGAATAGATAACTCAGTGAGCAACATGAAAATACAGTACCTGCTTGCGTAATTACATGCATCCTTGTCCGAGTTCTCCTCCAGAACCAAATCAAGCCTATCAACTTGCAGAACAATTGGCTCTATTTGTACATTACTTACAGAGGACGGAAGCTATATGTAGATAGGAGATGATTAAAGGTACATTAGACAACCACCCACAGAAGAGAAAGCATAAAATGAGAGAAATGCAGATAAATTGCCAGAAACTCAAAATACACTCATGCAAAAGTTAAATTAAAGCTTACATTGAAAATGACCCACTAAATAAAATCACCTACTGTAAGCTAATCCTGAGTGTAGAATTGACTACCACAGACCCACAGATGCGGAAACCTCTGAAGTCTTAAAATTACCGTTCCTCCAATTTCTGTTATTATCAAAACAGACACTAAAAACAAGAATTGGAATATAAGAAAACTCTAGCTTCCCTAACCAAATAATCATCAGTTCAATTTAGACAACATCATTTACTACCCTAAATAGACACAGTTTCTGAATTTCCAGATATCAAACAACTAACAGCAATGGATTCAATTCTATGCTAAACCAATCATTGCCATATAAACCGATCTGACAAACACTAATGACATTACAGATTTAACAAAAAGGAAAACGATATATTTTAATTCAATGTCAAAAAACGAATTAAACGTTAGAAATGTAAGAACAATTAAAAAGCAATACTGACAATTATTTCTAATTTTCCAAGTTTTGCTGTGGTCACGTGCAACGCCGGTGGCAATCCCATACTCGCATGCAACGCATCTCCATTTATATCTAATCATCCAACAAAATTCGAATATATAAGCATGATGACGAGATCACCCTATTAATTAACGTATAATTAAGCCAAAATTTTACCTAAATTGGAGAGCTGCGCAGTGCGGCCTTGAAGCTTGAACTGATCTCTTGAGAAAGATTTGAGCCAGTACTTGAACGTATACTCCAAGGCGCGTGCTATTATCGACTCCATTAAATCTATTCAATCTTCTTCGTCTTCGTCGTTCCTTTCTATCGTTTTTTTTTAGAGGATGTGTTGCTGTGATGATCACATTAAAATTTATCGAAATTGTTTCCGATTCAATAATGTGAAAACCTAATTTAGTTTTTTTTTTTTTTTTTGGGGCGAAACGTGCAGGAAAATTTCGCTGCGTTTTGAGGAGAGTGGCTTTTTTTGTATGGGAAAGAAATGCGTTCAGGTGGGAATCTCCCACTCTCTGAACAGAGAAAGCAAAGGGCGGGTCGGCACGTGTTTGGCAATTTTATCGCACGTGTGAGTAAAACGGGAAATCAGAGGAATGGTACGTGCGGCACGTGCGAGGAAAAAGAGTAGGATTCAACTATCAGGCAAAAATACATTGGATCTAGGCGCTGCAAGAGCTGTCAGAAGAGGATTTGTCGGTGTTTTTGGTCGTTGGTTTGCGGAAGAAAATAATTTTCAGGGCCGATTATTTTCTTCTTAAAAAAAGTATTTATTTTCTGCTATTTAAAAGTTTTATTAATTGTTTAAGAAATAATAATTTTAAAAAATATAGGTTTAAGAAGAATCAAATTAAATTTTTAATTTCATATTCTTATTTTATTTCAAATATAGAAAGTTTTAAATAATTAAGATATTTTTAAAGACGGGATATAATTATTAATTTATGATTTAACATGTATCAATTGAAAACTTCATTAGTAACTTTGTTAGAATTTTTTTAAAATATTTTCAATTTACTTCTTTTTTATAGAAAATATATTTGCTTTGACTTCTAATAACCGATTCAACCTCTGATCAAAGAGATACAAAATTTTAAATTTAAATTGTCAATTAAATAAAATTCTTTGATAACTGCTCCATTAAATCTTATTTTTAAGTCTTCGACTCTTTTCAAAGTTTTCGATAAATTATAATAAGACATCTTGATCTATGGAATATATGTAGCTTGTCAAAAGTAAATGAAAGGTTAGCAAATGATTTTGAAGCCACATGCAAAATATGCAACACAATTTTGCATGGAATGTGACCCGTTAGCCATTTGAGACACCTTTGTATTAAATTAATGACTTTAGACTTTAGTCTAGTATGACAATGACTTGGCAGATCATATATATTTAATACATTCCAAATTCGGTTCACATGTTCCGTAATGTAACGATACAGCAAAATGACATGTCAATACATAAAGAATAAATAAAATAAATTTGGTCTTAGTTAGCTGTATCTAATTTGTTATTAAAACAATTCGTATCATAATTCTTTTTGGGCTCGATCTGGGTTATAATATTTTGATTGTAGTAAAAGGGTAATTAAAAAGGAAAAATGATAGAGTGCATTAAGCATATCTAGTGAAAATAAACCTAAGCTATCAATTAGGTTTCTAATATTTATCATACATCTATTCGGTGATTTTAGAATGCATTTTTTAACAATTGTAAAATGATAATATCTTTATTGTTGTTCATCAATTCATTAGTTTGATTTATTTAATTTAAATTGAAATCTATATCGTCTTATAGTTCTATCAAGTATGCTTGGTGTAACATATTTTTTAAAAAAAAATGTCTTTCCAACATTAAGGCGAGGAAAGTTTGAACTTTGAACCAATGCCATTATTAGTTTACTTCTTCAAAATTATAAATCATTATCAACGAATGTTCACAAATGCTCCATGCAATAGCAAGAAAGATTTACTTATTCTAAAATGTAAATTGAATGTGTTTTTTTTTCCTAACATAAGCATAATGATTCTTGTGAATCAGTTGGTACTTTGATGCAAGATTAGCATAATTATTTTAAAAAACAAAAATTAGCGTAGATAATGATGATTAGGTACTTTGACAAGCGCGGAAGAAAGGTATGGATTCATTGGGATTGGTTCCCTTGACAGCGATAAGAGAAGCCAAAATTCTACTCAAAGGTCTCTCACCAATCACCGAAAAAGATGGATCTCTTTTTCTTCCTCTCGAGTCTAGTGTTGGGTTTCATTTTCAAAACTACTTTTGGGCAGTTCTATGCATGGTTCATAATGGGCCGATCCGACAAGGAGCCCAAATTTGTGACTAAAATGACCCAACGAAATTTTGGCTTGGGTAGCAAAAATTTATGATAACAAATTGGTAACTGCGTTACTGAATTTAACCCCATGCAGGAAGAAAAGAATTTTTCATTATTTTTAATGATTTAGTAAGTTTCGGCGGCTAATGTTTGGCAGCCAACTATTCATGTGTGGTTTAAGCTTAACACGGATGCTACTGTTGATGTTAAGCTTGGTTAAGGGTGGTTATGCAGCAATAGTGCGCGATCATGACGATTTAGTTATGGTTTATGTGGCTGATTGTGGTGTTTAATGACGTTGATATAGCCAAGGCAAAAGCCTTACGCTTTAGCGTTTGACTCAGTCTGTGAGATTAGTTTATCTATGTTATTTGTTGAGTCGAACTCTTATAGGTTATTCAATTATTATAAGGACAGTGTAGTACTTATATAGAGCTGTTTTAGATAAGTACGGAGTTACAGCTTCTACTACTACCCAAACAAAATGTCATCGGATCATGTACATAAAAATTATAGTAACGCAGTTGATATTTTGACCATATTTACGCTTAGCCAAAATCAATATCTTATATGGGTGGAAGACTTTCCACAATGTTTAGCTTGTTTCTTTTGAAATTTATGTTGGATTAATAAGAATCTGTTTTAAAGAATAAAAAAATTATTTGTTCGGGCAAAAAATTGTGACGCTACTGTTATTTAGCGAGAAGTCAAAGCAATCCCCCTAGTTGGCAGAATGTATCAATTAAAGTCTTCCTCGTTTCAATTTTTAACACCTTTTTTTTTTTCAATTAACAAAGTTGACGGTTGCTTCTTTTGAACATGGGGGGGGTTTGGTTATATGGCATGAAGAAACTTGTAAGTTAAAAAGGATATAAAACCGTATGTATATCTGAATTATTAAATTTCACCACATTCAATCCAACGGTTCATACTGACTGCCTGTTACTTAACTCTTTAATCTTTATGCGTAACTTTAGCCGTGGGGATTTGGGTCCTATTATAATCTAATCTTCCTCAATATTTATAGAAGATTTTTATATATGACAGCTAAATAATTTTATGGACAAAAATTTCAATCTACTCTTAATTTTTTTTATTAAACACAAAAATTCTAAAATTCTAAAACAAACAAACAATCGTTAACTCTTTAATCGTTCTTTGTTTATCTTTTTGTTTCTGTTCATCTTCACAGCCCTCACCGCCGGAGGACAAGACTTCAACAATATTAAAATAATAATAATAATAGTAATAATAAGAGTAGAACTGAATTTGGATTTCCAGAAGTTCGTGAATTTCTAGTAGTTAGATCGTGAATGGTGATTTCAATTGTATTTGAATTTGGATATTTTTTCTTAAAAAAAAAATTCCAGCCTTGGTAATTTGCACATTCATTATTGACATGGTGTATGTAAATAGTGATGGCAATTATTGTGTCGAAGATTACAATGAAATGCGCTCAAATCCTTCTTGTTTTCTTGAAAGTTTGCATGGTAAATAACTAAATATTGTATATATTGGTTTTATATGAATATTTCTTTTACTCTTCAATTGATTTTTTTTAAATATATTTTTTCTGTAGGGAAATAGATAGAAGTGACAGTGCTTCAAAGGGGAAAGTACATGCTTGCATGGTTGAGACCAAAAACGATACGAAGAATCGAAGGTTGTATCCGACGAACAAAGAAAAAATATTAGCAGGGAAAAAAAAAATTCAAACAGGATGTGGGTTAAGAGTTAGATAATGTTGTAGCTTAAAACAATTTAAGAGTTGTATTTAATAACACAAAAGTATTTGACAACTAAACTATACTTTGTTTGATTGGCGTAATTTTTAAGTTATTGTAAGTTAACATTATATAACTTGCCACACAGAAAAAATTAACATGTTTGTTTGTTTCTTAGTTTTAGAATTTTGGTTGGCCGAAAACGATGAGTTTTGTGCTCAATAAGAAAAATTGAGAGTACAATTAGCCTTTGTTTGGTATCATTTTTTAAATACAACTTATTCAAGCTGAGTTTTTATTAAAAAAATTAATCATTTGATTGTCAATAAGAATTTTTGTTAGAAATAATAAAATTACTTTAAATGAGAAGTTTTTAAATTCATATTATAAAATAAATGAAATAAGATTGTAAAATATTAATTGTCTGGTTGTCAATAAAATTCTTTATTAAAAATGATAAAAATTATTTTAATTAACAAATTTTTAAATTCACGAAACAAGATTGTGAAATAAATAAGGAGCATTTTAGGTAATTTAATTTTAAAAAAATGCTCCCCAACCCCAATTATCAAAAGCCCAAATTCGAGTTCCTTCTAGTAGAAGTAAAATACCTTATTCAATTCTCTAAAGTTATATTAAAAATACAATCAAATAACAATAATTTTTTGTTTAGAAAAAAATTTTAAAATTAAATAAATGCTTGTAATCATTAAATAGTCCACACCAACTAAGGGTCAGTCTGGGATTGCGGTTAAAATTCAATAAGCTGCTTATTTCATAATTTTTTATTAAAATATTGTTTGGTAAATTTTATAAAAGCAGCTTATTTCATAATTTTCTCCATTTTGTCAGCAGCTTTTAAAAGCAGGTAAATAGTTACTTTTCATAAGCAGCCTATCCAATAAGCTGTCACACATTTTTAAAATTCCTATTATAACCTTGGATTTTAATAAAAAGACAAGTATATCATACTTATCCATAAACCTTAATATATAAATCATACTTTTATTTCTATCATGTTTTATATAATAAATTATGAAGTTCTTTAAATTTTTTTAATTGAGTTCTTTTAATATAATTTTACATATTTAAGAAAAAAATATGTTTAAATAATTTATTAAAATACTCTAAAAATAAAAAATAATTAAAATTTATGTCTATTTTGGTCATTATATAATAAAACAGTACTTCGTAATAAAATTTACCAAACGTATAAACTCTACTTTTCAAACCCACCGTAACTGTAATAACACATTTTATCAAACACTAAGCTACTTTTTTAATCAGTAGCTTATTTCATCTGCACAGCACAAACAACTTATTTCATCTGCACAGCACAAACAGCTTATTTCATCTGCCTCCGCAATCCCAAACTGACCCTAAGTTCGTGTTCATAAAATTATTTAATTGCCATGTGTCAAAATTTAGTAGATTCGGAATCCATCCGTTATATCAATTAATAATACTTGGCTCTCAAGCGTCTTGCCTCGTATCACTATTCTGCTCAATTATCATATCAGTCTTTTGGTTCTACACAGAGCCTATACTTATTTTACTTCAACTAGATCCCAAAATCACAAAGCAATCGGCTCTCTACATGAATTTGTACAGAACTTTCTGAAGTTTCTTATGACACAACCCATTATCTCACCGTTGGTCTTATTCTCAGCTACCCCAGTGGCCATTCATTTTGGCATTGCACATGCTCTTATACATTGTACGTCTATCTCTTGGTTTCAAGGAAGCTTCACTAGCAGCTTCAGTTTCGTTATGGATATCTCTGCTTTTACCAGTAATTTATGTCATTTTTGGTTTAACAGTGAATTGAAAACTGACTGTATTAAAATTATGACTGAAGAAAAATATGAGTTTACTAGCACCTGAAAAGAACTATATTCTAAGCTACTTCAACCTTGACTTTAATGGTTTGCAATTTTTCTTGGCAAACTGAAAAGCTTTTGTACCGCTTGAGTCTGGACAGCACAAAGACGTCAAATGAATTGGGAACTGGAAACATTGATAGAGATAAGAATGCCATGGCTGTGACAATCAAGCTCTCTGTCATCCTCGCTCTTGTAGTTGTTTCGGCTCTAGGTTTTGGTCATGACATCTGGGCTGGCTTCTTCAATAACAGCCACGAAACAATAAAGAAACTTGCTTCTTTGACACCTTTTCTCGCAATCTCAATAACATTTGACTCCGTGCAAGGCTTCTTATCAGATTTTTGCAACTGCTTAACAAATTTCTAAGTCGATGTGCGCATAAATGAAATTTTGATTATTAATAGGTTAAAGGTGTGGGCTTAATGGTGCAAGAGAGGCTAGATGATACGGGTAGCAGGACTTGGCTGTTTTGGCAAATTTGGGAAAATTCTATTTTATTGGCATGCCAATTGCAGCTGTTCTGGGATTTAAAGTGAAGCTTTATGGTCAGGGTATTTTTAGATGCTGAAACCTCTGCTAATTCATTCATTGTAATTAAAGAACTGCTTGTTTGTGCTTGCTTATGTTTCCAGATAATAATAATAATAATAATTGATTTAAACATTTCTTTTAGCTCTTTGTTTTCTTGAGGTTGGTGATCAGAATGCGGTTCCCTTACTTTTCTTTCCAATTAAGGTCTATATTGCATGTCTTTTTCTATCAATTAGGGCACTTGCTTCTTAGTCTTATCAATTTTTTGTGTTCAATTTCAACCACTAAATCCCTAAATCGCTCACTAACTCTTATATGTGTGATTTGATATCTTAATGAAACCATTAGGTCCATTACCAATTACAATTATTACCTATACAAGCATAGTTATAAGGGTAGTCTGATGGAAAAAGTTAGAAGCTTGATGTTCACAATTCAACCACACACAAAAGTTGAAAAACAATTTCGAATGGCGTGATCAAAATAATTAATTAAGAAGTAAGAACCAAAAGAGTAAAAAAAAAATATAAATAAAAAATGGGTCATTCATGCTAATCACGTTAATTGTTGGTCAACCATCCTCAATGGATCGTTTATTTATCATTTATTGACCACTTGTCCATGGTCAATTATTTGGGAACATTTATGTTCTATATGTCAATTGCATTTTATTTTTTTTTTTAACTACCAAACTATCAAAAATATTAAGTGGAATGTTTTTGTAAATATACTCTAATAATTATGGACTATTCGCAATTTCAGTTAAACCCGGTGTCCAAATGGCAAAATCTACAAAAGGCCAAGCAGAGTGAACGAAGGTTAGGACAACTTGTGTGCTCCTTGTTTTGTGGTGCGTGTTGAATTTAGGCACAAAATCTAATAGCGTTGGATGACAGACACTACTTTCGATTTTCGACAGCGACACCACGCGGCGCTCGGCTAAGGTTTAGAAACAGATCATATCTGGCTATCTGCCCCTAAAGCATTGGATGCTAATTTTTTATACAAATATTTGCAAAATAAATTTAACTACTACTAGGTAAATTTTCAACGGCCGTGACTATGGTACCTTTGGAATCGTGTGCACCCGATCCGCGGCTTCTGCAATATTAGGTAGTAAGATCTTACCGAATTTTTATTAATTACGACCATTTAACGGTGCTCATACAATGGAGTATTATGTTGCCACCCAATTTTTGGCTTTTTTTTTTTATTAATTGGTTTGTGATATAAGCAGGTGGACAAATGTCGAGCTGACTGTTTTAAGTACGATATCTTACTTTTACTATCAAGACTAATATATAATTTTAAAATATTTAATTTCATGGAGAAAAAAGAAAAAAAAAAGAACGATTTTGATGAATCACTACAGGATCAGTCATTTTTGCATAATAATCTCCTTCTTTTTCTTTTCATTTCATTTCATGGGGAAGAAAAAAAAAATGAAAATGAAGCTCATTAATCATACTTAGAATCATACCAATTGATCAAAAATTCATTTTTGCCCTCTTACTTTTTTTTTTAATTACATAATTATTAATCAAACTAATATTTGAGTCCTAAATATAAATCTCAATGCTAAACATCATTTATCTAGGATAATAGATTTCGTAACTTATAAAATTATTTTTTAGTCATCTAATAGATAAATACTATATCAATTGAAACTCAACTTTCTAAACTTAATTTTACTTTTATTTAATTATTAACTTAATATATTGATCGATAAAAAGATACAATTATTAATTATTTGATAAAAATATAAAATTAATTAAATCTTAACTATATATAATTATACTTGCACGTGAAAGTAGAAGATTACAAGGATTCAGCACAAATCAGTTCAATATTAAATCCAAATCCGATAAGTATACGGAATTTAATTCTAATTCCAACATGAAAAGAGAAATTGTTTACTAATAATCAATATATAATTGAAATTAAACAGATGGTTACCCTACTGCATGTCTGAAAGAAGTTATTCACGCTTTACGAAACAATCAACATCTGAATTACCTTCCCGATAAATTTATAAGATAAGAGATTGGTTTATTCTAAACTTAAGGCACTTCCGAAGCGAAGTACATCGTTGGATGATTATATCGCCACAAAGTATATTCTAGCTTTTTACATATTTATTGAATTATTGCAAACTTTCTCAGTGCTTACTGCCTTATTCAACCTCTTTTCACATATGACTCTGTTGTCACATGATCACGTGCATAATCTGATAACTGATAATCGTCTCTGATTTTTCACGTTCAAGTTAATGTATGACAAAAACAATTTATAAGATTTTTCCACGTCCACGGTTGCGAAAAGATTCTTTGTGTCATCATTCCACTGGAATATTACAACCGTTAATCCATCAGCGATTTCTAACGGCGTTCAATTGAAAACATGTGAATGTATTTAAGCCGAAACGGATGGACGGGGATACGTCAAAGATCAAAATATGCCGGATCAGCCGGGACGGCGCCGACTGAAATTTAGAAACCGCATTTGGGTTATTTTACCGCTAGTAATATTATCTTGTTATTTAATATTTATTAATTTATTGATTAAGTGTTATTTACGGGCTGTGTAGGATTGACCGTGTTATCATAGAGTGCATGGTTGGACATCTAAAATTTTTATCAATCATTTTATAAGAATATTTTAGAATAAAAATTTAAGATATGCAGCACCAATCAATGTGAAATCTAAAGGTCATTTTATAATAAATTGTAAGTAATATACAATAAAATATAGAAAATACTAAAGATCAGTTTTTGATTAAATAGTTGTCACCTCTTTATTTTCTTTAACTCTTGATATTAAGAGTTGGAGTGATAAGTAATTTCTGTTATAAAAATGCTAATAAAAAGTCTGTCTCCTTGGGCAGGAATAATTTTTGTATGTCATAACAATAATAATAACAATTTTTATTTTGAAAAAAAAAATAGTATAGGAGTGGATGGAGCCCAAATTAATTTTTTGAGTAATGATAGAGTTTCAAGCTTTTATACACACTAATATGACATAATTCAATTGATTGAATTAAATACCTCTTGGTCTAAGTAATTTATTTTTATTCAACCAGTTAATTTATATCACATTAATTTGTAAAAAATAACTTTATACAAATCTATCTTCATGCCTCCCAAGAGGTCTACATAAGGGGTACTGAATCTCATAGCCAGAACACTATTATATGGTGCGTAATGTTAAGGATCTTAATATTTGAGTCATAATTTAAGTTCCAATTAATGTAACACTCATCTATTAAACGATAAACTAGATTAAAAAGTAATTTTACTTGATTAGTACTATGGATCTCAATATTTGAGTTCTAATTTAACGCCTAACTTTTATGACATTCATTAATTGGATGATAAAATATAGTGATAAGTAATTTTATATTCATCATCTAATAAATGAGTAATATACAATATTAAAACTCAAGTTAAGACTCAAATATTAGAATCTTACACATTATTCTTATTACAAGTAGTGAGAATTTCAATCTTAATATTTACAAATGATTATAAGAAAAGCAGAGTACTAAAAATTCGAGCATTGGTTATTTACTTATATTGAAATTAGAATTTGATCGAGAGGATTGCTTTATAAGGTTGGTTGCACCGGTTTCATTTACGCGACTCAATTCATTTTATAGTGCTTCGTATGCAAAATGCAAATCATTAATCTTAGAAATAATACAAATGCTCACTTGTCCTCTCTCATTTACACATTGTTTGATCAATCTTCTTCTTAATTCTCACTACCCAATTGTTCAATTCAATCAACAAACGCTCAAATCAATTTATCCCGAAAACCCTATAGACCTAACTTGGAAGGTAAGCATGTATAATTTATCATTTATGGGGTGTACGCATCGCATGTTAGCTAACAATATCACTAATTTAACATGCCAATGTGCATGTGTCATAAATTTAACCAAATACACTATTGACACGGAAAGCCTCCTAATGAGTTGTGTGTTTAAAGAATTTTCGTTACAATATTAATTGTGATTTGTTTGGGATATACTATTGTAGAAGCTGCTGGCATATGATTACTCAAAAGAATCAAAACGTGAATGGCATGTATTGTGAAAGTATACGCGATTTAATAAATAAACAAGTGCTTGGGAAATATCTTAAAAGGATTGAGCATCAATTTCTTTCTTGGGTTGTCACTTGTCACAATCAAAATTTCCCAAATTTAATTTATAAACCCATCAAAGAATACTTCAACTAAATTTAGACATGTAAGTATCCGTGTTATTAGTTCGGTATTTTTTTTCCTTGAATAAAAAAGATATCAATAATTTTTTTTCTAGATTCTCGGGAGACAATCAATAGCATATATTGTATGCTTGGCAATCAAGTAAGCTTGAGTCGGAAGAAACTGAGAAAATCAAAGTGGAAAATTAATTCCACATGAGAATTTCAAACTTATATAGAAATATTCATAAACTCATATAACGATAATATTAATAGACATTGGACCCTGGTGGTTTTTTGATATTCTATTTTGAGAGCTTGACACCAAGAGGATAAACTTTTGATTCTATTATTAGTTTAATAAAAATAGTCTTTTAGATAAATTACAATAATCATATCCATCAATTTTAAAATATTTTTAAATTATCAAATTATTTTTTTTTTAAAAAAAATCTACCTCAACAAGAAGATTGTGAATGACATGTTAAAAATAACTTGATTGCATCATGAAAAATAAAATTAGATATTATATTTAGATCACCTGTCTTATCGTTCTCCTAGAGTTTGAGTATAATTATACAATAAAAAAATTAATAAAATTTAGCTATCAAATTATGGGATATAATATTCTTAGATACCATAGTCACAACATTAAGTCATATAAAAAAAGAGCAACATTTAAATGTTAAGACAACATTTCATGTTATAAATATTTTGTGATCAATTAACCAAGAGCGATGAAAGAGTAGAAGACATGGGGGTTGGGAGTTGTAGACTTTGAAAAGACGTGTGAGAATGTTTGGTTCCACAACGAGAAGCCAAAACAACAACAAAACCAAATCCAATCCCAACACACTAAGCAAACGCACTTTTGAAATTGAATATCAAAATTTTTCAACTTTTTCATTCAACAAATATGAGGACTATTTTCATTTATTATTTAGTTTAATTATCAAACCCAACCAAAACCAAATCCAAAAAACATTCGTTAAAAAGAAAAAAATAAAATACAAAAGCAAAACATGTTGTATTGTATAAACTCTACATTATCCAACTTCTGCTTCTATCTCTCTCTACAGCTTTCTCTCTCTAAGAAACCTTCCATCTGTCTTCTTTGATTTTTTTCAGCTAAATTTTTAGTCTTCGAAAAACCATTCAATGAAATTATCGACTGTAAAATATTTCAAATTTTGAAAAAAACAAATTCGTTTTTATTTTGTTTATCTTTTCTGTAAATTTTTTGATTTTTTGATTTTAATTGTATATTACGATACTGATCAATAAAAGTTGTTTTTCAAATTGATATCTTTTTGATTTTCGTTTCTGGGTATCAAACATATAAACTCAAAAAAACTCTTTCAATTTCAAACAATTGTTTTTTTTTTCTAATTTGCTTTTGCTTTCGTCTGTTGTCTGAAAGCAGTTTTCTATTTTTCTTCAGCAAACCAAAATCAAACCGGCTCTTGTTTCGATTGAGAGCTTTTTTTCATCTGGGTTCTTCACAAAACCCAAGATGAACCCACTTGAAAGCTGAAAATTTGAAATTTTAGAGCTGTTTCTTTACATAATGATATCGGGTTTTTATTTTTTTGGGAACTCAAAAAGGTTTTGATTTTTAAAATAGAAACAGCCTGGGGTTATGCTTGAACAACAAATTGGAGACATAGAACTGAATTTCGCGTTCTGGGTATTCGTTAATTTCGTTGTCCGTTTCTTTTCTGGGATGAGGAATAGTTCTGATGGGCCTAAACCGCAAAACGGTGTCGTTTCGCGGTCCACAAAGAGCCCGTTTCGTGCAATATCGAGTTATTTGAGGATCGTGTCATCTGGGGCGTCAACGGTGGCCAGGTCGGCCGTTTCGGTGGCATCTTCTATTGTGGAGAGAGATGATGAGTCAAGCCATGATCAGGTACTTTTGCTTGTTTATTTGTGATTTTGTTTTTTGGTTAATTAAGTCAAAATTGTGCTTGTGTTTTGATGTATTAGAAGTAGAATATTTGAAGCTTTGAGTTTGAATGTGTTTATTATGTAGGTGTAAGTGCTTCTAAGGGAAGTGTAATTCTGGCTGAAAGTAGGTAAACCTTAGTTAGCTGTGTAATTCTTATTCTGCTTATATTGACATGTCCAAGTTGATTTTGGCCTTTAATTTGAATGCAACTGTGAAATTCAGATGATTTGTGGATTGTATAATCCTTTTTTTTTTTTAAAGTTTTGAACTGGTGTAATTTTCTATTTACTAGTGGAATTTGGAGATATGTAAAAAAGTTTGGTATGCCCATGCGAGATTATGATTGGCTATGTAAATTTCGGGTTGTGGAATAAATAGGAGTTCCCTTTCCAGTTTTCAAAGTGGGTATTCTGACTTTGGGGTGGATTTTGATGGAGAGTCAGAATGTGGCATGCTTATTTTAGATTATCTATTAGTTGAATTTACGGGTGGATGTTTATAGTTTAGTTCATTTTCGGTATATAGCAATATGTGTATGTGGTAATCTGTTTTATTATTTTGGGCTGAGTGGTTGGTGGTGGCATTTTGATGCAATCTATTGAGTAGACAAGAGCTTCAGTATGTTTATCATTTTGTCATCCAAGTTTTATGATTGAGGAATTAGTTCACTTGTGGTACCTGGTAAAACCAATGTCGCTTGTGGGGTGATCTCTTACAAAAGGAGTTCAGGATTTTAGTTTGTTCATTGAATTTTCTCATATGGTACGAGTTGAATCTCTGGAAACTTGTTTTTCTGTTTATTTTGAATTTTTTTTTGAACGCTTTTGAAAAGAATGCTGGCTTTTATTAACTTTTTCTTTTGTGCTTGGTATGGATGGCTATGCTGCTGTCTTTCCTGCTGATGTTATTCTTATGGCACGATTCTTGCTAATTTGAGTACTTGAAATTATGATCTGAGAGTTCGAATGGTTCATACCACATTCCTTTTTATGGCATGAAGGTGCTTTGGGCTGGGTTTGACAAATTAGAGAGTGAGGCAGGTGCAACACGGCGAGTCCTCCTGCTGGGGTATTGTTCTGGTTTCCAGGTTTGGGATGTTGAAGAGGCGGATAATGTTCATGACCTCGTCTCTAGATATGATGGTCCTGTCTCATTTATGCAAATGTTACCAAGACCAATAAAATCAAAAAGATTGAAAGACAAGTTTACAGAAGTTAGGCCACTCCTGGTATTTTGTGCTGATGGGTCCCATTCTTGTGGTACCAAAGTTCAGGATGGGCAAGCTACTGCTTGCAATGGAACTTCTGCAAACTACCATGACTTGGGGAGTGGCAGTTCTGTGCCCACTGTTGTTCGTTTTTATTCCTTAAGATCTCAGTCTTATGTGCATATGCTAAAGTTCAGATCTGGCATTTATTCTGTAAGATGCAGCTCCAGAGTTGTTGCCATATGTCAGGCAGCTCAGGTACTTGTGCATTTGTTTCGAACCACTCATATCTTTTCCCTAGTCAGTGTATGAGAATTAATTTTTTAGATACTGCAGGTACACTGCTTTGATGCTGCAACACTAGAGATTGAATACGCAATTCTAACAAATCCTATAGTTACGGGACATCCTAGTTCTGGAGGTATAGGTATTGGCTATGGACCTCTCGCAGTTGGTCCCAGGTGGCTGGCTTACAGTGGAAGTCCAGTTGTTGTCTCAAATGACGGGCGTGTAAATCCACAACATCTAATGCAGTCCCTGAGCTTTTCTGGCTTTGCTTCAAATGGGAGCCGTGTTGCACACTATGCAAAAGAATCAAGCAAACATCTAGCTGCTGGGATAGTGAACCTTGGAGATCTAGGATATAAGAAGCTGTCACGATACTGCTCAGAACTTCTACCTGATTCCCAGAATTCTCTGCAATCACCAATTCCTGGCGGAAAAAGCAATGGAACTGTTAATGGTCATTTGCCTGATGCTGATAATGTTGGGATGGTACGTTCTATTCTTCTTAAGTTTGTTTGTGTTGGCAACTGAGGCCTTTTTTGTTTCTTTTATAGTATTTGGTTCTTTGCTTGCTCTTCCCAATTGCATGGACACTTGTATAATGATGTTATTTGTGGAATTTTTAGCTTTATTTGGAAACAATATTACGATCTGTGTTTCTCTATATCCATTTATTTGAGCGTGAATATAATGATGATACTTTTGTGCCTTACCTCTTTTCCCTTACTTCTTTTTCCCCTATGTGTTAATTAGGTCATTGTCAGAGACATTGTCAGTAAAAATGTTATTGCCCAGTTTAGGGCACACAAGAGTCCTATTTCAGCATTATGCTTTGATCCTAGCGGGATACTTTTAGTGACTGCTTCAGTCAAGGGTCATAACATAAATATTTTCAAAATAATGCCTGGACTGCAAGGAAGCTCTTCTGCATGTGATGCTGGTACATCTTATGTACATCTTTACAGGCTGCAACGTGGTTTAACAAATGCTGTAAGAGCACTATCATTGTTTCATAGTTTTCTTTTACAACTGTAATACATTGACCCGTTTGCTCATATTATTATATGTTTTTTTCCTTTTTTTGGTTCCAGGTTATACAAGATATTAGTTTCAGTGATGACAGCAATTGGATTATGATTAGTTCCTCTAGGGGGACGAGCCATTTATTTGCCATAAATCCTTTGGGAGGATCAGTGAATTTTCAGTCTACTGATGCTAATTTCACCACCAAACATGGTGCAATGGCTAAGTCAGGAGTTCGTTGGCCACCCAATGTAGGTTTGCAAATGCCTAATCAACAGAGCCTTTGTGCATCTGGTCCCCCAGTTACTCTCTCTGTGGTTAGCAGAATTAGGAATGGAAATAATGGATGGAGAGGCACTGTTGGTGGTGCAGCAGCGGCTGCGACAGGAAGGGTGAGTTCTCTCTCTGGGGCCATTGCTTCATCTTTCCATAACTGCAAAGGCAATAGTGAAACATATGCAGCTGGCAGCTCTTTAAACATAAAGAAACACCTTCTGGTCTTTTCTCCCTCTGGATGTATGGTTCAATATGCATTGCGAATATCAACCGGTCTGGATGTAACAATGGGTGTGCCTGGATTAGGCAGTGCTTATGATTCGGTTCCAGAGGATGATCCTAGATTAGTTGTTGAGGCTATCCAGAAGTGGAATATTTGTCAGAAACAAACTCGAAGAGAGCAAGAAGATAATATAGACATATATGGTGATAATGGAACTTTAGATAGCAATAAGATATACCCTGAAGAAGTGAAAGATGTAAATTTTACTTCTACTGAAGCTAAGGGTGTGATTGAGAAAACAAAGGTCAGTCCTGAAGATAAGCATCATCTGTATATTTCTGAAGCTGAACTGCAGATGCATCCACCTCGCATCCCGTTGTGGGCTAAACCACAGGTATTTTCTTGTTGTGCAGGGTTTTCTATGATTCGTTTATATACTGAATCATGTGACTGTTTTTTTTGATGTTCAACATGCTTCTTGTTCTTGTGCCATTGCTTTTTAGATATATTTTCAGTCGATGATGACAAAGGACTGTAAAACGGGAGAAGAAAATTTTCTGAAAGGGGAAATTGAAATTGAACAGTATCCAACTCACATGATTGAAGCAAGATCAAAAGACTTGGTACCAGTTTTCGACTATCTTCAAAGTCCCAAATTTTCGCAAGCGAGGTGCCCTAAAGTTCCATAGGTTCTTTAATGTTTATGTTTAACTAGCCTTTGTACCATTGGGTTTATAAAATACCTATTTGACTCTTTACGTTATCATTCTGGTGGGGTCTATGAAATAAGGTTGTTAGCTAATTATATAGTGTATATGCACAATTCATGGTATATATGAATTTAGTAGATACTGGCTTAGTTATGGTTTACATGTTCATTCTTGCGCATGGTTTTCCTCATCTTCAAACATGAAACCTCATGCTGGCTTTCATGAAATTTTGTTTTGTTGTTATGCAGGGTTCAGTTAAATATTTTTGTAAAATGAATTTTGGTGCACATCTATGAAATCATATGCTGAAGTCGTGAAATATATAAATGTTTTTCTTGTTGCAGGGTTCCTATTGTAGGTAGAAATAGCAATGAGCGACTGCTACATCAGAGATTTGGGCTGTCTGAAAATGGCCTGCCTTCAAGAAGGAGGAGCTCTGGCTCTCTTGATTCTGTAACTGACAATGGTGCTTTAGCAGCCGAACTTAACAATGGCATCGATGAAACAAGTTTAGATTGTCCTCAGATGCTGGTAGATACCAAGGGCTTTGTAAATAATAGTGTCAGCCCTAAAACCAAAACTCGGCTTGAGATTGTAAATAATAGTGAGAGCTTAAGAGTGGAGGCTCAACTCAAGTTTGTAAATAGTAAAATTGAGGGCCTGAGAATGGAGAATCATTTTGAAGGCAAAGGGGATGAGTTTGATTAGAGGTAATTTCCTTGTTCCCAATTTAATTTTAGGCTCTGTCTGGAATTGACGTGTAAGGGCTTTGAATCCACATATATTGTGGAATGGAATTCCTTGCCGATGTTATAAGGGCTGGCTGTAAATGTTAGTTATCAAGTAAAAGTGGGTGTTTATGGAACACTGGTTGCTGCTGTTCCAAAAATTAAGCTGAAGAGTTACAATCTGGCTTTTAGATTGCAATACTTCAGTTTATGGTGTCTTAATAGTGAGTATGTGTCTTCAAATTTGAGTTGAAGTCCTTACATCTGTTCTTATTCAGGTGTGCGGTTAAATTCTTTTTTTCCCTCCTGGGAGGCCGATTAACAGTGTTTAATACTATGGGGGTGAAATGTAGACAACGATTGAGGTGTAGTGGGCTTGACTATGATGAACATCATTATTCGGAAATTGAAAGTGTGGATACTACGTTGTTTGGGTTTTATCTTCTGGTGACTTTGTAAATAACAGAACAGGAAAATTACATTTCCTAATAATCAGTTGTAATATGTAAATAATAGCATTACATTGCAACCCTTGGTCTTCTTCTGTTATTATGTAATTTGTGTATTTAATTTGTTTCAGCCTTGTGCAACTTTTGTCAAGTAAGAATCAAATTTTGTGAAGTTGCAATGAAGCAACAAGTTTCGTGGGTGCAAAGTTGATGCCGGAGCGATACATAATTTTAGTGCAAAATGAAAGTCATAAGAAGCAAATTGAGCACTATGCCTTTGGGGACTTGAATCCGATTAGGTGTTGTGAATCATTTCATTGCCGAGTGAGAGTCGGGACGGTTGCTGGGAGGCTTGAAGTAATGCTGCAGGCTCGCCTCGGTATTTTCATTCTCCCATTGGGATAGACTCCGCCATTCTGACTCAGTTAGAGGCAGCTTCAAAAGTACAGGGCAGCTGACTTCTTCAATCTTCTGTATATGTGGAGCAGCCATTTTCTTAGGGAAGAACTCTTCTAGCTTGTTACAAAAGCTAACTTTAAGATCCTACAGTGATTCAGTGTTGAGCGCGGAACTGCCATTTCGGATAAAGTACCTTAACTTGGGACAGTGAGTCAATTCTATTAGTCTTAGTCTAGAAAATCTCTGGCCTAGATACTGAATGGAATCTGAAATGCTCACTGGGTGCTTAAGTGACATACACAAGTTCCTCCAGGTTCGGTAATAGGTCAAATTGAATGCGACATTGTCTTCTTGGCGTGAAGCCGGTAAAAGTTTCTGCATTGATAGAGATCTCAAACCAGCATACGGATAGTTGCTATTTTATGCCCAAGATATCGACCATTTTATGCAGACCAGAACAACGATAAAGGACTAGAGAATTTGTGTTAGTCAACAATCAACCAATCCTTTCTCGATGAAGATCAACTTCAGTTATTGTCACCTTATTTTCATCAATCTTAGTTGGCAAAGAGGGTACATCTTAACCTATAAACTGAAACCTTATCAATCTAGGCATCCAGCAAGCATAAGATGGAATGCGCTTCATAGTAGTGGGAAAGACAGAGTAATTTTTTAAGGCATCCCAACTCTTTCATGTTTGCTTGTCCATCATCTTCCCCTCTTTGGGAGGCTATCTCTTTCTTTTCAACTAGTAAGTCTAGGTTCAGACACATCTGCTTGTCATTTTGCTCCTCTTCGAAGTATTCCATCCGGTGTGTTCTTATCCTAATCTCTGTAGGAAGCACCGCCTCATGACCAAAGGCTAAGGCAAATGAGGTTTCTCCAATGGTAGTGTTGTGAGTGGTTTTGTAAGCCCATAGTACACCGGGTAACGTATTAACCTAAGCCCTCTTCTTTTTCCCTAGCTGGGTTTTTAAGAGCTCTTTTTTATGGTTTTTAACAGCCTTTACTTCCTGTTTACTTGTGGATGAGCTAGTAAACAAAGCTTAAGCTCTATGCCTAAATTCTCATAAAACTCCCTAAAATTGTGGTTTTCGAATTGCCTTTATTATGAGTGTGTAGGGGATTCCATACCTATATATGATGTTTCTTTAGATAAAATCGGTTGTCTTCTTCTTTGTGATCTTGCGTAGAGCTTTGACCTCAACCTACTTCGTGAAGTAATTTACTGCAACAATGGCATGCATGGTTGCTCCTCGTGCTTTTGGTAAGGGTTAGATTAAGTCAACTCTCCACTGAGCAAACAGCTATGATGAAGACATTTTAGTGAGTTTTTCTTGTGGCTACACAAGGAAATTGGCAAAGTTCTGGTAACTCTTCCAACTATTTGTCTTCCCCTATGCATCCTAATGCATCGTTGGCTAAAAATATCCTTCTTACATTAAAACCTTCAAAACTAAAGATCTTGCACTTGGATGATTCCCAAAAGTCCCCTCGTGTGTCTAGCACAACACATAATCTACTTCATCTTTGTTTGAGCATTAGAGGAGAGGCAAGGTGTACCCTTGTCTATACAACATTTCATTAATTAGTGTGTATTTTGCTACTTGGCATTTTAGTTTCCTTACTTGAGCTTTTTCAATTAGTAGTGATAACTGTATGAAATGATAGTTATCATGACACTTTTAGACTTAAATTAAGTTTACTTAAAGAGTAAATGATATGTTTTTATTGCATTTTAATTATATTTTGCATGAATATTCACTCTAGTTTATTTTTAATAAATTGTGTTGTTTTAGAATAATTTATGTGTTTAGATCGTATGTTTAATTATAGGTAATCCAGAGCTCAATTTTTAAGGAAGGAATGTTGTTTTGATAGGCTTGCAATAGAAGAATTGAAACAAGTATAGAACAGTGCAGTTGCTGTAGTAATTGTTATAGCAACCATTGTTGTAGCAACCATTATTGTAGCAATCCTAGAGCATAGACAGAGAAGATTTCATGCGGGATACTTAGAAGATTATAATCCGGAATTTCCAAATCTGGAGGATACGCACCCTAAACTTGTTATTGCCCTAATTTTTAATTATAAAAGAAGCACGCACACAAGGAAAAAGAGGGGGTCGTTAACTCCAAGAGAAAAACTAAAAAGAAACAAGAGAAAAATAGAATTCAAGAGCAATATTTAGGGCTGCATCAAAGGAGAAATTGCAAAGATTAATTAGAAAATCAATCCTTTTTATTCTTTTCTTTTTTTCTTGTTTATTATTTAATCATGGGAATGTATTTGATGGCTGAATTTTTTTTTATCTAGTTTTTTTTTTGCAAGTTATGAACTGAATTTATTTATGGTTGAGTGATAAACAATCATGATGATTAATTGACTAATTTTATATATTGCTGCATGTTTGCTATAGCACTTTATTTTGATAATACTTATCTTAATTCACTATCTTGGTTGACCACCTATTTAGTGATGCTAGTTGCGAGAGAACCTCAAACAGGTCTGTCTTAGTCAAACATATCATAGCAATATTCGGTTTTAGATTCGTTTTCCTGAGTTGAGTTTAACTTGATTTCAAAATGGTCATGCTTAATCTAAAATTAGTGATGAATTAGATATAAGGATTCACCATGTAAGATAATTTAAACATAAGCATGTAATGCTATATCTTATGTTAGCATAACAATTGGTCATTGTTGAATTGCATTAAGATATAAGATATCTACAAACGATAGCTAAGGATACTTAAGGATTTTGCCTAGTGCTGTAGCTAATGCTGTAGCAACCGAACTTAAAATATGAAGAAATAGTCAAAACTATTAAGGGAGTTTGATTACTCAACTACTCCATTCCCATTGGTCTCATCCTAAAGTGTGACATAAGAATTTTCTTTACTGCATTTTTAGTTCAAGAAGTTATTAGTTTTATTATTAGTTTTTTTTTTCAATTAATGCAAAACTGTACTATTAAGATTGCTGTAGCAAATCTGACAACATCAATCTCTATTGAGATAATCTTGAATACTTATCATTATATTATTTGTTATGTACACTTACAGATTGACATCCATAGCATAAGAAAACATACAACAGTAGCTTCCCATATTTGATATATAAAATAACTAGATTCATCCAGCATTCTTTTATGTCAACACTTATCATCTATACCTCATGTTCAATACTTAGGGAGGTCTTAACCTCAAATTGGCACCGACTTAGGTATCTTTACGTCAGATGTTGAGGCCATTGAGGCCATCCTTGCCAAGATATCTCTGCTTGAAAATTTTTTATCTTGGATATCTGCGTAACTTCCACTACTTGAAACTTGGTCATCATTTGTCTAGTGCTTTCCAAATAAAACTCTTTCTTCTGACCTCTGTCTTGGAAACTTTCATTTAGGTGATTAACTAAGAGTTGGCGTTCTGTTTAAACCTTTAACTTATTTGCTCGTAACGTCAGGGCCAGCTTTAACCCTACAATGAAGCCTTTGAATTCTACTAGATTATTGGTCGTTTTGAACTTAAACTTCAGTGCGTAGGGAATTTTCACACCCTCTGGGCTAATTAAGATCACTGATGCTCCTGCTTCTTATTCCTCAGAAGATCCATCCATTGTCACTGTCCAGACTCCATTGGTGTTTCCTTCATCTGCTCTATGATTGCTATTGGATTTTCTATCTGCTCCAATGTGTTCAGCTACAAAATTAACTAACTTTTAGGGTTTAATTAGTGTTATGGATGATAGTTTATGTCAAACTCGCTTAACTCTACCAACTATTTTATTAGGTGACCAAAATCTTCTGGTTTAGGCAAAATTTGTCTAAGTAGCTGGTCCGTCATCAAGATCACTGGATACGCCTGGAAGTAAGGTCTCATATTGCAAAAAGCTGTAACTAATGCAAGTGCCACTTCTCAATTGTTGGATAATTGGTCTCTACATTAAGCAAAGCTTTGCTTGTCTAATACACTAGATATTGAACTTTTGTTTCTTCTTATACCATAACTGAGCTCGTGGCCCATCGAGATACTGCTAAATATAGGCTCAATGTATCGTCTCATCGCGGTGTTGATAATGGAGGAGCTATGAGAAGGTGTTTTTTTAATTGTTGAAACGCCTCTTCGTACTCTTACATTTACCTTGTCTTTTTTCCCTTTCTCATAACATGGAAAAATGGGTAACTTTTGTATGCTACATTTGAGATGAACTAGTTTAGGGCTACCAACTTTTGTATGTCACCTTAAATGTGCGAGGAGATTTCTTTTTAAGAATGGGTGGTCGGATTTCTTGTAGGATTGCTTCTATCGCCCTATAGCTCACCATTAACCCCAAGAATTTTCTTGAAGATACCCTGTACACATTTTTTTCCAAATTAAGATTCATTTGGTATTTCCAGAGCAGCTTAATAGTCTCTTTAAAATGCATCACATGCTCGACTAGGTCTTCGAACTTGGTTATCATGTTGTTCGCATATACCTTCGCTGTATGCCCGATCAGTAGCTTGAATAATTTATTCACAAGTCTCTAGTATGTAGCATCTACATTTTAAACGCTAAAGGAATCACCCCATAACAAAACAAACTTAGTTAGTGATAAAAGCAGTGTGCTCCTAGTCTTGCTTGTACATGGGTATCTTATTATAACCCGAAAACACATTCATAAAACTGAGCAAGCTGTGGCTTGCTGTAGAGTCAAACTTGTTAGTCAATCTTGGGTAGTGAGAAATTATCTTTTGGACGTCCCTTATTAAGGTTTGTGAAATCTACTCATATTCTCCACTTTCTATTAGCCTTCTTCACCAATATTACATTGAAAATCCACTTGGGGTAGTTTACTTAAAAAAAAAAACCCTATTTTCAACAACTTCTCCACTTCATTGTTTATGGCATCATATCTCTCTTGATTAAAACATCTCTTCTTTTTCTTGACTGGCATTCTTGCTTATTGCCAGCCTATGACATGCAATCCTTGGATCAATCTACGCATGTCCTTGTGTGGCTAAGTGAACACTTCAGAGTGTGCTCGTAAGCAATCCATCAAACCTTCTTGAACTCTTACCTTAGGCTCGAGCTAATCTTGACCACTTTATTAGGATTATCTTGCTTCATTCTCATTTCTTCCAAATCCTCAGCTGATTTTTACTTGCTTTTTTTGAGTCTATTTACGTGTCAATGATGTAATTTGTATAGCTTCCCTCACTGCTACTACGTAACAGCTTCTTGCTATTCCCTGATTGCCTTTCACCACATCTACCACTTTATTCACTAGATATTTAAGCGCTAGATAATGTGTGGACATGATGGATTGGCTGATTCTCATTAATGGTCTTCTAAATATCATTTGGTGTTGGGGTGAATCTCGAGATATGCAATGAGTGTTAGTGCGCAAGTGTACACAACAAGTAATAAAGTAATAAGTATTTTAGTATCGTCTCCATAGGGTTTGATGCTATTTAAATTGCTACAGCAATTAATATGGTGCAAATTTGATTAAATTAAATTAATTCGTTTATCAACTAAATTAAACTAAATAATTTAAATGATAGAAAAGTAAAATGCAATAAAATGAATTAAGACGTCTTACACAAGAATGCAATCACTAAGAATAATATAGTTGCGTGAATCAACTCACTTAATGGTATTGACTGTTTTTTTGTTACAATATCGTTACTACAACAACTACTACAGCATTGGACAGAACTCTGATGCATCCTTAGCTGTCGCCTGTTGGATATCTTATATCTATATGCAACCTAACAATGACCAGTTGTTATGCCAAACACAAGATATAACATTATATGCTTAATGTTCCTAATACCTTACAAAGTGAATTCATATGTTTAGTTCATCACTAATTTTAGATTAAGCATGACCCTATTTAAATTGAGTTTAACCTAAATTAGAAAACCTAATATAAAACTAAGTATTGTTCTGATATTTTCCACTAAAACAGACCTTTTTAAGGCTCTTTCTTAGTTAGTATCACTAAATGGGTGGTGAGCTAAAATAGTGAATTAAATAAGTATTATCAAAACAAAGTGTTATAGCAATCATGTAACAACACATAAAATCAGTTAATTAACAATGAAACTTGTTTATCATTCAATCACAAATAAATTTAGTTCATGATTCGTAACAAAACAAAAATAAAAACAGTTTTAGCCATCATGTTCATCATTATGAATTAAAGAAAACAAGTAAAATAGAGATAAGAGCAAGTGACCATTCTAGTTTCTTGATTTTTTCTTTCTCACACTAAAAATTTTTTATCCAGCTTCTGAGTTTTCCTTTCTCTTTTCTGTTTTCTTTTTTTTTCTTGTTATTTCTTATGGTTGACAGCCCCTTTTTTTCCTTGTGTGCGTGCTTCTTTTTATACTTGAAAACTAGGGTAAACAAAAATTTAGGACGCATATATTTTCAAATTTAAAAACTGCAAATCACATCTTTTTTTTTAGATTTGTTCAAAATTTTCTATTTTGTTGCTACAACAACGGTAGCTACAGCACTGGCTACAACATTTGCATTGTTTCAGACTCATTTCTACTTTTTTGCAGCCAATTTCTTTCTTTATTTTTGTAGCCCATTGTACAACATTCTTTCCTTAAAAATTGCAATTTCAGTTGTTTACAAATAAACACATGATTTAAGCACACAATTTATTCTAAAACAACCTAATTTATTAAGAATAAACTAAAAATTAGCTCAGTATGTAAAATATAATTAAAATGCAATTAAAACATGTCATTTACTCTTTAAGTAATCTCAATTTAAGTCTAAAAGTGCTATAGATAACTCTAATTTCATAGAGTTATCATCTGGTAATGATTGTTCTCTTCAACAACTACAAAGACTAGCATCATTATCTTTTGTTGTGATTTAGGTTTAATCTCTTATAATATGTGTGTCAGTGTACAAGTGTACACAATAAGTAATATAATGATGAGTATTCGAGATCATGTTCATAGGAATTGATGCTATCAGAGTCCTTACAGCAATTAATATGGTGCAAATTCAATCTAATTAAATTAAGGTCTTTTATCAACTAATTAAAATAATTAATCTAAATGACAGAAAATAAAAAGAATAAAATAAATTGAGATGTCTCACATAAGAATGTAACCACTAGGAGTGATATAGTTGAGTGAATCAACTTACTTAATGGCATTGACTGTTTTTCTATTACAGTATTGTTGCTACAACAATTACTACATCACTGAGCAGAACTTTAACACATTCTCAGCTGTCACCTGTTGAATATCTTATATTTATATGCAACCTAAAAATGACCAGTTATTATGCCAATATAAGATATAACATTATATGATTAAGGTTCCTAATACCCTCCAAAGGTGAATCCCTATGTCTAGTTCATCACTAGTTTTATATTAAGCACGACCCTATTCAAATTGAGTTTAACCTAACTTGGAATACCTAATCTAAATCCAAGTATTGTTATGATATATTTCACTAAAACATGCCTTTTTTAGGCTCTCTCTTAGCTAATATCACTAAATGGGTGGTTAGCCGAAATAGTGAATTGAAATAAGTATTATAAAAACAAAGTGCTATAACAATTATGCAGCAACACATAAAATCAGTCAATTAATTATCAAGCTTTTTTATCACTCAACCACAAATAAATTTAGTTCATGACTTCTGACAAAACAGAAACAAAAACAGTTTTAGCCATCATATACATCATAAAAAATAAACAAAAGCAAGTAGAATAGAGATAGAAGCGAATGGCTCTACTATATTCTTAATTTCTTCTTCCTTTTGCCTGAAACTTTCTATTTAGCCCTGGAACTTTCTTTTTCTTCCCTGTTTTCTTTTTCTTTTCTTAGTTACTTCTTGCGGTTGACGGTTTCTTTCTTCTCTTGTGTGTGCGCTTATTTTACAGTTGAAAATTAGGACAACCAGAAGTCTAGGGCGTGTATCTTTCAAATTTGAAAACAACATATCATGTTTTTTTTTTTCTGAGACTTGCTCGAAATTTTCTCTTTTGAAGCTCTAAGATTGCAACAGCAACTGCTACAGCAACTGCACTGTTCTAGACTTGTTTCACTCTTCTGTAGCCAAGTTCTTTCTTCATTTTTGCAAGCCTATTACATAACATTCTTTCCTTGAAATTTGCACTTTCGGTTGCCTACAATTAAGCATATGATCTAAGCACACAATTTATTCTAAAATAGCATAATTTATTAAAAATAACTAAAATAGGTAATTATACCAAATATAACAAAAATACAATTAAAATATGTTATTTACTCTTTAAGTAATCTTGATTTAAGTCTAAAAGTGCTATGATAGCTTTCATTTCATAGAGTTATCATATTCTTAAAAGGGTTCGAGCCTAAGTAACTGGCAACTCTACAACCCCCAAAGGAGTTAGCCTTCCTCTTCCAAATCCCTTCAAGGAGGTGTTGGTGTGTTCAAACCTGAAGTTAGTGGTTCCCATCTCAGTTAAAGTGGATTTCAAGAGTATATCTATAAGCTTTCTAAATCCACAAGTATCTGGTTGATCTTTTTGCTGGCTACATTGGCCCTTATCACCAGAGCATCCTCATGTGGATATAGAATTTCCTCTTCATTCTCCTCTATCCACATGATTGGGACTTGCCTAGTCTTGGTTTGTTTTGCTGTTGGCATGTTGAAAAGCACCTCCCAGTTGGTCATTGCATATATCCTATATCTCTTTTGGGCTTTGTTCAAGTCTCCAGCTAATGTCGAGCCTCTTGTGATAGCTCTAACTATGGACTATTCACGACTTATATTTCCTATGCTCTCATCCCCTGTCACATATTACGTATCTGTAACAAAGTATGAACTGTCAAGGAATTATTCGAGATACCAGTTCTTCTCAAAGTTTTCTACTTGATTTTTAAGGTCGCGACATTGGGTTGTTGTATGTGCATGAGTATCGTGAAACTTACAGAACCTACTCATATCCCGTTTATTGGCTAGTTTGGCAATCAGTACTAGAGGATACAACAGGCCTCTACTTTTAATTATTTTGAACAACTCCTTTGAAGGGACTTTCAGGGAAATGTACTGCCCATAAGTCATACTCTGGTCAATCATCTGCATATCAGTGTGGAATTAGGTCGATTCCTATAAAAGATAGATAGGTGTCTCTAGAGCACTCATAAAAACTATGAAGGCACAAGGCCATTAAAGTGCCAAATCATTGAAAAACTATATTTTGAAAGAGCTTATTATGAGCCTCTAGCCCTCTGCCACACGCAAAAAGAACTTTGGTTGATATAAGCTGGAAGTTTTACTATGTTCCCCGTAGAGCACGATTATTTGCTTAATGACTAGTTCATAGCCCGAAATGCACCAGCTCATATATATTAAGGGATAGTTTAGGATTGCATTTAAGAGGCTTAAAAATGATTTTGAAAATCTAAAAATTAATTTTAATGTTTGGTAAAAAAATTTAAAATTACTTTTGTCAAAATCAGCCTCTTCTTACAGTTGATTTTGAAAAGCGGAAAAGAAGTAGTTTTTAGATTCTGATTTTGAGAATCAATTTTATCCTTTAATATAATTCTATAAATATCCTTAAAATTATTACCTAAACCCAAAATTATCCTTATTCAAATTGGAAAAAAATTAATATTTTAATAAATTTTTATTATAATTCATCAAAATAAATTTATTTTATTTGTTAGTCAAATTATTATTAAATTTGTTTTACTATATTATAAATTTAATTATCAATTGTTTTAAGACAAAAAAAATAAATATATTATAAATTTTATTTATAGTTAAAATTATTATAATACACAGTTAAAAATATTAAATGTATACGTTTTTATATGTATAAGTAAATTTGATCCTACATTATATACCTTTTAGTTATTTATGCAGTTTAACAGTAAAATTTACCTAGCGTCTATAACTATTTTCAAAACTCACAGTACTTCTGAAAACAAAATTTACCAAATACTTAATTGATTCTTTTCACAACTGGTTATTTCTAAAGCATAGCTAACAACAATTCTTTTAAAAACTATACAATTCTCAAACTGGCCCTAAGTTCTTATCAAGATTATGGAAATGGAAAGATAAAGATATATTCGTATTTTGAAATATGTGGGGGATTGTTGTGAAATATATTAATATTTCAATTGAATCTTTCAAAATACAAATTTCAAATTGATTTTTTCCGTTGTGATGAATGTATTGAATGGGTCTCGTAACCAACGATTTGTGACTGATTTGTTGCGATATATCAGAGGCTGAATTGTTGTTTGATAATGGTTGATTTCATGCTTAAGTAAGGAGAAACACGTTGCTTACAAGTATAAAAGGATAAATGCGGTGACGGTGTGTGAGATGAACCAATTTCCTTCTTTTCTTCTTTTCACTACAACTTAATCAACATTCACATACCATCCAGAAATCATTCCTTTCCAAGCTGTTCTTGACTGATATAATTAAGAGTGCACCCTTATATTAGAGAGTCGTTGCATCCTGGAAGACAAGACTGCCGTAATTCCTTTAAGTACCAAGAGATTATCCTCGAAGGGGCAGAATCTGTCTTTAAGGACAATGCAAATTCGCACGCCTCGACCACCTACTGCTGTGTTCTTTCACTTGGTTTTCTTTTTAGCAAAATTTGTGGAGTTGCTATTCTGAGTTTAGTTACATCAAAAACTGCCGAGATACATTTAAGTTTGAAAAAAGTTGCTTTGTTCTCTATTTTGTAATAACATTTCAAAACTCATAATTATTTTTGCGATTGCTTTATCTACAACTAATTCATTAGTTTCTATATGGCCCTTCAACAAAATCAGTTGTGGAACTTGGCATTTATGTCTTGTAGTAAATTTGTCATTACAATTAAAACAAAGTCCCTGCACACGTTTTCTTTACATCTCCTTCCATATCAGTCTCTTCACAGGTGAAGTTGTTGGTGTTGGTAGAGCTGGTGGAGTACGAAGGGCTAGTGATGGTCGTAAAAAACTCTTATGCCACTGTAGTTGTTCATCTTTCATACGAGCCAAGCTAATTGTCTCCCTCAAAGTCGTATGCTTAAACATACAAATTGCTTCTGAAATTTCTGACTGCAAACCACTCATGAATGATCCTATGAGTACCCTCTATGACCAACCATCAACCTAATGACCTAGCCTCTCGAACTATTTTTGATAATCATACAAGGATCTAATTTGTCGCTTTATCAAAGACTTCAGTCTATGGGTCCAAAATGAGCCCATAACTCCTTAAATAATTCTCATGTCACCACACAACCTTCCTCCCGATAAGCTGGACACAGTCACTGCCACCATTGGTTGGCTTCTCTTTCAAGGTGGAAAGTAACAAGAGGTGCCTTTTGGTTATTTGCTGTGCCTTGAAATTCAAAGAATTGAGCTACTCGATTGAATCATTTAGTCCGATTTCCTCCAGAGTATCATGGGAACTCCAATTTTTCCATTTGGAAGAGAAAAGCTGTCTGCCGCTGTCATTTTCCTTATGGTATAAACAAGAGTATCCTTCTCGTCTATTATTGTTGTTGTTAGGGGCCCTTTTAGTTAACTCTTTTGTTGAAAGCAAAACCTCAGATAGTTTGTTAATGGTTTCCTCTAAATGCTGTATCTTATCATTGATACTAAATTCCGGTCGTTGCATTCCATCTTGTGCTGCACCAAGTCTAGCCTTTAAAGCCATGATCCTTTCTTTGCTGGACGCCATTATAATGAAGCTTTGATACCACTGATAGGTCCCAGTCAAAGATTTGTTAACAATAGCAAAGGATAGCAAATATTCTCTTAAGGTGAGAACAAACCACACTGAAAATTGATTTGAAAATATCAGATATACTTTTTAATTAATTTCAAAAAGCATAAATACAAATCATTCCACTACCCAACTTCAGCAACTATAGCCAATATTAATGGTCCATATCACTACCATGAAGTTAAGGAGAGAAAAAAAAAAAACCCATATCACGTTCCTGCATGTGGTTATTATCACTCCAAATTTCTTGGCCATAATGGAACAAGAACTTGGCTAAGTGGCAATTGCATTCTTGCATGCAAAAGTGACTTCATGCATGATATTGCCCTTGCATGCAAACGTGACTTCATGCATGATATTTCGGTTTCCTTTTGACAATACCTTACGAACGACGTGGCACATGCAAAGTTGTATCAGACTCTTACTATTTCACAGTTCTAGATGAACACTATTTATGAAACCATATTTCTGGGTTCTGCCAGCTGCTAAAATTAATCTTTTCTCAACTCATCCTCTACAAGATTCCAATCTTGAAATCTGTGTGTTCAAAGAAAAATTAAAAGTGATACAAAATTCGACTTTGTTAAACTAAACCATTTACCTTCGTCCAATACAAATTTGGCAATTCCTGCTTAATAATAGACGTTTGTTCCAGTGGATTTGTCGTAGAATCACACACCAATAAGATGTGAGTTGATTATACTTTTCTCATCTCTTTACCTGAAATTGTTAGGCACACTTGTAAATCCAGTAAAATTTTTTTACTTGAAATCACAAATGGTGGGGACTGGGGAACATTAGAGGTCAAGACCAATGTTAAGCTTAGTTACATAACTAAAGGAAAACTTATACAGAGATGTTCACAGAACCATGAAAGATTGCGGTCTCAAAGAACTTTAAGCAATCTGGGAAAAAAAAATAATTAAGTTACACATTGAACACACTTCAAAGTACTTTGTGAGAAGGTCTTGATTCAGGCCAAGTATTCTAGTGCACAATCTGAAAAATTTTCAGGTATGGGTATCCATTTCGTACCCAAACTGGAAAATTGCCATCTAAAACCAAAGGACTCTGAAGTTTTGAGGACACATGGAAGCAAGGATGCGTGGATGTAAGAGGGATAGGTAATAGATATCTATAAGCATTTTCAAATCTGGAAATTGCCATCCCTATTTTAGCTTGAGGAAAGTAGAGCACTAGAATTTTCATGGATGTCCTTTAATGGGATTTTTGCAATCTTTCTGAGATTTTGAAGCTGATTCATGTATATTATAGCCCAGAGAAGAATGGTGAGATCACATGCCAACAATGCAAAAAATGGTCCTAAAAACATACAATGATCGAAAATTACCATGCAGCCTAATCCTCGCAAACACAAATAAAAGCAAAAAGTCCTCTTGGCAGTCAAAAAGATTGGAAAGTTATTTTAAGAGTTGCAATTGGTATTGTAGTTCTTGAAAATTTTGAAGATAAAAAATGATTATAGAACAAGGGATGTATACAACACTGTGCAAACAACTATGAAGTATGAACACTTCAAAGAAAAAGAATGTTGAGAAAAATTGCATAAAATTCGAATTGAAATAAGTGCATTTCTTCATAATCACAAAAAATGAACCATAAATTCAATTGACTTCTTTAAAAAAAATTAAAAATAAAATATTATTAGGGCATTCTTAAACAATGAATGTTGGTTGTCACTAAAGATTTAATTGGCCCTAAATTAAATCATTGGTTGGTTGGGAGGATACTTTAAATTCACACACCCAGGTTTTTTTAGTTTAAACATTAAGAATCAGTCCTCAATTGTTGAGTGATTGAAATTCAACAATTAACATTTGCTGACATAACAAAATAGGAAATCAAGTCCCTTTTGTACCCTATATCACTTGGCAACTTTTGATACATAGCAACAAAATGATAAAAAGGCATGTTGTCACGGGATGAGTATTTGAGCAAAGCAAACACACACAACACTTAGACGACTTCTATCACACAAGTCGCTAAGTAAGCCAAGAACACTTCTCAAACTAGCTAAGCAAGAATACTTGTGATAATGCTAAAAGAAGTAAGAGCAATATGGCCAAATATATATAATTTTATTACTCACAAAGAGTAATTTACAATAGAGCATTTTACAAGAGAGCTTGACAGCTTGTGTGTATACTAGAATTGTTGTTGTGGTGTGCAAAAATAGCAAGGGTGGTGGGCAAGTTATAGTGTTGGATGGTGGGTTCTATAAAATATTAACTAAGCTATTTAAGAAGGGGGGTGAATTGGGTTCTTAATCAAAATTTAAAAGCTAAAAACTTAAAGAAAATTATAAAACAATTAATTTCAAAATAAATAATTCATATGCAATGAATAATAAAGAGATAGGTTAAGAGAAAGCAAACACGTGATTTTTACATGGTTCGGGCAACCGTACCTATGTCCACGCCTCTAAACTCACCGGTCTTGAGGATTCCACTAAACAAGCCTCTAAGGCTTCAATCACACTTATAATTAACTTCAAAGGTATTAATAAACCTTTACAACAAGAGATTATTCTCAATCTCTTAACCCAAGTGTATCCCAACACTTACAATCACTCAAAAGTAAAGATTATAATCAAACAATCTCTCACACAATGTATATGATTACAATTGCAATCTCAAGGTGTGAATCAATGAAACAAAAACAAGTTTAAAGCTTAATGATGAATGTTTTCTCAGTAGCAAGCTCAATGATAACTGTTTGATCTCACTGAATTTGAATTTGATTGAACTATTTTATAATAGGAGCTAAAAATTAGCGGTTATTGACCTTCTGTCCAAAGTCGGATCCCCGTTAAGACCATAATGGACTACCGTTTTGACTTGAGCAAGTAGCCGTTGTGCTAAAGTTTTAAAATGTCGGATCATAGTTTTCATGATGTCAGCGTGCCGTTAATGTCCAGAGACCTGCAAGAAGATATAGGCATACTAATTTCTACAAGTCGGCTTATCGTTGGTGTCTAGAAACTAAATTTTCAATTCTGTTCGATGTCGGTTAGCAGATTTCAAATAATCGGTTGGCCATTATCTTCCAGAAACGTAGCTGTCAATTTTGCAAGATAACAGTTAGCCATTTGAAAATATCGATTAGCTGATGTCTTTATGTTTTTATACTTTGCTCAATTTATTAAATGGCTTTAAGATTTTACCTTTTTTAAACTTAACCAATTTTAAGATATGTTTGTTATCATCAAAATCATCATTATTATAGAAATATATATGTTAACATTCTAGACTGCACCATGCAAGTTATCAACTTGCCTAAATAACTAGCCAAGGACTAAAGTACAAAGGCCTAGAATCTTCTAGTTTATTTACAATTTGTAGAAAATTTAGAATTCAGGCCGACCTTGGTTGATCGCTAAGTGCACCACAATTGGCTAGTTATTGAGGCGTCCCATTGTTAAGTGCATCCTATTTTTAAGGGCAAACCATCTTTAATTTTAAGCATACTTTGCTTCTAAGCACATTTTGGATCTAGGTGGACTTTTACTAAGCGAACGCGTGCATGCAAAATTATACCCCATTTTCAGTAGATTTGAGCAGCACGTGACAATATACTTCTCAGAAAATATTTAAGCTTTAAACAACGAACAAGAAAGAGAAATTGCAATGCACTGATTGTGTTCCATATTTAGAAAAATATCATCAACACGTGAGTTAGAGAAGCAGGAAGTATCATCCTTGTATTCCCTAGCAAAATTTACATTAATTCCAAACATCCGACATTGATGAGCTATCTAATCTCGAACGATGACTTATACATCTTCAGAGTACAAATCATACAGGACAAAAGGTTGGTGGGAAATGCATCTTTAAGGAAGGGCATGCTCTCATAATTCATTAGTGCAAAATGTTAAAGATCTAGAGAAGAGACTTTGCATGCGCAGTTGGCTAGGGCCTTTAGTTCTCACCTTACAAATATATGAAAAGAAAATGTTATAAGTTGAAAGATAGACGAAACAAAAGTTTTTGAATAGTGAAGTTTATTGAATAAGTTTGAATGAACAAAACTAGGACTTTAACCCTTTTATATAATGACCCTAAATATCGTGAATTTACTAAAATAAGTAAATTTAAAATATTATTTTATAATAAAATTTTCCTAATGTAAATAAGTAAAATAAATGGTACTCAAATATGATATCTATATAAAAAAAAAGATAAAAATCCTAAAATACACATAAACAATAAGAAAATATCTTAAAATTGAAAATTAGTCAAGAAAAAAATAAAATTTCTAGCTTGACCATGAGGCAGAATGGGGCAACTTATTTTGGGTTAGCTTTATCTAGTTGCAAGCTTTGAATGATATATTACATACCTAAAACAGACACCTATCGCCTAAGTTATGACCTCCAGACGGTATCCTGCTTGTTCCACACAAACAATCGACATCACAAATGCCGAGCTCAATTAATTCACATAAGGCAAGCCTCTTTACGGGAAGTAAACAACATTTGTACAATTGTGTATACTCATTTCTTTAGGGTGGCAGAGCTTATGTAGCCCAAACATATATCAGTATTAAGGCAATTAAGTACCTTAGGAAGATTATTACTCAATTGTGGTAGGTAACCTTTTTTTCTACCACAACGACATGAATGATGGACAATTTCCAATATCTAATCACTAAAATAGAGGTGTGCCTACTGCTATCATTGTTGATATCCTCTTCCTCCAACACATGAATTGGTAAATTATCATTCATATGCCCTTAAAGTATACTTTTATCAAAATACTACAACATTTTCAATGTATATCAGTCATCCACATTAAGATGACAAAATGTGTCTACTGTCCACTAAACGGTCAGTTGTCGTTTGAAACTTAATAGAATTATAGTTAATTGACGATTTTTCCCTTGAAAGTAAAATTAAGGTAAAGGAACATTATCATATGTATACCCTTAAATTGTTATATTATCACTTGTATACCTTAAATTATCACTTGTACTCCTTATTTTCATATGAAAAGACCAAATTACCCATATGATGTTATTATATTTAAATGAAAACTAACAGTTTAACAGACAATATATACATTTTGTCAACTTAAGGTGGACAATTAATACATCCTGAAAGTGTTACAATATATTGGATAACTGACAACTATGAAATAAGAGTTATCATAACACTCTTAGGCTTAAATAAGTGAAACTTAGAGAGTAAATGATATATTTTTATTGCATTTTAGTTACATTTTACATGAACATTCATTCTAATTTAACTTTTAATAAATTGAGTTATTTGAGAGTATTGTGCGCTTAGATTATATGTATAATTATAGGTGACCGAAAGCTTAAGTTTTAGAGAAAGAATCTTGCTGTAATAGACTTGCAGAAACAATGATAGAACTTGGCTACATAAGGATTGATAGAGAAGATTTTGCGCGAGATAATTTATAGATTGCGATCTAGAGTTTCCAAAAATAAAGGATACTCGCCACACATTTTCAGTTGCCCTAATTTTGAGTTATAAAAGAAGCATGTATGAGAAGAAATGGAGAGAGCTATCATTCAAGAAAAAAAAATTACAGAGAAAAACTGAAGAAAAACGGAACATAAGAAAGATTTGAGGCTTGCACAGAGAATTTATGGTGAACAAGAAAGGAAGATTACAAGATTAAACGAACTTCAACTCTTTCTATCATTTTCTTTTTTTCTACTTATTCATGGGAATGTATTTGATGGTTAAAAATATTTTATTTACTATTCTATCACAAATCATGAACTGAATTTGATTGTGGTTGAGTGATAAATGATCTTAATGGATGTTTGGTGATATACGTGTGTTGCTCGTATTTGCTATAGCATTTTGTCTTAATTGTCTTTATTTTAATTTCATATTTTGACTGACAACCCCTTTAGTGGATACTAGCTAAGAAAGAGTGGAACCAATTAAAACAATACTTAGTTTTAGATTTGGTTTCCCAAGTTGAGTAAATCTCAATTTGAATAAAGCTGTGCTTAATCTAAAATTAGTGAAAAACTAGACATAGAGATTCAACTTATAAAGTAAGTGGAACCTAAAATGGGTAATGCTATATTTAATGTTGGCATAACAATTGGTCACTGCTAGGTTCCATTTAGTATATGATATCCAACGGCGATGATTGAGGATGCATAAGGGATTTTTTCCGGTCTTTGTAGTAGATGATGTAAAGAACGATATTGTAATTGAAAAAATAGTTAATGACATTAAGTGAGTTTATTCACTTAAGTACTCTATTCCGTTGATTTCATCCTTTTTGTCGACGTGAAAATTTTTTTATTGCATTTTGTTTATCACACTTTTAGTTTAATTTGTTCATTAGTTTCATAAGTTACCTTAATTCAATTAGATCAAAACTGCACTATTAAGATTGCTGTAGCAAGTTTAGTAACATCAATCCTTGTAGAGAGGATTTGAATACTCATAAATATATTACTTGTTGTGTACACTTGCGCGATGACATCCATAGCCGTAGAAATAAAAAAAAACTAACAATAACGAAGTAAATTAGAGGTATATAAGTGATAATTTCCCTACATAAAATTGATCCTCATCTTTCAAAGCCCTTAAGTTATTGTAAAAGAGGATCTGCAATTACTTTGAGTCTTGGAGATGGCAATGCTAGCAAAAAAATGTCCAAGGAAAAAAATGTAGTTCGTTATTTTATAATTTTATAATTTCATTTTCTATTTTAATTAGGGTCAATTATGGTTAGTTTTTTATTTCTATTATAATTATAATTTAATTTTCTTTTTTAAGTTAATTTAGGGAAGTAGGTTTACTTTATTGTAAGTAGAGAGGTTTTTTTATTGTATCTTTAACTTCAGTTATTTGATAAAACCTCCCTTTTGTAATTTTCTTAGAAATTATCTACTAAAAATCTTTCCTTGGAAAACAATACAAGTGTTGAAAAATGTTCAACTCTTGATTTGCACACTAAGGCCCTAACAATAAATCAGGTAGAAGAGACTCCAGCATTGGTTGACATAATTATACTTGTCTACATCAAAGACAAAAAGGTTATTCTTGAATAAGATTTGGCTGCAATGGTAAAGTTAATTGTTGAGAATATTGAGCTAGATTTAACAAAAGACTTAAGAGGCTTGGAAACAATTCGCTCATACAAGAATTCACCTTTTCACAAAGGGACTAGCAAGATCAAGAAGAAGATGAAGCATGGAGAATTTTGAGTTTCGAGAAAGATTTATGAGCACATCTACAAGTTCAATCTCCAAGATACATTGATGCTCCAATACAAGTTTTATCCTTCGTATAAACGCAATGAGTTTTCTTTTGAGGGAGGAGAATGATATAGGGCGTTATTTTAGGATTCTAGCACTTTATTTTCCATTTTAATTAGAGTCAATAATAGTATGTGTCTTAGTCTTTTTTCTTTCATAATTATGATTTTGTTTTTCTTTTAAAGTTAATTGGTTTGCTTCTTACTGTTATGTGTGTTAGTGTGTAAATGTACACAACAAGTAATATAATGATAAGTATTCAGATCGTCTCCACAGTGATTGATGTTATTAGGCTTGCCACAACAATCCTAACAGTGCAATTTAACTCTAAGTTAAAATAAAATAATTAATTAAACTAATGAACTACCTAAATTAAAAATGCAAATAATGAAGATGCAATAAGAAAAATTTTAAGTCAAACATAAGGATAAACTCAATGGAAAAGAGTAGTTGAGTGATTAAACTCCCTTAATGGTATTGATTACTTTTCCAATTAAGAGTTTGTCGTTACAACATTTACTAGAGCACTGGGCATAATCTTTCATGCATTCTCAATTGTCGCCTGTTGGATTTCTTATATTTATATGCAACTTAACAATGACCAATTATTATGGCAACATATGATATAACATTATTTGTATAGGTTTCTATTGCCCTACAAGGTAAATCCTTATGTTTAGTTTTTTTATTAATTTTAGATTAAACATGACCCTATTCAAATCAAGATTAATTCAACTTGGAAAACCAAATCTAAAACTATATATTGTCTTAATTTATTCCACTGAGTTAGTCTTTTTGTATGTATCTTCTTAGCTAATATCTATTAAATGGGTGGTCAGCTGAAATAGGAAATTGCAATAAATAAAATTAAAGTAAAATGTTGTAGCAAATCTAAAGCAACACACATATATCTATCAAATAACCATTAAGTTTGTTTATTACTCAATCACAACAAAGTTTAGTTTATGATTAGAAATAAAACAGTAACACAAATCATTTTTGCCATTAAATACATCCCCATAGATAGAAGAAAACAAGAAAATAAAAATCATTTTTCTCCCTAAATCCTCTGTTGCAGCCCTTTAAATCTATCTTTTTCTCTGTTTTCATTTTCTTTTGCTTTGTTATTTTTCTTCAATAATGGGTCTCTCCTTTTCTTTTCATGCATGTTCTTTTTATACTTAAAATTAGGGTAACCAAAAGCGTGAGGTAGCATGTCTTCCATTTTTGGAAACTTTGGATTGTAATCTTTTAGTTAACACGCACCAAATCTCATTTGTAGTTGCTACAGGATTTTTGCAAAGCATCATCTATAGCATCTTCACTTCCGGACTTATTTTAATTTCTTTATAGCCAAGTTCTATTGCCATCTTTGCAAATTTATTACAACCACATTCTATCTATAAAACTTGGACTTTTTGGTTACCTACAATCACACATAATCAAAGCACAAAGTGACTTAAACTTAATTAATTTATTAAAAATTAACCTTAACTAGATGTCCATACAAAATACACTAAAAATATAATGAAACCCCATCTTTTACTCTCTAGGTAATATTAGTTTTAAGTCTAAAAGTGTTATGATAACTCTCATTTCATAGAAGTTATAATTAGTGTAACTCTCATTTCATAGAGTTATAATTAGTGTAGGGAATGTTTACTCTATTATAAATTGGGATGACTTGATATTGTCACTTTAGCTTCAATTATTTAATAAAACCCTCTTTTGTAATTTCCTTGGGGATTATGTATTAAAAATCTCTTTTGTAGAGTCGTTTTTATTAAAGTGTTATCTAATCTCGCTTAATGTGTTACTGAAATCTCATTGAGCATTTAGATTAGAGCAAGATCAACTCACACTTCCTTAGATGTTAATGTCATTGAACACATCAAATGTGTTAATGTCATTGAATAAATCAAATGTATCTGATTTCTCTCTAATAAAATCAACCCATGTATACCTAGAAAAATTATCTACACACATAAATACTTACATTTTTCTAGCTAAACTTTCAACTTGCATTGGTTTTATAAGATCTATATGAAATAGCTGTAGTACCTTAGATTTTGTTTGATCTTAAATAACTTTATGTGACACCCTTTGTTGCTTGCCAAATTAACATAAACCACATATTCTAGGTTATTTCCTATTTAAGTATTAGAACTTCTTTGATAGCACCTGCTTTCACAATTTTAGTGAGTAACTTGTAGTTCAAATGACCAAGCTTTTGATTCCATAATTTTGTGTCATCAAAAGTGCTTTTACGATAAATAATTGAACTAGTCAACTTATAATAATGATAAGATGATCGATGTCTTTCCAAAATGTAATTTCAATCAATATCGAGAACACGACATTTGTTTCTATAAAAGCTGACGAATAGGTTCTAAAATTTGACTAATGCTAAGTAAATTTGCTTTGAGATCCTTTGCATATAGAACATTGTCAAGTTTTGGAAAACCTTCCACATTCAATGTTCATTTTCTAAGTACACGACTTTTCACCCTATCAACAAAAGTCATATTTTCTCAATCAACTTTACGAAAATTGATCAAGGCACTTTTATCACCTGTCATGTGTCTAGAATAACCACTATTAAAGTACTAAAAGTTAGTAGTATAAGCTCTCAAGGAAATAAGGGAAACATAAGCTTTGTAATTAGTCTTCCTTATCCAAGTGGTTCTAGGTTTATTTTCATTTGTCTTCACATTAGGTCTAAATGTCATCCTAGGTTTTCCGTAAGAATAATTAAAAAAACATAGTCTTTTTCATATATTTTATAAGCTTAAAGTAATTTGGTCTTATATGTCCTTTTACATAGCAAAAATGATAAGTGGGAACAAACATATTGTTCTTAACTTGATGAACTAATAAAGGATGTACAACAATTTTGCCTTTTTGATGATATGGACTTTTAGTTACTGGTGGAGAAATTGTAAGTAGAGAAGCTTTAACAAACACACCTTGAGAAATGCTGCAAGGTAAAATAGATAAAAAAAAATACCCCCAGGGCGTAGCGAGTTGGTTGGCAAGTGCAATCTGTTGCCCTCACTTGCGTGGACTCGGATTTGAGCCTTGGGGGTGGGAGGAGGTAAAATTGATTTGGGCTTGCCCACCCCTCCTTTCCTTTAAAAAAACACATCTTGAGAATTTGAGTCTTTATCATGTTGATATCCGAGACCATGATGATCGAGCTAGACTTGCCAATTGACAAAATATGATCTAACTTTTGAGTTCGAATTCATCATCTTAAGTGATTTTAATGTTTTCTAATTTTGTCGTCACTTGTAAGCAATTGGTTATTTTTATTGGTGAGTAAAGTTTTGTAATAAATTATTTCACTCTCAAGTTTTGCCTTATCATCCAAAAAAGATTGGATACTTGAGTCATTAAAGTCATATTCTCATTGTACATTTCTTCACATTTAGCGAACATCATCTTATAGCTTTCACTTAAAAGCTTTCTTGTCATTTATGTCCATGTCATTGACGTCGCTATTTGAATTATGATTCTTGTCATCATGTTGCACGGTTGTGTCAAGACAGGAATCAATGTCTTCCTTGTAAGAAGCTTTATGTGAGGCTTTAGATGTGGATGCATTTTTAATGTTTAATTCATGTACATTGCCAATAGTATGTTTTGACACATCATCATGGACTGCAACTCCATCAATGCTATCATTTGAATCATCATCACTCTAGGTGGATTACATTACTCTCTTTTTCATAAGAGTGTTAGCACATTTTGTTTGATGTGCCCTATGCCTCCACATTCTCTGCATTGAATACCCTCATGTTTGCTAAGATCAATCAATTTAGAATTAGGGTTAAAAGAACCTGTTTGAACCATTGGAGCCACTCAGGTAGAAGTCTTCTTAGGTTTGGTCAAGATCTTAATTTTCAACATCTTTTAGAATTCTTTACAATGAGTGCAAGATGATTATCTATGTATAGATATAGATAATCATCCTCAATTGGTTTAGTGGCAAGAACGTGTGTTTCAACTTGAAAAGCAACACTCTTTTCTTTTTTGGTATTCAAATTCAAGTAATTAGTCTCATAAATCATCAATTTTCTATAAGTGAACCTCTAGTCATGGTCAACATATCTACATATTCTTTAATGACCAAAATTTTAGGATAGTATCTAGGATGGATAGATCTTAAGATTTTTATATAAATTTCCTCATTTGAAATAGGTTTTCCAAAAGAAAAAAAAATCATTAACCATAGCAAGGATTCTAAAATTAAATTTAGATATAGTTTCATGTTCATGCATTTTCAAGTTCTCAAAATCAGAAGTAAGTTTTTAAAGTTTAGAACATTTTACCTTATTGTTTCCATCAAAATTACTTTGAAGTATATTCCAAGCAGCTTTAGATGTCTTTCAAGTAGAAATTAGTTGATGTTGAAGCACATCAACTCCATTGACAATAGCATTAAAACCTTTTGCATTATATCCAAATGCATCAAGTTCATCATTAGTTCATTCTTTGACTGGCTTTAGAGATTTTTCACCATCTTCATCAGTTTTGATAGGTGAAGTGTATCCAGTAAGCACACATTGCCAAATTTTTTCATCAATTACTGTCAGATAAATTTCCATGCTTTACTTTCAATAAGCATAATTTGCTCCATCTAATACAAGTGGACAAGCCAAATAGCCTCCCTCTTTTTGCAAATTCATACCTGTAAAATAGATATAGGTTCTAAGATTCTCACCAAGTATACGGTTAGTGTCCCACTCTGACACCACTTAAAAAAGGAATTTAGATTTATTGCAAATAGATGTATGTAGTTAAAATCCTAAAATTAACAATTTAAATAATTAAGCACAAAATTAATAAACTAAATTAATTCTTGAAAATACTGTTTACAATTACTGTTTACTATTATTTTCTATGGTTATTGTTCATCCGCATCAAAATATTAATTTTTCAAAACATAATAAATTACAGAAATTAAATGACAAGAAGATTTTATGTGTTTTAATTAATCAATCCTACATCTGCGAGGCCTCGTCTAAATGAAAAGCAATTCACTAAGTTGAGATGTTATAATTTACAGATTTACCAAACTTAAGACTCTCACTTAAAGTTTATCACCATACAATTTACTCAATCTTAGACTAAATTTGATTCTCTTGAATAACTGCTACCCCTCTTGATCCACAATCCTTGAGGCACTTCGCAAAGTGATTAATACAAATTCTTCAATTCTTTAATGTCTAGTGATCAAAGATCGAAATAGACTCTCCACAGAGATGAAAAAAAATAGTCTCGTTACAAGACTTTGAATAAAGAAGATAAGAATACAAATTAACACAACATTATGCGCCAAATTCGAATTCTCTAGGGAGGAGGCCAAATTTTACTTCTCTGCTTTATGCTCTGTGTTGCGCATCTTCAATTGTGAAATACCTCTCTTTATATATGCACTAGGGTTTCACAACAATTGTAAGTCTTAAAAGATTTGGATTCTTTACAAATAAGAGTTTCTTTCCTCTTATAATTTTTACGAATTTGAATAAGAATAAATCTGATCTTTTTGCTTTACTTATCTCTTAAAAAATATTTAGAGCATTTAATAAACTTTTTATTTGAACCAACTTCTTGCTCTAAATAAATCTTACAAGTCAATTATAGAATTCCGTCATTAATTAACTTGCTAAATTAGACCTCTAATTAAATAAGGAAATAAATATTCCTAGTGAATTGGAATCTCACTAAATTCGAGTATTAATAAATTAATCTCTATTACAAGATATGTAATAAATAAAATTTCAATTTAACTAGACTTGCCATAAGATGCCAACTATATAAATAATAGACTTAACATAGTCTGCAACTTCAAAATATTTTGGATTGAAGCTTCATCAAGTCGTAGTTTCTTCTTTCATGATCATCTTATGTTCATCCCAGCCAGAAACTTTTCTACAATGAATACTGTAAAGATTAAGATAAACAATTGTAAGAGGAATCAACAAATGATTAGTAACTTGAGTATATTGTAAATGTAGTGATGGGGAAAAAGTCATTTAATCTGGAGATCAGTGTATTTTTGTAGTTTTAACATGTTTTTATATTATTATTTTCTGATTTTTTGTGTACCTAATTAATTGATTGTAGTCTTACAAGTTGCTGCAAGTGATGGTCAACTGGCTTCCTGTAGGTTCATAGAATTTGCCATATTGTTTCTGGCAAGAACGAGCTGAATACTGAACATTAAAAATAAGGAAATTACTTGGCATTTGAGGCAGCTTTTCACATCAACGTTTGTGCTTAAGAAGAGAGTGATTCGCCAATAATGCACTTTCGCATGAATTAGTTCTAGTTAGGTGCAAAGAAACAAATATGTTGAGAAAAACTTTGGCTAAATTCTTCTCTCTCTCTCTCTCTCTCTAAATCCCTTCAAGGGGCAAGCCAAAACCCAGATGAGGACTAAGTTGCTTGAATTTGTTCTTGTCGAATAATTGAGCAGACAAATAGTGGTAGTGCAGGTCCATTTCAACTTTCTGAAGGTCTTTAATTTGAACTTTGACTATAGATAATCTACTGTGAAAATGTGGATACTTGTTTTCTCTTTACGGTTCCTTATCCACATCTTTTTCCTCAAGCTCGCATACACTTTCATCACAAATCCTGCAATGGTAATGGTGACTTCTGTCTTTGGTGCAGCTGTGGTGGAGACAGGTCGATTAGTCTGTCGCTCCACAAAATAATTCGGGGATGCTTTCTCATCGGCTATGAAAGGTATAAGCTGAGCAATGAAACAACTAGTATTCTATATAAGTTACTAGGACCTTCAACTGAAAATCAAACCACAGCATCAGAAAAATTTATTAGCCTGTTATGCGAATTGGTGTTTGGGGGCATGGGCTGTGTGGGGAAGACTACACTGATAAGGAACTTGAATAACAAGCACAAGAGCACTTCAACGCAACAACTTCACCTTGTTACATTGGCTATCGTACGTGTCCGAGGAGCTGCTGGACTTAAGAAGGGGCTAATTACAAAGATTGAATTTGGAGATGAAAATGGGAGAAAGTATGGATAGGCTAGTTACCCGAATTAATCGAAGTCTCCAAAAAGAGATTTTTTGTTTTTTTCTGATTCTCGATGATATTTTGGAGATAACAGAATTAGATTGTTTGGGTTCATATATATGGGTTCTAGGATCATATTGATTGATTTCTTTGCTGTCTAGAAATATGTAGGCAGATCGGATGAAAAATACAGATTAAGAAGTGAAAGTCGATGTCCTGCATGATGAAGAAGCTTAATTAATTGGCTATTGTTTTGTAGAAATGCAGGGAAGGTTGATACTTTGAAAGAGATTGAACCATTTTACAAGAGATGTTGCGAGAGAATGTCACAATGGGAACACCTATGAGAGGAAGAATTAATTGCTTCATTCCATGTGACTACGATGCATAACCTTTCAGTTAATTGATTCAATCTGTTTTAATAGCTTGGGCGGATTACCTTTAACTTTAGTTAAAAGAGCGTGAAGATTGATCTCGAATTAAGGCTTCTAAAGAAAACGACAATGTCGGTTGTTTCTTGGAGAGCTTACCATTAAGTCGTCAATATATATTCATGTATAAGCGACGTGTCGGTGTATCTTTCAGCACCACGATCGGACGCCCCGTCATGTGGGCTTCTCACGACAAGTCCAGCGTGTGTTTTGCGCGTGATATATGCTTAAACAGATGGCATCAAACGACATCTCCCTTGCCGTTTCCACCACTTAAGTCAGCGCTCTCCAGTCTCGTGCATCGGATTGGTCAATTGGCTGTTACAGCCGTTAAATTTAGCGGGAAATCCATAACAGTGGTTCCAGAATGTCTTGGAAAGTGGAAACTACATAAAGATCCTTGTAGGCTGAGAGGGCCGGGGGTTGAATGATTCGAGAGCTTGTAATAAGATCTTCTTCACATTAGTAATTTTTTTTTCCTGACAGTTAATGAAATCCATTGTCCTTGTTGAACCTTGAGAATCTTTGTTCATTGTTTTTCATTCTGGATTTTAATCAATCTTTGTGTGAGATTTGTTTGGTTAACATACTTAATTAGTCATTGAGTAGCTAGAGCTTAAGCCTGATCTTTGGGGGGGTTTGATTCGGCTGAATTTGCTGGATCAAGTTCAATAGAATAACTGAAATTCAAACAGATAGAATATGATGGTGGGCATTATTCGAAGTGAAACAGAACATTTTTCTTTCAGATTATATGTTTTATGAAAAAAGTTCGGTAAAGTTACATCCCTATTATGATATAACCATGCAACTAGTTAGACAAGTTTGTTCTTCCTTTAACTCGATGAATAACTGTTCGCACAAGAGCTGTTGGTTACCATGGTTTTGATACTATACTTGTGGAAAAGCTTACTCCTAGGCTTAGCTATTTGGATTTCAATATTAACCAATCACATTACTGACTTTTTTGAACAGAAGACTATTTAGCCATCGTAAAAGACCATTTGAAACTGCCCCATCCCCATTGCAATAAAAAACGAATAAAGCTTTCAACGGCAAAAGCCTTTTTCTTGTAGTGAAGTAATCTTAATTGATGAATGAACAAGAAATAGCTACATATGTGTGGCATCAAGCGTGCAGTATGGAGATAAAGCTTTTACACTGTAGACCAGAAAAAATATAAAAAAGAAAAGACGTTGTATACATTGTATACAGAGAATATTAAGTGAAGAAATGCATGAGATAAAAAATGCAGATCTCGGTATGATGATCTTTTTAATTTATATGTTTTCATCACAAAACTGTTCCATCTATTTTCTGCATCTCCATTGGTCCTAGCTCCATCTTACCTTTGGCCTGTTTGAAGCAAGGATGGAGGCTTGGCTTGGCATCCTGGTCACAATATAGTAGGTTCCACCACTGCAATTCTCCTATTATTTCTTTGACAGTATCTGCATTTTGTGCAGTGAGAGGCAGCTCTCTCAAAAGGTTGCACTTGATCACCTTAACCTGCTCTAGATATTGCCAAGATTCCTTCTGTCTGCAAATAGTCCTTAGCTTGGGAAGGTTCTTTAGTTCCAGATTCCGAAGGTTTGGCACAACAGTTTCTGGAGTGATATTTAACTCTGAATAATAATAAAAGAGCTCCACCAGATTATCACAGAAGCTTACCTTAATTTCTTGCAGGTTTGGTAGGGCTAGAATGAAGCTACCGTAAGTCAGAAGATATTTCAGTCGAGGACACTGAGTCACTTCCATTAATCTTAGTTTTGAAAATCTGAGCCCAAGATAACCAACTAGCCCTGAAATGTTTCCCAAATAAGCCAGATCATGGAGATGAAGTTCCTCCAGATTTGGTAGCAGGTCATCATGTGCAGCACATCCTCCTATTGGCCTTAAGTTGCTACTAGATCCTGCTATAGTTAGAGATTTCAGACTAGCAAAGGGAACAACGCTATCTATGACCAAGGTTTCAAGCATTTGATCCAGTCCCCAACAGTTATTTAGGATCAGTGAACTCGCATTTGTCAACAACCAACCTATCCATTCTCCTGAAAGATCAATGCTGCTGATTGTCACCCTTCTTTCATCATGTTTGGTTGGCAAGGAGTTTGCTGTTGGACCTATAAAGAATTGAAAGCTTCTCAATCTACCGATCCATGTAAGATCTTCAGTGCCTTGAGATGGAATGTTCTCCAATCTTATGGACAAAATGAGTAATCGCTCAAGGCATCCAAGCTCTTCAAAAGTTGTTTGTCCCTCGTCTTCTTGTCCTTTAACTCTCCAATGATAATCACTGAGTGTCATGTCTAGAATCTCTAAAGAAGACAATCTGCGTATAATTCCAGCTTGGATTTTCTTTAGATAGTGAGTGCGTGAGAGGTTCAGTCGCCTTAAGTTGCTTAAATTTTCCATCCCTCTAGGCAATTCATTGATCCTAGTAGCAGATAGATCAAGATCTTGAAGTTTAGTAAGACCTCCAATTGCGGGTAAGTCTTCCAGATAGAAGCAGTTCCTTAACAGAAGAGCACGGCAGTCGTGCAGTTGAAGAAGGGAAAGAGGCAGTGAGTGGATGCGAGTTCCACTTAGGTTTAAGACTCTGAGTGCAGGAAATCCTTCAAGGAACTTCTCAGGTACTCTATCAAGGGGAAAATTGCCTTGCAGTAGCAAAGTTACGGTCTCTGGACAATGTATCTTACAATCAGGCAACTTTGTTATGCTGTTATTCATGAAGGAAACCCTTTTTAAAGAATTCGCTAGCTCGACTTCTGAAACTTCAGTCAAGCCAGCCCCTGAACGAACAAGTGATTTACATCTATTCTCCAAGGAAGATGCAATCCATATAGCAACATCCCGTACCACATCATGGAGTTTCACAGTCCCTTCACTAGCACCATCTTCCAACAGACAATGGTCCTTCAGACTTTCAATCAAAGAAATTCCTCTGTTGAGTGAGTCCTCGTGGTTTTCTTGTTCGTCTATTAATCCTTCGGCTAACCAACACCTCACAATTTCGCTTTCTTCAATTGAGAAATCTTCAGGAAACAAAGAACAATACAGGAAACAATATTTGCTGTTACCTTCCAACCCATCATAACTCCATTTTAAAGAATTATAGACATTGTTTTCAATGCCTTTGATACATGGCACTGATTTTTGCCACTCCTTCAGAGCATGTTTCCAGAGCTTGACGTTTGTCTTTCCCCTCATGGCAGTCCCATGGTGATGATAGCCAATGGCAATCCTTTGCATTCTCTGGCAATTGCTTGCGCAAATGGTTTAATTGGATCTTTACTGGCTACTACACCTGCATTTTGACTAAATAATTGCCAAGCTTCATCATCATTGAGAAGATCAACTCTAACTTCCACATCAGTCTTCATCGCCATACAAACTTCTAAACTTCTAGATGTCAGTATGATCTTCGAACTACCATGATCTTCAGGCTGTGGAACACCCAAAGAGTCCAAATCAATTGTCTCCCAAACATCATCCAGAATAAGAAGAAAGTTACTCTCCCTCAAAAGTCTTTCATGGAGTCGAATACCTAGTCTCTGCATGCTTTCTTCCATTTTCACATCCAAATTCAATCTCTCAGCTATTTGTGCTTGAACCCATCTCAGATTCAACTCCTTAGACACTGTAGCCCAGATCACCATGCCAAAACGATGTGCTGATGAATCCTTCTTGAGAATGTTGTTCAGGTTCTTAACAAGAGTTGTCTTGCCAATTCCACCCAATCCCCAGATACCAATTCTCCTGATTCGATCACAATCCAGCAGTTCCATGAGCTTACCTAAAGTTTTTGATGCTGTTGCTTGATGCTCTATTGAAGGACCAGGTATATGCTCAACAGATTTTGCTTCGGGATTGGCGATCACCAGGCCTGCGGGAAAAATTCCTGCGCTTTTAAGTCCTTGCACCTCCTTGAGCATCCTTGCCACTTTGCTGCCGTCTCTATACTGTGGACAGCAACTATTGCAACAACCATTGGCTCTCACACTTTCTTGCATTAAATCTACTTCAAAGATAAATTCATCAACTGATCTTACCCATGCTTTCACTTGTGTTGTTGGTACCTTTCCATCTTTCTCAGCTAATGCGAGCTGACATATCATGTCATCTCTGAGACCAATTAGAACCTTCAATTCCTTTTCTAAAGCTCGGAGATTTGATTGAATTCTAACGGTGTTGTTGATTTTTGAGCAGAAAGGGCCACAGAGAACATGGCCGGCTTCTGCTACGGCTGAGCCCAAGATTGAAGCTACCACTTCCATGATCGAATTTTGGTGATAAAAGAAATCAGAATCTCAAGAAAATTCAAAATTTTAGCAATGACGCAAATACTTAAATTCTAGCCACCATTGAAATATTGCGTGTTAATTATCATTTTGGTAGTAATCTTGCTTGGTCAATTATTGACTTTGGATTTATTCCAGAGGCGTGTCGCGGGTGGCACCTACAAAGAAATTTCTTTTAATCTTTAATCAATTAGTTTTGCCCTGCCTGTTGAATTTTTTCGTAAATAATATATCGTGTAATATTTTTCTATGGGTGCTACGTTGCCGTCCTGGAAGTCAATTCCTTACACGTGTCAAATACAACCCAACTTTTTTGTTTAATACCTCCAAAGGTGAAGTTGCCCAGAAATTTTTACAAGAATTTTATAATTTTTTTCTTATCCAAGCAAGCAATCACCTAGCATTTTACTTTTTTAATATTTCTTTCCTTGGCTATCTTGTCTCGGCAGCACCTCCCCATGAGAAATGAGATTTTAGTTGTTAATGTTAAATCAATAATTCGATATGCAACTGCAAGTTAAGTCAATGGTTTCAAAGAAATTTGAAACTCGGATTCATATGATATTACCGTTGCTTCATATTCTGAGTAACTTCAAGATTAATTTTGTTATAGACTTCAATAGAAGATAAGCCTCTATCACCAACGAAATGAGCAGCTTTCAGAGACAGAGATTCAAGGTAGAGAAAATTTACGTATAAACAGAGCAACGGCAGAGCAAGTAGCCCAACAAATTATACTAAAGGAAATAATAGTAGAAAATCCGCATTTTAACTTGTATTTTACTGTCAATTTTTCAATGAACATACAATCCATAGAGGGTTGCAACAATTTCTACAGATAAAGTCTTTTATTATAATTGTTTCCCTGACCTGCAACAACGATTCTGCATGATGCTTGGTGATACGATTCAGGCATTTACATGATGCATCACTAAAGCTTCAATTGAGAAGAGATACAACTATGTAACTTGCACTGAACTTTTATTGTAGAGTTACGCTGTCTCTCGCCATCATCTGTCCTCTGTTCTTCTATCCTCGAAACAGCGAGAAAAGCCCCATTAGCGACGAGTATTTGGCATAGATAAATGTTTAATGCTTCTATACAGAAGTTTGAAAACAAAATTAAATCTTCAAATGTTTGTGGCGGGGCCGCATCATTGATCTAGGAAATTCAGCAATCAGCAATCGGAAAAATAAATCAATATGAAGTTGAAAGGCAATGCGTATTCGAGTCAGGACATTTTTCTTACCTATTTATTGACTGTGTTTTCTTGTCAGCATTGTTAAGTGTCTACATGGGTGGTTAATAATCCTTCAAGACATCTTCCTGAGAGATCAACCACTCTAAGAATGACTCTTTTCTCCTCAAGTTGATTAGGTAGATAGTTTGAATGGCACCTCGTTGGGCCGATGCATATGCTGAACTTTCTCAATCTTTTCAGCCGGTCAACATCTAAAGCGGCAAAGTGATCAACCTTGCCCAGCCTTATGGAAGAACCGATAGTCGTTCCAGTGACAGTGTCTCATCGAGTGCTGCTTTCCCTTTTGTGACGTTACAGTTTGCTTCCCATTTATATCCACTCAAAGACTTGTCCAAGGCCTCAAGACGAGACAACCCATATATAGCTCCAGCTTGAATGAATGCTTTCAAGATGATGGGAACCTGACAAGTTCAGTTCTTTCAGATTGCTTAATACACCCATATCTCTTGGCAGTTCTCTGCCAGAGAGATCAAGCAATTGGAGCTTTTGAAGAGCTCTAAGTGGGGATAGCTTTTCTAGGGAATAACAATTTCTCAAAAACAAAGAACGGAGTTCCTCTAGATCGAGCAAAGGCGGCAAGAAAGTTATCTATGTGCTGCTTCGGTTCAGAACTCTAAGTGCTCTAATTTCTCGAAAGAAGTTATCCGGGATTTTCTTCAGGGGATTACCTTGGAGGAGCAACACAGTTAGCTTAGAACATCCAATCAATTGACTAGGCAACCTGGTAATCGTGTTGTTCATAAGTGAAATCCCTGTGAAAGATTTCTGAAACTTTTGGGGCATTTCATCCAATGAAATATACCAGATTGCAGAAAAATCCTCTCTCCTTTGATATCCTTATAGCCACATCGCTCACAATAGAATGCATCCTCACAGTCTCACTGCACTCACCCTCCTCTAACAAGCAAGAGTCCTTCAATTTTCCAACAAAAGCAATCCGTCTATTGAAACATTCCTCCAGAGTTTGGTTTTCATCTATTATTCCATCAGCTATCCAGCGTTAAATAAGTTCACATGTTCCGATAGAATAGTTTTCTGGATATAAAGAACAATATAAAAAGCACCACTGAAGAAACTTACTGGGCAAGGATAGCAACCTACTTTAATGGCTGATAAACATCCTTCTCGATGCTTTCAAACTGGGGTGCCGAGAGCTGCAATTCGTAGAGTGCATTCTTCCACAGCTCTTTCATCCTTTTGTTCCTCATGGACTTCCCCACAGTTGCAATAGCTAACGGCAAACCACCACATTTCTTAGCAATTGTTCTTGCCATTGGATTCATATTTTCTGACCGGACGACATCTCCTGCATATTCAGCAAACAAATTCCAAGCTGCTTCTTCATTTAAAAAATTCACCTTGACTTCCTCATCAGTCATCATATTTCTACCCACATCAAGATATCGAGTTGTCAGAAGGATCTTACACCCTAACTCGTGTATTAGGACACTTTCCTTCAGTTTCGGCTAATCTAATATCTTCTTCAATTTCATTTTTCCTTTTCTGTGAGTTCTTCTAGTTCTTTCTAAAGAGCTTTGATGTTACCGTGAAATTTTCTAATGACGGCAGTTTTCTAGCAGAAGAAGACGGTAATGAACTTACTAAGTTCAAGAGATCCACTGTTAAGTGTTTTACAGCTAACATGCTGACAAAACAAAAGCGGATAAAATGAGAAACTTGATAAGCACAAGAACAAGATCAGTCAAACACACTCTGTCATTAATAAGACAATAGTCCAATAGAGGAAGTTGCCATCCATGTTCTTATATTGGCTTTAGCATTATCTCTCTGCCGCTTGGTTTTTGTCTACCGTGCAACGCATAGAAACTTTAACAAATTCATCGAACTTGGAGCAACCAAAATCTTCTGGGAACTCCAAGCATTGGCGATGCTATGACAATTTAAATCAATAATACATGAGTTAAGGCCATAGTTGTTCCATATTGATTGAGAATGTATATTAGGTTAAATAGGGTTGCGCGACCCTCAATTCTCGAGGTGGCTCTAATCCAATAAGTGGAAAAAAGCAATTTGATTCATCTTTTTATTTTTTTTTTAAGTTGTCAGACTATTAAACTTTTAATTAGCTGATATTCGCAATTTTTGTTTTTGTTGGATTATTTATTCACATATTACAAGTTAGAGGGCATGGGTTCCTCTTGATCTAATTTTTTTGAAGCATCTAAAGTTATTGTGACGCATGGCATTTAAATCATTCTAAGAACAAGAATTATTATATCTGTAAAACAAATTTTATCATGCACCAACAAATTAATATATAATAATAATGTTAAAAAACGGCCTCCTCTAAATGTGAAAATAAAATACTTTGGAGGCCGCAAACTCGCACCAATAAATAATTAATATATAAACAGACAATGAATATTATTTAGATCGGGGCAAAAGCCAATGAATATATAATTGTTATTATATGATATATAATTAATACTATTATTATATAAACAGACGATGAATATTATTCTCATTTAATTATTTACATTCCAACTAGATTTGTAATTACTTGTTTCATCTCTATGAATAAAGCATAATGAAAGGCCTAATATTTTTTTTCATTTACTATTATACCGTTCTTGATACGTTGGTATGAAATTATTGTTAATTTAGCAAAAAAATAAAAAACCAAGAACAACTAAAATAAATAATTAAGTAATTAATAAAAAAAAAGCATAATAAATGTCATAAATCGATTTTTTTTTAATTTAATCCTTTAAACAAAGATTGCTAATTCCATGATTATATGACTAAATTTCAATTGGGAGATTGTCAATTCCCCCCTATTGAAATTAATATATACTATTTACCCCTTATTATTTTCATATTAGTTAATATCACGTTGTACTATAATTTTACAGTATTATCCTTATTTTCAAATACACTTTTATTCATAAATTAAATAAATCATATAAATAGAAAATAAAATAAAAAATTTAAGTATTAAAAATAAGAAATATGTGTTTTGATGTGAATAAAAAGTTAATAATAACATATTTTTCTTGTGCCTTTTGTTATTTTATATATTTATTATAAGAAATGTTTATAAAATAAAAAAAAAATTAAAAGAAAAATATTTTATTATTAATTTTTTAACTAAAAGGACAAAAATTTGAAAACATATTAGTTGGCGACGCATTTTCTAGCTACGCATGAGTAGCTTAGCTAAATAGCCAGTACGAACTTCATTTATTACAACTGCCCAAATATACCCGATGGAAAATCAATAACATGACGTTAATCTTCAGAGCTTAAGGGGGTCTGTTAGCAGCAAGGCAACTTGTTGTTTCATCATTGATGAATGGGTGAAGCGATCATGACCATCGTCGTACATAAAATGGCCCGAACGTGCGAAATAAAGAAACCGCCGAAGCATAGGTAACGGGACAGTCGTTGGGTTGAGAAGCTCCTCGTTTATATCTTTCCAGCTGTTAGCAACTTCTAACAACAACTCTTTAATTGCCTCTTCCTCGGACACGCCATGTTGATTCTTGTAGCACTCAACAGCTGAGGGAATGTGTTCTCTCTTTTGCTCAAACTACATCACAGATGCACATTAATCGCTTGAGAAAACAAAAAAAAAAATCATTAGTTAGCTGATTTTCTTTCTTTTTTTTCATTTCTTTCTTGGTCATACTTGTTATGTTATGTTATATTATGTGTTACAAAGGGTCGAGAAGAAATGCAACCACAGAAGTCAAATGATTTTCAACAAACTTTATTTAACTGATAACTCCTAAGTTTGAATCTCGAGAAGGTAGGTATTAAAAAATTGATCCTACCTCTCTTCATTTAGAATAGATTAATAAATCATGCATTATGGTGAGGCGCCTTAAGATACGTTACAAAATTTCTCATCGAGATTAATGGTGAATATAGTCTTTTTGAATTGAAGTATAATGTCGAATGACGAGTATTATTTACCTTATGGCTTCCTATGTCATCCATGAACCTGCCAAAGATTTCCGTCGCTTTGACACTCTTAGGTTTTTTAAGAACGCATTCAAAATCGTCCGTAGTTGCAATAAAATCACCCAAATCAATGAAGGAAGCTACCGCTATCGGAAAAATACCGATACTATTTAATGCAACTGATTTATATTCATCCAAGCTCGGAACATAACCTTTATTCAACCATTTGGCTTGGGTAAAGTACAACATAATTAATTCTTGCATCTGGGCAACATAACCCAAGTCAATAATATTCACCTTGCAAAATCATATAAAATGAAATTGATTATTAATAAAGTAATTGCTTACCGTCTGTTTTGCATATGATATGCCGTACGATCTTCCTTCCTTTGCCAATTCTTCCTCAGCTTCTCTATAAGTATCTAAGAGTGTCTTGAAAATAAATTTCATGTATTCTGGCAATGTATCTATGAGGCCAATGTCCCATCTGAAAAGTCAAATATAACCGTTATATTAACACGTTCTCAAGAAAATACATAAGCGATACAATTAATTTATTTCTAATAAAAATATATTACGAATTAAATATCCAATCAAGGAATTATGTTATAGGATTATTATCCTTTCACTACTTCAATAATTGTAAAATATCAAATTACTATAAGAAATATTGTTTTCTATCATTTTACTACTTTAACTTTATAAATCTTTCATTTTACTATTTTTCCATTAAAACCATCAGTTGATTAGCAAAACATCAATTTTACCTTTTACAGTAAAATACACAAATAGAGGTTTCAAATAGTACATAAAACAATTGTTGGTATGCTCTTTGATTATAAAATAATAGTTTTAGCTATGAATTTATGAATAACCCTAAATTTATTATAATTATAAAAATAGTTTATTGACAAAAATACACTTGGATATTTTTCTTAAAAAACCACACAATCGATTTTAAAAGACACACTTAAAGCTTATTTTCAAGATCAATGCTTCCATATTTAAGCTTTTTTTCTTTTAGAATAGATTGTGCCTTCTTTTACCAAAAATTTTCAGGAGTATTTTTGTCAATTCACTACTGTTATAGTTATAATAAATTAAGGGTTATTCATAAATTCATGGTTAAAACTATTTTTTTAACAATTCATGTTTAAAGCTGTTATTCATAATTTTATGATACCTCTATTATGTATTTTATCATAAGGGGTAAATTTGGTATTTTATTAGTCAACTAATGATTCTAATGGAAAAGTAATAAAATAAAAGGTTTTACAAAGTTATAGTAAAAAAATAATAGAGAATAATACTTTTTATATTCATTTGATATTTTATAATTCTTAAAGTAATGAAATGATAATAACCCTTTAGTATATATGCAGGGGTCTTACTAAGTTACATCATTTGTAACTTATTGCAACACAAATAGTCACCCATAATGTCCCCATTATTTGGGTTGTTGTGACGTATAGAATATATATAATGCAACTTAATAACTGTCGTATATAGGGATGTATATGGTTTTATAACCTTGTGACTGCTTCCGTAAAAAGTGTGAGCTCTTCAAAAGTACCATAAGCATCATATGTATCATCTACTACGGTTATTAAGCATATTACTTTGGTTGCAAAAATTCTACTTAATGCCAATTTGGGCTCGTGGGACACTGCCAGCAACATCCAGAAATACATCTCTACTATTCTATCTCTTGCATAAGGCACCTTTTGAGGGAAGCCTAAATCATTCCACCACCTGAAAATTCAATTTTAAATCTAAATTAGATAGATATTTTGCTACATTATAAAGTTGTTACTATGACTTCATCATTTATGGATGTAGCAAGGGAATTATGAAAACTTTAGGGATAAGTGGTAAAAGTTAAAAATAAAAAAGAGAAAGTGGAAATCTTCCATATTAAATCTGAAAATTTTATTTCGTTAAAAAAAAAAAAAAGAGTGAGAGAGAGAAATTAACATAATTTATTTTTTTTGTTTTGTATTTTGATCTAACCAATAAATGTATACCTCATCTATTTGTAAAAAAATTTATAACCCTATCATTACTCTTTCATTATATACAATATCCTCCAAACGCTGGATTTTTTTTATTATTATTGTTATCTGCAGCAAGCACATAATACACAAAAACTACAACCACTACCACTATTGACAAATCTAGAATATGTATTTGAAATTTTATTGCAAACTAAAAATCTCGGTTTGGGTGTTAATAAATAAATAATAATAACTATTATAAGATATTTTGCCTCGTTCCTTTGATTATAAAATGAGGGGGTAACTGGTAAAATGTGATTTCTTCTTCTAAGAAAAGTGACAATCTCCCATTTTAAAACAACACGAAAACTAGGCTGTTTCTCATTGAAAGAATATATATAAAGTTACCTGGTCATGCTACTTGCTTCCTTCTTGTGTGCTGCTTGTAATATACTAAAGTCTAACTTTGCAAACTTGAGCAAAGTTTCATCGTGCAAAACATCTCTTGAATAGATATCCAAAAAATACCTTGCCTCTAACCTTGCTGCGGCTTTACGGAGAGGAAGTTTCAGAGAATGACGTATTTGTTCAGCAAGATTCGGGTTTACATGAGAATGATCAGGTATAGATATTATTGACTTAAGCTGAGTGGTAGTGAAAACAATGGCTTCATCTAAAATGTCTTCTCCCCGAATTGCTAGGTACGCTGCCTCGTACAAGCTCAACATGCCTCGTATATCGTTGATCAATGATTCCTTGAATTTACCTTCATCATCTTTGAACTTCTCAAACACATCTGATGACCATATTCAAAATAATTAAAGGCGAGCTAGTCTCGATTAGTGTACATGCTTAAATTTAGTTAGATAATTAACAATTATAATATTGTAATTAACATAAATAGTTTAATTAAAAAAATGAAAAACTATTACATACCACATGAAATCTTAACTCCTTGCTGTCTAAGAAGTCGAAAACGAAGAGAAACAGTGTATAGATCATCACCGTCAAGATCACGAGATACCTTTCCCAATTCATCTTCAATCTCTTTTTCAAAATGATAAGCAACGCCTAATCGTTGTACTGCATCAATCATGTACAGTTTAAGGACAAGCTTATTGGCAGTAGTGGTTATCATCCTCCTGACCTCTTGCTTCAGTGCTGCGTGCTGTTCTTGAGTTGCAGCATCAATTGTCTGCAAACACACCAAATTACTTAATATTAATATGTTACATTTGCCTAACAAACAATTATATATGACATATGATTGCACATCGATCGATTGGGCATGCTTCTCTGATAATTAATGAGGTATTTTGATTTTGATATTGTTTAAGTACCTCGACATCGGAAGTGGATTTCAGGAAATGGCTTCCCCATAAAGTAGGATGAAAATCTGCAATGGGACGAACAGTTTCTTCAGTTGAACTGGAAACTGCTGCTGGAAGTGGAATAGACATATCTTTCTTTTTGTTTCAGACAAACCAAATACAACTTTGTAGTTTGTTTTTAAGAGGAGAAGTTGCAGAAACCTCAAGACACAAATGCTCTATATATAGAGGCCCCAAGGGGGTAGTCAAGTTAATTGGTAGTGTAATCTGTCGCTCCTCACTTGAGTTTAAACCTTGAAGGTGGAGAGGGGATAAAAATTAATTTGGACTTGCTACTCCCTTTTCTTTTAAAAAAAGAAAAAAAAATGCTTTAATTATAGATCATACGGTGGTGGGACACTTTGTATTTTTTCATGTGCTCAATATTGATCATACGTTGGAATCATTACATATAATATTAAAAAAAGTCAAGATCCATTATTAAAGCATGTGATAAAATATTGTTAGATTATTCCACGACCTCAACATATTAAGAGGATGTGACCATTCTACATAAGTTTTTAAATTTAAATTTTTTTTTAAAAAATAATGATAGAGTGGTCACTCTAATCCTATTTCTAAATCTACATAACAATAAATATATAAAAGTTGAACTAGTTATTGTATTAAACTTTTAACTTAATCACAAACTGGCCACAAAAATTTATCTTGATGAGATTGAGGTGGGGTTCATTGATGATAGGGATGCATATCATTTTTCAGCTTTCTTATGCATCTTGAGGATCATGATATTGTACGAACATTAATTAACTACTATGAGTATAGACGGCAAATTATTTTGAAAACCTATATCTCTTTTAATTTCACAATAATAATATTCCAAGACGGCCATAATTATTTAGCTTACATTTATTTTAATTACTCCTACCAAGCAAGAGATTTCAGTTATTTTAACTAAAATAATAAATATATTTTAGTTATTCTTAAAGACAAAGTCTATTTCCCGTTAATAAATGATCCAAACATTTTATTGGGGGCTGTTTCTAATAAATCCAATGATATCATAAATATAAAATTTACTTTCCACAGGACTTATCTCAAATAAGTTCTCTAATCCATTTGGAAGATGAAATTGAAAAAAAAAACTGAATCACTGGGGGCTTAATTAAAATAATTTACTCAGAGTTCCAATGATATTTAAGGGAATATGATTTTTATGAAAATTTCTTCTATTAACCAATTTTTCAAAAATTCTATTTCAGATAAATTAATATCATTATAAGTGCGTTTATCAAATTTCGCGATTCTAATCCTTAAAATACTTGGACCACTAGGGATCTTGAAAAAATTGTATATGAACCATATTTTTAGCTATTATCAATAATGTTAATATAATATATTTTTTAAGAATCGATTGGATTACCAACCAACAAGGGCTTCAATCCCTGGTGTTCCTTCGAGGGTCTGCCAATGGTAAGAAGTGGTAGCAGCTATCAACAATAACAAGTAAATTTTTTTAATAAAAATAATCATTTACTATTCTTTTTAATTGTACTTCTATAATTTTGGGAGATTGGAAGATTCAAATCCCCCACCTAATGAATATGGGAGAGAAGAGTTGCCAACTAACTCAATTAGGGTGTTGTGTTGGGTAGTTTACTATTAAATTTCAGTGTATTTTATATATAGGTGAGACTATTTGCATTCTATAATATACTTTAAACACTATATTTGACTCAAAAATTATAATACTACTATAACCTTCATATAATTTAATATTAAGGATAATTTAATAAAAAAGTTAAACTATTACTATTGTGGACACCAATCTAACGCATCCATTAATCATACCATTATTTATGCTAACCTTAATTTCATCTCTTTTATTCGGTGCCGAATTGAATTTATATTGTACTTAGAGATCCTAAAAGATTTGTGGGCAAGTTCCAAAAATATATTAAGATGTTTCTATTAATCCCTTTTGTTATTTTTAATTTTGTTAATATGTTAATTTATGTGGGTCTTTTGCTTTAAAGTTAAGTGTATAAGGCGACAAAGAGGAAAAATGTTGAAGATGCTGGGTCGATGAATAAGACGGAATATGGAAGAATTATTTTGAACATATATCCAATTAATTGTGCTTTGTGAAGAAAATTAATGAAAAAGGAATAAGAAAGAAAAATGTTTTGAGTATACGTGAACTTGTGAGATCCGCCGGCAACTAAAGAAAAAGTTTGTTATTGCTGAAATCCCATAACACTTCTGCATATGGAGGACGTGTGAGAGCGGTGGCAGGTTAGTCCACCGAGGTTTGTTATTTGTAGAATAGTGGGTCCGAAAATGTAGCGAAAGGGGTTCTCACTAAATTAAATTTAGCATTAAAAAAATAATCAGTGACTGAAGTGACGTATGACCTAATTAAATTTAGTGGATCATAAGATAGGCTTTAGTTAATCATAAGATAGGCTTTAGTTAACATATAACTGTTCACAACCGTTCAATAAAAATTTAACGGCTGTGAAAATATATTCAATAAAAATTCAACAGCTTTGAAAATATAAAATAACAAATTCTTGTTATTTCCACAATCGTTGGATTTTCATCAAATTATTATGAAATAATTATGTTACGTACATAATAATATAAGGTAATAATCTCCCATAAAACATGATAAATCACATAATAAAACATTATTGAAGTGACTAAACTGACATACAACCTAATTAAACATGCTGACATATGCAAATTCTTTTCTACAAATCATGATTATGGACATATTGACGTTTTTCTTTATGGTCCACGTGCCACATAAGTCATAATTAGAATTTAAATAATAAAATCAGTTACAAGCTGAAATCCTATTAGTCATTTAAGAAAAACTAACTATCCACTATAATCAAAAGTGGAAATTAAATTTTTACTTAAAATTAGTTCTCTCTCCACCCAATACGAAAATATGATATCACGTTCATTTTTCTATCTATCAAGAAAGTAAATCACTTTAAAGGGGTCAAGAGAGAGAAATTAATTTTATTAATTTTATTAATTTTTTATTTTTTTTAATAAGATTTATCAAGAAAAATTGATATGGATCAAGGTATATCTTCCTTCAATTATGATGATGTGAAAATCATGATATTATATGATTTTAGGGATTGAAGTTTATGCAAATTAGGATTTATTTATCTTATGGGAATTGTAAAAAATTTCAACTAGATGGAGAAAGACTAATATACTGTATAAGGCAGCACATTGAACATAAGCTGCATTGAAAATCTCCCTCTCGCGTTTACGTATGATACTAAAATTGAAATGCCTATCTTATCACTTCAACCGCTCTCCTTATATCAAGGTTTTATCTTATTACTTTTAATTTCGATCATTCAATTTGATATTCAATTATTTGGATCGGATTTATATTCTGTCACTATTTACCATTCAATTTGATTTAATTCTCTCCCAGCAGTTTTTAACGTTCATAACTTTCTTTTACAGTTTTCATAATACTCTACTATTCTTAGGACGTTCACACTTTCATAAAAAAAGAAATTCATTGCAATAATTAAATAACATATTTTTTTATAAGTTTAATGTCAAAAGAGTAATGAGCCGCCTTCAGGTTCGGGGACTACGGAATCAGAAGCAGATTTTAGGAAACGGTTTTTCGCCAGTAGGATTGAAAACTGCAATGTGAGGAATAATTTCTTCAAATGGAATTAGAATAGACAACTTCCTAACAAAGAAATCAAATAGAACTTAATTAATTAATCTGGACTGAATCAGTGGGGAGGCTCGTTTTAAAAAGATAAAAAAATTCGTAAATAACAGGTGGCAAAAACTTGACCACGCTTTTACCAAGTTTAGCCGCCTCTTCAGTCTAATCAGCTGCCTCTTGAAAATTAAGAAAAATTGTCGGGGGCCATATTTTTCACGTTATCCAAGAGATAATGTGTGTGTGTGAAATAATCTTTTTCATTAGAAACATGTGATCATATTATAGTTAGAAATAAGTTTTAAAAAAATATAGATTTTTATACAGCGTACTTTATACTACAACGTATTAAAATTTATGTTTTTTATCTTTTAATTTATAGCTCACTCTATGTATATGGTAATGGGTTCAGCTACAATATAATTATAGTTTCATACACCATTTTTTTGTTTTTTTGTAATCCAACCATTGGATCTAACCAAGAGTTGCAAAAACTATTCCAACGGCTTGGATGGAATTACATGGTTATTAACAATGTAATTCCTTTTGTTTACTAAAAAAATAAGGAAATGTTAAGTTTAAAAATTTTGACACATTAGTCTATCAAAATATTTTATTATCAAAGGTAATTTAGTAAATGAATATTTTTATATATTAAAAATATTCATGGATTATTTTAGCTTGCTAAAATACTCTCTACTCCCATTTACTTAAAATACCAATTGGATTATAATAATATTATCTTGTGTTTAGTGTAACACAAGATTGGACAAGGTTTTATATAAATTTTGATAATATTAAAATAAAAAATAAATAAAAATTAAATAAATGCTTGGATAGTCATTTAAATTTCATTATGGAGTTTATAAATAATATTTTCAAAATAATAAATTTCTATATGTAAATTTTAGATTATGTAAAATTATTTATACTTTGTCAAGCTGATCAATTATTTATTTAATGTGAAACAAATAAATTGTATAGTATTTATTTAATGTTATATTACTTAAATTTAAAATTATAAAGAATGAAACTTAAATTTAAAATCATAAAGAATGAATAATAACTTAAATTAATAGATTATGGGAGAATACCTTTAAAAAAAATTAAGATTAACTAACTTTTAGGGCTTCTAACATAACCCTTTTATTACATAAAATTATTAAAACTTATAGTTTTTATTATTTACAGAAAATAATATGGATTGTTGAAGAAAATGCCAAATAATTTTTTTAGAATTTTAAAATTATTAGATTTTAATTGGGGCTTACTATACAAAATTTCGAAATTTATAAATTTTATTATTTATAAAAAATAATAGGGATTGGTAAAAAAAATACCAAAGTGATGTTTGGTACAACGGGGGCGAGATAGTTTTGCCCATATAGTAATTTATAGTAAGGAAATATCTTACTTTAATAAAATAAGAGATAACCTGAAAATAATAAAGCATACACTCTAATATAGTATATTCTATTATTTACTGTATTAAAATTTATATATTTTTCTTTTAATTTATCTATTACTTTAATAAAATATAAAATTCTCTTGTACTTTATATTTTTTTTACCTTTTAATTTAAGAAAAAAGACACCTACACCCCCAATATTTTGGGAAATGATCATAAAGACCGCCAAGTTTTCAAAAAAAAAAACACACCAACGTATATTTTTTTTTATTATAATACCTTTTTAATATAGTAATTAGAAAATTGACTTTGAAGTTTTTAATTCGAACAAATGTAATATAAATAATATAATCTATCTAATAAACTAATAATATTAAATTACTTTTAACATTTAAAATAATATTAGAATTTTAAATTATTATATTTATTTTAATAATATAATTGTATTTATTATAAAGATTTTAAATAAATCTTTGGGTTGAATAGACTTTACAATTAACAGAATATCTACCTATTACAAATATTAAAATTATTTTTTACATAATATTCAAAATAATTTTAATTTTATTTGCTTTAATATTATGTTTTTATTTATTATTAAAATTACTTGATTATAATAATATAGGTCTAATAGATTGTAAAATATTTTAATATTTTTAAAATATTAAAATAATTTTAAAATGTATATATTATTATATTTATTTTAATGTTATATTTTTATTTATTATTAAATTTTGAGGTCAATTTTTTTTGAGTTTATAGAGTCAAAGAGTATTATAGTTAAAAAAAAATTTTAATGTTTCTTATTAAAAATTTAAGAATGTTTTTAATAATTTATCCAAACCTTAAGGGTATCGATTTTCCTTTAATTTATTTATTATTTTAATAAAATATGAAATTCTCATATTATAAAATTACTTTATGTTTGCGCGAGCACGCTGGCGTGGGACATGAAACGAGCGTTGCAACTTTATTCTACGTAAATTTAGTTAAGATGATCGGAAACTATGCTAGGCCAGAGACAACCAAAAAAAGAAACGGCGTATACGACTTGCGTATGAAAGTCATGATGTCAGAAAAATCCCATCTGTTATGGGGCCTGGGGATCCGACCAAATTGGGACAGTTTTTAGGTGTCGAATGAGCTGAAAATTCGATTGGACCAGAAAGGGCCTAGGATTAAAACCCAGATTTAGATTGGGTTGGTTTTGTGGCTTGTCATGGCTCTGAAACCCAACCCAAAGTGCTTCTTGTTTTATCTATTGGTGCTAAAAAATTCGGGGGTGTAAATTCTTGCCATTTCATTATGCTCGAAGCAAGGATCTACAAAATATACTGTTTTTCAGCCATTTCAACATTTCTTTGCATTAGTTTGTAAAACATTTTCATAAATTACATCAATATATACATGTATGACTCAAATTATAATCCCATTTCAGGACATTTTTATAGAATGCGGTGTGTCAAAAATGCTTAAACACCCACGAGTGATGTAAAAGGTAGAAGTAGAGGCGAGGAAAGACTTTCAAAAGGAGAGAAGTGCTGATGAAGCAGGCCTTCATGAATTACAACACTTAGAGATGGTCATCAAAGAAACTCTGAGATTACATGCTGAGAGGCTTGCAAAATTCGGGGATATGATTCCAGAGTCATGGCCACAAGTGAAATCATTTTGAATTGATCCCATTTGGAGCTGGAAGGAGGATGTGCCCAGGTCTATCTTTTCATATGGCTAATGTTTATAGTCTCAAATGCTCTACCAATTTGATTGGAAACTCCATGATGGAAAAAAGAAGAAAGATCTTCATATGACTGAGGCTTTCGGTGGTATTGTAAGAAGGAAAATTGATCTGTTCCTAATTCCAATTCCTTATAATTCTGTTTACAAAAAATAATGACGCATGTCAATTTAGGAGTATTTTAAGAAACTCAAGCCAATCCAAGATTAGCTATGCGATCAGCATCACCATTAACCTCTTTATAAGCATGCGAAATATAAAAGTGCACTTGCTTCACCAAGTAAAGACAATTAATCTTAAAAAGAGAGTTATGAAAAGATACATGTTTTAATTAACAGACGTGACGAAAGTATGTGGTCTTTCGAAAAATGTACAATTTGATTTTGTTTTTTTGTAACTTTCTTTCTTACAGTCATACAATTTCCAAAGAGTATATTGAAAAGATTATAATGTCGTTATCATTTTTATTTTCGAGAAGATAATAAAAGGAAATTACAAACATGATGCCTAAGCTATAGAAAAGAAGTCCAAACAGAATTAAATTAAGGTTGTGTTTGTTTGGAAGGAGAGGATGGAGGAGAGGAAAATATTTTGAATTTGTTTTCTATATCTATTGTTTGGTCTGACATGACATGTAATAATTTTAATTTCTATTATAATTTAATATATATTATAATGTAGAATTTGAATTCCATACCAAAGAGTGAAAAATTCAAATTCTTTTTGTGTTGGAAATCAAAGCTTCCAAAAATACCCCTTCAACTTTTTAACTTGTTTAATGTAATCAAATAATCATTATTTAAAATTTTATTTTATCAATTTAATTTTATATTAATTAAATTTGAGTAATGATTTAAAATCCTTAATAAAATAAATTTATTTAATTAATTAATCTAAAAATATAGAAATTTTAATTTAACAGTCACCGGATCGTTGGACCGCCGCCGTCACCACTGATGTCATTGATGTGTGCTATCTCACCGCTGCTGCCATTCAACTTGCCGGGGAATTATCAACATTACTACATTGTTGTTGAGATCAAAAAATGGATATATGTTGTTCAAATCTAGTTCAAAATGTTTAAAAACTTTTTAACTTCCACAGCTCCCCCCCAAAAAAAATTAAATTTTTCAGCTAAATGGGTTGATCTATTATAGAGATTGTCAATCTCTGATCATTTTCATGCCATTCACGAGCTTCTATGAGATGGTGTGCCAGCGGCCGGCGACGACTTCGTAGGTGGCAGCTGGCGGCTCTGTTTCATTTTTTGTTTTTTTTAAATGAAATTATGAAGTTATAATATAGTGATTAAGAAATTATTTATATTATATAATGATTTATTTAGAAAAAAATTAAATTACTTATAATTACTTAAATTAATAATAAAATAAAGTTATGTTAACAAATTTTTAAAAAATTATAAATAAAAGTATGTTATTTAAAATATTTTTTATTAGTTATTTATGTAAATATATTAAATAAATTTACTGTTTAATTTTTTGAATTATATTTATGATAAATATTGAAAGTTTAACACTTAAGGCTATTTTAGACATTAAAAATTTTCTTTCTTTATACAATTCTGTAATCAACCAAACATTAAAAAAGTATTTTACTCTTCTCTCTTCTCCTTTTCTCTCTTTTCCTCTACTTTTCTCACCTCTTATTTTCTCATATTTCTTTAAACAACCTAAGAATAACTATATACACGCTGAAAGGGGACACCGAACTTGCCACCAAAAAGGTTAAATCATAACTGTTTTTCATTTCTTAAAAAGAAAAAAATTAATTAAGTGAACATAATTACCTTCTTTGGGATCATGGGATCCATTCAGCACCCAATTTAGTAGGATTAGTAGATCCCTCTAAGGGACGCACAAATTCTTTATTTTAAATGTTGTGGATTGTATGGATGGTTCCACAAAGGGACACATTAGAAACTGACAAATGACATGTCGTGATTAATCTGGCGCACCGCCACATCATGCTAACATTACTCTGGCCCACCACTGTGTCATCCGAACTTGCTAAGGTACAAACGCAGTGCTAGTACTGAATATTATGGATTCACATGTCCTGCACCATTAGCAAACGGGGACTGCCTTGTTTTTGTTGTATCAGTTGCTTCAGCTGCAAAAGAAATTGATATGTGCATAGTTCAATGCAAGAAGAGTCACATTGATTAATGTTGAAAAGAGTTATTTCATACCCGTGGTATCGTGATTGCAGACCTGATTACTGACGTACACTAGTAAGTATGGAGACTTTGAGAAGGCCAACAATACCAGATACATAGGTGCCGGCCATCGCATTCAAAGGAAGATCATGGCCCCACGATTAATTTCTTAAGTTCAAGTTTATTCGGGATATCCACTACAGGTGGTGTGACATCAGACTGAAATGAATATGAAAGTTATCTGAAACTGATTAATATATTTTGAAACGACTAAATGATATACCGATGATTTAACTGGTTCATCAAGTCAACCTTCAGGATAGCTGTGCCAATCTTTCTAGGTCCCCTAGATGAGAAGCTAGGTATGGCTGGAGATGACTTCGTGGTATAATCTGTCTCTGCATCAGCCACGGTTGCCTTAGTTTCCTGTTATTTATGAACAATAACATTTATTGGACGTTTCGACACTGTGGTGCTCATTCGTGAAGTAGGGAGTATGAAGGTATAAATTTGCTTTACAGATTCTTTTCAACAAACCAAAATCATTCTAGCAGTAGCTGCTTCTTTAGCTACCAAGCCCATTAGATTTATTCATCATCACCATAGCAGACTTAGCTAAGCTAAGCTTAGTCAATCAATAGAATATTATGTTCATGTAAGCTAAGCTACATTAATAGATACCTTCCCTCATGAATTCGGCTAGTGTTCACTGCAGCTCACATTCCGGAGATTTATCGATGTGACGAATTCATGCAACATCGTATAAATGAATAAATTTAAGCATAAAATTAGAAATGCCCCCAAGGGCATGGTCAAGTTGTTGACAGTGTAGCTGTCGCCCCACACACTCGTATGGACTCAGATTCGATCCTTAAGAGTGGTAAGAGGGGTAAAAATTGATTTGGACTTGCTCACACCCCTCACATTTTAAAAAGAAGCATAAAATTAGAAATGGAGCACCATATATGAGGCTAAGAAATGTTTGATGACAACTAATCACATGAAACAGATTAAAATGTTCTAACTTAGTCTATGACTTAGTTGCCCCCAAGGGCGTAGCCGAGTTGGTTAGCAGTGCAATCTGTTACCCTTCACTTGTGTGGACTTAGGTTTGAGCCTTGGGGATGAGGAGAGAGATGAAAATTGATTTGGGCTTGCCCACTCTTCATTTCCTTTAAAAAAAAAATGTCTATGACTTAGCTTTATTCTCCCATCTGTTATCTCCAAATTAGAAGACTTCTCACTTTCCCCAACAATCAATTATTAATTTCCTTATAATGAAGACGGATGAAAGTTTCTTGCAATGCTTTCTATCTTTATTACAGGAACATGATAGTTCTTTAAAAAAAATTAAGCTATATTTACTTTATTTTAATTTCTAAGAAAATTAAGAAAAATGAAAGAATCTAATCAAAGGAATGTTTCATGATATTTGTCAATTTGGATTTTGTTATTAAAAAATTTCCGTATTATAGGTGGTTTGAAGTATTTCTTTCAAATTTTGTATTAGGTAGATGGGTATTTTGGTACTTTCAAAGTCAGTTATTAGTCAAACTAACAATCATACATGCATAGGGGTATTATATGCCAATATATCCATAGTTTCCCTCCAAGTGTTGTAAAGCCAAACCTCAAGGGAGGTATCCAAAAATTACCCAAGTTTTGATGTACAACTACTATTTTACTAAGATCAACAACCCATGAGACCATTTCAAATTGGTAAAAGCTGAATATAACATGGGTGAATAAAGCGATTAACCTCTATCATTCCAGAAACATAGTAAAATGAACTGACTAACTGGCAACATATAGTGGCTAACAGCTACATATTGAGTGTGTTTCTGTCCTCCAAGCAACCAACCGCTTGGAGTAGTTAGTCGCTTGGTTGTGGCACGTCACTGCCTTCTAAGCGATTAACTGATCCAAAGTAGGTTGTTAGCCCCTTAGTTTTGGTAGGTCACTAACTTCCAAGATATTAGCCAATCCAAAGCAGATGGTTAGTCACTCCAAATTAGGTGACTAGCCACTTGATTTTGAAAGTGTGGCTGCCTTCCAAGCGGCTAGCCGCTCCAAGTTACACGGTTAGCCGTTTCCCTTGAATTCGCATTCTGATTTTGTTTTTTAGCCAAAAATTGATCAATTCCAAAGCCATTTTGTGATCCCAAAATGTGTCAAAAGCCTTTTAGCTTGAGTGTTTCTTATTTATAGTACTGACTCAGGCTTTAAGTTTAATGTTGCATGTTTGACATAACTAATTTCATGTTTGAAATATTTTGTTTCATGTTTCAAGTATTGGTGGGTTAGGTTTACATTTAGTTGTGATACAAAACCCACCTTCCCTGAATTAATAAGGGAGTGTATAATAGATCACCTACTACTGAAAGATTTTCTCTACAACACTCATTCATTGTACCAAATAGTTTGTTCTTAGATCTCTTTGAAAAAAAAAAAATTCATCTTAGAGGCTTAATTTGCATGAAATTCTATCTTCTCTCCAACTAAGGTATGTGTTATAAATAATGCAATAGATTATTACTTAAATGGATGTGAAGTATGTTAACCTATAATCCATTTATTATTAACCCATAATCCATATATTATTTACTTTTATATTATTAATAATTATGGATGAAAATTATGGGTTAATAATAACGTATGGATAAAATTTATTTACTTTTACATGTAAGGGTAGTGAAAATAATAATCAGATTTCATTTAAAAATATTATATTATAATTCACAAATTAAATATCTACATTATTAGATACAATAACTTATGTTTATTGGGGCAATTTGATTGTTTTATATCATGATAATAAAATAATAAAATAAAACTTATATTAAAGCTTATAATTAAAGATAATCAAAGAAACTTAAAAAAAAGTAATAGAAAGATTTAATTGGTTAGCTATAAAAACTTTTTATTAATTTGTATTTATTAAAATTATTATTAACTCATTATAATTAATTTTTAAAAATAAAGTAGATTTATAAAAATTGTGGGTTGAAAATATCCCATTCTAAATCTAATCCTGCGCATGGGTCACAATAACTAAAACAATTAATTCATGATCATGACAGCAGGATTCTAAGCCGATAAGCAACCACGATGGAATCATCGTGTAAACTATTATGGTCTCGATGTTGGAGCATGTAATGAGACACATTGCACGTTGATTGACAATAAAATACAAAATAATAAATGGAAATTTATTGCTTATAATAATCCCTATCTTCAGTCACACTAGTAGTCCCAACTGATTTTTCTGTTTAATTGACTGATTAAAATAATTTTAGAAAAGAATTGAGTGGTTAAAAATAGAAATAAAACCAAGTTAAAAAAAAACGAAAAAAAATGAAGGACATCATGAATTAATGTAAAAGTTCTGACGTTCTCGTTAAGCGAGTTAGTAAAAATATAATAATTTTATCGGCAATCTTCAAATTACATTTCTTATAACTTATAACTAATAAAAATAATATAAAAGTAAATAATATATAAGTGGACTATGGATTATGGGTTAACATAATTAACATCTATAAAAATAATACATGGTTGAAATTTATTTACTTTTATATTATATAAAAATAATATATGGATGAAAAGACTGCTAAGAAGAATGATCCGACCAACCGTACTACCTGAATCTAAATTTTGGAAACAAAACCTTAACAAACAGTTCCTTCCAGCAGAAACCACTTATTATAACTTCTCAAATTTGTGATGAAATAAAATTAACAGAAAACCACAGTGGTCTTCAAAGCGCTACAGGGTCCCTCAGCAGAGAGGCAATTTGGTCTCTCATCAAATGAGAAACCGTGAAGCGATCATCACCATCTCCATATAGAAAATTGCACACCCGTGTAAGATTAAGAATTCTCTCAAGCAGTGGAAATGGCAAATCAGTTGGCTTGAGAAATCCCTCATTTATGTCTTTCCAAGCATTTGCGATTACTTCGCGAAAGCCTTCGGTTGCCTCCTCTTCAGATACACCATGTTGCCTCATGTAGCATTCAATAGCTGAGGGAATATGTACTCTCTTTTGCTCAAACTGATTGATTGATTCAAATTGTTTTGTTGTATGAGAAATAATATGGAAAAATGGTTAGGATACAAAGTTTATGTCTCAAACAATATGTCATCAGCTAATGACTGTCAAGTGTATTAGTAGTTGGCCTTTTATGTTACCATAATAATATTTGCAACATCAATAAATTAATAACATGTTAAGTGTCACTTTATTTTGTATCCCAACTTTGTAAACATATCATTACTAATTGTAAATAATGTACGTGTTAAAATTTTTTACCTTAAATTTGTAATGTAGGTGCTAAAATTTTCTACCTTAAAAAATACTATGTTGGATTCTTTTTAATAATGAATTAAAATATATTACGGGTGGCAATCTAGGTCACTATTCATTTATTCAATTTGATTCGATGTGAATTAAATGGGTTTGGGTTTGAAATTTTTGATTTGTTTAATAAATTGGTGAATTCAATTCGATTCACTAATTAAATGAATTGAATTTGAGTTTGAGGACATTTATTTATTTATTTGTTTATGTTCGTTTAATAAAAGGATCATATATGAAGCAAATACGATCTATTCATTTAAAGTTTATTTATTATATGTTTAAATAAATTACTTATTTATCCCTAAATATTTATAAAAAATTTAAAGTTTGAAGGCTAATATAGTAATTGTAAATAATAATAAATTTGTATATTGTAAGATGTTAAATTAGTGATCTTTTTATATTTTATTTTGCTTTATTTTTATTTATTAGTTATATTTTTGTAAATGAATTTATATTTAATTTGATTTGTTATGGATTTGTTATAGGATAAACAAATTATAAATGAATCCATATTTGGCTTGATTCATTTATTGATTCTACTAAACGAATTAAATGAATCAAATGGAGTATTCGTTTAATAAACAAATCGAATCTGAATCTTGAGATTTCAATCATTTAACAAATGAATCGAATCCGAATCCTGAGATTTCAATTCGTTTAATAAACGAATAGAACTTGAATCAGTAAAATTTTTCCCTAATTTGTTTATGATTTGATACAAATATGATTCGTTTATTCATTTTGCCACCCCTAAAATATATATACTCTAATGAAGAGTATTGAAAAAGAGTTAAATAGGGATTTAATGTTGTGGATTTAAATTAAGTCATGATGAGCGTTTTATGAGATTCTATGTGATTAATATTTATTTGATAATAATATGTATGTAATCTAAATAGCATATTGTTATATAAAAATAAATACATAGCACCAGCTTTTTAAAAGATCAGCACTAAATTCTTTATTTGAGTGCAATACCTTGTGGGATGCTAGGTCACTCAACAGTCTGCAAGCAATTGACCCTGCTCTTACCATCTTAGGGTTGTTGGATACCCAATCAAAATCCTGCTTAGTTGCAATATCACGCATGCCAATGAAGGAAAATGTTACGAGCATATTGTAAGAACCAGTTCCCAATGCAACATGAAGATATTCCTCCATTTTTGGAAAATAAGCTTCATTTAACCAGATGGCTTCATCAAGATACGCCTGAACTACATCTTGCATCTGAGGAACATAATCAAAATCAATATATATTTATCAACTAACCATGCCCGAGCAATTGGAAAAACAAATTAAGAAGAAAAATGTTGAATATAAGCCAAGTATATAATTAAACCAGGATGATTTTTAAAAGCATATATGCATGTGATGCCCACCGCTTTTTTTGCATAGGGCATGCCGTGCGGCGCCCTTCCTTCCTTGGTCATATCCTCCTCAATGTTGCTGAAATAATCTAAGAGGAGCATATAAATCACTTTCATGTACTCTGGAAGTGCTTCAATCGCTCCAATGTCCCATCTGGCAAAAAACAAATAGTCCTTTCATAGAAGTTAAAAATAAAAATAATTAATTTAAATGAAATTGGCATTAAAACATCCTTAATTCGGATCATTTTCGCCAATGAGGACATGACTGAGTCGTTTTCAAACCACTTTATTTTACTGGCTACCTGAGTTCAAATTTTAGGGGACATAAGGACTAAAAAATAAGTTTGAGTTTTACCCGCCCCTTACTTAAAAATGAATAAATAAATACATAAAAAATAAACTAGCATTAAAGCTGCTAGATATATATAGACACGGATGTAGCTTTAGATCTTAATTAACCTTTTCACTGCTTCTGTAAAAACCTTGAGTTCATCAAGTGTTCCATAGGCATCGAATGTATCATCTATTACCGTTAAAATATATATTAATTTGCTCATCATCCTTCTACCATACGTGTATTGGGGCTCAAAATAAACACCCAATATCCAAAAATATGACTCCACCAATCTGTGTCTTGCATGAGGCAGCTTTGTGGTTATGTCTAAATCCTTCCACCACCTGAAAATATATTTGGAAATTAAACAAATTAAAAAGATAAACTGATGAAGCATCAATCCTATTTTACTTGTATAACATAAAATGATGAGAACTTACTGCGTCAAGTCACGTAATTCCTCCTGGTGTAATGCTTGCGATGTGTTAAAGTCTAACTTGGCAAACTTGAGCAAAGTTTCATTGTGGAAATCAACTTTTGGATAGATGGATATGAAATACCTTGATTCTAACCTTGGTATGGCTTTAAGAACAGGTCCTCGCAGGGCATGATTTATGTGTTCTGCAAGGATTGGCGTTACATTAGATATCATTGACTTAAGATGGGTGCTAGTGAAAGTGAGGGCTTCATCTAGAATATCTTCTCCCTGAATGGCTAGTTGTGCAGCCTCATACAAACTTAACAGGCCTTGAACATCACCCATCAAGCATGCCTTGAATTTCCCATCATCATATTTGAATTTCTTGAATACATCTGCATGAGTTCAACTAAAATCAAATCAAGGCAAGCTAGATTAAACATACACACATATATGTCTATGTAGCTAGACTGAGTAGAGATGCTTAGTTGCGTACCGCATGAAATCTTAACTCCTGGCCGCCTAAGAAGTCGAAAATGAAGAGAAACAATGTAGAGATCGTGATTATCTTCCTCATCAAGGCCATGATTTAATTTTTCTAGTGCGTCTGTTATCTCCTTTTCGAAATGATACGCTATACCTAAGCGTTGGACGGTGTCAATTAATTGCAGTTTCAGAAATGGCTTATCAGCAGCAGTCGTTATACTTCTCCGCACTTCTCGTTTTAGTGCCTCGTATTGTTCTTGAGTTGCGGCATCCAGTGTCTGCATGCTGCATAAGTGACAGTAATTATTGACAGTTACTATTTTAATGATCCTTTGTCTTAATATCCACGTCTTAGCCAAACTCTACGAGTTCTGTTACAAAGTATCGGATTCATGAGTTTTACATAAACAATGAACACGAACTTGGTAATGATGTTTGAGGTATGTTCATACCTCAAAAGCACGGATCAAGATCCTCTCCTAGTGTTTTTCCCTCTTAGTCTCTCCTAGTCTTTTAAATTTAATAGAGAAAGTTGGTTTACTTGTAAATACAATAAATAAAATTAGTTTAAAATTCAATTTTAGCCACTTATTTTTACTAGGAGAGACTAAGGTGGCGTTTGTTTTTTAACTTAATAATTTAAAGTGACTTAACTTAATTAATTAAGTTAATTAGAGTTGTTTGTTTTTATAACTGTATAGGACTTTTCAGATAATTTTGACTTAATAAAAGAAGCCAATTTTTTTAGCTTTTTGCTGAATAGAAGAATCTGAATTAAGTCAATTAATTTATAATGTAAAAAATATCCCTATTTTATAATTTATTTTTCATACATATTCCAAAACTCACCCATAGACGTTTATTCTACATAATCTCATCTTTACATGAGACAACTTCGAGATGAAATAACAAATCAACTATTTCAATCATTTTGTTAGTTTTTTTTCTTATATTATGTACTATTATTAAGAATTAGTGATAAAATTTAAAATTTATGGTATTTTATATATTATAATTCCAAAATCATTATGTATTCACTTGAATATAGTTTTACTTATAAACATTAAAATATTATGGTATTTAGTGTATTATTTATTTGACATTTAAATTTAATAAGGGTACAAATGTAAAAATATATATTTTTAGATTTTTAAGTTTAAAAAATAAACAACTTAATACTTATTTTCAGAGATTCAGATAAAAAAAATAAATACATTATTTAGATTCAGACATTCAGATCTATTCAGAATTCAGACTAATTCAGATCTATTCAGATTTCAGAAGGAAAAACAAACGCCACCTAAGAGAGAAAAAACACTAGGAGAGGATCCTTATCCCAAAAGCACATGTGAGGAAATAGCTTCCCCATAAACTAGGATGGAAATTTGCTGTGTTACGAATAATTTTTGCTGATGAAACTTGTGGAATAGACATGTTTCCCAAAATATTGAACTTAAAGATTTCTTTTAACTTTTAGCTACAATGGCGTGATGAAAGTATGCATTGCTCTCGAGTCCTTATAGGGGAGCTAGTGGGCTATAAGGGTTAAGGTGGAAAGTATTGGTAATTAAGAGAATTGGGAGTTTACAAGAGAGAACATATATTTTGACTAATCATATGTTTATTAAATGTCTAAAGTTTAATTTTTTTTTATTTTTAGACATTTTTAAAATTTTAATCTTTTTTTATAATTTATATTTGATTATTAGATATTTATATCTTTATAGAAAAACTAAAAATGTTTAACCTTTGTTTAAATGAAAAATTTCTGAAAAAAACTAATTTTTCTCTAAAAAAAACCCATTAAATATATCTATTTCCTATTATCATTTTTTTGTAATAATTTTTTTTTTGGTTTTTTAAGTTAAAAGCTATATTCTTCTAACTGTACTCTTCTTATGAAATGAGTTTTATTAATTTTAAAATACAACTAGGCAAGTCAAATAAAGGATACAATTTTTAAGTCATATATAGACTTAAATTTATTCTACAATCTTTAGTCATGTGATCTACGTGCCATTCCTATATTAGATTTTGATTTTCTTGTTATACATTCCCAATAAATAAATAATATATAAAATTTTGATTTTCTTGCTATATACTTGACTTTCTAAGTAATTATTTTAAAAGATCTATACAAAAATCAAACGTTAAATCTCTTTTTTGGGACACATTACAAGTACGTAGAAGTTAAATGACTTAGCATAAATCATTCTTTCTATTCATTTTTTATTTAGGTTTTTTATTGTCTTTGATCATTACAGTTCTTTTGACATAATCTTTTTACTATATTTGATCACTAAGGTTATTTTAACATAAGTTTTTTACTATCTTCATCATAAGGCTGTTTTAATATAAGTTTAATTTTGAATACATGAAAGTTACAAGTTTAGTTTAACTATTTTACCTTATAAGTTAAAAATACCTAAATAACTACAAAATCATTTTTAAGGATCCACAAAATTTTTAGTACAAAATTCAATGTTTCTAAATGAGTTATCAATACTACCTTATTTGTATGATTAATAATCTAAAAATAAACTAATAAAATTCAATTAGTGCAGCCTAAACTCAACCTTTTTTGCATTGGTTTATTCAAGGGTTAAAACTCGTTTAGCCTCTATATTTTGATATTAGTGCATGTTTGGTATGGCTTATTTTACGAGCATAAGTGCTTATTGAATCATATAAGCTCTTATTATAATTTTTGTTGTTATTTGGTTATTTTTCTAGTAGAGCTTTTAAAGCTTAAATAAGTTATTTTATCTATACTAGCAAAAATTCAAATTTTGAGTTTTTGGGAGTAGAGATTGAAAAGCTTTTTTTTTTTTTTAAATATTAAAATATCTAAAATATCATCTACATATTTGACAATCTTATTTTACTCTTTTCATAACACAACTTTAAGAGCCTTACCTATTAAAGTAATTAACGTAACTTAGGCGGACCCTATATATGTGTGTGTGTGTGTGTGTGTGTGTGTGTGTGTATTCCTAAAATACCCTCCATTTAATTTAAAAATATAATAATTATTAAATGGATTATAATTATACTTATATTATTATTATTATTATTATTATTTTAAATAGATTATTATTATTATTAACAACAATAAAAGGTATTATAATTAATTAATATATTAACAATAATTAATAATAATTTTTATTTAATGAAATTTATTGTTGTTAATACTTTAAATAAAAATTATTATTAATTATTGTTAATATATTAATTAATTATAATACCTTTTATTATTGTTAATAATAACAATAATCCATAAATATAATTATATTTATAATATATTATAAATTTATAATTTATTATTATAATTTATTAATTTATTATAAATAAATATAATTTATTTTAGAACAAAATAAATTATCAATAGCAATATAGCTCATTCTAACAATGATTTCTCTAATTCAAGAAAATAAATTATTTTGATTTTAATTCTTCATTTCAATTTTTTTTATTCTGATTATAATTCATTATGATTTCAGTTAATTTCGATTCCCATTTAGTGAATGCATTATAAAATTGTAAATATTTCATATATTTTTTTCCCATTTCTTCTTCCCTTCTCTCACTCTCTTTCTCTGTGATGAGTTTAATAGTAGCTTTAATTGTCGATAAAGGTTGCTGATAAAGAAAAATTAATAGTGGAGAGGGATGGATTCAAAGGAAATTTATTTTTTATTTTGTTAATTCTTTTGTCATGAAAATATTAATTATTATGAGATGATATTACAAAAAAGATGAATGGTAGTATCCTTGAAAATTTTGTTGATGATGAGTAATAGAATATGAGATGCCATAATTCTTTAAGAGAGGGAAGCTCTTTTTTTAGTACTAATTTAAGTATATTTTTATCTTTTTATTAATATTAGTGTGTTATGATAACTAATGTGTTATCGTGTAAACAGAAACTCTTTAAACACTTACAAAAAAATAATAAATGAAAAAGAGTATAAGGAGATAAATTGAATTTCTATGGTATAGGTAAGTAAAAAGTTTTATAATATTTATGAATAAATTATAAATTAAATTATTATTATTATTCAAAAATTAGTTATTAATAATAATAATTGTTAATTATTATTGTTAACACTTTAAATAAAAATTATTATTAATTATTTTTAATATATTAATTAATTATAATATCTTTTAGTATTGTTAATAATAATAATAATCTATTTAAAATAATAATAATAATAATCTATTTAAAATAATAATAATAATAATCTATTTAAAATAATAATAATAATATAATTATAATCTATTTAATAATTATTATATTTTTAAATTAAATAGAGGGTATTTTAAGAATATAAAAATTATAGAGGTAAATTTGACATTTTAAAAATTTATGAATAAATTTAAAAAATTTCATAATATTTATGAATAAAATATAAATAAAACAGAGTGTAAGGGGTCTCAATGAAATTTGGGAAAAAAAAGCAACAAAAAGACGGGCAGTATATATATATATATATATATATATATATCTGTTATAGGACATGCTACCTTAAATAATAAGTAATCTCTAACTAAAGTTATAAACTTACAACCAATAAAATAATATAAAAAATGAATAATATGTAAGTAGTTATTTGAGGCTAATATTTTATTTTTGTCTTATTGTAAATTACATTAATTTAATTTAGAGAAAACCTAAATAATAATATAAGATAAAATCCTTTAAAATGCTTAATGTGAGACACGATCTGATCATTTTAAAAGACTGTACCTTCCATTATTATATGAGGAAGTACAGCACATGTATCCTTTGAGAAGCGTGGGACACGTTGAGTTTGGCAAAATCCAAAAGGAAAGAAAGACCAAAAATGTTATTTTTTTCTTCGACAGAACCATGCAAATATATTCATATTATCACCGTGTATAAATGAATCATTGACCTAGCTACCTTTTGATCCGAAAAACGTGGGACATGTTGAATTTGTAGACATCAGTATACATGAATTATTGGAGTGATAACATAAAAATATCACTGTAAACAATGAAAAGGTTTTTCTAAGAGTTTACAATGAAATCTATGATAACATAAATGACAAAATACTTGAAAGATCTGAAGATACTATTATGGATTGAGATATATATTTTAGCTAGCTGCTAGAACAAATTCATCCAGCAAGTTACGTTATATCATTACAAATTACGGGTTCAAAGACCATTTTATTGTGAAAAAAGGGAGAATTTTAGATTTGTAGTTAGATGCTTTTCATCTTAATATCTTTTACAAGAAAAGTTATGAAGATGAAATATTATGTGGAAGAATTTTTTTTTTTTAAAAATTTATTAATTATGCGTTATAGATTATTTAAGAAGAAGGAAAGAGAGAAATATAATAATTGAAAAAAAAAAAGAAACAAAAGGGACAAGAAAACTTTTGATGTGAGACATTGAGACGTGCGGGAAAACTTTCAATTAATTTTTATTTTTTTTCTATCCTTAAGATTCGAACTCGAGTCCATGTAATGAATTTATTTATGTTGCGTTTATTTCTAGATAATCGAAATAAATTAGAATTGAGATTGAAATAAAAATGAAGAATCATAATTAGAATAAACCGTTTACGTAAGCTGTAATAATTAAAATTAAAATGAGACTGGGTTGGAATTATATTAATGATTGAATTCTAACGGTGTTCTGTATTTTTGAGCAGAAAGGGCCACAGAGAACATGGCCGGCTTCTGCTACGGCTGAGCCCAAGATTGAAGCTACCACTTCCATGATCGAATTTTGGTGATAAAAGAAATCAGAATCTCAAGAAAATTCAAAATTTTAGCAATGACGCAAATACTTAAATTCTAGCCACCATTGAAATATTGCGTGTTAATTATCATTTTGGTAGTAATCTTGCTTGGTCAATTATTGACTTTGGATTTATTCCAGTGGCGTGCACGGGAGGCACCTACAAAGAAATTTCTTTTAATCTTTAATCAATTAGTTTTGCCCTGCCTGTTGAATTTTTTCGTAAATAATATATCGTGTAATATTTTTCTATGGGTGCTACGTTGCCGTCCTGGAAGTCAATTCCTTACACGTGTCAAATACAACCCAACTTTTTTGTTTAATACCTCCAAAGGTGAAGTTGCCCAGAAATTTTTACAAGAATTTTATAATTTTTTTCTTATCCAAGCAAGCAATCACCTAGCATTTTACTTTTTTAATATTTCTTTCCTTGGCTATCTTGTCTCGGCGGCACCTCCCCATGAGAAATGAGATTTTAGTTGTTAATGTTAAATCAATAATTCGATATGCAACTGCAAGTTAAGTCAATGGTTTCAAAGAAATTTGAAACTCGGATTCATATGATATTACCGTTGCTTCATATTCTGAGTAACTTCAAGATTAATTTTGTTATAGACTTCAATAGAAGATAAGCCTCTATCACCAACGAAATGAGCAGCTTTCAGAGACAGAGATTCAGGTAGAGAAAATTTACGTATAAACAGAGCAACGGCAGAGCAAGTAGCCCAACAAATTATACTAAAGGAAATAATAGTAGAAAATCCGCATTTTAACTTGTATTTTACTGTCAATTTTTCAATGAACATACAATCCATAGAGGGTTGCAACAATTTCTACAGATAAAGTCTTTTATTATAATTGTTTCCCTGACCTGCAACAACGATTCTGCATGATGCTTGGTGATACGATTCAGGCATTTACATGATGCATCACTAAAGCTTCAATTGAGAAGAGATACAACTATGTAACTTGCACTGAACTTTTATTGTAGAGTTACGCTGTCTCTCGCCATCATCTGTCCTCTGTTCTTCTATCCTCGAAACAGCGAGAAAAGCCCCATTAGCGACGAGTATTTGGCATAGATAAATGTTTAATGCTTCTATACAGAAGTTTGAAAACAAAATTAAATCTTCAAATGTTTGTGGCGGGGCCGCATCATTGATCTAGGAAATTCAGCAATCAGCAATCGGAAAAATAAATCAATATGAAGTTGAAAGGCAATGCGTATTCGAGTCAGGACATTTTTCTTACCTATTTATTGACTGTGTTTTCTTGTCAGCATTGTTAAGTGTCTACATGGGTGGTTAATAATCCTTCAAGACATCTTCCTGAGAGATCAACCACTCTAAGAATGACTCTTTTCTCCTCAAGTTGATTAGGTAGATAGTTTGAATGGCACCTCGTTGGGCCGATGCATATGCTGAACTTTCTCAATCTTTTCAGCCGGTCAACATCTAAAGCGGCAAAGTGATCAACCTTGCCCAGCCTTATGGAAGAACCGATAGTCGTTCCAGTGACAGTGTCTCATCGAGTGCTGCTTTCCCTTTTGTGACCTTACAGTTTGCTTCCCATTTATATCCACTCAAAGACTTGTCCAAGGCCTCAAGACGAGACAACCCATATATAGCTCCAGCTTGAATGAATGCTTTCAAGATGATGGGAACCTGAGGCTGCAACTCGCCTGCATGAAGCCGGAATCGCTAGTAATCGCCGGTCAGCCATACGGCGGTGAATTCGTTCCCGGGCCTTGTACACACCGCCCGTCACACTATGGGTGCTTAATTCACCCATATCTCTTGGCAGTTCACTGCCAGAGAGATCAAGCAATTGGAGCTTTTGAAGAGCTCTAAGTGGGGATAGCTTTTCTAGGGAATAACAATTTCTCAAAAACAAAGAACGGAGTTCCTCTAGATCGAGCAAAGGCGGCAAGAAAGTTATCTAACTTCTCAAAAGAAGTTATCCGGGATTTTCTTCAGGGGATTACCTTGGAGGAGCAACACAGTCAGCTCAGAACATCCAATCAATTGACTAGGCAACCTGGTAATCTTGTTGTTCATAAGTGAAATCCCTGTGAAAGATTTCTGAAACTTTTGCGGCATTTCATCCAATGAAATATACCAGATTGACAGAAAGAAAAATCCTCTCTCCTTTGATATCCTTATAGCCACATCGCTCACAATAGAATGCATCCTCACAGTCTCACTGCACTCACCCTCCTCTAACAAGCAAGAGTCCTTCAATTTTTCAACAAAAGCAATCCGTCTATTGAAACATTCCTCCAGAGTTTGGTTTTCATCTATTATTCCATCAGCTATCCAGCGTTAAATAAGTTCACATGTTCCGATAGAATAGTTTTCTGGATATAAAGAACAATATAAAAAGCACCACTGAAGAAACTTACTCGGCAAGGATAGCAACTCTACTTTAATGGCCGATAAACATCCTTCTCGATGCTTTCAAACTGGGGTGCCGAGAGCTGCAATTCGTAGAGTGCATTCTTCCACAGCTCTTTCATCCTTTTGTTCCTCATGGACTTCCCCACAGTTGTAATAGCTAACGGCAAACCACCACATTTCCTAGCAATTGTTCTTGCCATTGGATTCATATTTTCTGACCGGACGACATCTCCTGCATATTCAGCAAACAAATTCCAAGCTGCTTCTTCATTTAAAAAATTCACCTTGACATCCTCATCAGTCATCATATTTCTACCCACATCAAGAGATCGAGTTGTCAGAAGGATCTTACACCCTAACCCGTGTATTAGGACACTTTCCGTCAGTTTCGGCTAATCTAATATCTTCTTCAATTTCATTTTTCCTTTTCTGTGAGTTCTTCTAGTTCTTTCTGAAGAGCTTTGATGTTACCGTGAAATTTTCGAACGACGGCAATTTTCTAGCAGAAGAAGACTGTAATGAACTTACTAAGTTCAAGAGATCCACTGTTAAGTGTTTTGCAGCTAACATGCTGACAAAACAAAAGCGGATAAAATGAGAAACTTGACAAGCAACAAGAACAAGATCAGTCAAACACACTCTGTCATTAATAAGACAATAGTCCAATAGAGGAAATTGCCATCCATATTCTTATATTGGCTTTAGCATTATCTCTCTGCCGCTTGGTTTTTGTCTACCGTGCAACGAATAGAAACTTTAACAAATTCATCGAACTTGGAGCAACCAAAATCTTCTGGGAACTCCAAGCATTGGCGATGCTATGACAATTTAAATCAATAATACATGAGTTAAGGCCATAGTTGTTCCATATTGATTGAGAATGTATATTAGGTTAAATAGGGTTGCGCGACCCTCAATTCTTGAGCTGGCTCTAATCCAATAAGTGGAAAAAAGCAATTTGATTCATCTTTTTTTTTTTTTTTTTAAGTTGTCAGACTATTAAACTTTTAATTAGCGGATATTCGCAATTTTTGTTTTTGTTGGATTATTTATTCACATATTACAAGTTAGAGGGCATGGGTTCATCTTGATCTAATTTTTTTGAAGCATCTAAAGTTATTGTGACGCATGGCATTTAAATCATTCTAAGAACAAGAATTATTATATCTGTAAATTTTTTTTTATCATGCACCAACAAATTAATATATAATAATAAGGTTAAAAAACGGCCTCCTCTAAATGTGAAAATAAAATACTTTGGAGGCGGTAAACTCGCACCAATAAATAATTAATATATAAACAGACAATGAATATTATTTAGATCGGGGCAAAAGCCAATGAATATTTAATTGTTATTATATGATATATAATTAATATTATTATTATATAAACAGACAATGGATATTATTCTTATTTAATTATTTACATTCCAACTAGATTTGTAATTACTTGTTTCATCTGTATGAATAAAGCGTAATGAAAGGCCTAATATTTTTTTCATTTACTATTATACCCTTCTTGATACGTTGGTATGAAATTATTGTTAATTTAGCAAAAAAATAAAAAACAAAGAACAACTAAAATAAATAATTAAGTAATTAATAAATAAAAAGCACAATAAATGTCATAAATCGATAATTTTTTGAATTTAATCCTTTAAACAAAGATTGCTAATTCCATGATTATATGACTAAATTTCAATTGGGAGATTGTCAATTTTCCTCTATTGAAATTAATATTTACCACTTATCCTTTATTATTTTCATAATAGTTAATAACCCTATTGTACTATAGTTTTACAGTATTATCTTTATTTTCAAATACACTTTTATTCCTAAATTAAATAAATCATATAAATAGAAAATAAAATAAAAAATTTAAGTATTAAAAATAAGAAATATGTGTTTTGATGTGAATAAAAAGTTAATGATAAGATATTTTTCTTGTACCTTTTATTATTTTATATATTTATTATAAGAAATGTTTATAAAATAGTAAAAATATTAGAAGAAAAATATTTTATTATTAATTTTTTAACTAAAAGGACAAAAATTTGAAAACATATTAGTTGGCGACGCATTTTCTAGCTACGCATCAGTAGCTAGCTAAATAGCCAGCACGAACTTCATTTATTACAACTGCCCAAGTCTACCCGATGGAAAATCAATAACATGACGTTAATCTTCAGAGCTTAAGGGGGTCTGTTAGCAGCAAGGCAACTTGTTGTTTCATCATTGATGAATGGGTGAAGCGATCATGACCATCGTCGTACATAAAATGGCCCGAACGTGCGAAATAAAGAAACCGCTGAAGCATAGGTAACGGGACAGTCGTTGGGTTGAGAAGCTCCTCATTTATATCTTTCCAGCTGTTAGCAACTTCTAACAACAACTCTTTAATTGCCTCTTCCTCGGACACGCCATGTTGATTCTTGTAGCACTCAACAGCTGAGGGAATGTGTTCTCTCTTTTGCTCAAACTACATCACAGATGCATATTAATCGCTTGAGAAAACTAAAAAAAAAATCATTAGTTAGCTGATTTTCTTTCTTTTTTTCATTTCTTTCTTGGGCATATTTGTTATGTTATGTTATATTATGTGTTACAAAGGGTCGAGAAGAAATGATTTTCAACAAACTTTATTTAACTATAACTCTTAAGTTTGAATCTCGAGAAAGTAGGTATTAAAAAATTGATCCTACCTCTCTTCATTTAGAATAGATTAATAAATCATGCATTATGGTGAGGCGCCTTAAGATACGTTACAAAATTTCTCATCGGGATTAATGGTGAATATAGTCTTTTTGAATTGAAGTATAATGTCGAATGAAGAGTATTATTTACCTTATGGCTTCCTATGTCATCCATGAACCTGCCAATGATTTCCGTCGCTTTGACACTCTTAGGTTTTTTAAGAACGCATTCAAAATCGTCCGTAGTTGCAATAAAATCACCCAAATCAATGAAGGAAGCTACCGCTATCGGAAAAATACCGATACTATTTAATGCAACTGATTTATATTCATCCAAGCTCGGAACATAACCTTTATTCAACCATTTGGCTTGGGTAAAATACAACATAATTAATTCTTGCATCTGGGCAACATAACCCAAGTCAATAATATTCACCTTGCAAAATCATATAAAATGAAATTGATTATTAATAAAGTAATTGCTTACCGTCTGTTTTGCATATGATATGCCGTACGATCTTCCTTCCTTTGCCAATTCTTCCTCAGCTTCTCTATAAGTATCTAAGAGTGTCTTGAAAATAAATTTCATGTATTCTGGCAATGCATCTATGAGGCCAATGTCCCATCTGAAAAGTCAAATATAACCGTTATATTAACACGTTCTCAAGAAAATACATAAGCGATACAATTAATTTATTTCTAATAAAAATATATTACGAATTAAATATCCAATCAAGGAATTATATTATAGGATTATTATTGTTTCACTACTTCAATAATTGTAAAATATCAAATTACTATAAGAAATATTGTTTTCTATCATTTTACTACTTTGACTTTATAAATCTTTCATTTTACTATTTTTCCATTAAAACCATCAGTTGATTAGCAAAACATCAATTTTACCTTTTACAGTAAAATACACAAATAGAGGTTTCAAATAGTACATAAAACAATTGTTGGTATGCTCTTTGATTATAAAATAAGAGTTTTAGCCATGAATTTATGAATAACCCTAAATTTATTATAATTATAAAAATAGTTTATTGACAAAAATACACTTGGATATTTTTCTTAAAAAACCACACAATCGATTCTAAAAGACACACTTAAAGCTTATTTTCAAAATCAATGCTTCCATATTTAAGCTTTTTTTCTTTTAGAATAGATTGTGCCTTCTTTTACCAAAAATTTTCTGGAGTATTTTTGTCAATTCACTACTGTTATAGTTATAATAAATTAAGGGTTATTCATAAATTCATGGTTAAAACTATTTTTTTAACAATTCATGTTTAAAGCTGTTATTCATAATTTTATGATACCTCTATTATGTATTTTATCATAAAGGGTAAATTTGGTATTTTATTAGTCAACTAATGATTCTAATGGAAAAGTAATAAAATAAAAGGTTTTACAAAGTTATAGTAAAAAAATGATAGAGAATAATACTTCTTATATTCATTTGATATTTTATAATTCTTAAAGTAATGAAATGATAATAACCCTTTAGTATATATGCAGGGGTCTTACTAAGTTACATCATTTGTAACTTATAGCAACACAAATAGTCACCCATAATGTCCCCATTATTTGGGTTGTTGTAACGTATAGAATATATATAATGCAACTTAATAACTGTCGTATTTAGGGATGTATATGGTTTTATAACCTTGTGACTACTTCCGTAAAAAGTGTGAGCTCTTCAAAAGTACCATAAGCATCATATGTATCATCTACTACGGTTATTAAGCATATTACTTTGGTTGCAAAAATTCTACTTGATGCCAATTTGGGCTCGTGGGACACTGCCAGCAACATCCAGAAATACATCTCTACTATTCTATCTCTTGCATAAGGCACCTTTTGAGGGAAGCCTAAATCATTCCACCACCTGAAAATTCAATTTTAAATCTAAATTAGATAGTTATTTTGCTACATTATAAAGTTGTTACTATGACTTCATCATTTATGGATGTAGCAAGGGAATTATGAAAACTTTAGGGATAAGTGGTAAAAGTTAAAAATAAAAAAAGAAAGTGGAAATCTTCCATATTAAATCTGAAAATTTTATTTCGTTAAAAAAAAAAAAAGAGAGTGAGAGAGAGAAATTAACATAATTTATTTTTTTTGTTTTGTATTTTGATCTAACCAATAAATGTATACCTCATCTATTTGTAAAAAAAATTATAACCGTATCATTACTCTTTCATTATATACAATATCCTCCAAACGCTGGATTTTTTTTTTTATTATTGTTATCTGCAGCAAGCACATAATACACAAAAACTACAACCACTACCACTATTGACAAATCTAGAATATGTATTTGAAATTTTATTGCAAACTAAAAATCTCGGTTTGGTTGTTAATAAATAAATAATAATAACTATTATAAGATATTTTGCCTCGTTCCTTTGATTATAAAATAAGGGGGTAACTGGTAAAATATGATTTCTTCTTCTAAGAAAAGTGACAATCTCCCATTTTAAAACAACACGAAAACTAGGCTTTTTCTCATTGAAAGAATATATATGAAGTTACCTGGTCATGCTACTTGCTTCCTTCTTGTGTGCTGCTTGTAATATACTAAAGTCTAACTTTGCAAACTTGAGCAAAGTTTCATCGTGCAAAACATCTCTTGAATAGATATCCAAAAAATACCTTGCCTCTAACCTTGCTGCGGCTTTACGGAGAGGAAGTTTCAGAGAATGACGTATTTGTTCAGCAAGATTCGGGTTTACATGAGAATGATCAGGTATAGATATTATTGACTTAAGCTGAGTGGTAGTGAAAACAATGGCTTCATCTAAAATGTCTTCTCCCCGAATTGCTAGGTACGCTGCCTCGTACAAGCTCAACATGCCTCGTATATCGTTGATCAATGATTCCTTGAATTTACCTTCATCATCTTTGAACTTCTCAAACACATCTGATGACCATATTCAAAATAATTAAAGGCGAGCTAGTCTCGATTAGTGTACATGCTTAGATTTAGTTAGATAATTAACAATTATAATCTTGTAATTAACATAAATAGTTTAATTAAAAAAATGAAAAACTATTACATACCACATGAAATCTTAACTCCTTGCTGTCTAAGAAGTCGAAAACGAAGAGAAACAGTGTATAGATCATCACCGTCAAGATCACGAGATACCTTTCCCAATTCATCTTCAATCTCTTTTTCAAAATGATAAGCAACGCCTAATCGTTGTACTGCATCAATCATGTACAGTTTAAGGACAAGCTTATTGGCAGTAGTGGTTATCATCCTCCTGACCTCTTGCTTCAGTGCTGCGTGCTGTTCTTGAGTTGCAGCATCAATTGTCTGCAAACACACCAAATTACTTAATATTAATATGTTACATTTGTCTAACAAACAATTATATATGACATATGATTGCACATCGATCGATTGGGCATGCTTCTCTGATAATTAATGAGGTATTTTGATTTTGAAATTGTTTAATTACCTCGACATCGGAAGTGGATTTCAGGAAATGGCTTCCCCATAAAGTAGGATGAAAATCTGCAATGGGACGAACAGTTTCTTCAGTTGAACTGGAAACTGCTGCTGGAAGTGGAATAGACATATCTTTCTTTTTGTTTCAGACAAACCAAATACAACTTTGTAGTTTGTTTTTAAGAGGAGAAGTTGCAGAAACCTCAAGACACAAATGCTCTATATATAGAGGCCCCAAGGGGGTAGTTAAGTTAATTGGTAGTGTAATCTGTCCGCTTCTCACTTGAGTTTGAACCTTAAAAGTGAAGAGGTGGATAAAAATTGATTTGGGCCTACCATTCTCTTTTTTTTTTTTTTTTTAAAAAAAAAAAAACTCTATATATAGAGTGAGAAAAGATTAGATGGTGGGACACTTTGTTGGTATTTTTTCATGTGCTTAATATTGATCCTACGTTGGAATCATTACATTTAATATTAAAAAAGTCAAGATCCATTATTAAAGCATGTGATAAAATATTGTTAGCCCGTTCCAGGACCTCAACATATTAAGAGGATGTGACCATTCTACATAAGTTTTTAAATTTTTAATTTTTTTTTTAAAATAATGATAGAGTGGTCACTCTAATCATATTTCTAAATCTACATAACAATAAATATATAAAAGTTGAACTAGTTATTGTATTAAATTTTTAACTTAATCACAAACTGGCCACAAAAGTTTATCTTGATGAGATAGAGGTGGGGTTCATTCATGATAAAGCATATCGTTTTTCAGCTTTATTATGCATCTTGCAGATCATGATATTGTACGAACATTAATTAACTACTCTGAGTATCGACGGCAAATTATTTTGAAAACCTATCTCTCTTTTAATTTCACAATAATAATATTCCAAGACGGCCATAATTATTTAGCTTACATTTATTTTAATTACTCCTACCAAGCAAGATATTTCAGTTATTTTAACTAAAATAATAAATATATTTTAGTTATTCTTAAAGCCAAAGTCTATTTCCCGTTAGTAAATGATCCAAACATTTTATTGGGGGCTGTTTCTAATAACTCCAATGATATCATAAATATAAAAATTTACTTTCCACAGGACTTATCTCAAATAAGTTCTCTAATTCATTTGGAAGATGAAATTGAAAAAAAAAAACTGAATCACTGGGGGCTTAATTAAAATATTTTACTCAGAGTTCCAATGATATTTAAGGGAATATGATTTTTATCAGAATTTCTTCTATTAACCAATTTTTCAAAAATTCTATTTCAGATAAATTAATATCATTATAAGTGCATTTATCAAATTTCACGATTCTAATCCTTAAAATACTTGGACCACTAGGGATCTTGAAAAAATTGTATATGAACCATATTTTTAGCTATTATTAATAATGTTAATATAATATACTTTTTAAGAATCGATTGGATTACTAACCAACAAGGGCTTCAATCCCTGGTGTTCCCTTCGAGGGTCTGCCAATGGTAAGAAGTGGTAGCAGCTATCAACAATAACAAGCAAATTTTTTTAATAAAAATAATCATTTACTATTCTTTTTAATTGTACTTCTATAACTTCTACTATACTAATAATGGGATTACAGTACAAATTCTTCTTTATATAATATTAGAGGCTAATAATATCAAGAATCTTAATAATCTTAACTTATAGTAGTAGCTTCATATCTATCCCTTTAACAAGTGAGTATCTAAAATAATAACTAACGAGATGATAAAACAAAAATCAAGATAAATAAAAATGTAGAGGGAGATGTCTAAAACTTACCCTCCAAATTTAAAATAAAATGAAATTAAAATTGTTTTCCGATCTTCTAATTAAAAATTCAAACCCTTGTCCCAAATTCAAGTTCAAGCCATTGTTCCTTGTTCTCTTTCTCTTGTTTTTTTGCTATTTTCAATAAGTCAGCCGCTGCTTGCTTTTCTTTTTCTTTAAATTCACGTGATTTCCAAACCTAATTTAAAGATAAATATCAATTAGCCCGACAAACTTTCTTTAATTATTTAAATGTCTAAACTAATAAAACTTTAAGTTTAGACAACCCATATGAGATGGATCCAATAATATTATACTTAGATATAACAAAAGATTTGCGGACAAATTCCAAAAATATATAGAGATATTTCTATTAATCCTTCTCGTTATTTTTAATTTTTTTAGAGAAAATTAATGAAAAAGGTGCAAGAAAGAAAAAGTTGTTATTGCTAAAATCTCACTATCCTTATGCGTAAGGAGGACTTGTGTGAGATCAGTGCCAGGTCAGCCCACTAGCCAGTGCTTGGTAGGAAAGTGAGTCGTAAAATGGAATTAAAGCCGGACTCACTAAATTTGACATTAAAAACTCAACTTCATTCAATAGAAGATTGTCTTTACTGAAATTTTAAAAAAGATCTTTTAAATTGAATTCCCATAATTTTATAGAGGTTCGAATTATTTTTTGCATAAGAGTGACTCTAGCCACTCGCTCAAGGGCGAATAGTTTTATTAATGTTTTATCTTATTATTTTTAATTTTGGTAATTCAATTTAATACTCAATTATTTTGATAAGACATATTCCATTTCGATAATATAATTAAAAAATTATTGATATTTACAATCAGATAACTACTAAAATTATTAATTTATATTAAATTTTTTGAAAATTATCTAAATTGTATAATTTTACTAATATTTAAAAAAAATTTACTCTACTCATTTAATCTCATAGAAAGAGTGCATACTGTTTTCACTTAATTGTTCTTAATTGAGGGAGAAATTGAGTATTCATATTTTAAAATCATTTTCACTATTATTCAAGAGATGTTTACTGTATTTATATTTTGTCACTACCTCCGCTAAATTATTCTTAATTAAAGAAGAAATTGAGTCTCCATGTTTCAAAATAGAGATAGTAACAACCACTCAACTCTTGGCGAAAGGCCAAATGGGTAGATTTATTGATTTGTTGCTATTTACCATTCAATTTAATTTAATTTTCTCCCACCCGTTTTTAGTGTTTGTAATTTACCTTTTTACAGTTTTCATAATACCCTATTATTCTTCCAAATTAAAGAATTAAAACACTCTGTATTATCTGTTTGAATGATGAGAAAATACAGTAGAAAATTTTATTGATTCTGGAAAACTATATTACATTCTTTGATTACACACTTATATACAGCTGTGTGTGGAAGCTTCTAATGCAACAAACTTGTGTGCATTTCTAGCTAATCATAACAGATTGCTAACTACTAGATTTGGCGGGAAATTAATCAGCTCATGTAACTAACTTGTTGACTCAGCACTAGCTGCTCAGCACTATTCTTAACATGCCCCCATAAGCTCAAGGTCTGGGACAGACATTGAGCTTAGTTCTCATGTAAGCAAAATGATCAAAACTCAGAGGTTTAGTCAGTACATCAGCCAACTGCTCAGAGCTGGATACATGTTCAACAATAACTTCCTTGGCAGCAATATGATCCTTGACAAAATGGAGATCAAGCTCAATGTGTTTGGTTCGAGAATGGTATTTAGGATTGCTGGCTAATGCTTCTGCACTTCTGTTATCACAATGCAAAACAGGAAAGTCACATAGTTGCACTTTTAGTTCCCTCAAGAGATAAGTGATCCACAAAACTTCAGATGTTGCCAAAGCAAGAGATCTATACTCTGATTCAGCAGTTGATCTAGAAACAATGTGATGTTTCTTAGATGACCATGACACAAGATTAGAGCCAAGATAAACACAATATCCCCCAACTGATCTCCTGTCATCTGGGTCAGAACCCCAATCTGCATCTGAATAAGCTTTCAAAGTGAGAGACCCTGTGTTGTAAAACTGAAGTCCATAATGAGCTGTAGACTGCAGATACCTCAACACCCTTTTGCAAGCTTGCCAATGCAAATTTGTTGGAGCAGCCAAAAATTGACTTAACTTATTTACAGTGAAAGCAATATCTGGTCCGGTTAATGTGACATATTGAAGAGAGCCAACAACACTTCTATAGAGAGAAGGATTGTCAAACACAGTGCCTTTGTCCTTCTGCAATTTGTCAGCAACCCTGATAGGTGTATTACAGCCTTTGCTATGGAGCATGTTTGCTTTCTTTAGAATGTCACCAACATATTTAGTCTGAGATAAATGTAAGCCATGAGTAGAAGGAGTCACTTCCAGACCTAAGAAATAATTGAACTCCCCTAGGTCTTTAAGAGCAAATTCAGAACCAAGCTGACTTATAATCTTTTCTATCTCAACATTGCTGGAACCTGTGATAAGAATATCATCTACATAGATGAGTACAACCAGGATAGCATTCTCAATATGTTTAAAGAATAGAGATGTATCTGACTTAGAGGAATGAAAACCCCATTGAACCAGAGATCCTTTTAACCTTTCATACCAAGCTCTAGGAGCCTGTTTAAGGCCATACAGAGCTTTATTCAGCTTGCAAACATAGTTTGGAAATTGAAGATTAACAAAACCTTCGGTACTCAGAAAATGAAGATATTAGTGAGCATAATTACATTGATGAAAGTGATGCTGATTACAAATTATTACAAATGGTACAAACTGGAGTTGCATTATCTGTCAATCATTTTATTAAGCATAGTTTAAAGGAACCATGTAGAACACCCCATCATTTAGGCCATTCTTTTGTATTAGAGGTGCTAAATGGACATAAAGATAGATGTCACCAACAATTTAGAATGGAAAAACATATATTTATGAAATTATGTCAAGTTTTGAATGAATCATATGGTTTTTAGAGAGGCAAATATATATATATAATTGAGTTAGTAGCTATGCTTTTTATTACATTAGGCCATGCATTTAGGAATCAAATGTTTCAAGAAAGATTTCAACATTCAGGTGAAACCATATCGAGGAGGTTTGGAATAGTGCTAGATGCTGTTTGTCATATGGCCATTGATTTTATGAAATCATCTAATCCACAATTTAAAGAAATTCCCCAAAAAATTAAGAATAATGAACGATATTGACCATATTTTAAAGATTGTATTTGGGCAATTGATGGGATACATATACCAATTATAGTGCCTACGTCGAAACAAATACCATATATTGGAAGAAAAGGGATTCCTACCCAAAATGTGATGGCTGCATGTGATTTTAATATGTGTTTTACATTTGCATGGGTTGGATGGGAAGGGACTTCCCATGATACGCGTATATTTTTAGAGGTCTTGCATAGAGAGAATTTGCACTTTCCTCATCCACCTACAGGTTAGTTATAATTTATTATTTATGATATATTTCTATGTAAGTTTGTTTAATTTTTTTCAATTATAGAATTGCTATTTTGCAGGTAAGTATTACTTAGTAGATGTTGGATATCCTCATAAGATGGGCTATTTAGGTCCTTATAAAGGTGAACGATATCATCTTCCAGATTTTCGACGTGGAAGTCAACTAAGAGGAAGAAAAGAAATATTTAAGCATACCTACTCTTCCTTGAGATGCACAATTGAGAGGACTTTTGGTGTTTGGAAAAATAGATGGAAAATTTTTAGCCAAATGCCTAGTTTTCCTTTTAGTAAGCAAGTGAAAATTGTGATTGCTTCAATGGTTCTTCACAATTTTATAAGAAAATATGAAGATAATGACCAAAAATTTCAACCTTTTGATAATGATGAGGAATTGCTTCCAACAACTGAAAGTGAGAATCAGAGGGAAGAGAACAATGAAGAACAAATTACAAGTTCATCCAACATACGTGAAATGGACCAAGAACGTGATCATTTTTGCGACACTTCTCATGTTCCGTTAACATTTCAGTTATATTATTGATTATCATTTTAATTTGGATAGTTTTATTTGTTTGGGAGAACATACCAATGATATAATTTTTAATTTTGAACATTGAAGAAATGATTGAACTGATTTTTTCTTATTAATTTATAGCTTAGATGCATTTTATTACAAATTATATAATTATAAATACATATCCTTTTTGGTAATTTAATTACACAAAAGCACTTTTAGTTTTACACAACTAAATAATCTAATGGTTCAAAAGAACTTTTTTAATTGACAACCAAACACCTAATGGCTTCTTGTCAAAAGCTCTATTGGTAAAAGTTCTACTCCTATAAGCTATATTTAATAAGCTTTACCAAACGGAGCCTAAATCAAAGAAAAAGGGCCAAAGAGTAATTATATACACCCTGAAATTGGACACCAAACTGGCCCCCTAAAAAGGTTATATCGTTGCTTTAAAAAAAATTAAGTAAAAGTCATTACTCATTATTCAAAAGAAAATAAGTAAAAATATTTAGCCTTTCTGGGATCCATTCACAACTATTGTAAGAATCACTTTCCAAGGTAACATTTAAGCACCTAAACAGATTTTGATGAACATGCAATTCATAGTTAGATGCAACGGAAAGACAACGTCAGCTTCTTGTTGAGGTCTTCCAAAAACTGAACTTATGTATGAAGTGTAAACTACATTTCCACACGTCTTTTATAATAATACATTATAAATGATGCGTTCCGATATGATTCAAGCATTTCCATGATGCATAACATGAAATAATGGCAAAGATCTTGGCTCGTCATTGGCTTAATTGAGAAGCTTCTTGATCTTGGTTCGTAATCCACATGATCCTTGATCATATCCTAATGCGATCCTCACGATTTCTAATAGTCCCTTTACGAATTAATCATATATGTATGATGAACTCACATACGCACAAACAAGGGCGGAATTAGGATTTTGATTTGGGGTTGCCGTAATGCATATAAAAAATTATTGAAGTAAAATGAAATAAATGCTATTCAAATCTTAAACTAATGAAAATACATTATAATATGTATTACACTATCTAATTCAATCATATATAAAAAATGAATTTATACTTGAAATTAGTAATTATAATTAATAAATTAACAATTAATGCACAAATCTTAATACTAAAGTAAAAGAGATGTTTCGTAAATTAACACATAACAAATTATACTTAAAAATATAAATTAAAAGTTCATAATAGAAGATTTCTTATTAAATAATATGAATTTAAAGAGGTAAATACAAATAATATAAACTTGAAAAGAAAAGAAGGTAAAGAAAGCAAATAGCGAAAGCAACCTTGAATGTTGACCAAGTAAACCTTGGATCCTTGGTTTTAAGGAAGCACATACGGTATATAAACATGCTGCACATGCTTAGCACGTGTGAATAAAATTTAGTCAGCTGAATTAGTTAAGAGTTAAAGCTAGTTAAGCATACTGATATTATGTTTTAGTTTTTTCTCTCTTCTATTAGCTGAAATGAGCTGAGTATAAATAGTGCATTTGTAATCACTCTTAGTTGAGTAATAAAATTTAAAATCCAAAATCTTCTTTGAAGTTTTCTTAGTGAATAAAGTGTATTTTCTTAGTAGCCAAACAAATTGATCAATGCAATTTAAGCTTTCAAGCATGGTATCAGAGCCTAATAGAGCTAGTTCTAGTAATTTGCAATCAGTTCTTCGTAATTCAACAATAAACAACACAAATCAACACACTTAAATCAATTTTTTTTAACTAATCCAATCAAGTTGAATCGATCCAACTACTTGCTTTGGCATTCATAGGTTCTAGCTTTAATTAGAGGGAATTGCTTGGAAGATTTCATCATTAGAACCCAATCAGCACCTAATGAACATCTTTTATTGGCTGGAGTAGATGGATCTACACAACAAATTGATAATCCTGAATATCAAATCTAGAGATCACTGAATCAAACTCTTCTTGATTGGCTATTGTCATCAATAAGTGAAGGTATTTTAAGCCTTGTTACCAATTGTGGTAGTTCATTTGATGTATGGAGAACCTTAGAAAAGAAATTTGGAGTTCAATTTGAGGTTAGAGTTCTTCAACTCAGATATAAACTGAATACTCTTAAAAAAAGGACCTTAGTGCTGAAGATTATTGTATCAAAATGAAGGCAATAGTTAGTAAACTTGCTAGCGCTGGCAATCCAATAACAGAAAAGGATCTTATGTTAACTAAGGGTGTTCAAAATCTAATTTAATCCACTCAATCCGTCTGATTCGTAAAAATCTAATCTTTGGATTGGTGGATTGGATTGGATTGAAAATTTGAAATTCCACAAACAATGGATTGGATATGGATTTACCTCTGTAAATCCACAAAAATCTGTGAATCTGCAAAAAAATAAAAATATTTATTTAATTAAAAAATTAAACTTATAAATATAGCATTAGTACTTACTAATAAATAAATAAGTTAAAATATAGTTACATTAACACCATATTATATCTTATATGATAATAATATAAAATAAAAAATAATTAAATAAAAAAAATATAGCTTCCTAAATAGTTAATTTTCACATACTGATTTAAACAAATGTGATTTTTTCTTTTTGATGTGTTATACTTTAAAACTTTGAATGTATTTTCTAGTTTTATTCAAACAATTAATTTATTTAAATCTTATTTAATTTTGAATTTGATCGGTAATAAATTTATTTTTATATTAATTTTTTTTATTTAGTTAGTTCATAGATTCGAAATAATTAAAAATTTTTAAATCACAAAATGGTGGATTAGATGTGGATTGAGTTAAATCTGCATCTGATCTGCAGACGTATGGATTGGATTTGAATTGAGTTTCACCGATCTATATATTAGATTGAATTAAAAATTTGTAATCTGTAAAATCGTGAATCAGATATGGATTAATGTCCAATCCGCCAAATTTGATCCATGAATACCCTAATGTTAACCTTTCTAAATGGATTAGGACTAGGATTTCGTGATGTTGCTACATTTAAAATTGCTTCACAGATGGAGTTTGATGATGCTTATGCACTTTACGCACTCATAAAACTAGATTAAATCAAGAACAGGTTGATAAGAGTGTAATCAATGCCAACTATGCATATACTAATGCATATTATCCTAAGGCTTATTATGCACAACCTAGTGGGAACTTTAAGAGAGTGGAATATTTTGGTGGTAGAAATATTTTCTAAGGAAACATGAATTACTCTCCGAGAATGTTTAATGGAGGTTTTAGAAATGGCTATGGTAGAGGATACTCTTTGGGTAATAATTCTACTGGCTCTATTTGTTTTAGTTCTTTTCTAATACCAAGAAATCCATCTCTTTTTGTTAAGAGTGGATTTGCTAACTTGAATGGATCATAAGGAACTCCCAACAATATAAGAGATATGATATGTCAGATTTGTTTTAAGATTGGACACACTACTGATATTTGTTGGCACAGATTTGTTAAAGACTATGTGTTTGTACCAAGTGGTTTTGGCAAAGGCAAAGAAACAAAAGCAACATATTTTTCAAATTTTGATGGCTTTGTTTTTAATCTAAACTTTGATGGTTATGAAAAATGTAATTATATGCCATGAGCTTATAATTTTGTGTATAGCAATAACTATTACTCTAGTATTGATGCATACACTCTTAGAACAACCTTTATGGCTAATTTTGAAGGGATTGCTGATGATGGATGGTATTTGGATAGTGGAGCAACTCATCTTTTGGCCAATAATATGGAAAACTTACAGATCAATGAAGAATTTGAAGGTATTAATCTATTTATTATTGGCAATGGTCAAGGTTTAACTATCACTCATGTTGGACATGCATTTTTGTCATTTAGAGCTTTAAATTCCTAATTTACACATACTAAATTAGCATTGAACGATATCCTATTTATTCTTTCAATTACCAAAAATCTGTTAAGCATTTTAAAACTTACATTTGATAATTTTATATTTGTTGAATTTTTTGGAAAGGTTTGTTTTATGAAGGACATAAAGGGCCAAATTCTTCTGCAGGGCCTTGCTGAAAAGGTCTTTACAAGTTGCTGTTGAATTTTAATCTTCTTTCTCTATCACCTATATTTCATCCTTATAACTCCCAGCTAAATAAACCTATCTCTATGTCGTCTATCTGTCAAATTGATGACCTTGCTAAAGCTTATTATCATTCTGTTTGCACAGAAAGTTTGGTCATCCAAGCTCAATGATATTGATGCATTTGCTCAAATCTTAGAAACAATTTAAGATCTTTAAAAAAGATATCTTGTCTTTCACAAACTTGCTGTGTGAGGCATGTCAATTAGGCAAAGTTCACAAATTACATTTTTCAACAACTAAAACAAAAACAAAAGGGGTCTTGAATTGATTCACACTAATCTTTGGGTCCTTCACATGCTGTATCTAGAAATGGATACAAATATTATATTAGTTTTATAGATGAATATACTAGATACACCTAGATTTATCCACTTAAGCTTAAATCACAAGCATTTGAAGTCTTTAAGCTATTCAAAATTCAAGTTAAAGTTAGTTTAATGCAAAAATCAAGGTTTGACAATCTGATTTAGGGGGGGAGTGTTGGTTGGATTTTGAATATGTGTATGTCTGTGTGCAAGTATACACAATAAATAATAAAGTGATAAGTATTCGAGTATCATTTCCACAAGGATTGATGATTGATGCTATCAGAGTTGCTACAGCAATTAATTGTGGTGCAAATTCAATTAAATCAAATTGAGTTGTTTTACCAACTAAATTAAACTAAGTAATCTAAATAACAATAAATAAAATGTAATAAACTAAATTAACACGTCTCACACAAGAATATAATCACTAGAGATAATGTAGTTGAGTGAATCAACACACTTAATAGTATTGACTATTTTCCTATTACAGTACCATTGCTATAACAATTACTACAGCACTGGGTAGAACTCTAATGTATCCTCAGTTGTCGCATGTTGGACATTTTATATATATATACAACCTAACAATGACCAGTTGTTAAACCATACAAGATATAACATTATAAGATCTAGGTTCCTAATACCCTACAAGGTAAATTTCTATGTCTAGTTCCTCACTAGTTTTAAATTAAACATGACCCTATTCAAATTGAGTTAACCCAACTTGGGAAACCTAATTTAAAACCAAGTATTGTTCTGATATGATCCATTAAAACAGGCCCTCTTATGACTCTCTCTTAGCAAGTATCACTCAATGGGTGATCAGCAAAAGTAATGAATTGAATTAAGCATTATCATAACAAAATGATACAGTAATCATGCAAAAACGTAATATTTCAGTTAATAAACCATAAAATTTTTCTATCATTTAACCACAAATAGAATTAGTTCATGATTTGTATAAAAACAGAAACTAAAATCGTTTCAGCCATCAAATACATCATTATGAATGAAAGAAAACGAAGAGAATAAAGATAGAAGCGGGTTATCCCATCTAGATGCTAGATTTCTTCTTCCACAAGCCTGCAACCTTCTTGTTTCAGCCTGGAATTTCTTCTCCTCTTGTTGTTTTCTTTTTCTTCTTCTATTATTTCTTGTGGTTGACGGCTCTTTCCTTTTTTCCTTCTGTGCGCTTCCTTTTATAATCAAAATTAAGGCAACTGGATGTCTAGGGCACGAATCTTTCAGATTAAGAAACTGTAGATCACGTAATTTTTTTAGGATTCGCTTGAGATTTTCTCTCCAATTGCTCTAGGATTGCTACAATAATAGGTGCTACAACACTACACTGTTTCTTACTTGTTTCCACTTTTCTGCAGCTAACTTCTTTCCTTATTTTTTTGAGCCCATTGCACAACATTCCTTCCTTAAAATTGCACTTCTAATTGCCTACAATTAAGCACACGATCTAAGCACACAATTTATTTCAAAACAACTTAATTTATTGAAAATAAACTAAAAATATATAGGTATGCAAAATTAAGCTAGAATGCAACTAAAACACATAATTTACTCTCTAAGTAATCTTAATTTGTGTCCAAAAGTACTATAGATAACTCTCATTTCATAGAGTTATCACACCCCCAAACTTAAACCATTACTTGTCCTCAAGTAATAACATCACGCAAACATTCTAAACACACAAACATGCAACGCATACTCATCTCTGTTATCATATTCGCAAAGATTTTCTAACCCTCAGATTACACTTTTTAATCATGCATGATTGCCATAGCAAGTCAGTTCTAGACTTAGGCCTCATTCTATCCAAAGTGTGTGTGTGCCACTTTAATCAAGTCAAGAGATACTGCAGCATTACACAACTACTATAACATACTCAAGGGCAGGAATTAATGCATTAATGTACAGGGGCAGAGATCACAATAAATTCAAAATGTGCTACAACAACAAACTTTCTCTTTTTTTTTTCTGTCAATTGATAACTAAATTCTCTTCAATGTATCATTGATTTTTCATATGAATATCTATTACTGGTGGTGATGACACCCAATTACTCAATCAATGCACAAATTAGAGTTGCAGCAATAAGTCTCACAATAAGGTCTTATCTAAAGACATCTTTTGGCTTAAGATTGAACATGTGGCTCATGAATAGATCTGATTACTCAATATCTCAGACAGAGGACCCAGAATAAAATAATTTTTTTTCAGTCACTGTTACAGCAATGTTCATAGCATTTGTTGCTTTTGGACTCAAGTCTGCATATAGGGTACATACTTAGCCTTGGTTACTCAGCAACTTCAGCCATTGGAGCAAAATTTATTCACTTCCATACAACACAGTTTAATAAAAACATGAAATAAAAATTTTTCTCCCAAACTTGAGTGATTTTTTACCCTTACAAACATAGCTCTGCTACAGTATTCTCACAAAACTTAATCAAAGCCTACTATTGAGACAGAAATTCAACCATCATATTTGAACTACCCCTACTTGGTAATCACAAAATTTGATACTCTACACTCAATTTATCCTTATTAGGTACTCAATCCATATGCAAACTTAGATAACAGAGCCTTTATACACATATTCACAAACAGAAACAAAGCACACAACACAAGCCTATTCTTATTCGAACATAATCCCTCCCAAACTTGAGATGTGTTGTGTCCTCACACGCACACAAACATTCATCATGCAAATAAACCAAACAACCCAAACATGCTAATAAAGAAAAAATAAAACAAGTTTAAATAAAAGCAACATAAATAACAAAACAAGTTTTTGATAAAAACTAAAAAATTAAAGCTGGTAGGGGCACTCCCTTATTGTTACAGACTAGTTGCAGTAAATGAAGGAAAGTTACTTCTTTTTATTTGTACTGCCGAGACGGTCCTTGGGTGACCCGTGTGGAATTTTAACTGTTGCAATATATGATTTTTTCTTCTTGGGTGTTGGAGAACTGGCTGGAAAGGTTTCAGCTGGCTCAGGCATCTTTGGTTGATGTGATCGTGAACGCTTTAGGTCTAGCTCTTCTGGTATTGTAGCATCTTCAAACTGCAGTGCCCCTTTTCGGTTGTTGAATTCCTTCTTAACTGGTGTTGAAGCTGACGTGTTTGGTGGAATTTTTTGTGAAGTGGTTGGAGCAGCTTTCTGCACAGTTCTTTCAGCAATGATATCCAGTAAACTCTGCTTTTATGTAGCTGTTCATGTAGCCCTGTTAACTGCTGTTTCAATTTTAGCATTAATCTGCTCTTGGTCAGCTTCTAATTCGACTTCACTTAGAACGTTTTCCTTGCCTTTGCGGGAGAGAATGGGTGTTTCATCATCTGTGTCCTCTTTTTCTTCTGAAGTTAAACCGTCATTTTTGTTTCAACTATTGAAGCTTCCTTGTTGCTGCTTTAAAGTTAAACTACTACAACAAGCTGTCAAAATGATATGGGTTCTTACCTTTCAGGAATAAATCAAAGTTATGCAAATGCTCCTCCAGGTGCACCAAATAGATCCATAACCAATCATTCTCCTTCTTTTGTGCTTCAGCACATTGGTTAATGCTTTCACTTAATACATGCAGTCTTCTTTCAAGCCCCAAAAATTTGAAAATTTAGGGATTATGGAATCCCTTATTATTTTTATTTGAGTTTGCCATGCCAGCTATCATATTTGTGCCCAACGGTAAAAATCCTCTGTTTTTAATCTCTTTTGACAATTCTGTTGCAGTAAATAATCTGATGCTTTAGCATCTGTAATAAAGCCCCCACTTTTTTTTTGGGAATGAATTCAACTACAAAAATCAAAGAAATAAAATGCATCAAAATAACGCTAGTGAAAATGAAATAAATAAATAAAATTAAATAAATAATTAATAACCAAAGTAACACTTAAAATCTAAAATACTTCTCTCATTGGGTTACCTCCCAACTAGCGCTTGAATTAAGGTCTTTCAGTCTAAACTTCCCTTACTTGTTCAAGTTAGGTATTTGAGGAATAAATCCGCTCTTGAGTCATGCATGGCATTATCAATATAATGTTTGACTCGTTGTCCATTTACCATGAACTTTTGGCCCGTTCTCTCACCTTAAGATCCACGGCACCATAAAGATAGACTTTGACAAGTCTAAAAGGTCCTGATCATCTTGATTTTAACTTCTTTGGAAAAAGCTTTAATCCTGAATTGTAAGCGTAACTTACTTCGGCACGGGATTAAACTTCCTTGTTGAATGTGTTTGTCATGCCATTGCTTTATTTTCTCTTTGTAAATCCTTGTATTTTCGCCAAAAAAAACAACTTTAACTTTTCTAGCTCACATAATTGGAGATTTCTATGTTCTGTTGCAGCATGCATGTCTATGTTAAGTTGTTTTAGAGCCCAATATGCCTTATGCTCTAACTCTAATGGAAAATGATAAGTTTTGTCATAGACAATTCTGTATGGAGACATGCCAAGTGGCATTTTATAGGTTGTACGGTAAGCCCATAAAGTATCATGTAGTTTAAGAGACAAATCTTTTCTAGTTGGTTTCACAATTTTTTTGAAAATCTTCTTGATTTATCGGTTGGAAACTTCTGCTTGACCATTTGATTGAGGGTGATATGTTGCTGCAATTTTGTGTTTGATCCCATATTTGACCAATGTTGCAGCAAATACCCTGTTATAAAAATGAGTCCCTTCATCACTAATTATGGCCTTAGAAGTGCCAAACCTTGAGAAAGTACTCTTCTGAAGAAATTTCACCACTGTCATGGCATCATTTGTAGGTAAGATTGAAACCTCCACCCATTTGGACACATAATCCACAACCACCAAAATTTATAAGTTGCCAAAAGAAGGTGAGAATGGTCCCATAAAATATATTCCCCATACATAAAAAAGTTTCATTTCCAGAATGTTGTTAAGTGGCATCTCATGCTTTTGAGAGATGTTTCATGTTCTTTGACACCTGTCACAACATTGAAAAAACTGATAAGCATTTTTAAAGATAGAAGGCCAGTAATAACCTACTTGTAAAACTTTCGCTACTGTTCTGTGACCTCTAAAATGTCCTCCATATGGTGCAACATGACATGCTTGTAATATGTTTAAAATTTCTTCTTCAAGCACACATCTTCGAATGGCCTGATCTAAACACACCTTGTATAAGTAAAAGTCATCCCATTGATAGGTTTTGACATTATAGAGAAACTTCTTTTTCTACTGGTAGGTTAAGTTAGGTGGCAGCAATCCACTCACTAGGTAGTTGGCAAAGTCTGCATACCATGGAAATCCTAACTGTTGCAACTTTAGCGCATGCAGAAGTATTAACAGCTGTTCAATAGGAAAAGTTTTTGTGATAGCTTGCCTGGAATGAGTGCTTGCATCTAGCTCCAATCGTGATAGATGATCTGCTACCTAATTTTCAGTCATTTTTCTATCCTTAATCTCCAAAACAAATTCTTGGAGTAAGAAAATCCATCTAATCAGTCTCGTTTTGGCATCTTTTTTGGAGATTAAGTATTTTATTGCTGAGTGGTTTGTATAGGCAGTTACCTTAGTACCAACTAAATATGCTATGAATTTATCAAATGCAAACACAACAACAAGTAGTTCTTTTTCAGTGGTCGTGTAATTGAGCTGAGCATCTGCTAGTGTCTTGCTGGCGTAATAAATTAAATGAAAAATCTTGTTCTTCCTCTGTCCTAACACTGTTCTTACAGAATGATCGCTGGCATCACATATCAACTCAAATGGCATGCTTCAGTCTGGTGCTACAACAACAGGTATTGTAATAAGGGCTCGTTTTAGTTCTTCAAAGGCTTTCAAACAATTGTTATCAAATTTAAATGGTCTGTAATGCTTAAGTAACATACATAAGGGCTTGGTTATCTTTGAGAAATCTTTAATGAATCTCCTATAGAAACCAGCATGACCAAAAAAACTTCATATGCCCTTAACTGAGGTGAGTGGTAGAAGTTTGTCAATGACCTTTACTTTTTCCTTATCCATTTCAATTCTCTTCCTTGAAACTTGTGGCCTAAAACTATCCCTTCTTGTATCATGAAATGACACTTTTCCCAATTGAGAACTAAATTTGTCTTTTCATATCTTATAAGCATATTCTCCAAGTTGTGTAAGTAATCCCCATATGATTCACCAAAGACTGAAAAGTTATCCATGAAGATCTCTAGTGTTTGCTCCACCATATCTGAAAAAATTACCATCATGAACCTCTAAAATGTTGTTAGAGCATTGCACAAGGCAAATGACATCCTTCTAAATGCAAAGGTGCCATAAGGGCAGGTGAATGTTGTCTTTTCTTGATCCTCTAATGTTATAACAATTTGATTGTACCCTGAATACCCATCGAAGAAGTAATAATACTTCTTTCCAGCAAGTCTGTCCAGCATTTTCTCTATGAAAGGTAATGGAAAGTATTGTTTCTTGTTGCCTTGCTTAATTTTCTATAATCCATGCAAACTCTCCAACCTGTAATTGTTCTGGTGGGTATGAAATTTTCTGTAATCCATGTTATAATATTTCCCCAACACATTTATGAAACTTTTCTCTTGACCTGCATCTAAAAAAGATGAAATAATTACTGGTAATTTATCATTGTCATCAAGATATGTATATTTTAAATATGAAGGCAAGAGCTTTAATTCCAAAACTGGTGGAAACTCCACAGAAGATACAAGAGGTTTTACTTTATTATGTAATAAATCTAAAGATTCAAAATGTTTGTCTGCTTTAAATTGTTTCTTCTTTCTTAGCCATGCTATATCAACTATGTCATTATCTTCATCATCAAATGTCACAGCATTAAATTATATGTTACTACAGCAATTGTCTGCCTGCTTAGCTACCGCAAGATCTAAAATAGTGATGAAACTATAGTCCTCAATCTCATCAGGATTCTTCATGGCATCTAACACATTAAATGTAACTTGCTAATCATTGACCCTAATTGTTAACTCTCTTTTTTGCACATTAATGAAAGTCTTTCCTGTGGCTAAGAAGGGTTTTCCTAAGATGATTGGTATCTCTTTATCTGCCTCAAAGTCCAACACAATAAAATCTATTGGAACAATAACTTTATCCACTTTCACCAATAGATCTTCAATTTTTCCCTCTGGATAAGCATGAAATCTGTCTGTAAGTTGCAAAGTTACTATTGTAGGTCTACATTCTCTAACTTCTAATTGCTTGAAAATTGAAAGAGGCATAAAATTGATGCTAGCCTCCAAATCACAGAGTGTTTTTCCATTGTATTTAGTTTTTATGGAATAAGGAATTGTGAAGCTGTCTAGATCTTTCAGGTTTTGAGGTATTTTTCTTTGAAGCATGTGACTGTACTCTTACGTTAAAGTAACGGTTTCAAATTCTCCTAACCTTCTTTTTCTTACCAAAATGTCTTTAAAAAATTTCACATAATTAAGTATTTGTTCCAGAGCTTCCACAAATGGAATATTGATATGAAGTTGCTTCAAAACCTCCAAGAATTTACTAAATTGTTTGTCTTGTTTCTGCTTCTGAAATTCTATGGAAATAGTGGTGGATGTCTAAACTATTATGCTGCAGTTAACTGCAGAAGTTATTTTTTGCTTGCTCTTTTTTTTTTCTGTTGTAGCTAATGATTCTGCAACATCCATTTTGATAAATAGTGGCACATCTGCTTCTGTAGGTGCTACAACTCTACTGCTCTCACCAGTATATTGATTGGTGGAAGTAACAAGCTCTTCTTCATTTTGAACTTCTTCTTGAGTTTGAAGAGGCTCATTTCGCTTCTTTGGCAAACATACTGGAATATGCACTTCCTTTTCAGATCTCAGATTGATCACTTTGTATTGCTCTTTTCCTTCTCTTCTTGGATCCTCTGTATTGTTAGGTAAACTTCCCTAAGGTCTGTTGCTGAGTGCTGTAGCTAACCATCCAACTTGATTCTCCAAGTTTCTTAACGACACGGCTTGGCTTTAGACAATTGTCTCATTCTGCACAATATACTCCGTAATTAAAGCTTTAAGAGAGTTGATCTGGTCATTACCAGTACTTCTTTGACCTTGATTTTACTGGTGAAATCTAGGTGGTTGTACTGGTTTGTTTTGTCCACCGATTACTAAGCAAGCTAATTCTTATTGCCCCATGAGAAATTTGGGTATTGCCTCTATCCTAAGTTGTAGGTGCTTGCATATAGATTGTTATGACTCTGTTTATTGAAATTTCATATATAATTTACTGAAGTTGGATTCCCAAGACAATTATCAAATAAATACCCCTTTCCACAATAAACACATGACATTTTTGCAACTTGGTTAACTGTTGCTGGAGCAAGAGTTAGAGCTTTTACTGTGTTTGTTAATGAAGTTACTTAAGCTGATAAAGTTGTCAGGGCATTTACATTATACACTTTAGCTGCACCTCTCGCTGCAACTTGCTTAGTTGATGGCCACTGATAATTGTTGTTAGCTATTCTCTCCAAATCTTATAAGCTTCATTGTAGAATTTGGATAACAAAGCTCCATTTGCTGAAGCACCTACCATCAGTCTTGTACTTGGATTAAAACCATTGTAGAAAGTTTCTAATTATATATAGTAAGGAATATCATGATGTGGACATCTTCTCAGCAATTCTTTAAATCTTTTTTATTCATCATACATACTCTTATCTTCTAATTGATGGAAAAGTGTGATCTCATTTCTCAACTTGGCATTCTTAGTGCGTGGGAAATACTTCATAAAAAACTTGTCAGGTAAGTTATTTCATGTTGTGATGGAGTCTAATAGTAGAGAATTTAACCATGCTTGTGCTCAGTCCCTAAAAGAAAATAGCAAATGTCTGAGCCTTAATGACTCCTGTAATACTCCAACTATCTTAAAAACATCACTCACCTCTAAAAACAACTTGAGATAAAGATGAGGATCTTCTTATGGCAGTCCATTGAACCTATAATTTGTAATATTTAAAACATCACTAATTTCAACTCAAAGTTATCTGCTCGAGAACTTCAAGTCTAACTATGCTCGGATGTATTGCTTGAGGAATAAACACAGTATAATCTCAAATGGCTTTTTCTTTGTCATCTACCATATGAATGATATTCTTTCTTAGTTGCCCATAAACATGCTGTCTATTTTGACCTCTCTGTGCATTCAGCGGTTGCAGTTCTCCTCGGTTGTTCAAATTTGCCATGTCTTGTAAATCATTCATTGCTACAACAGCTTTTGAATTTCTTTACTCCCTTTTTAATCTCTTAACATTCCTTTCTATTTCAGGATCAAAATAAAACTCAATTTATTTGTCTTTGAGCATGCAATAGTTGCTAGAATAATCTGTCAACCACAGAAAATATTGATTAAACATATACTTAAATAAAACATCACAAAAATTGATTTCACAAATCAAAATAAACAATCAATCCCCAGTAACGGCGTAAAACCTTGGTTCGATTCTGAATATGTGTATGTTCATGTATAAATGTACACAATAAGTAATAAAGTAATAAGTATTCGAGTATCGTCTCTATAGGAACTGATGCTATTAGAGTTGCTACAGTAATTCATTGTGGTGCAAATTCAATTAAATCAAATTGAGTTGTTTTATCAACTAAATTAAACTAAGTAATCTAAATAACAATAAATAAAATGCAATAAATTAAATTAACAATTCTCACACAAGAATATAATCACTAGAGATAATGTAGTTAAGTGAATCAGCGCACTTAATGGTATTGACTGTTGTTCTGTTACAGTACCGTTGCTACAACAATTACTACAACACTTGGTAGAATTCTGATATATCCTCAGTTGTCACATGTTGGATATCTTATATCTATATGAAACCTAACAATGATCAGTTGTTAAACCAAACAAGATATTGCTTTATAAGATCTAGGTTCTTAATATCCTACAAGGTGAATTCCTATGTCTAGTTCCTCACTAGTTTTAAATTAAGTATGGCCCTATTCAAATTGAGTTAACCCAACTTGGGAGACCTAATTTAAAACTAAGTATTGTTCTTCCACTAAAACATGTTATTTTGTAGCTTTCTCTTAGCTAATATCACTAAATAGGTGGTCAGCTGAAATAGTGAATTGAATTAAGCATTATCACAACAAAATGCTATAGCAATCATGCAGAAACATAATATTTTAGTTAATAAACCATAAAGTTTGTCTATCACTCAACCACAAATAGAATTAGTTCATGATTTGTATAAAAACAGAAACTAAAACCGTTTCAACCATCAAATATATCATCATAAATGAAAGAAAAGAAAGAGAAAAGAGATAGAGGTGGGTTATCCCTTCTAGATGCTAGATTTCTTCTTCCCCACGCCTATAACATTCTTGTTTTAGCCTGAAATTTCTTCTCCTTTTGCTGTTTTCTTTTTATTTTCTTATTATTTCTTGTGGTTGATAGCTCTTTCTGTTTTTCCTTGTGTGCACATCCTTTTATAATTAAAAACTATGGCAACTGGACGTCTAGGGCACAAATATTTCATATTAAGAAATTGTAGATCGCATAATTTTTTTGGGATTCGTGCGAGAGTTTCTCTCCGATTGCTCCAGGATTGCTACAGCAATGAGTGCTATAATATCAGGTACACACTGCACTTGTTTCAAACTTGCTTCTACTTTTCTACAACCAACTTTTTTCCTCACTTTTCTAAGACCATTGCATAACATTTCTTCCTTAAAATTGCACTTTCAATTGCCTACAATTAAGCATACGATCTAAGCATAAAATTTATTCCAAAACAACCTAATTTATTGAAAGTAAACTAAAAATAGATAAGTATGCAAAATTAAGTTAGAATGCAACTTAAACATATCATTTATTCTCTAAGTAATCTTGATTTGAATCCAAAAGTACTATAAATAACTCTCATTTCATAGAGTTATCAGAGTGTTTAAAGTGTTTATAGATTTTCGGAATCAAAATGGGATCATCTTTAGACATTCATGTCCTTACACCCATCATCAAAATGGTCTTGTTGAAAGTAAACACTTACATATAATTGAATTAAGATTAACACTCTTAGTTCAAGCCAATCTTTTTTTAATTTTAGTGGGAAGCTGTTCGTACAACAGTGTACTATATAAATAGATTACCAATACTTGTTCTAAGATTCTTATCCCCTTATGAGAAACTATTCAAGCACAAACAAGATTACACATTTCTTAAATGTTTTAGTTGTCTTTGTTATCCATATATGAGAGACTTTAACAAGCATAAATTTGATTTTCATACCACAAAATGTATCTTCATTGGCTATAGTCCATCTCACAAAGGTTACAAATGTTTAATAAGTTCTAGTCAAATTTATATTCTTAGACATGTCATCTTTAATGAAAACACATTTCCTTACTCAACAAATAAAACCTTGATTCATTAGAAAATAGTTTAGCCTCACGAAACATCCGTGTCCAATTTTTCTCAACAACAGATTTATCATCTCTCTACATTATCTTTAATTGATAGCAACTTTAAAGATTCTCAATCAACAGGCTCAAAATGAAATGAACAAATGTCCTTTATTTCTCCACATAAAAATAATCTACATCAATAAGAGCATTCTCAACATATATTATTAGAACAATCCTCATCAACCATGCCTTCACAAAATACAGAACAAACACAACCATAAATTGAACCACAATCATTCATTCCCAAACCTATAGATCATAACCAAAACATAAAACTTCCTCCACAACCATCTCATCAAATGATTACCAAGTCCAAATTTGGAATTTTCAAACCAAAAGTCTATACAGCCACCTTAACTAGCAAAAAACCTAGTACAGTTCAAAAAGCTCTTAATGATCAAAATTAGCATCAAGCCATAAAAGATGAATATAAAGCCTTGATAAGAAATGAAACTTGGTCACTATTACTATTTTCAAATGCATATAAAGTTGTTAACAGTAAATAGGTGTTTAGAATTAAACAAAATACTCATGGAAGCTGTTGGGTGATTTCTTAATATATAGGTGTCAGTGCACAAGTATACACAACAAGTAATAAAGTGATAAGTATTGAAGTATCGTCTCCACAGGGACTGATGCTATAAGAATTGCTACAGCAAGTAATTGTGGTGCAATTGTAATTAAATCAAATTTTTTTTAACAACTAAATTAAACTAAGAAATCTAAATGTCATAAAATAAAATGCACTATAATCAATCAACAAGTCTCATACATGGATGTAATCACCAAAGATGATGTAGTTGAGTGAATTAACTCATTTAGTGGTATTGATTGTTTTTTCTCTTACAGTACTGTTATTACAGCAATTACTATAGCACTGGACAGAATCCTAATGCATCCTCAACTGTCGCTTATTGGATTTCTTATATCTATATGCAACCTAACAATGACCAGTTGATAAATCAAAAAAGATATAGCATTATGCAATCAAGGTTCCTAATTACCCTACAAGGTGAATTCCTATGTCTAGTTCATCACTAATTTTAGATTAAGCGTGGCATAACTCAAATTGAGTTAACCCAATTTGGGAAACCTAATCTAAAATCAAGTATTGCTCTGATATTTTCCACTAAAACATTCCTTTTTGTGGTTCCTCTTAGTTTATATCACTAAATGGGTGGTCAGCCGAAATAGTGAATAAAATTAATCACTATCAAAACCAAATACTATAACAGTCATACAACAATACAATAATTTTAGTCAATAAACCATCAAGCTTATCATTCACTCAATCACAAATAGATTTAATTTATGATTTGTATCAAAACAGAACATAAAACCAATTCAGCCATTATATATATCATCATGAATCAAAGAAAACAAAGAGAATATAGATAGAGGTGAATGATCCTTTTTTTTTTTCTTGATTCTTCTTGTTCACACCTGTAACTTTTGATCATCCCTTGAATTTCTCTTATCTTTGCTGTTTTCTTTTTATTTTCTCGTTATTTTCTTGTAGTTGATGGCTCTCTCTTTTCTTTTGTGTGCGCTTCTTTTTATAACTGAAAACTGGGGCAACTAAAGTTTAAGGCACACATCTTCCATATTTGGAAACTGCAGATCGTAGATTTTTTCTGAGATTCGCGTGAATTTTTCTCCTCTGTTATTTTAGAATTGTTACAGCAATGGTGCTATAACAATGTACTGTTTCAGACTAGTTTTTACTTTTCTGCAGTTAATTTCCTTCCTTATTTTTCCAAGTCCATTGCACATCATTTCTTCTTTGAATTTGTAATTTCAGTTGCCTACAATGTAAACACATAATCTAAACACACACAATTTATTCCAAAATTACCTAATTTATTGCAAATAACTAAAAATAGATAAATATACAAAATTAAGCTAAAATGCAACTAAAACATATCATTTACTCTTTAAGTAATTTTAATTTAAGTCCAAAAGTGCCATTGATAACTCTCATTTCATAGAGTTATCAGAAGCATAGCTAAATACAAAGCTACGTTGGTTGCAAAGGGTTTTCAACAAACTGAAGGTGTTGATTATTTAATCTTTTAGTCCTGTTGTGAAAACTTCCACTGGTAAAGGTTATTTTAAGTTTGGTTGTTATGCATAAATGGAAAATAAGGCAAGTAGATGTAAACAATGCCTTTTTTAATGGAGAATTAACAGAAGATGTCTACAAATATCAACTTAAAAGATTTGTTGATAAAAAAAAGCCTAGTTATGTATACAAGTTGAAGAAGGCCTTATATGGTTTGAAACAAGCTCCTACAGCTTAGTATGATAAGTTGAAGAGTTGTTTGATTGTTAACTAAGGATTTCAAAATTCTAAAGTTGACACCTCTTTTTTCTTCAAAGAAATGCAAAGTTCTATGATACTTATTCTAATCTATGTTGATGACATATTAATCACGGGGCACGATAATGAACAATTGGAAAAATTCATCTCATAATTTAATAAGACCTTTGCTTTAAAGGACTTAAGAATACTATCATATTTTCTTAGAATGAAGGTTTTTATACTCGAGAACTATATTTATTTATCTTAAAAGAAGTATATTAAAGATATGTTGTTCAAAGTTGATATGTTAAATTGTAAAGGATGTAACACCCTTATAGTGACTGGATCAAAACTTAATACATAAGTTAAATAATATTTAGGTCAATTTGTTTAGTATGCAACAAGCTATAAAAGCTTAGTTGGAGGCTTGCAATATCTAATGTTAACCAGACTAGAGATAGCCTTTCTTTGTACATAAACTCGTCAATATGTGATGCACTCTAACACTTTAGCATATAATGGCTTCTAAAAAGGGTTCTCAAATACTTAAAGGAAATTGTAGATTATGGATTGTAGTTTTTAGCTTGGGGGGAAATGAAAATTACAGACTTCACAGATGCAGATTGGCATGTGACATTAATAACAGGAAATCAATAGGTGTATACTACATTTACTTTGGAAATAACCTAATATCATGGTCATTCAAGAAATAGTCAGTAGTTATAAGGTCCAGTGTAGAAAGTGATTACCAAGCTTTAGCTTTTGCAAGTGTAGAAATAACATGGCTTCAGTTTAGTGAACTCAATGTCAAATACACTTTATTACTTACCATTTGGTGTGACAATATAAGTACAATAGAGTTAGCCAAGAATCCAGTCTATCATTCACGAACCAAATATATTGAACTGGATATACTCTTTATTAGAGACAAAGTGTTAGCAAAAGAGCTAAAGATTAACTACATTCCATGTGAAGAATAGATTGCTGACATCTTAACAAAACCTTTTGCATTCATCTATTTCAACTATTTCAAAGCCAAACTCAATGTGTCCATGCCCCTTGAGTTTGAGGGGCGGCTGTTAAAGAAGCACATATTGTATATAAACATGCTGCACGCGCTTAGCAAGTGTGAATAAAATCTAGTCAGCCAAATTAGTTAAGAATGCAATGCCAACTCATCAAAGTTTGTTAAGCATACTGATATTTTGTTTTTGTTTGTTCTTTCTTCTATTAGCTTAAATGAGCTGAGTATAAATAGTGTATTTGTAATCATTCTTAGTTGAGTAATAAATCTAAAATCTAGAATCTTCTTTGAAGTTTTCTTAGTGAACAAAGCATATTTTCTTAGTAGCCAAACAAATTGATCAGTGCAATTTAAGCTTTCAAACACTTGGCAGGAGAGAATTTGAGAAATTAAGAAGAAAGTTGAATTGTACGAGTGGGCTAAAATGATGAATTCAAAACTTGAAGCATTCATACAGGATCGTTTTGCTTATTAATATGTTTTTGATTTGTCACAGGTTGGTCATGTGGCTTATTTAAACATTAAAATGGCAACACAGGATGACATTTTAAGCAACGTTTAACTGACACACTTGAGAATGCATGTCTAGAAGAGAATCAAGTTAGTTATAAAGTCGTTATCCATGTTGCTGAATCCTGTGCAATCTGTGATTGTTATCAACTGTTATATAATTTGATTGTTAAAGCATTTTCGACAAGAATTAAAGAGCTTTTTAAAGAGAATTAGGTTGTTTTTTTTTTTATCAAATTCTTGTGTTTCTGGTCTTACTATTGTCATTGCTAAGTTTTTAAACAACCAATGAATAATCTTGGTTAATCATTTGTTCATATGCATCTTGTTTGATCTTGCAAAGAATCATGGACAGTATGGACACCACAGTACGTTTAGTTATGTTATGTGAAATAAACTTAAAAGAGGAAATATAAGATAAAGTTGCCAATTTCTTTCCCTTATTGCTATCTTGTCTTGGTAGCAAGTCTCCAAGAGAAATTAGATTTCAGTTAAGAATGCTGTAGTTGGATAAAACTGACAAAGTTAAAGCTTGCTAAGAAATTTAAAGCTCAGGTTCATACAATGAATCTGTTGCTTCATTTTATGAGTAATTGTTCCGAGTTAATTTTATTATAGACTTGAACAGAATATAAGCCTTTATCCCCTTGAACTGTACATTCAAATTAATGCAACGATTTAACCAGTGTATATAGTTGTAAGGCCAAGGTCAAGTTAGTTTTTCTTACCTGCCAAGGAGACCACAGTAAGTTATTTCAGCATCTATCAACTAAACATTTAATTGGTTATAGCATTGGCTAATTGGTAGGAGAAGCAAAGACAACTCTAATACCCATGAAGTTTACTTATTTCCAAATAGAAAACCCTATGAGGTCGATAGAAAAGTTGGGACCTAGCACCATCAATACGTTGGGACTATAACTAAGAAATAGCCTAATTCTAGATTTTGAAATAAAAGGAGGAATTTGTATTCTTTCATGTTTGATTATACAGATGATAAGACGGGCCTACCCTACTCGCTTATGGTTCGATCAAATAGCTCAATAGCTTTCGGCAACATCTATAAACAAAACATTTTAACTGGTTATAGCATTGGCTAATTGGCTTAAGCCGCCATTTCAATAGCAAAAATTTGGCATATTAGATACTTACGCTCCAGAAATTTAATGCAATGAAACATGGAGCTTTTAGAGACAAAGATTCAAGCTAAGAGCTAGCAAATTAGGTATAAACACAGCAACGGCCTTGTTTCCTTTTATGAGTCTCAATGCGATTCATATGGAAATGATTCATACATAATGCTCCATATGTTTATGTATAGAGAACTAGTATCTTCATAGAGTAACAGGGTCCTTAAGCACTAAGGCAACTTGGTCTTTCATCAAAAGCAATTACATTTAGTGATCGGCATCCTCATACATAAAGTGGCATACAAGAGCAAGATTAAGAATCCATTCAAGTAGAGGCAATGCCACAATAGTTGGACTAAGAAGCTGCTTATTTATATCTTTCCACGCATTATCAACTTCTATCCTCAAAGTCCTTTTCGCCGCTTCCTTCGATTCACAATGTTGCTTTATGTAGCATTCAACCACTAAGGGAATGTGTCTTATCTTTTGCTCAAACTACGTCAATTATCATTAATACATGCAAATTTGTTATGATAAATTATACAAAAATATTAAATTTACATTAACTCTCAGCAAACACATACCTTATGGCCAACTATGACGTCCATTAGTCTGCCAATGGTTTGCTCTGCAACTATAATCTTAGGCTTTTTTATTAGCCATTCAAAAGCCTCTTTAGTTGCAATATCACCCATGTCAACGACTGAAGCTATTGCGGTCGTTAAAACACCACTACTCCTTAAGGCAACACATTCATATTCCTCTATTTTTGGGATAAAACCTTCATGTAACCACTTGGCTTCGCTAAAGTATATCATAATTAATTCTTCTATCTGAGAAATATCAATCAACACACACACACAGCCCAAGCCAATTAGTCAATAACAATCCCTAATGTATCGGCATGCCCAACAAACAAATGAAAGATAGAGAAATTTATAGTGAAATGATACCGTTTGCTTTACATATTTTATGCCATACGATAATTGTCGTTCCTTCACCAAGCTTGCCTCAGCTTTATCGTAAACATCTAAGAGTGACTTATAAACGAATTTCATCTATTCTGGTAGTGTCTATGGCGCCAATGTCTTATTTGAATTGAAAATAAAATAAGCATGCTAAGTCGGACTTGGATGGCTAGCCAAATACTAAGACTAAAGGCCACTTGGGCACCCCCGAGGGGCAACTATGTTTCAAGTCTAGTAAGAGATAAATAAGTAATCCAAAATATTTAAACAGAAACTCAAATCTTTTGACTGCTTCTATAAAGAGCATGAGCTCTTCATAAGTACCTAAGGCGTAGAATGTATCATTTAGGATGGATATCATGCTTATTAATTTGGACATAAAAATTCTACGAAAGATATATTTGGGCTCATAATATGCTCCCATCAACATCCAAAAATACAATTCTACTATTCTGTCTTTTGCATAAGGCAGCTTGGTAGAGAAATCTGAATCTATCTACCACCTAAAATAAATTTAATGTAAAAGATTCTCTTTCTTTTAAGTTATGGAAATTGGAATCTATTGTGACCAATGCATAAGAAATACAAAGAAAGGAATAATTTGGTTTCATCTTTTATTATATATAATATTGGATGATAAAATTAACTCTCCCAATTTTGTGTAATGACATTCTACTTAGGGTGAATAACACTTAATTTCTGAGTTTTATTTTAAAATTTTTACCATTTAGCTAGGTTCCCAATATTTTTAACTAGGGAAATTATTACTTGTATACGCTTTAATGACACTTACATTAAACGTACTACAACACTTTTAATATATATCACTCGTACACCCTAAGTTGACAAAATGTGTCTGCGTTTACTACTCCATTAGCTGCCATTTGAAAGTGCAAATATCATGAGGGTAATCTAGCCTTTTAATATAAAAGAAGCTTTGATAAAATAAAACGACATGTCATACCACTTACTTTGTAAAAAATGACATGTTGCCGTACTTACTGGCAAAACATGACATGCTATCTAATTTACCTTATAAACAATGACATGTCATCCCATATACTGGACCATGACGTTCAATGAAAAGAGAAGAAGTTTTGATAATAAAAAACATGTCATTCCCTTTACTTATAAAAAAAGACATGTTATTCTGTTTATCGGATGATGATGTCATCTATGTGAAACAATATTATTTCACTAGGACTAAAAAAAAAATTTACTACAGATTTGACTGAATCTGCTCTTTCTAAGCTTTAACTTGGGTTTTTGAAGATTTACTCCTCCAAGCTCTGACCTGAATTTTTTAATGGTATAATATATAATTGTTAATAATATGTACGGTTAATAATTTTTTATGGCATAATATGGATAATTTTTTATAACATAATTGTTCGTAATATGTACCATTTATAATTTAATTATTAACAATTAATAATTTATAGTTTCTTAGAAAACAATTATGTATTATAAATAATAACATAACAAAAATGTGTATTGAAGATTTACCTTAAATTTTGTGGCATGTTTGTCTTTTCACCTGAATTTGAGTTTTAAGGGTAAAATAGTTAATTTACCACAATTTTGTTAACTTTTAATGTTAGTTAATGGTTTGGTGGATGGTAAACATATTTTATTAACTTAGGGTATACTAGTGATATATGTTGAAAGTTTTCTAGTAAATTTTATAGAAATGTCATTTAAAGGTTTGTGAGTGATAGTTTTCTTTTCAGCTACTCATTGTATTACTGACGTTAAAGAAGTGACAAAAAAAAACACTTTTTTTTTTTAAGTTTTCTTAGAATAAGAACATACCTAGTCATGTCACTTACTTCCTTCCGCTGTGCTGTTTGTAATAAATTAAAGTCCAACTTTGCAAACTTAAGCAAAGATTTATCATGCAGATCGCCTCTTTAATAGACAGGCATCCAAAAAATATCTTGCCACCAACCTTGGTAGGGCTTTACGGATTGAAAGTTTGAGGGCATGATTTATTTGCTCATCAAGATTAAGGCTAGCGTGAGATACCATTGACTTAAGGTGAGTGGTGGCGAAAACTATGGCTTCATCTAAAACATCTTCTCCGTTAACGGCAAGGTGTGCTGCCTCTTACAAACTTAGCATGCCTTGATCATCGTTGATCATTGATGCCTCGAATTTACCTTTATCATTTTTAAACTTCTCAAACACATCTGCTTAGAGGACATCTAAAGATATATAATAAATGTGAGTCTTGATTAGAAAATAATCTAACAATTATATAAGCTTAATCAAAATAGTTTAGTGAGTGCCAGCACCTACCATATAATGAGCATGTGGAGAAATTGCAAAATTCTATGATTTTTTATGAATAGTATTTAAATTGTGGATTAATTAGACGACATTAAGTGGAACTACCGGTCACCATGATGTGAACACTGTTGCCCACTAGATTATTACTCAAAAGCTTAAGTCACAAATATTAATTACATACCACATGAAACCTTAACTCCTTGCTGCCTAAGAAGTCGAAAACTAAAAGAAAAAGTGTAGAAATCATCAACACCAATACTGTCATTGTCAATGTGGTCAAGTATTTTTTTCCATTTCATCTTCGATCTCTTTTTCAAAGTGATGAGCAACACCTAATCGTTGTATTGAATCAATCAAGTGTAGTTTATCGACAATTTTATCCACAGTAGCCATTATCATCTTCCTGACCTCTTATTTCAGTGTTTCATATTGTTCATAGGTCGTAGCATCAGTTGCCTGCGTGCACAAATTAACAATAATTACTACTGGTCCATAATTTTTATGAATCCCATAATTTGAGTTTGCCTTAACATTCATATGATACATGTTCCTTTACAAATTACGATAAGATACATTTGTTGCAAGATATATCTTTGAGTTGACGTAACACTCACACATTGGAGGAAGCTATAACAGAACACTCACACTCAAGATATCATGCTGAGCTGGAATGTTGAGCTGGAGGAGACTGTTATTCCTATCATCGTCTCATGTAACAGAATTTGTTTTGTGTTTGTTTGTAAAGAAGGTTTTAGAGACTTAAGCTGTATTTTAGTTGCTAAATAAACTAGTTTGTAATCATTTCTCCTTATGAAATAAAATCCAGATTGTTTTCTTCAATCTCACATTTTCCTTTCTTTTATTTTTCTTACTTGCCAAACACATTCATTTATATTTTCTCACATGATATCAGAGCCAATGGCTAACACAAATCAAAACACACATGCATATAACTTTGTTACACCAATCAAGCTCGATCAGAATAACTTTCTGGTATGGAGGAATCAAGTTCTAGCCTCAATAAAAGGAAATGGTTTGGAAGGATTTATAACTGGAACTAATAAATGTCCAGATCAGTATCTTACTCAGATCAGTGAAGCATCAAGTTCTTTAAATGCTGGATCAGGTAATAGAGCTGAGAATCCTACTTTTGCTTTCTGAATCAGAACAGATCAATTGCTTCTCAGTTGGATGTTTTCTTCCATTCAAGAGAGTCTACTGACTTTTGTCATCCACTGTGTATCTTCTCAGGAGCTATGGGAATCACTTACACGTATGTTTGTTTCTCAAACTCAAGCTAGAATTATGCCACTTAAGATGCAACTTCAAACTACTAAAAAATGATCTATGACTATGACTGCATATTTCTCTAAAATGAAGCGTTTAGTAGATAATCTTGCCATTGTTGGAAAACCTGTTGAGCATAATGATCTGATAACCTATATCTTAACTGGTCTGGATTTACAAGATTATGAATCACTTGTCACTACATTACTTGCAAAATGTGAAAGTATAAATTTAGATGAACTATATGCAATCTTACTGAGTCATGAAATGAGGCTTGAGCAGAAGAAAGGAAAGATAAGTGTTGATGTCATGCACAATCTCACTGCAAATGTTGTACAAAAGAATCAAGGATACTATAAAGGTAATTCTAGCTTTCCAAGAGGCATGGGAGGTTTTGGTGGAAATAATTCTACTAACCTAGGCAATGGAGGAAATAATGTGCCATTTGAACCAAATATAATCTGTCAAATCTGTTTTATTCTTGGTCATAGTGCAACAAAGTGCAGAAATAGATACAATTCAGCCTTTGTTCCTCAAAGAGGTTTTGGAAGAGGAAATTTCAAACTAGTGTTTAATCAATATAGTAGAGGTTTTAATCAAAATAATTTTGGTCAAAGGCCTTTCAACAATTTTGAAAGAAGTGTCAATAATGGTGTTTCCAGAGGTTTTGGCTATCAAGATCATATTGCTTATCCAAAGTCAGCTAATTTTGATCTTGCTAGTATATTATCCTTTAGTTCTTCTTATTCTGGATCTAGCAATCCTAATGTCTTTAACTGCTATACTGGAGTGGATAATGTTCAGAAGTTTCCTCAGAATCAAAATTCCTCTGTATTCAATAATGTTCAAAATTCCTCTGTCTTTCAAATTGTTTCTCCACCTGAAGTGATTGAAAATCCCTTATGGTATATAGATAATGGAGTATTTAGCCACATCACAAATGATTTAGGTAAACTTCTTGACTTACAGCCTTATTTTGGGTTAAAAGAATTACTTTTGGGAAATGGAAATGGCTTGAAAATCAAACATGTGAGATTTGTATTGCGTGCTACACTTTCATATGAGCCATTATTGTTAAACCATATATTACATGTTCCACATATAACCAAAATTTGTTAAGTGTATCTCAGCTCTTAACAGATAACAATGTTCTTATTGAGTTTGTCGATAATCTTTGTCTTATTAAGGCCAAGAACACAAGAATTCTTTTGCTTAAAGGTGTTGTTAAGAAAGGCTTGTATCAAGTTCAAGATGTTTACCCTTCAACTCTTGAAGCTTCCAAACCAAAACTCTCAGTTCACTGTTCTCAAACTTCTATTCATAAAGCTTTGTCTATGTTTGCTACTCTTTCGATGTCTGATCAATCAAAGTCCAGTTCAGTTCATTCAAGATTCTTAAAATGGAAGCCTGCTCCTTTGTCAGTGTCTGTAAAGTCAGTAGATGTAAATTTGCTTCATTAAAGGCTAGGTCATCCAGCAATACATATTCTCAAAACTGTAATGAAGCATTGTAATCCATTTGCTGATCTTAATAAAACTTCCAATCTTATTTTTTGTACTGCTTGTCAACTTGGTAAAACTCATCTTCAACATTTTGGTTCTGTCAAAACAAAAACCACAGCACCATTACAACTCATATATGCTGATCTTTGGGGGCCCTCTCATAAAACATCTACTCAAGGGTACAACTATTACCTATTCATTTTAGATTATTTTAGCAGATTTACTTAGTTATTTCCCTTAAAAGCCAAGTCTGATGCACTACAAGTTTTTTCACTCTTCAAAACCTTCATTGAACAACATCTTAATAGAAAAATCAAAACTGTTCAAACAGACTGAGGAGGTGAATTTAGATCTTTTTCTTCTCTGTTAGCCTCCTTTGGAATTCAATTTAGACACCCTTGTCCTCATATTTATCATCAAAATGGAAAAATAAAAAGAAAACATAGATATATTGTAGATGTTGGTTTGACCTTGTTAGCACAATCCAAATTACCTTTGACTTTTTGGTGGAATACTTTCCACACTACTGTATTTCTTATAAACAGATTACCTACACCTGTTTTGAACAATGTGTCACCTTTCTTTAAACTTTTCCAACAGCATCCAGATTATACAATCTTAAGGGTTTTTGGATGTGCATATTATCCTTATCTTAGGCCATATAATAAACATAAACTTGAATACAGGTCAAATAGATGTGTTTTCATAAGGTACAATCCTCAACACAAAGGGTATCAATGTTTTCATTCATCTGAAAGAGTTTATATATCTAATCATGTCACATTTGATGAAAAATCTTTTCCTTATCAGTCAAATGTTGATTTTTCTTCAGTCACAAACTCAACTCTATCAAATCTTGATCTAACAACCTTGTCTAACTCCATACAAGTCTTTCCAGCACCTACCTTAGCAACAGAATTCACAGATGTCTCAGGTCAAAGCTCAGATCAGTCTTCAGCTCATTTACCTATAAATAATTCACTAGTTTCTTCTTCAAATCCTCAAGCTCCTGTCATTCTAAAACGTGACACATCTTTTTCTCTCCAACCTATTCACCATTTACCATCTATACAGCTATCTGGTCATCCTATGATCACCAGGTCTAAAGCTGGCATTTTCAAACCTAAAGCCTATCTCACTACTTCCTTATCCCAACCCTCTGAATCAACTTCTGTAGCACAAGCTTTAACAGATCCTAAATGGTTTGAAGCCATGAAGGAAGAGTTCAATGCTCTTAAAGCCAACCACACTTGGGATTTAATTGAACCAATATCACCAATCAAAGTGGTTGGCAACAAATGGGCATTTAGAGTTAAATACAATTCAGATGGTTCAATATTAAGGTACAAAGCAAGGCTTGTAGCAAAAGGTTTTCATCAGACATATGGTGTTGATTATGAAGAAACTTTCAGCCCTGTTATTAAGTCATCTACAATTCGGATAGTACTCAGCATGGCAGTGATGAACAGATGGCTCATTAGACAGGTTGATGTTAACAATGCCTTCCTAAATGGCATTCTTGTTGAGGATGTGTATATGAAACAACCAGAAGGTTTTGTTGATCCATTAAAACCTCATCATGTTTGCAAACTAAACAGAGCTTTGTATGGATTGAAGCAAGCTCCCAGAGTTTGGTTTGATAGATTCAAGTCTGCCATGATTACACAATGGAGTTTTATTAATTGTCAGTCTGATTTATCTTTGTTCTAAAAATGGGATGATGGTCACATTTTACTAGTTTTGGTGTATGTTGATGACATAATCATCACTGGTTCTAATTCCCTCAGTGTGTTACAAGTCATCTCAGATATGCAAACTATCTTTGCTCTTAAGGATCTAAGAGAGCTCAACTACTTTCTTGGTATTGAAGTTACCAAAACCAACGAAGGTATTCATCTTTCTCAAAGCAAATACATTGCTAATCTGCTGTCAAAACAAGGCATGGAAAATATGTGATAATATGCAAAAAAAATTAAAAGTGATAATATGCAAAAAATATTATATACTGCATGCAGAATCCATGCTTTAAACCTTGTGACTGCTTCAGTAAAGATTGTAAGCTCTTCATAAGTACCGTAGATTTTTTAATCCAGCATTGTTGGATTTTTTAATCCAGCATTGTTGGATTTTTAATCCAACATTAGGCTTATATGTGAATAATTATGTGTTGCAGACTGTCATATAAGGTTAAGCCCAATTAAAAGTGATCTGTTAAGATTTATGGTATTACGAGCTTTAATGTATTTAATAGGATGTGGGCTTTTAATGTGTAGAGACCCAATAGTATTCTAATTCTATGATGGGCAGAATTAGAAATACCCAGTGACAGCAGGAAATTATTGTCTATATAAGTGGTCATGGTCCCCAGGTCACACGTTAACAAAAAGAAAAGAAATCTTTCCATTCTTTCTGATATCCCATCATCAGAGAGAAAGCACAGAGAAAACTAAATGATTCTCTAGGAGAACGTGTAGACCTGGAAGGCCAACCACACAATTCTAGAGAGGAATTAAGCGTTATGGATTTAGGTACACTTCCGCATAATTTATTATTGATTTTTTGTGATATGACATGAATATTCCTGGGTTATGGGTTATAAGTGATAGTTTTCACTAAAGGTTTTATTAACCCAACAAGTGGTATTAGAGCCTATTCATGTTAAATAATTAAGAATCGAATTATAATTTTTTAATGATAATAGATTTGGTGTTCTTAAACTTAGTAATACAAGAATAATTAAAATTATTAAGTTTAAGGATAATTAAAGAAATTCAAAATAAAAAAAAAAGAAGGTTTCAAACGTTCAGGCCGCCGGTAGCATAGCCACTAGAGGCGTCTGGGCGAGTCGTGACCGTCAGGCCACGCCGTCGAGCAAGCCGCGGCCACCATGCCGCGGCTGACAGCATTAAAGCCGCCGCTTCAAAAAAAAAAAAAAAGGGGCCGCGGGTGGCTTTCGACCGGGAAAGGCGTGGCCAGATGGCCGCGCCAGCAGGAAGCCGCGGCCTTCTGGCCACGGCTTACAAAGAAGAAGCGGCGGCCAAAGCCGCTGCTCAAAGAAGAAGAAAATAATAATAATAATAATTAGGGTTTTCTTTTAAGTTTGGAGCTGGTTTGGACCGGTCGGATCAATTGACCCGAACCAGTTTAGTTTAGAACCGGTCAGCAGTGTTGAACCGGTCAAACTTTGACCGTTGACCAGCGGTTAAAAGAAAAATTTTTTTTTTTTAGGTTTTGTTTGTGCAATTTTAAATTTAAATATTGGTTGGTTTATATGTATTTTGAGATGAATGAATTGAAGCAACATGTAACCAAAGTGACCTCTCTTGTGAAAATTAATTTATTTTATAATACAAACGGTTTGGTATATATAATTCCTGCAAATATTGATCGGCCCAAAGGAAGATTCATATTTAATAGAATTATATGTGCACTTGTGGTAATAAACACGTGATAATTATTCAAATTTACATGTGAACAATAAATCGGCCCAAAGGAAGATTCATTGTTTGACATGTTCTTATTATCAGTGTTTGATTACTGCACCAAGATATCACTTACAAGTTAATATTTTGTCCAAAGATAGAATATTAATGGAGTGTTCAGTATCTTGAGATAGGGTTTACCTTTATTTGAATTTAATTTTATTTTAAAGACTAATATGAGCTTGTTATGCTTGTTTGTTGTTCTTTATTCAATTATGTCTGCTGCTAATATTACTGCCAACATCAATTCAATTCCTATGTTAAATGGCTCTAACTTCAAATTATGGCACGAGAATCTATTAATAGTTCTTGCAATCATGGATCTAGATCTTGCGTTAAGGGTTGATTCTCCCCCACCTCTTACAGATGATAGTACCCCTGATGATAAAAGGGAAATGGAAAGGTGGGAGAGATCAAATCGCATGTGTATTATAATCATGAAGAAGGCCATTCTAGAAGCATTCAGGGGCTCAATAACTAAGAAAGCAAATACAGCTAAGGAGTTTCTTGCACAGATTTAACAAAGGTTTGTCAAGAACGAAAAGGCTGAAATTGGTACGCTCTTGACAAACCTAATTTCAATAAGGTATACGGGTAAATGAAATATTAGGGAGTATATCATGGAGATGTCTCATCTTGCTTCTAAGCTAAGAGCACTTAAGTTTGAACTCTCTGAGGACTTGCTAGTGTATTTGGTTTTAATATCCTTACCAACACAGTTTAATCAGTTTAAGGTGAGCTATAATTGTCAGAAAGGGACTTGGTCTCTAAATCAGCTCATATCACACTGTGTTCAGGAAGAGGATAAGCTGAAGAAAGAGAAGGCAGAAAGTGCTCATCTAGCCTCTACCTCTAAGGGCAAGAACAAGGGCAAGAAAAGGAAGAAGGATAAGGAAGCTGCAGATACAGCACCTCAAAAGAAACAATAAAAGAAACCAAATAATTCAGAAGGTACTGGTTGTTTCTTCTATGGGGCTGAGGGGTATAAGAAGAAGCACTGCACTAATTATCACGCATGGTGTGCTAAGAAAGGTATGCTTCTTAATTTGGTTTGCTCTGAGGTTAACTTAACTTCGGTACCTAGACACACGTGGTGGATAGATTCTGGTACAACCACTCACATCAGTGTGTCTATGCAGGGTTGCTTGAGTTACCGAAAATCCAGTGATGGTGAAAGATACATCTATGTGGGCGATGGCAACACAGTTGAAGTTGAAGCAATTGGAAAATTTAGATTATTGTTAAAGACTGGATTTTAGGCAGAATTTGATTTTTATTTCCACTTTGGACAATTTTGGTTATTCTTGTTCATTTGGAAATGAAAAATTTAGTTTGTTTCATGATTCAAAACTAGTTGGTTCTGGTTCTTTGACAGGCAATGATAATCTTTATATGCTTAATACAATTGCTTCATTTAATGAATCCCCGTAAATAAGTACACGGGGTTTAAAGAGAAAGTTAAGCAATGAGAATTCAGCTGCGTTATGGCATAGGAGATTGGGTCATATCTCTAAACGGAGAATAGAGAGACTTATGTCAGACGCAATTCTCGACCCCTTAGATTTCACATATTTTGACATTTGTGTTAACTGCATTAAGGGGAAACAAACCAATAAAAGGAGATTTGAAGCCAATAGGAGTTTGGATGTCTTAGAACTCATACATACAGACATTTGTGGGCCATTCCCTGCACCTGCTTCGAACGGTCAATAATATTTTATGACGTTCATAGACGATTTTTCTAGATATGGCTATATATATCTCCTCCATGAAAAGGCACAATCCTTGGATATATTCAAAAACTTTAAGGTTGAAGTTGAGAACCAACTTGGCAAAAGAATCAAAAGCGTCAGATTTGACCTTGGTGGTGAATACTATGGTAGATATGATGGTTCAGGTGAACAACGTCCAGGACCATTTGCGATATTCTCAGAGGAATGCGGTATCGTCCCACAGTACACTATGCCGGGTTCACCCACTATGAATGATGTTGCTGAAAGACGAAATATGACGCTTAAGGACATGGTGAGGAGTATAATTTCTCATTCTACCTTACCATAATCACTCTAGGGAGAATCACTTAAGACTGCAGCGTATATCCTTAATAGGGTTCCAACTAAAGCGACTGCCAAAACCCCTTATGAGCTTTGGACAGGTAAAAAGCCTAGTCTCAAGCACTTACATGTTTGGGGATGTCCAGCTGATGCAAGGCCTTATAGGCCTAATGAGAAGAAACTAGACCCAAGGTAAGTTGCTATTTTATTGGATACTCAGAACGATTCAGGGGATACAAGTTTTATGATCCCACAACTAAGTCGATTTTCAAATCAGGAAATGCTCAATTCTTTGAGGATGTCGAGTTTGCGGGAGGAGATACAGTTAAGGACTTTGTCTCTGAAGAGGAATATGTTGATATTCCCATAAGTGTTATTGGCATTGATCAGGGTCTCATTCCTGATTTTGTTCAAGACACAACAAATCAAGACAATATTGGAGAACCCCTATAGAAGAATTTGTTTCACAAGAACAAACTCTACCATCTCAAGAACCTATGCCATTAAGGAGATCCACTAGAGAAAGGAGAAGTGCATTGCCAGATGACTACATTGTATTTCTCCAAGAACATGAGGTAGACATTGGCGTGATGGAAGATGATCCAATCAATTTCTGTCAAGCTATGAAAAGTTCTAACTCTCAAAAGTGGATTGATGCCATGAATGAGGAGATGAAGTCCATGAAAGACAATGATGTATGGGATCTTGTCCCATTACCACAATGTACGAAACCTATTGGTTGCAAATGGATATTTAAGACCAAAAGGGATTCGAAAAGCAATGTGGAAAGGTACAAGGCGCGTCTTGTCGCAAAAGACTTTACGTAGAAAGAAGGCATCGACTATAAAGAGAATTTCTCTTCGATTTCTTCGAAAGACTCTTTCAGGATTATAATGGCATTAGTAGCGCATTTCGATCTTGAGTTACATCAGATGGATGTAAAGACGGCGTTTCTCAATGGCAACATTGATGAAACAATCTATATGGTGCAGCCAGAAAACTTTGTGTCCAAAAACCCAAAGAATATGGTTTACAAACTTAAGAAATCCATCTATGGGCTCAAGCAAGCATCTCGACAATGGTATTTCAAGTTTCATCAAGTGATCATCTCATTTGGTTTCGAGATGAATTTGGTCGATGATTGTATATACTATAAGTTCTGTGGGAGTAAGTATATTTTTTTGGCTTTATATGTCGATGACATTTTGCTTGCTAGTAGCGATATAGGCTTATTGCACGATACCAAGAGATTTCTAACTAAGAATTTTGAGATGATAGATCTTAGTGACGCCTCTTTTGCATTAGGCATATAGATACACCGAGATCGCTCTCAGGGTATTCTGGGATTGTCACAAAAAAGCTATATCGAAACAGTTCTCAAGAGATATGGCATGCAAGATTGTAAACCAGGTGATACCCCTGTGGCTAAAAGAGACAAGTTTAGTCTCAATCAATGGCCTAAGAATGACTTTGAAAAGAAGAAAATACAGAAGATTCCTTATACGTTAGCAGTAGGAAGTCTGATGTATGCTTTCAGTTTGTCTGTGACCGAATATAGCGACGTTCATCGGGATGTTGGCGTGAGATATTTAAGTAATCCAGGAGTAGATCATTGGAAAGCAGCCAAACGGGTCTTACGATATTTGCAAAGAACAAAAGACTACATGCTCATATATCGGAGGTCGGATAAGCTTGAGATCGTTAGGTATACTGACTCTGATTTTGCTGGACGCCAAGATAGTATGAAATCCACTTCGGGTTATATCTATCTGCTAGCAGAAGGTGTTGTTTCTTGGAAGAGTGCTAAACAGTCTCTTATAGCCTCTTCTACGATGGCAGCAGAGTTCATAGCATGTTATGAGGCATCCAATCATGGGATATGGCTACGGAATTTTGTCACGGGGCTACGTATAGTAGATGGTGTTGATAGACCACTCAGGTTATTTTGTGACAACAAGTCGGTAGTGCTGTATTCTAATAACAACAGGAGCTCGACGAAGTCGAAGTATATACACATTAAGTTCTTAATTGTTAAATAAAGAGTTCAGAGTTGACAGTTGTCTATAGAGTATATTGGCACAAATTTCATGATTGCGGATCCGCTTACTAAAGGACTGCCACCCAAGATGTTCCATGAGCACACTGCTCGTATAGGTGTTATATTATTTAATGTATTCAGTTTTAGTGGGAGTTTGTGATTTTAGATGCTCTTATAATATAGAAATTCTCAATTATTTCAGTTTTTTGGATATTTAAGATTATTTTCTGCAGAAATAATGTTTTGGTTTGTTCATACTCTGATTTTAATATGTTTTGATCTCAATAAGGTTTAAGGTGGACTAGTTGGAAATAGGCATGTTAAGATCACCTTGCATGAAATTTCCATGCTACACATCCATGTCATTCAGTTGTATTGGCATAGTGACCATTGAGGGTCAAGTTACGATAGATGTAAGAAAGACCGCTTTGATCCTATGTTGGTATAATTGATGGACCGGATTGGTTATAGATACATTTCAGTAATGACAGTAAGGTTGAGCTCATATAGTTATTTTTGCAAAACATAATTATAAGGTTACACATATAGTCCAAGTGGGAGATTGTTGGATTTTTTAATCCAGTATTTTTGGATCTTTAATCCAACATTGGGCTTATATGTGAATAATTATGTGTTGCAGACTGTCATATAAGGTTAAGCCCAATTAAAAGTGATCTGTTAAGATTTATGGTATTATGGGCTTTAATGTATTTAATAGGATGTGGGCTTTTAATGTGTAGAGACCCAATAATATTCTAATTCTATGATGGGTAGAATTAGGAATACCCAGTGACAGCAGGAAACTGTTGTCTGTATAAGTGGTCATAATCCCCAAGTCACACGTTAACAAAAAAAAAAGGTGAAATCTTTCCATTCTTTCTGATATTCCATTATCAGAGAAAAAGCACACAGAGAACAAAAGGACTCTCTAGGAGAGCGTGTAGATCTGGAAGGCCAACCACACAACTATAGAGAGGAATTAAGCGTTATGGATTCAGGTACGCTTCCGCATAATTTATTATTGATTCTTGGTGATATGACATGAATATTCCTGGATTATAAGTGATAGTTTTCTCTAAAGATTTTATTATCCCAACACCAAATAAGTAATAAATTAACATATACATTGGAAAGATATGGTCACTCGTTACCTCATCAAGTCACTTAGTTCCTTCTGATGTGCTGCTTGTAATAAATTAAAGTCTATCTTTGCAAACTTGAGCAAAGTTTCATCGTGCAAATCATCTCTTGAATAGATATCCAGAAAATACCTTTCCTCCAACCTTGGTAGGGCTTTAAGGAGAAGAAGTCTGAGAGCATGATGTATTTGTTCTGCAAGATGAGCGTTTACATGAGAGTTTGATACCATTGACTTCAGGTGAATGGTAGTGGAAACAATGGCTTCATCTAGAATATCTTCTCCGCGAATCGCCAAATATGCTGCCTCATACAAACTTAACATGCCTTGAACATCATTGATTAATGATGCCTTGAATTTACCTTCATTTTCCTTGAACTTCTCAAACACATCTGATGATCACGTTCAAAATAATTAAAGGCAATCCAGTCTCAATTAGAGTATATGCTTCTATTTAGTTTGACAACTAATACAAGGGAAGGGCATGACAGCTAGTGATTGGACAAAATAGTCACATACTCTCTTTTAATTTAAAAAAATGATCATATAAACCACTTTTGGAACACACAGACCGTTTATTGAATAAACCTTTGGTATGTACAACAATTATTTCTGAATACAAAAAATACGTGTGTTTTAAAAAGGAGTATGCGTGACAATTTGTTGTAATTAATATACTAAAATTTGCTAAACAAAAAATAATTACATACCACATGAAATCTTAACTCCTTGCTGCCGTAGAAGTTGAAAACGTAGAGAAACAGTGTAAAGATCATCACTATCAACGTCAAGGTCATGAGATATTTTTTCCAATTCATCTTCAATCTCTTTTTCAAAATGATAAGCGATTCCTAATCGTTCTATTGCATCAATTAAGTGCAGTTTATGAGCAAGCTTATCTCCATTAGGCACTATCCTCCTTCTGACCTCTTGTTTCAGAGCCTCGTAATGTTCGCGTGTTGTAGTAGTATCTATTGTCTGCAAGCACAAAAATTTTCTTAATACAACATGTGTCTGACAAATAATTATATCACATATAAGAATGTGTATTCTGGTACTGATATGATCTTTTATTGGATACAATATATCACATATAATATTGTGCCGTTAAGATTTATAGGTACCACATACATCTTTATCTGTTAACTAACGATACGGGGTTTATAGAGGATAAAATTAGTACAAAAATCAAGTCAATACTGAATCTAAATCCTATATATAGATGAATAGTTTTGTGATTAATGAGATATTTAAAACCCGTTTAACAACCTTGAAATCAGAAGCAGATCTCAGGAAATGGTTTCCCCATAAATCAGGATGGAAACCTGCAATGGGACGAGTAGTTTCTTTAGCTGAACTGGAACCTGCTGCTGGAACTGGCGTAGACATCTAATTTCTTTCACACAAATTACCAAATAGAACTTATGTTTGTGCTTAGCAGAAGTTGCAAAATTCTCGAGGCACTTGTGCCCTATATATAGATGTTAGAATTAATGTACATTTTAAAGATAATTCCTGAAATTTGTCAGCAAAATATCAAATTGAAAAAATCAAATAAAATTAGAATTATTAAAGATGGTAGTTAGAATACGTAGGTAACGAGTAGTTTACAAGTACTGCCAGTGTAGGTTAAAAATTAGTGATATATGGAAGAAGATAGAACAATGATACTTACAAGTGCGCATATTATTACTACTCAATGATATATAAATAATTAGATTTTATCAGGGATGTCAATGGGAGAGAGTGGAGGGAATCAACATCCTTGTATCCATTTCCAAAGTCAGAAGAATTTAATTATACAAGGGCATATTTGGCATTAAAGTATGTGTACGGGTAAAATCTCAAATTTTAAATTTTACTAGTTAGTTTATTGAGTAAACCGGCATGAGAATGTATTATGATTTTTTTTTTTAAGTGAAAGGGAGGGTGGGCAAGTGAGAGGCGATATATTGCATTGCCAACCAACTCAGCTATGTCCTTGGGGGCATATTATGGCGAGTTCAAATAACCCAATCCATAAATAAAATGTGTGTTTGATTAATAATAATTTATTAATTATAGGCAATGGTTATAATAAAAATTGAAACTTAGGAGAAATAGGGAGGGAATGAGAATTTTATTTAATTCCCGTCACCTCTTCAAATAAAAAATTGAGTATTAAATTTTTCTCATCCCTTCATTTAATAAGAGACAGGATACTAAGTTATCCTCGTATTATTGCCAAATTGATGCTTGTGGATCATTAGTTCTTTCTTGGTCGCTCTTTGTCACTTGTATTTTTTAATATAATATCAATACAGGCATGACAAAGACAAGAGAGTGATGAATGCACCAAGAACTTTCTCGCCAAAATTCGGCTACGTTGATCAAACAAAATAATTAATTGCATTGCGAAATAATTGAAGATGCGCCAAAAATGTTGGCAATAATTTCATGACATTATAATAAGCATATTGGATAAGAGCTGTGAACAATTTGAATTTCTTGACGCAGTAACAAGTTACAATCTTATCAAATAATCCCCAAGTGAAAATAACAGTAACCCGGTAAATATTTAATAGTCCGGTCGCAACTTTGAAACAATTCCAAAAACTGCAAAGCAACAAGAAATAAGACCACTAAAAACAAACCAAATAATCCCCAAGTGAAAATGACAGTAACAGTTAAACATTTAATAGTCCAGTCGCAACCCTGAAACAATTTCAAAAGCTGAAAAACAAGAAGAAATAAAACCACTGCAAACAAACCAAGATAATGAGTAGCCAAATAAAATTTGTAGAAATAGAGTTGTCAGTAATTACAGACTTTGTAGAGGGGTAAGGAAAACTTAAAATCAATTTTTTAATTCTTTATTTCTCCTCGGATTTAAACTTGAATGACCAGTTAAAATCAATAACTACTGACTGTAAATATAATGAAAAATTATAATGTTTCCGGCAATTCGTAACCAAATTAATCGTATGCAAAATTTACAGCCTGGCATCAAGGAACTAGAAATAATCTTGTCCAGGCATGCCCGAACTGCTTTGTACTTGGGAGAAAAAAAAAAAGAAAAAAAGCTTTGCTTCCCTATCATGGTGCGTTAAGGGATTAAATTGCAGATTGATCTTCCAACAGTCAACGACACTACTATGTAATAGTGCGCCTCAAATACTATAGTCCAGAGCAGCAAGATTATTTTAATTTGTTAAAAGGTTTATTCAATTCTTTATATATATTTTATAGCAAAAAGGTTAAACAAGTTAGCAGTTGGATTATGGGAACCCGGGAATCCATCATTAATTTCATAAAATTTTTATTGTATTGTAATTATATTTAAAGATAAATATAAATAGAATTAACCCACTAATAATTAATGAGATATTTTGATTTTGCGATTTTTTTAGTTACCTTGAAATCAAAAGGGTATTTCAGGAAATGGCTTTCCCATAAAGTAGGATGGAAATCTTGCAATGGGACGAACAGTTTCTCCAATTGAACTGGAAACTGTTGCTGGACCGGGAACAGACAAATCTTTCTTTCCGTTTCGGACAAACCAAATACAACTTTATAGTTTGTGTTTCATAGGAGGAGTTGCTGAAACCTCAAGACACTAATGCTCTATGTACATTGAGAGAGAAATGCTAAGGTTATGTCACAGATCATCGGCATACTATTAGTAGTCTTGCGTTGGGACCATTAAATTAATATTAAAAAAGTGAGTGGTTATATTTTGAAACTCAATGTTCTGTCATTGAATTACCGGTCTCATCACTTCAACCTCTCTCTTTCCTCATTCCAACAACTTTTTATTTATCAACGCCTTATCTTATTACTTTTGATTTGGATCATTCAATTTAACATTCAATTATTTGGATAAGATAATCAATGGACCTTTGGTCGAATGGGAGAGCCCTTGCACTTACAATTGTAAGAGTAAGGGTTTGAGCCTCCATAAAAATATTATGAAGGTTAATTTCAGTCTCCCTCAATTATCATCTAATTGAGTGGAGGTAGTCTCTCCATCACAAAATATGAGTGGAGTAGACAGCCTTCGAATATTTGATAGGGTTTAAAAAGTGTTTGGGCAGTACTTCAGTGCGAAATATATGGCGGGGAGTGTCCCAAATGCATAGTTTAAATTGTAAATATCAGTTGTAATTGTAACAGTCTTTGTATACAAAATTCAAAAAAAAAAATTATTTGGACGATCTATATTAACTAATCTTATTAATATTTAAAAAATATTTAATTTATTAATATTTAATTTCAAAAAAAGATTATAGTTAAAACTCTTTTAACTATATCTATTGTACTAAAATTTTGTGATTGTCTCTACTCAATTATTATTAATTAAAAAAAAAATTGAGTCTCCAAATTTCAAAATAGAGACTGAAATTAGAGCTATTTAACACTTCGTGAAAGGCCAATCCGATAAAATTAATTAATTTATTGTTATTTACAATTCAATTTAATTTAATTTTCTCCCACCAGTTTTTATTGCTTGTAATTTATCTTTTTATAGTTATCCAGATCAAACTAAGATAAAATCTCAAGAATGGACTTGGTAGAAAGAATCATCAAGACAATTATTTTACCAATGCGATGGACTTTATTTTATTTTGATTGAAAACTGTAATGGGACGAACAATTTCTTCAAATGGAGTTGGAGTGGACAACTTCCTTATTGACAAACCAAATTGAAATTAATTAATTAAATCTGTACTGAATCATTGGGGCCGGTGATTTTAAAAGATTAGAAAAAGCGACACGTTGCAAAAACTTTAAAGACACTTCTATCAAGTCAGGCAGCTTATTCATTCTTAGTTGTCAACCACGTTTGAAAATTAAGGGGAGTTGTCTGTGGCATATTTTTCACGTTAACTAAGAGATATTTTTAAGAATTTACAGTTATTTTAAAAATTTGCGCAGACATCCACATTCTAGAATAAATAACAATATATACATATATATTTTAAGGCAGTCACCTTTGGAAATTAAGTAAAGTTGTTTGGGAGCGTATTTTTCACGATACTTATCAGATATTTATAAATTTATTTTTAAAAATTTATGGACACAAGAATAATTATAAATATAAAAAAATTTATAATCATAAGATTTAACGAAATAATCATGTAAATTATCAAATTTTCAACAAAAGACACTTAAGAGATATTTATAAATTTATTTTTAAAAATTTATAGACACATCTACATCTGAGAATAATTATAAATATAAAAAAAAAGTTTTATAATCATAAGATTTAAAGAAATAATCATGTAAATTATCAAATTTTCAACAAAAGACATTAAAACTCTTTTTTTTTAATTAGAAATTCATAACCATATTAAAGTTAAGAGGAAGATAAAAGAAAAAAAAAATATAGACTCCAATGTATCGTGTTTTATCATGTAATGTATTGAAACTTGTGAGTTTTTATTTTTTAACTCCTTAATCAATCTATATATATTGTACTTTCATAATAAAGAAATTTCTTCTTTTAATAAAGTAAGAGACATCTTAAAAAAATAAAATAAAGCACACATTCTAATACAATATATATAATCATTTAATCTATTAAAATATTTATTTTTATTTTTTTAATTTATCCATTATTTTAATAAAATATAAAATTCTCTTATTATAAAATTACTTTATATATGTGTTCGTCATCGTATGTGGCCATAAGACTAGTGTCCCAATTTCATTCTACTTAAATTAAAGTGAATCAGTTTCAACTTAAGACAATCTCGAACCATGCTAGCCAAAACATGAAAAAATAAATAATAAAAAACTTACCATATACCGCATGCCGCTTGCCCATGATTCGTGAAGCTATGATGACAAAAATCCTAGCTGTTACAGGGCCTCGGGGGTCCAACTGAATCCTCACTGAATTGGGTGGGGTTTGGGCGCCAATTTGCTTCAAACTTGATTGGACTGGGTAGGGCCTAATATCAAAGCCCAGATTTAGATTGGGTTGGTTTTGGGGACTGTCTTGAACCCAACCCATAGTGCTTCTAGTTTTATCCAATGGTGCTGAAAATTCGGGGTTGCAAATTCCGGCCATTTCATTTTACTCAAACCAATCACCCACATAATATACTGTTTTTGGGGCATTTCTTTGCATTAGTTTCTTAAAAGTAATTATAAAATTACATCAATATATGCATTTATGACTCAAATTATAATTCCACCCCACGACGTTTCTATAGAATGGGCTATGTCATAAATGCTTAAGCACCCAACGGTGACGGAAAAGGCACAAAGAAAAGAAATGTCGATGAAGCAAGATTTCATGAATTAAAATACTAAAAGCAAGTCATCAAAGAACCTCTGAGGTAACATGTAACGATTTTGTGGGCTCCTAAGGGCGTGGTTGAGTTGGTTGGTAATGTAACTGTCACCCTTCACACTCGTGTGAACTTGGGTTCGATCCTTAATGGTGGTAAGGGGGATAAAAATTAATTTAGACTTGTCCATCCCCGTTATTATTTTTTTTAAAAAAAAACCTCTGAGTTTACATCCTCCTGCTACATTGCTACTCCTAAGAGAATTTAGAGAAGCTTGTAAAACTTAGAAATATGATTTCAAAGTCATGGTTAGAAAGGAAACGTTGTGCAGTTCCAGCGTTGCTTCTGTCTAAAAAAGATAGGTCATGTTGGTAAAATTCAGGAATATGATTCTAGAGTCATGTTTACAAGAGAAATCATTTTGAATTGATCCCATTTGGAGTTGGAAGGAGGATGTGCCCAGGTCTATCTTTCGGTTATCTTCCTCTTGCTCAAATGCTCTACCACTTTTGACTGGAAACTCCATAATATAAAAAATAACGAAGATCTTATTTTGAACAAGGCCTTTGGTACAACTTACTGTAAGAAGGAAAGGCGATCTGTTTTTAATTCCCATTCCTTATAACCATATTTATGGAAAATAATGATGTATGACAATTTAGGAGTATTTTTAATTCATTTTAGTTTTTCCAATTTAGCAGTTGTTATAATTGAGTCCTGCTGTTGTTTTGTCTAATTGCTGTATATGTTCCTCATTAGGTATACCAATTAGGCAATTACCCTAGTAGGAGTATGTAACAAGTCTTAACTTGTCATAATAATCATAGTACATAAGACGAACAACACCGCATGTGATCAATCCAAACGACAATACGGACTACGGAAAGTCATATGTATCATGAGTTAGGAATCGTCTAATTTGATCAGCAGGCATACCAAACCCACCAAGTGAAGAAAACACAAGCCCATATGAGATAAGCTATACAATCTGCATCAGCATTAACCTCTCACGAGCATGAGAAATATAAAAGTGCATTTGCTTCACCAATTAAAGACTACTAATCCTCTAAAAAGAGAGTTATGAAAAAGATACATGTTTTAATTAACAGACATGATGAAAGTATTTATTCTTTCAAATAATCTACAATGCGATTTCGTTTTATTGTAACTTTCTTTCTAATGATTAATCATACAATTTCCAAAGAGTATTTCAAAAAGATTTGGATATTGTTATTATTTTTATTTTTAAAAAAATAATAGAAGAAAACCACAATCAAATTCAGAAAGGCTCGAGACCACTTAACATATTTTAATTGAAAACACGATAATAGTAGTTATTCTTTTAAATAATGTAAAATATGATTTTCTTTCCTTATAACTTTCTTTCTTACAATCATACAATTAATTTCTTTTAAATAATGTAAAATATGATTTTCTTTCCTTATAACTTTCTTTCTTACAATCATACAATTAGTTTCTTTTAAATAATCTAAAATATGATTTCCTTTCCTTACAACTTTTTTTCTTACAATCATACAATTAATTTCTTTCAAATACTCTAAAATATGACTTCCTTTCCTTATAACTTTCTTTCTTACAATCATACAATTAATTTTTAAAGTGTAAAATAGAAGGAAATTACAATAAGAGGAATACGATGCCTAAACCAAAGAAAAAGGTCCAAAGAGTAATTATATACACCTTGAAACTGGACACCAAACTGGCCCCCTAAAAAGGTTATATCGTTGCTTTTAAAAAAAAATTAAGTAAAAATCATTACTCATTAATCAAAAGAAAATAAGTGAAAATATATTAGCCTTTGTGGGATCCATTCACAACTATTGTAAGAATCACTTTCCAAGGTAACATTTAAGCACCTAAACAAATTTTAATGAACATGCAATTCATAGTTAGATGCAACGGAAAGACAACGTCAGCTTCTTGTTGAGGTCTTCCAAAAACTGAACCTATGCACGAAGTGTAAACTACATTTCCCACACGTCTTTTATAATAATACATTATAAATATCCACTATCCTGCAACAAAATTTCCAAATGATGCGTTCCGATATGATTCAAGCATTTCCATGATGCATAACATGAAATAATGGCAAAGATCTTGGCTCGTCATTGGCTTAACTGAGAAGCTTCTTGATCTTGGTTCGTAATCCACATGATCCTTGTTCATATCCTAATGCGATCCTCATGATTTCTAATAGTCCCTTTACGAATTAATCATATATGTGTGATTAACTCACATACGCACAAACAAGGGCGGAATTAGGATTTTGATTTGGGGTTGTCGTAATGCATATAAAAAATTATTGCAGTAAAATGAAATAAATGCTATTCAAATCTTAAACTAATGAAAATACATTATAATATGTATTACACTATCTAATTCAATCATATATAAAGAATGAATTTATACCTGAAATTAGTAATTATAATTAATAAATTAACAATTAATGCACAAATTTTAATACTAAAGTAAAAGAGATATTTCGTTAATTAACACATTCATACGGGATCGTTTTGCTTGTTAATATGTTTTCGATTTGTCACGAGCTGGTCATGTGGCTTACTTTAACATTAAAACGGCAACACAAGATGACGTTTTAAGCAACGTTTAAGTGACGCACTTGAGAAAGCATGTTTAGAAGGGAATCAAGTCAGTTGTAAAGCTGTTATCCATGTGGCTGAATCCTGTGCAATCTGTGATTATCATCAGCTGTTATATAAGCTAATTGTTGAGGCAGTTTCAGCAAGAATTAGAGAGCTTTCTAGAGAGAATTAGTTTGGTTGTTATTTTTTTACCAAATTCTTGTGTTTTTAGTCTTACTATTGTCGTTGCTAAGTTCTTAAACAACAGATGAATAATCTGGGTTAATCATTTGTTCATATGCATCTCGTTTGATCTTGCAAAGAATAATGGGCAGTACGGACACCACAGTACGTTTAGTTATGTTATGTGAAATGAACTTAAAATAGGAAATAGAAGATGAAGAAGCCAATTTCTTTCCTTTATTGCTACCTTGTCTTGGTAACAACTCCCCAAGAGAAATTAGATTTTAGTTGAGAATGCTGTAATTGGATAAAACTTACAAAGTTCAAGCTTCCTAAGAAATTTGAAGCTCAGGTTCATACAATGAATCTGTTGCTTCATTTTTTGAGTAATTGTTCCGAATTAATTTTATTATAGACTTCAGCAGAATATAAGCCTTTATCTCCTTGAATTATACATTCAAATTAATGCAACGATTTAATTAGTGTGTTTTGTTGTAAGGCCAAGGTCAAGTTAGTTTTTCTTGCCCGCTAAGGAGACCACAGCAAGTAATTTCAGCATCTATCAACAAAACATTTAATTGGTTGTAGCATTGGCTAATTGGCTTAAGCCACCATTTCAATTGCAAAACTTTGGTTTACTGGGTGCTTAAGCTTCAAAAATTTAATGCAATGAAACATGGAGCTTCCAATGACAAAGATTCAGGCTAAGAGCTAGCAAATTATGTATAAACAGATCAATGGCCCTGTTTCCTCTTATTATCTCAAAGCGATTCATGTGGAAAAGATTCATACATAATGCTTCTCATATTTATATATATAGAACTAGTATCTTCTTAGAGTAACGGGGTCCTTAAGCACTAAGGCAACTTGGTCTTTCATCAAAAATGGTTGTGTGTAGCGATTGCCATCCTTATACATAAAGTGGCATACACGAGCAAGATTATCTTTCCACGCATTATCAACTTCTATCGTCAAAGCCTTTTTTGTCTCTTCCTCCGATACACCATGTTGCTTGATGCAGCATTCAACAGCCGAGGGAATATGTCCTATCTTTTGCTCAAACTATATCCACCATCATCAGAACATGCAAATTCGTTGTAATAAATTTATATGAACATGTCAATTTTTATTAACCTTAGCCAATGTGGAATATTGTCCCTAACGCGTACCTCATGGCCAGCTATATGTCTCATCCATCAGTCTGCCAATGGTTTGCGCAGCGACTACAATCTTAGGCTTTTGGATTAGCCATTCTAAAGCCTCCTTAGTCGCAATATCACCCATGTCAACGAAGGAAGCTGTTGCAATCGTTAAAACACCACTACTCCCAAAGGCTACACCTTCATATTCCTCTATTTTTGGGATAAAACCTTCATGTAACCACTTGCTTCGCTAAAGTACATCATAATTAATTCTTCCACTTGAGGAACATCAATATATATACATACAGCCCAAGCCTAAGCCAATTAATCAGTAACAATCCCCAATGTATAGGCGTGCCCAACCAACAAATGAAAGATGGAGAAATTGATAGCGAAATGATACCGTCTGTTTTACATAGTTTATGCCATATGACAATCTTCCTTCCTTGGCCATGCTTTCCTCAGCTTTATCGTAAGCATCTAAGAGTGACTTATAAATGAATTTCATGTATTCTGGTAGTGTATATGGCGCCAATGTCCGATCTGAATTGAAAAACAGATTAGCATGCTAAGTGAGTGGGACTTCGATGGCTAGCCAAATAATGAGACTAAAGGCCACTTGGTCATTTCACTTACTTCCTTCCGGTGTACTGCTTATAATAAATTAAAGTCCAACTTTGCAAACTTGGGCAAAGATTTATCATGCATATCACCTCTTGAATAGACATCCAAAAAATATCTTGCCTCTAACCCTTGGTAGGGTTTTTACGGAGTGGAAGTTTGAGAGCATGATTTATTTGCTCAGCAAGATTAGGGCTAGCGTGAGATACCATTGACTTAAGGTAAGTGATAGTGAAAACAATGGCTTCATCTAAAATATCTTCTTCGTTAATGGCTAGGTGTGGTGCCTCACACAAATTTAGCATGCCTTGAACATCTTTGATCATTGATGCCTTGAACTTGCCTTCATCATTTTTAAACTTCTCAAACACATCTGCTCACATCACTTTCGAAAATATATAATAAATGTAAGTCTCGATTAGAAAACAATCTAACAATTATATAAGCTTAATCAAATATTTTAGTGAGCGCCAGTGCCTACTATATGGTGGCATGTGGAGACATTGCAAAATTCCACGACTTTTTGTGAATAGTATTTAACTGTGGATTTACCAGGCGAAATCAAGTGGAACTATTGGTCACCATGATATGAGCACTGTTGCCAATTAGATTATTACTCAAAAGCTTAAGTCACAAATATTAATTACATACCGCATGAAATCTTAACTCCTTGTTGCCTAAGAAGTGGAAAACTAAAGAGAAAAAGTGTAAAAAACATCATCACTAATACTATCATTGTCAAGGTGGTCAAGTATTTTCTCTAATTGATCTCCAATCTCTTTTTCAGAGTGATAAGCAACACCTAATCCTTGTACTTCATCAATCAAGTGTAGTTTATGGGCAATTTTATCGGCGATAGTCGTTATCATCATCCTAACCTCTTGTTTCAGCGCTTCGTATTGTTCATGGGTCGTAGCATCAATTGCCTGCGTGAACAAATTAACAATAGTTACTACTGGTCGAAATGAAAATAATTTTTATGAATCCCATAATTTTAGTTTGTCTTAATATTCATATGATACATGTTCCTCACAAATTACAGCACATGCGAACGTAGGCACACATGCACATAAATGTATGGCTATCTATACATATCGGACAAGTCTGGTAATGAAATATTTATTGGCTTCACCGAGGTCTGCTTTAAAAATATATATATATTTGATTTGTTTGTAAGGACATGCCTACTCCAGTTTCAGCAGTAGTTGAAGAAACTATTTGTCCCATTGCGAGTTTCAGTCCTACTGTATGGGGAAACCATTTCCTGATATGTGCTTCTGATTTCAAGGTGAGATATACTGAATCGTTAGCCAGGATCATTTCAAAAAGAAAAAGGTTCATATAGCCAGGATCATTTTAAAAAGAAAAAGGTTCGTATTAATTAATAGGGTGCAGAAACCTTAAAACACCTCTGCTTTAGGCATAGAAAAGTTAAGCAGCCTCTTCAATCTATTCATGCATATCCACCTTTGAATGGTACATGTAGGGGTCAGTGTTGAAAACAATTTGTGGCAAGCCCCGTCTTTTGCTTAATTTTGTGGCCAATATTTGACTTTAAATATTAAATTGAAGAGAAGAATAAGAGCAATGCATACCATTTTTAAGATCCTATAGTAGCAAGGACTAAAATAATTTTTTCTAAATTATTTATAGTAGCAACTATAAATCAAAGGCTCCTTAGTGTATATAGACCCCTATAACTCACGTTTGTATGCAAGAAAAACAAATATATTTAAAAATTTTCATAATAATATCAAATCATTATGGTGTAAGATCTGAACCAACTTTTTCTCAAAGGGCAATTGATTCATTGGATGTGCATGCTGATGCAATAATGTTCACTACAATAATTAAGGTCTTCTGCAACCAAATTTTCTTTAGACGATTAGAATTTAGTTGCAAAATGTCACTTTCCATGACCAAAGATAAGATTGTCTAAAATGTTACATTTTTTTGCGACTAAATTTATTTTTATTGTTGTATATATGTTTTTTGCGACTAGATTATGACTAGCCACAAAAGAGTTTATTATTTTTTCTTTTTAACTGTCATCAGCTCATTTAAAATCATCAAAGTGCATGTATATCTTTGGAAATCTCTGTGAATGAAGAGTTTAATAAACTTTATGGTGTTTGATTTGGTGTTTTCTACATTAAGATATGATCAAATGAGTGGTGACTACTCAGATTTGCCTCTGAAACCGACTTTGAATTAAATTATGTTTTGCTTTGCACTCTTCTGCCTTGTTATAGCTAAGACCTTCAATTCAAGTTTGATTTGATTTCTAAAATGATAGAAAATCATATCTTAAGTATGGAGGAATGTTTCAAGTTGTATATATAAAGGCAATAGGTAGTCATTTTAGGATGTGTGTGTGATTTTGAGATGTAACTTAAAAGAGTGCTCGTGTTTAGAGTTCTTTTTATGTAAATCTATATCAGTTAGGTGAATTCCTTAGAGTGATAAGTTAAGAAGATTGTATCTCTTGTAAAACATGATATTGGGTGGTGACTATCTGTATCTCTTTGTGGTACTCTTGAATTATGAGATTTGTTGAGTCAAAGAACTTTGTATCTCTTGTAGGACATCTTTGAGTGGTGAATATCTATATCTCTTTGTAATCCTCTTGAATGAGGAGTTTTGGTGAGTTAAACAACTCTGTATCTCTTGTAAAACATCCTTGAGGGGTGACTATTTTGTATCCCATTGTAATCCTCTAGAACGATGATCTTTTATTCCTATATTGTGGTTTACTCTAATAACAAAAATTTATTTTATCTTTAGTTCGGTGTCAACTACTTAAAACACAGTCGCAAAAGATAAAAAATTTTGGCAAAAAATTTACCACCTTACATAACTGAAATTAATTATTTTAAAATTTTTTGCTACTCTTAAATCTCACTCTCTCATTTTCTCTCTATGTTATTAACTTATTTTTTTATAATCTTTTTAATCTTTTTTTCCCGTGATTCATTTTATTCGTGTTACACATTTTATTTAATTATTGTGTTTATAGAAATTATTTTACCTTTTTGCTTCATTTGTTTTGCAAAAATTAAACATTGAGGATTATTATGCAATAAGATGAAGAAAATGAAGAAATTTATGAATATCATGTAATTGTAATATTACATTGTTATTAAATATTGTTATGTAATTGTTCTAAATACTACAATTTCATTTGTAATAGGTTTTGTGTATTATCAATTAATAATAAATTTAATTTAAATGAATTCTTCTACTTTCATAAGTTTGGTAGGTAAGATTTGTGCTAGTTGTTTTGGTAGGTAAGGTTAGTATGGTTGGTAAAATAGGTGAGTGGTAGGTTTTGATGAATGGTGAAAATTTATGTCGTAGTTGATTCAATGAATGGTTGTGATTGGTTTGTTTCATGTATAAATACTACATTTTCCTTTGGTTTATGCATCAAGTGTAAGAAGAAGAAAGAATAAGAAGCAAAAAAAAAGCAAAAAAAAACTTCTAAAAGTAATTTGTAAGAGCGTGTGAATTGTTCTTGTAATGTCCTTGAGTTGTCTCTAATAAAATTTGTGTTTTATTCTTTAAATTCTCTAATAAATTGGTATCAGAGCTAGCAATAAGTGGCTTACATAGGAGTGAGCATATCAAATCGAAGAGCTAGACAAAAAAAATGCGACGTTGAAAAAATCAACTCGATTAAAGTTTGATTGCACCCGCAAACGCTGTTGGAAGTTTACTGTCTTGAAATTGAGTTGACTTACCAAGTCGAACCATTGACCATTGACCAAAAGTTCACCCGAATTCCTCCTAAGGTTTTTTAACATCCTGGATTCATCCATGCATTTAAAATCTTCAAATTCTAACTCAATTTGTGAATTATGGCAAATGGTGTCATGATGCCATTCTATGTTTCACAATTGAAGAGAGGCAAATTTGACAGTTGGAGTATTAAAATGAAGGCTTTGTTGGGTGCACACGATGTATAAGAAGTCATGGGAAAAAACTTTACTAGAAAATAAAGTCATTTTAACTGTGGTGGAAAAAGAAAATTTAAAAAATTTTGAAGAAAAAAGAGAACAAAGCAAAGTATCTCATCTTTCAATCATTAGATGAAGATGCTTTTGAAAAGTTTGCTAAACTAACCTCTTCAAAGGAAGTGTGGGATATGCTAAAGACCTCTTATAAAAGAGCAGAACAAGTTAAGAAGGCTCGTCTCCAAATATTAAGAGGAGAATTTGAGTCCTTACACATGAAGGCATCCAAGCCAATTTCTAACTATTTTACTCAGTTTGTGACCGTTTTCATTGAATTAAAAAGAAATTGTGAGAAGTTAAATGAAGTAAAGATCATTGAGAAGATACTTCAATTAGTAGACTTAATGACCATATTATTGTGACAATTGAGGAAACAAAATATTTAGAGGCTATAACAATTGAGCAACTTCAAGGAAGGTTGCAAGCTTATGAAGAAAAACAAAAGAAGAAACATGAGATTAAAGAACAACTCCTCAAGACGAAATTCAATACAAAGAGAAAAAAAGGAAAGCTCCAACAACAATACAAGACAATATGTCCAAGGAAGAAGCTGAAGATGAGGCAGAGGTTGTAGTTATGGACGAGGCTAGAATTTCAACAACAACAACTCCAATTATGGTAAAGGAAAAAGCTCAACCAGAGACGAAGCAGAGGCAATTCAAGATTAAGGTATGATAAATCCCAAGTACAATTTTATAATTGGCAAAAGTTTAGTCATTATGCTTCATAATGTAAAAGAGAATAATTGTGAATATGGTACACTTTTACTAGCACGCAATAACACTAATGGTGGTAATAACTCTATGAAATAAGAGTTATCATGACATTTTTAGACTTAAATTAAGATTACTTAAAGAGTAAATAATGTGTTTCTATTGCATCTTAGTTACATTTTGCATGAGTATTCATTCTAGGTTAACTTTTAATAAATTAAGTTGTTTAAGAATATTTTGTGCTTATATTATGTGCATAGTTGTAAATGACCAAATGCTAACATTTTAGGGAAGGAATGCTACTGCAACAAACTTACAAAAATAATAAAAGAACTTGGTTATAGAAGAATTGAAACAAATCTAGAACAAATCATATGTTGTGGTTATTCCTATAGCAAAATCCTCAAACATTGATAGAGAAAATTTTGTGTAAGATAATTAAAAGATTGAAAAAAGCTTCTAAAAATGTAGAATGTATGCCACACACTTTTGTTTGCCTTAATTTGGAGTTATAATAGGAGCACTCATGAAAAGAAAAAGAAATAGTCGTCACTCAAGAAAAAATCACAGAGAAAAACAAGAGTAAAACATAAAATAAATAAGGATTTGAAGGTTACAACAGAAGATTCACTGTGGATAAGAAGGAGAGATCATAAGATTAAGCGGACTTCAACTCTTTCTTTTATTTTCTTATTTTCAAATTATTCATAGGAATGTATTTGATGGCTGAACCTATTCTATTTACTATTCTATCACAAATCATGAACTGAATTTGATTGTAGTTGAGTGATAAACGATTTTAATAGATGTTTGATTGATATATGTGTATTGCTCTGTATTTGCTATAACATTTTGTCTTAATTGTATTTATTTCAATTCCTTATTTCGACTAATCAACCATTTAGTGGATACTAGCTAAGAAAGAGCCTAAAAAATGTCTAACTTAGTTGAACAAATTAAGGTAATACTTGGTTTTAGATTAGGTTTTCTAAGTTGGGTGAATCTCAATTTGAATAGAGCTATACTTCATCTAAAACTAGTGAACAACTGACATAGGAATTCACCTTGTAGGTAAGTGAAACCTAGAATGGGTAACACTATATTTAATGTTGACATAACAATTAACACTGTTGGGTTACATTAGATATAAGATATCTAATAAGCGATAGTTGAGGATGCACGAGTAATTCTGCCCGAGCTCTAGTGGATGCTGTAGCAATGATATTATAATTGAGAAACAAGTCAAAGCCATTAAGAGACTTTATTCAATCTACTATTCTAATCTCATTGATTTCATCCTCATGTTTGATGTGAAAATTCTCTTTACCGCTTCTTATTTATTGCCATTTTAGTTTAATTAGTCCTTTAGTTCCATAAATTGTCTTAATTCAATTAGAACAAAACTACATTATTAATATTGTTGTAGTAAATCTAGTAACATCAATCCCTGTAGAGACGATCTGAATACTCTTTAATATATTTCTTGTGTACACTTACTCATTGACATCCATAGCAGTAGAATTAATCCTAACAAGAGGTCAATAAAATACATGGTATCTTGACACATATACTAGTAATCACATGAGCACAAATAAAAGCATGTTTGTGGAACTAAATGAATATGTGAATGGCAATATTGCTTTTAGATATAATTCAAAAGTACTAATGATGGGCAGAGGTAACATTCTTTTTTGTTCAAAAGATGGTAGCCATTAACTAATTTCAAATGTTTACTATATGCCCAGTATGAAAAACAACATCCTTAGTTTCAGTCAACTCTTAGAAAAAGGCTATGATATTCACTTACAAGATTATAGCCTTTTTTCTAAAAGATGATAAATAAAACCTAGTTACAAAGGTCAGAATATCAAAAAATAGAATGTTTGCTTAAAATATTCAAAATGATGTTGCAAAATGTCTTAAGGCTTATCATAAAGATCCAACTTGGATTTAACATCTTTGATTTGGGCATCTCAGCTTTGGTGGACTAGAGCTGCTATTAAAGAAAAACATGGTGACAGGTCTAACCCTTCAATCAATCATCCCAATCAACTTTGTAAAGGATGTATACTTGGCAAGCAGTTTTTAAAGAGCTTTCTAAAAGAGTCAAACTTAAGAGCTCGGAAGCCACTAGAGCTTATTCATACTGATATGTGCAGTCCATTCAAGCTAAGCTCCCTTGGTAAAAGTAACTACTTCCTTCATTTCATAGATGATTTTTCAAGAAAAACTTGGGTGCATTTTTTAAAGCAAAAGTAAAAAGTCTTTAAAGCTTTCAAGAAGTTCAAAGTTGCAGTAGAAAAAGAAAATGCACACGACATTAAAGCCATGAGATCTAATGAAGATAAAGAGTTCACTTCTAAAGAATTTATAGAGTTTTGTGAAGTAAATGGAATTCGCCACCCTTAACAGTTTTAAGATCTCTTCAATAAAATGGTGTTGCAAAAAAGAAGAACAAAACGATTCTCGACATGGCAAGAAGCATGCTCAAAAGTAATAGACTATCCAAAGAATTTTGGGCTGAAGTTGTTGTATGTGCAACCTAATTATCCAACTGATCTTTAAAGTTGCCACAAGAAGCATGGAATAAAAGAAAGCCAAATATCTCCCACCTGAGAGTTTTTGGAAGCAAGCATTGCCCATTTACATGTACCAGTGAGAGGAGAGTCAAACTAGATGACAATAGTGAAAAGTTCATCTTCATCAGCTATGACAAACAATTCCAAAGGATAAAAATTGTACATTCCAAACAACGGGAAGATTGTGATTAGTCAAGGTGTAATTTTTTATGAAGAATGAGAATGAGATTTTGGCTCTGCTGTGGATGACTTTAACTTCTTTCTTATTGAAGAAGATGATCATACACAGATAAAATAAGTAGAAGAACAACAAGAGCTAGCTACTCCACCTATCTCACTAGCATCAACCAAATATAAAGATTCACCACTATCTTTCTTAAATGAAATAATCAGAGAACGTATAAGGAGCTTTAAGATCTCTATAAGGTAAGTAAAAGACTTGATAATCTCGCTTTCTATTGCTTTTTTGTTAAATATGAACTAATGAACTTCTAAGAACCTTTGGTGTGGATGACTTTAACTTCTTTCCTATTGAAGAAGATGATCATATACAGATAAAACAAGTAGAAGAACAGTAAAAGCTAGCTACTCTATCTATCTCACTAGTATTAACCAAACGTGGAGATTCAATACTATCTTTCTTAAATGAAAGAATCAGAGAACATACAAAGAGTCTTTAATATCTCTATAAGGTAAGTAAAAGGCTTGATAATTTCACTTTTTTTTGTTTCTTTGTTAAATATGAACTAGCGAACTTTCATGAAGCTTTGGTGTGGATTTCTTTAACTTTTTTCTTATTGAAGAAGATGATCATACATAGATAAAATAAATAAAAGAACAACAAGAGCCAATTACTCCACCTATCTCACTAGCATAAACCAAGCGTGGTAATTCACTACTATTTTTCTTAAATAAAAGAATCAGAGAATGTACAAGGAGTCTTTAAGATCTCTATAAGGTAAGTAAGAGGCTTGATAATCTCATTCTCTTTTGTCTCTTTGCTAAATATAAACCAGTGAACTTCTATAAAGATTTGGTGTGGATAACTTTGACTTCTTTTCTATTGAAGAAGATGATCATATACAGATAAAACAAGTAGAAGAACAACAAGAACCAACTATTCTACTATCTCACCAGTATCAACCAAACATGGAGATTCACCATTATCTTTTTTCAATGAAAAAATGGGAGAGCATTGAAGGATTATTTAAAATCTTTATAAAGTAAGTAAGAGGCTCGATAATCTCACTCTTTTTTGTTTTTTTGCTGAATATGAACCAATGAACTTCCATGAAGCTATATAAGATGAGAAATGGAGAAAAGCAATAGATGAAAAAATCAAAGCTATTGTAAAAAATGACACTTAGGAACTTAGTACTCCTCTTAAAGGTCATAAGGCAATTAATCTCAAATGGGTGTACAAAATGAAGAGAAATGCGAAGGGAGAATTTAAAAGGCACAAGGCGAGGCTAGTTGCAAAAGGCTATAGTCAAAAGGCTCACATAGACTATGATGAAGTATTTACTCTTGTAGCCTAATTTGAAACTATCAGACTTATTATTTCTTTAGCTGCTCAGAACGAATGGAAGATTCATCAATAAGATGTAAACCCTACTTTCCTAAAAGGAGTTCTTGAAGAAAAAATCTACATTGAGCAACCATTAGGCTATGAAGGCAAAGTTTTAAAATTAAATAAGGCATTTTATAGATTGAAGCAGCTCCAAGAGTTTGCAATAGCAGAATTGACGAGTACTTTAAAGAAAATGGCTTCACCAAATATTCTTATGAGCACGCTTTATATATCAAAGTCGAAGATGGAGATATCTAATTGTGTGCTTGTACATGGATGATCTTATCTTTACTGGAAGTAAACTAAGCTTATTTGAAAAGTTCAAGAAAGTAATGATGAAAGAATTTGATATGACATACATTAGGTTGATGGCATACTGCTTGAGCATTGAAGTCAAGCAACAAGAAGATGACATTTTTATTTCACAAGAAAGTTATGCAAATAAGATTCTAAAAAAGTTCAAGAAGAATGATTGTAAGCCAATAAGCACACCAATGGAATCCCAAGTCAAGTTATCAAAGAATTATGAAGGAGAAAGAGTAGATCCGATACTTTTTAATAGCCTAGTTAGAAGTCTGATCTATTTAACTTGTTGAAGGTCTGACATTTTTTATGTTGTTAGACTAGTTAGTTGTTACATGGAAACTTCGACTATCACTAATTTCAAGGCTGTAAAAAGGATTATTCACTATCTAAAAGACCTAATAAACTTTGGCTTGTTGTACTTAGATTCTAATGATTACAAGCTCGTTGGATGTAACGATAACAACTAGGGCAGTGACATAGATGATCGAAAGAATACTAGTGGTTTCGTGTTCTTCATGGGAGACATTACTTTCACATGGATGTTAAAGAAGCAACCAATTATCACACTTTCCACTTGTAAAGCTGAGTACATAACTGCTACATTAAATGTTTGTCATGCAATTTTGGCTTAAAAATTTGTTGAAGAAGTTAAATTTGCCATAAGAAGAGCCAACCGAGATTTGTGTTGATCATAAATCAACAATTGCCTTATCCAAGAAACTAGTCTTTTAAGATCAAAGCAAACACATAGATACTCACTACCATTTCATAAGAGAGTGTATTACAAAAAAAGAAGTGCAAGTATAGGAGATCATAGGATCAAGTAACTGATATCTTCACAAAGCCGCTTAAACAAGAAGACTTTGTAAATTTAGAAGTTTGCTTTGTGTCACGAGATCAAGTTTAAGGAGGGTGTTTGATCATAAACTTGATCTAATTTAAAGAAATCCAAGCCCACTTCATAAAAATTTCTTGCAGTAAATGAAGTTGGTATAGTTGGTGATGGGTGTCGAAGCCAGCAAATATAAATACATACTCTAACAAAATTGTGTATAGTGATTGAGCAGGGTCGTGTCCACAGAGATTGGTAATTATTAAATCCTTTTTAAAATAAAAATGTAAAATTGGGGGATTGTTGACAATAATGAAAATCAATTTAAATTAATAAGAATGCAAATTAAAGGTGTAATTCAAAACGAAAAAACTATGGTTGAAGGAATTAATTCAGCTTTGATTCGACTACTGATCATCGATACAACTATAAATCATTACTGCTTATGAATAGACCGGTTATAGCTACTAAGACACTCTAATAGCCAATCTCTCCTTAATTAGTCGATAACCAAGGTACGCTCGTTGGTTATTTCCCTAATCAATAGACAATCCTAGATACGATCATAAGATTTAATCAATTGACAGCCTGAAAAATTAAAGAGACCCAAATCCTAATTAACAAACGCATACGATGGTTCATTTAAATTAGATTATTTATTCTCATAACACAACGCACTGCTATGTTATTTGCCACAAACATCAAAATCTTCATACGATGAATCTTTCAATTGGCAATAAATTAAATTGATAATTAAATAGTGGCCAATTATCTAATTAACAAAGATAATCATGACAATAATTCAGAGAATAAACAAATACCCAAAAAGCAATAAAACAATTAAAAGCACAAGAAAGATCTCACAGTAATGGTGAATCAAAACTTCATTAACCTTCAACTAGAAAAATAAGTTTAGTTCCTCATGGAGAAAAAGAGAAAGCCTAAAAAAGATGAAAACAATTAATAATCCAATTCTAATCCTCCTCCCCTTCATCATTCTTTATCTCCCTTTTTTATAGTTCTCTTAAAAAGGATAAAGATAAAAATATCTAAAATCTTATCTAAACTTACAAGAGTAATAAAAAGATAAAACACGTTAAAATAAAAACGTCAAGTCCACAGTTGATAGCACGCGCCCACGCCTTATCAACAAACTTCTTCTGAAATCGACTGTCACGCGCCCACGCCTTATCAATAAACTTCTTGTGAAATAGAGAATTTCTCTAGGAAGTCAATTCATCCTTAAACATCATCTTGTAACTCAATTTAGCACTAATCAATAGAATTGTACCTATAAAAATAAAACACAAGTAAATCACAACTATTAAGTACAAAACATTGATATAAAAGAGAGTAAACAATGAAAACTAATGCATGAAATGCACTATAACAGTTTGTAAAGTAGGTTTGGTAGGTAAGGTTAGTGTGATTGATGTGGTTGGTGAAGTAGGTGAGTGGTATGTTTTAATAAATGATAAGGATTTGTATGGTAGTTGAATAAATGAATGGTTGTGAATGGTTGGTTTTATGTATAAACACCCATTCTCACCTTTGGTTTATGCATCAAGCGTAAGAAGAAGAAAGAGTAAGAAGAAAAACAAAGCTTCTAAGAGTTATTTGTGAGAGTATGTGAATTATTCTTGTAATGTTCTTAAGTTTTCTCTAATAAAATTTGTGTTTTATTCTTCAAATTCTCCAACATAAAGTTCAATCTAAAACCACCAAGATTTGACTAAACTCTCTAATTGACGATTTATAAATAACAAATAAATCACAAGCAAGAATTGAAAACAAAAACAAGCTAACCAGAGACACAATTTAAAGTGTTTCGGCTTAGAGATAGCCTACATTCACTGGAAAACATCAGTGCCAATCTTATTTCAATCACAGAGAACAAGCTACAAGTCTGAAGAAGAAAATACAAGCTTTTCAAATTTATTATAACTATAACCTTTGAAACTGTATGTACAGATCTTGAAGACTCTAGAAAAGTCCCCTACTTGTTAGCTGCATTCTGGGTTTGTTATAACAAACCCAGAATTTCCCGCCTTGTAACATTCAGTTAACAACATTGAATCGCGTGCTTAAAATGAATAAGTTTTACAAACTTTGATTTTTCAAGATATGGATTAAAATGAATAAGTTTTACAAACTTTGATTTTTCAAGATATGGATTAAAATGAATAAGTTTTACAAACTTTAATTTTAACATGTATTGTTTTAAATTCTAGATTTGGACCTATTTAAAAAACTATAAAATATTTTGGGTCATAATATAATTTATAATAGTATTGGGCCATATTATAATTTCTAAAAGTTTAGGCCAAATTCCAAATATTAAAATAATGCCTAGAAGACAGAAAGTAAGTGGCTAGCCAAATGAGAATTAGCAGCTAACCGCATGGCCTCTGGTTTTTCAAATTTTAAAGCCAAATTTGCAACGGTAACTTGTCACATAAGCTTAGCGGCTAACTGCCAAAACAAGTAACAATCCGAAAATGCTCTCAAGGTCAATAATGGCTAGTTTACTTATCAAAACTATATAAACTCAAATCAAAATCAAATCTAACAAGTTTTTGAAAGTTTTTCAAGCTGAAATCAGTTCATACAACATCCTTTGAGCTTCCATTTTACAAATCTTCATACATTGAGTTATCATTGAGCTACCATTTGTATATCTACTCTAATAGAGAGTGTTTGTTGTAATCTTTAAATTCATTATCAAATTTTTGTGAATATAAGTGTGGGAAACACTTGGGAAAAAGTGTGAGTGAGTGAAACACCATTTGTAAAGGTTTATTGACACCTTGGAAGTCAATTGTAAGAACTTGAAGCCTTGGAGACTTGGATAGTGAAATTCTCAAGCTTGGTGTGCTTGGAGGGGTGGACGTAGATCGGTTTTGCGGAACCACATAAAAACTCACGTGTTTGATCTCTCTTCCTTTATCCTTTTAATTTCGAGCATTGTTAAATTTATTGCTTTTGATTTTATTAAGGCATTAGTTTTAATTGTTTTGTGATTGTATTTACTTAAGTTTTAAAAATCCAATTCACCCCCCTCTTGGGTTGCTTAGCTAGAATTTCAAATATTACGTTAAGTAGTAATAGTTAGTAGACAGCAAAGCAACTTACTTATATAATCATCACTGCTGATCGATATCATCTTGAAGATGTCGTTCTCTTCAGAACAATTTCCAAATTAGTTAATTGTATCTACTATAATTAGGAAGAAGTTTTGTGACATCCCATTTTGGAATTTGATAAGCCTATTGCGAATCACATAGAAAGAATGCAAGGAAAACATGTATCTCTAGGTTATATGTAGTAGAGGGGCTGTGAATTGTCTCTAGTAAAAATGTCTCGAACAAGATGTCAATATAGGTTCAAGATCTGTAATCACCTGCCAGCCACTTTCAAGCACTTTCTTTGGGTAATTTCACCATACCCGGTGCATAAGTTGACATATTATTTTTGACAGATGTCATATTGTCGACATAGTCTTTAATGTTTCAACTAATATATTGTATTGCTCTACAAGCATAAGCATATAGAATCCCATAGATCTACAACATGGAACAACTACAACATTCCACAACTGCTTGTCAACATTTGTTCCATGTTTAACTCATAGCATGATGAAATGTTATTAGTCGCTTTGACAAGATATCAAATTTGAGAAATCGACAAGTTAACAATATTTTCCAATATGATATAATTCAGGACTCGACTATGTTGCAACTGTTGTAACATACTACAGTTTTTGTCTTTATTTCAGCAAGGCTGTTGGATGCATTCTTGTTCAATCTTTATTGGAGAATTGATGCAGCAACTTACAACCATTGCAACCGATTGTATATTAATCTAATCGTACTTGCGCACTTTCCAAAAATTTTCAGTATTGCATCAACAACACTAATTTCATCTTAAAATCGATCAGGAAATAGCAATTAACGAACAAGATTGCATGCTAATAAATACTAGAAGCATTTGTTTGCTTTACATGTTAATAAATACTAGAAGCATTTTGAAGATTGCATGTATCCTGTTTGAAAAAATTTATCCTAGAGATTTTTTTCCCTAGTCTGTTAGGTATGAATATTGTTGTGAAGTTGATAATGGCCAAGATGGAAATTCTTCAGTTTTGATTTTACTCTTTGAGGAATTCTAGAACATGACAAATAAAGTTTATTGTGTGAGGGATGCATGTTCTCTTACAAATGCTTGGTTCTTTAATATACAACTCTAAGATGCCTTATGATGAAAAATAGAGTCAATAACCTGACTCCAGACTGTCTGACCCATGACATTTTGGATTTCGATTCTTAGATGAGATTCTTTTTTCCAATTCTTTCAATTTTCAAATTTACTAGTGTTATTTTCGTTTGGTAAACTATATTGTACATAAGCACGCACACACATGCACATACAGATGTACACTAATCAATTATATTGGCTTATTTTCCTTTTCTTTTGATTCATGTTGCCAGTATATATAAAATTTATTTGTCAATTTTAGAGCATAATTTGTTTTGCTGCATAAAGACAATAAACCCAAATACGTTTACATGTATGTCTGGGGTTTGTTTTGTCTTTCAGGAGCAGCATTACCCATCAAAAGTTTGAAGAGCTCTGTGAACTTAAGCATTCAAGGTTGAAAATGGACAAGATATATATAGTGGAGTTAATTAGAGGAGCTACTAGAGTTGCAGGTTTACGTTATCATCTTTGTTTTGGTAGTTAACCTGAGTATTAAATTCTTGAGACCTGAGTATTAAATTCTTAAGTTTTAATCACTTAGACTCAAATAAGAAATTTTTTATATTTGCTCTACAATGATCTTATTTAGGGTTAATAGCTTTGTTTTATTACTCTTTGTCTACATAGATTCTTGTTCTCAAAAGACCATTTACTTTAAATATTTAGCATAAGGACAATCTTATTTAGTATCATCTATAATTTTTCATTTTTTCTCATTAGTTTTAATATGTTTGATAACTATATGGTTAAGCAATTTATGCAATGTTATCTTGTCATATGCTTGAGCTCATTTTTTATTGCAATTATGAATATTTGGTATGAATTAATGGATCTACCTATATTACAACAGTTGTACCATACCATACTTTTTGTCTCTATTTGATAGAGCCGTTGGATAATTTATTGTTCAATCTAATAGCTACATATAACTTTTTCAAAAATTAAACAGCCATTGGTCAATGGTTTAGGTGGTTGCTTAATACAATTAGGATTCTCACCTTACTCCTATCATGGAGATTTGTGAATCAATGGCCACCAAGCACCAAATTCATGCCAATCAATGGCCAAAAAGCACCAAATTATTGCCAAGTACACCAACAACCATCGATTGATGGCAAGTTCAGTGTTTTCAAGTTTATAATTTTGTAGACACTGCTCGTTTCATTCGCTGTCAATTCACCACCATCACCGATTCAATTAAGAAAAAGTACAAGTTAAAAGTGTAATTAATTAACATAAAAAAAATCAAAAGTGTGTTCCTTTTTTGTATTAAAATTTAGAAAGTAGTTAAATCTTTAGATTTTCATTAAAATTAGATCAAAAAATATAATTAAAATATCATACAAAATTTATTAGATTTTCAACTGAAGTCTACTAACCCACAGAATTAATTAAATTACAAATATATCCATTATTTAAAGAAGCACTTACTACCGTATCCAGGTATTAAAATCATCAAAAAACCAATTTGGTTTGAACTCGTCAATTTCAATTTGACTCCTCCTCTAAAGCCACCCAACAACAATTTACCAACTAAATCACTCGTCCTTATGGCATAATAATTTGCCTGCACATGCACTACAAAAGAAGGGCTTTAGTGACGAACAGATTCATCACAAAAACATGCAATTTTCATCGCTAAACGTTATAGCAATGAAAAAAAATTTTGTCACCATAGGAGCGTTGCGTTAAGTCTTTGGCATTGAATTTTCAAATTTCATACGTAAAAGTATTTTTAGTGATGAAAGGTTTTTCATTGCCAAAAGTACTTTTAGCGACAAATCATATTTCGTCGCTAAAAGGTATCGTTTTTCTTCGTTTTTAATTATTATTGTTAAAATATTATCATTTTTAATACTAAATCACAATGATTATTAACACCATTATGATAAAAACAAAATTATTTAATTTAAAAGAATTATTATTATTTATGAACAATAGAAAAATAATTACAAAATTTGATATCACTTTTTTGAAAGAAAATTGTTACAAATGAATATAAATTTCTTAATTTTCTCCATCTTGGTGTAATTGATCTCCAAGATTCCCTGCAAATAAACACACAACAATCCGTTAACATCTTAAACACAAATATAATAATAATATAAGTTAGAATAAAAAATATAAGAAAAAAAATTAAACCATGTTAAAAATAGAAGAGAAAAGGAGTAGAGATTAAATTAGAAAATGAGAATTATGTATTTAGAGATGACAGAATTAAAGAATAAAAGTAAGGGAATGAGAGAATGAGAGAAAGAAACAAAGAATGAATGAAATGAAGCAAATGATATATAAATAGGCTACAGGAGTTTTTAGCTACGAAATTTAAAGTTTGTCACTAAAACTTAATTTTGGCAAAAAAAAACCTGCCAAAATTTTTTAAATTTTGACATTTTTTAAGTGCACATTTAGCAACCAAATATAAATAGGCTTAAAGTGCACATTTAGCGACCAAATCTAATTTTTGTTGCTAAATGTACACATGCAATGACGAAATTAAGTTTCATTGCTAAAGATGATAATTTTGAAAAAAACTTATCCGCAAAAAATCATATTTTTTATCGATGAATAAATTTTGTTGCTAAAAATATGTTAAATCTCATCACTAAAACATGTTCTTTTGGCATATCAAAGAGTTTTAGCAACGAAATTTACTTGTCACTAAAACTATTTTTAACAACGAATTTATTTTCATCACCAAACCATGCTCTTTTACATATAAAAAAGTTTTAAAGACGAAATTTATTTGTCGCTAAAACTACTTGTAGCAACAAAATTTATTTTCATCGCTAAAACATCCTTTTTTGACATATTATAGAATTTTAACGATTAATAAATTTCATCACTAAAATTATTTTTAGCAACGAAATTTATTTTTGTCACAAAAGCATGTTCTTTTGTCATATTAAAGAGTTTTAGCGATAAAATTTATTTGTCGTTGAAAGTATTTTTAATGATAAAAACTATTTGTCACAAAATACCAAATTTTAGTTGTTAAAGGTTTGGGCGCCGACATTTTTTTGTGGCCTAATTTTTTGGCAACGACCAAAATTTTTGGTCGCAATGTGTCCTCTTTAGTGACAAAAGATTCATCGCTAAAAGTGATAATGAAATACTATTTTGTCTACCATGAATTTAGCGACAAAAGTTTTTTTCATCACTGAAAAGTACTTACAAGAAAATATTTTTGTCACTAAATGTTTCTAAAGACCAATATTCTTGTAGTGGTGAGAGGCAATCTTCTTATTCATGATTGGTATTCTTGAATTAATTTTCCAATTCTTTTGTACCAATTTTCATCTTCTATGCTGCCTTAAGAAGTAAAGATCGACGGCAGAATCACTTTCACTCTTTTAGATTTAATTAGATGATGTTTGCGATCTTCTTATACCAATTTTGGTCTATAGTTTCCTTAAATATCCATGTCTGTCAAATCCTACCTTTATTAAAGCAACTGCCTAAACTATAGAGAAGTGGCTCTTTGATTTTTTTTTTTAAAAAATTATTTTCAACTATTAGATTGAACAATAAAACATGCAATGGCTCTACCAAATAAATACAAAAAATATGGCACGGTGTAACTATTGTAACATAAATAGATCCTATTTAATGATCACTAACATAGAGTGTTCTCAGATTTAGTCAAAAATGGAAGTGCAACCTAAGATTATCACTCCAATTTTTCAAATTAACTATTTTTTTGCTTTAGAGATCTTAAATGGTGTATTATGTTTTGTTGGAAAGCTACACATGTCTAGTGTTTAAAGAACTTTATGCAATCAAATTCAAACTTCTCTTCTTTAAGCTATTCAAAATTTAGTTACCAAAAGTCAAAATTGTCAGGAATTCTATATAAGGCCAAAATTTATGAATTAACTACCATCAATTCATCCAAAATCATCAAGCTACATTAGATCATTGGAAAGCTTTGTGACGGTTAGGAGTTTAATGAACTTTACAATATTTAATTTTGGAGTTTTTACATCAAGATATAATTAAATGACTGTTGATTGGTCAAATTTCTTGTTAAAACTGACTTTAAAGTCATATTTAATAGCAAGAATACAAGATACCTATGAATACATGATAGTTCTCTAGATATGTAAATTACGTAATATAATTATGATATTTGTTTCTCTCTCTCTTTTTTTTTTTTTTTTGCGCTTATAGGATTCAATTGATATAATTATTTGTAAAGCATTACTTGTATGTACTCCACACGTGTAATTTTTTTTTTTTTGCATTTTCATATTTTTTTTTCTTATGGGATACAATTAATATAATTATCTATAAAGCATTATTTATATGTGCTCCGCACACGTTTGAAGCTAGGATAAAATACAGTAAACTTCTCCTTTTCACATGGTATCAGAGCATCATTATCTCTAAGGTAATTTACAACCATTATGACTAGCCAAAATTCAACAGTCTCCTCTTCCTTATGTCCTTGCTCTCAACCTGTAGATTATGGGCAAGTTTGGGATTATAGTTGAATTTAATAAATTGTTTATTTTATAATTTTTGATAAAAAATAGTGTTTCGTAAATTTTGTAAAAGTAACTTATTTTATATTTTTTTATATTTTGTCAATAGTTTTTAAAAACAAGTAGGGGTTGTTTTTCATAAACAGCTTATTCAATAAGCTACTACACTTTTTTAAAATTCCTATTATAAATCTAGATTTTAATAAAAAGACAATTATATCTTACTTGTCCATAAGCCATAATATATAAATCATAATTTTATTTTTATCATATTTTATGTAACAGATTATAAAGTTTTTGAGATTTTTTTAATTGAGTTTTTTTTAATATAATTTTACATATTTAAGAAAAAAAAATATGTCTAAATAATTTATTAAACATATTCTAAAAATAAAAAAATAATTAAAATTTATGCCTATTTTAGTCATTATATAATAAAATAGCGCATTCATAATAAAATTTACCAAATATATGTACTCTACTTTTCAAACTCACAACAACCGCAAATCACAGTTTGCCAAATACAAAACTATTTTTTTAATCAGTAGCTTATTTCATCTGCACAGGACAAGCAATTTATTTCATCAACTTCCACAATCTCAAATTGACCCTATATATCCATCAATGCCACTACCCAACTGGCTATCAGGTTAATCGGTGAAAATTACTTCACTTGCCGAGCCTAAGTCCTTTCTTTAGCCTCTGGCTACAACCTGATGAAGTACACTGACAGTAGTTTTCCATGTCCTGCCCAAACACCACCTCCTACTAGTGCAAGCACTTTCACAGATACTTATGTCAATACCGACTATACCATTTTGAAACAACAAGATTAATTCCTTTATTTTCCACCCAATTTTAGCCTCCACTACAGAGCGGTTGGACATTTAATAACCAATTGGTGGGTGTTGAAACTAGCAAATATAAAATCCTACTCTAAACAAGATTGTGTATAGTGATTGAGTAAGGTCATGTCTACAGAGATTGGTAATTATTAAATCCTTTTTAAAATGAAAATGTTAAATTGGGGGATTATTGACAATAATAAAAATCAAATTAAAATTATTTAGAATGCAAATTAAAAGTATAATTCAAAATGAAAAAACTCTGGTTAAAGGAATTAACTCAGCTTTGATTCGACTACTGATCATTGATACAATTGCAAATCATTACCGCTTATGAATAAACCGATTACAGCTACTGAGACACTCTAATAGTCAATCTTTCTTTAATTAGTCGATAACCAAGGTACGACCGTTGATTATTTCCCTAATCAATAAATAACCCTAGATACAATCATGGGATTTAATCAATTGACAGCCTAAAAATTAGAAAGACTCAATCCTAATTAACAAATGCATATGATGGTTCATTTAAATTAGATTATTTATTCTCATAACACAATGCACTACTATGTTATTTGCCACAAACATCAAAATCTTCATACGATGAATCTTTAAATTAGCAGTAGATTAAGTTGATAATTAAATAGTGGCAAATTATCTAATTAACAAACATAATCATGACAATAATTCAAAGAACAAACAAATACCAAAAAAGAAATAAAACAATTAAAAGCACAAAAAAAATTTCACAATAATTGTGAATCAAAGCTTCATTAACCTTCAACTAAAAAAATAAGTTTAGTTCCTCATGAAGAAAAGAGAAAACCCAAAAAAAATAAAAATAATTAATAATCCAAAATCCCCTATTCCTTCCTTTTCTCCCCTTTTTATAGTTTTCTTCAAAACAATAAAAATACTAATATCTAAAATATTATCTAAAATTTAAATTCAAAATTACAAGAGTAACAAAAATATAAAACACATTAAAATAATCAAGTCCACAGTTGACAACACGTGCCCACGCCTTATCAACAAACTTCTTCTGAAATTGAGAATTTCTCCACGAAGTCAATTCATCCTCAAACATCATCTTGTAGCTCAATTTAGCACCAATCAATAGAATTGCACCTACAAAAATAAAGCACAAGTAAATCACAATTATTAAGCGTAAAACATTGATATTAAAGGGAGTAAACAATGCAAAACTAGTGCATGAAACGCACTATAACACAAATTGCTCTACCTTCAAACAAGCATGGGAAAAGCTTGCCCGACTATACTCTAATAGGAGTAAAAGCCGTATTTTTTACACTTAGAGAATGTCTAACTCGACCATGCTGAGAAAATCAATCTATTGTAGCCCACATAAATTCTCTCAGATCTACAGCCAATGAGTTGAAACTCATTGATTCACCTGTTATTAATGATAACCTCGTTATGCATACTGTTACTAGTATAGGAAAAGAATTTAAAGAGATTACTAGTGGAGTGAGAGCTCATGAAACACCAAGTGCCTTTGATGAACTTTATGATAAATTAGTAGATTCTGAGGAGTATTTTAAACAAAATGACATCACCATCTGTTCCTACTATTATAGCAAATGTAACTGCCACACAGTTTTATAAGAACTCTAACCAGCACCAAACTCCATAACAAAATCGTGGACCACACTTCTCAACACCACACTAACAACCATCATCTTATTGATATCCAGCAAATTCCAGTAATAATTATTGGAACCCTCCACAATAATTTCCAAAAAAGACTAACGGATATAAGGGATTTTGTCAATTATGTGATCAAAAAGGTCATATCGCCATGGAATGCTCAAACCTCAGAACCTGGAAAAATAATCCCCTAATACATCACTGCACTACAATACCAATACCCTCTGCAAATTGTTTAGTTGATACCTCCAAAATCTTATGATCCGTAATCCTTATCATGGAATGACTCTGTCATGGTAGGCCGTTGGACGGGTCTTCATATTTCTCACTTTGGTTCTTCCTACTAAAAGCACCTAATAGCCAGTTTACTTTAGATGGTATTCTTTTTGTACCTTCCATGAACAAAAACTTGATATCAATCTCCCAATTTTTAAGTTTAACCAAACCTCTTGAATTTTTTCTACCTTTTTCCAAGTGAAGGATTGGAGCACAGGGGCAATTCTATTACAAGGCCAGAATAAAGACGAAGTTTATGAGCGGCCAAGTTCTCCTCTCTACAATAAAATTTCTCAGCCCATGACTTTTGTTTCCATCACAGCTGATCCAACTTGTTGGCACAACTGTTTAGGCAATCCGTCCAATAAAATTTTGAAAATGTTTTACAATATTTTTTTCATTAGGAGTATAGATCTTTTCAGTTTACCTTTTGTGAATCTTGGTACTGTATACAAGACATCGCCTTCCCTTTGGAAAATCTTATATTAACAGTTCTCGGCCTTTAGAAGTAATTTTACACTAATGTTTAGGGTCATGCAGTAATAACTTCTGTTGATGGTTTTCGGTAATATATCGCATTTGTTGACTATTTTACTAAGTATATATGGTTATACTTGTTGCGCTACAAATCTGATGTTTTCCTCACATTTGGTCAATTTAAAAAAGTTGTTCAAACTTTCTTTGAAACCAAAATAACATCTATTTTTATCTTTGGTAGTGGAGGATTTGTTATATTAAAACTATTTTTTTGCTAAAACTAGGATATCACAGCTTTTTACTCCACCATATACCCGTCAACATAATGGCACAACGAAATACCATCATCGTCTAACATTTAAAACTGCCATTTATCTTATTAATAGATTACCTTCTAAAGTAATGTTTGGTTGTCCATGAGGTGTCCTTTTCAACTTTTGTTTAAAGAGACTCCCGATAATTACAAACTTAAAAATTTTTCCTTTTGCATTATCTCCTGAACCTCTCCTTTTATCCAATAATCTTCCATCAAACCCCATCTTGCCAAATATGTTACCCTTGGCCTCTATTTCTGCGGGAACAATCATTCCTTCAGTTCCTACAACCAACACAAATACTCCCAACTTTGCCACCTACAACTTGCACCCATCCATTGACTACTAGATCTTAAAATAAAATCTTTAAAGCTAAACACCAATTCTATACTACACTGGAATCACCTACCAAACTTTGCCACTCCTTGCACCTCTTACCTATTTTTTTCAACCCAATACAATCTCTGAAGCTCTCATGGATCGTTGTTCCCTTAATTCACTCGGAATAACAGGCTCTTACATCCAATGGCACATGGGAATTAGTTCCACCAAGTCCACATCAAACCTTATAGACTGTAAATGGGTCTTTTGGGTCAAACGCCATCTTGATGGTTCCATTGATGGCTTTAACTCACTTAGTTGCCAAGTTTAATCAGTGATCAGGAATCAATTTTCATTATACCTTTAGCCCTGTAATCAAACATACTACAATCAGGATCATCTTGCTTTTAGCCTTACAAAATAGCAGGCCATTATGCCAACTCAACATTAACAATGCTTTCTTCAACGGCACTTTTGATCCCAACAATCGAAATTTTATGTGCAGATTAGGAAAGTCCTAATACGGTCTCAAGTAAGCACCACAGGCATGGTTTACAACACTGCACAAGTTTTTGCTGCAGTTTGGCCTTCAACAAAGTTGTATGATGCTTCTTTATTTATTTTTCGGGATCACAGTGTGTGATTATTTTTTCTCACCTATGTGGGTGACATTATTCTTATTGGAAACAATAATTTTGTTTTACCTAAATTCATACTCTCGCTGCCATATTTACTTTAAAGGATATAAGATGTCTTCATTATTTTTTTGATGTGGAGTTGTTCAGGACATCTAATGGAATATTTTTATCTCAACAAAACTACATTAGAAATCTTCTGCAATGGTTCAATATTGCTGACGCTAAATCTATTTCCACACTAGTTTCAGTTCTACTTAAACTCAATGATGGTTGGTTCCACTGATGCTAGATTAGGTCACCAACTTATTGGGGCTCTTTATTATATTACTCTCACCAACTACATTGGTAGGCAGCAAAGAGACTTTTATGATACATGAAAGACACGGTATTCTATGGTCTTCAGTCTCAATCAAATTCGACTATCTCTCTAATTGCATTTAGTGACTTTGACTAAGGAGGAAATCTTGATGATTGCAGCTCTACTAGTGCTTATATAATTTAGTCCTGTGGCAATCTAATCTCTTGCTCATTTAAAAAGAAACAATCTATTACAAAATCTTCCACAGGGATAGAATTTGGCTGAATTGCTGCTACTGTTTCAGTAATTTATTGATTACAGTATCTATTATTTGAACTCGGGGTCTACCATTCTAAACTAACTCTTCTTTATGGTAATCTCAGAGCGACCTTCATTTGCAAAAATCCAGTTTATGAATCTAAGATGAAGCATGCTAAGATTGATTTTTATTTCATCCTCGATAAAAATTTTCAAGGTCTCATATCTATATCTCACATTCCTTCTGAGCACCAATTGGTTGACTCACTAATAAGGCCGCTAACTAGGGCCCGCTTCTTCACTTTTAAAATCAAGCTAAGTTTTCACGATGGAACTTCTATCTTACGGGGACGTAATGGCAAGAATACAAGATAACTATGAATGCATGACATTTTTGGATAATTATGTAACTTATGCGTTGTAAATATTCTTGCTTATAGGTTATAACAGATATAATTATCTATAAAGCATTATTCACATGTACTGCACGCATGTGTAAAGCTAAGATAAAATACAATAAACTTCTCTTTTTCACAATATTGTATTTTGTTTCTTCTCTTCCACCTTATTATAGCTAAAACCTTCAATTCAGGTTTGATTTGATTTCTAAAATGATAGAGATCATATGCTAAACTTGAAGTAATGTTTCAAGTTGTCTATATAAAGGTAATAGGTAAGATATATGTTTGATTTTGAGATGTAACTTAGAAGAGTACTTTTGGGTTTAGAGTTTCTTCATGTAACTCTATATCTCTTGGGAGAATTCTTTAGAGCAATAAGTTAGGAAGCCCTCTATTTTTTTTAGGACATCATATTGGGCGGTGGATACCCGTATCTCTTAATAATCTTCTTGATTGGTGAGTTTTGGTCAATCAAAGAGCACTGTATCTTTTGCAAGACATTTTTAAGGGGTGAATTTTCTGTATTTCATTATAATCCTTTAGAGTGATAAGCTTTTGCTCTTGTATAGTGGTTTACTTTGACAATAAAAATTTAGCTTATCTTTAGGTTAGTGTCAACCACTTTAAAATGTTATTGCAAAAGATCAAAATTTGACGGACTTACTCAATTGAAATTAATTATTTTGAAGCTTTTTATGATGAAATTATAGATTTCATCACAAAAACTCTACTTTATATATATGTTTCATTTGTTCTCTCATCTCTCGAAACTCTCATTCTCTCATTTTCTCTCTATGTTATTAACTTTTTTTTTCTTATAATCTTTTTAATATTTTTCTCCTTTGATTTATCTTATTCAAGCTACACATTTTATTTAATTGTGGTGTTTATAGAATTCATTTAACTTTTTTTGCTTTATTTGTTTGTGGGAACTAAAAATTGAGGATCATCATGAAATGATAAGAAGAAAATGAAGAAATTTATGAATATCATGTAATTGTAAATATTACATTGTTATTAAATATTATTGTGCAATCGTTCTAAATACTACCATTTCATTTGTAGTAGTTTTTGTGTATTATCAATTAATAATAAATTTAAATTAAATTAATTCTTCTACTCTCATAACGTTGGTTTTAATTGTTTTAATTCATAAAGAAAAATTTCATTTTTTTAAATAAAATGAATTGCAACAAATTATAATCAAATCCTAATATGATTTTTTTAAAAGAAATTATATTTTGCGGCCAATATAAGTATGGTCACAAAAAATATAAATTGTAATATTTAAATGGTCAAAAAAATGTAAGTAAAGATATATAGAATGATATACCACTTTGCGAAAGTCGATGTAAGGACAGTGATTTGAGCCATAACAAGACAATGTGAGGACTTAATTCCTTCCTCAATGTGGGAAGGTAATTTTCCTCGATGGACCTATTGCAATGAACTTGCAATGACATTTTTTTGGTGGCATTGTTTTTAACGACAAATTGTATATTATTTGCGACGAATTTGTTGGTTGAAAATGACCGTAATTCTTGTAGTGGTTTTTTTATTATGGCTTCTAGCTCAAAATTTGAACCAATTCTTATAATAGTTTTTTACCATGGCTTCTAGCTCAAAATTTTGAAGAAAAATTTTGAACCAACTCTTTCACTTCAAAATTTTCACCAATGCGCAACCTTTGGGCCCATTTGGTGGTGGTTCTAGTTCGATCTTCGCAGCAGCGCCTGGCAAATTGATTGGTCATGGGGGCATGTTCTCGAGCACGATGAACGTCGATGATGAAGTTTGGCAGCTGCCATGTGGCTAGAGTATTTTTTTATATATATGTAAAAAAAAAATTCACGATTAATTTTTCTTGTTGTGATAGTTTTATTGAAAAATTATTTTATAAGAAAAAGTGAAGACTAAATTTGAAGGCAATAAGATTTTCAATGACAATTTTAGCGATGAATTTATTTACTCAAAGTGCACTCCTGGAAATTTCTAAATGCCCCTTTTGTAATTTGGTAAATAAGGTAATATGTTCAATGTATAAATATAAAAGGAAACCATTGAAAATCCCTAATCTTAAAGGCAATTTCCAAACACCACGCTAGAGAGAAGTTCATTATTTCTGCATAGCATTGCTCCGATCAGCCACCACGTCTTCTGCTGATTTTCCGACTGGCCAACTTTTATTGTCATGCCGCTGCGAATTAGTAAGCTTGTCTCCTCCATCATTCTTTTTTTCAGTATTATATTTCTGTTCAATTGATGAAGTTCGTAAAATTACTTTATTTTTCACACCAATTCATTACTTTTTTGTTTTTTCGGATGACTTCATTTTTGAATGAGGCATTCAAATCTCATGGGATCGTACCCCATTCTGAATAACTTGAATGGCTTATAACTCCAATAATACCTCCTATGCAAGCTCAGCTCACAGTTGGCTTGGTTCTTGACACAACCCGTCTCAAACTCCGAGGGCGAATCGGTCTAATTCTATATAATCTTTCTGATGTAATCTGAAAAGTTATAAATCAAGCACTCCCAAAAAAATTTTAAATATAGTTATCTCCAAACAACCAATCTCCTCAACAAAATACCAAATTATTTAATATCCAATATCAATAAAATACATATGTTATCCGTAATCTCCGAAAAGTAACAAATTATACAATCCCAAATTATCTCAATAAATCAATCGATAACTCCTAACATCATAACGTGGCCATAATTTCGAAAATAACTATTGTTGCTGGGTTGACTGTTGTACCTGCGAATCTCCTGTTTGGGGGGGGGGGAGGAAAGATATAATAAAACGGAATAAGTATAAAACTCAGTGAGTGGATAGTAGCTTTTCAACATAATTTTACTCTAAAATAATTAATCATATGAAAATACCAACTCATCAAAATATCACAAAAAAACTTAAATAACTTATTAAATCCAATTTATATACTCAAATAACGATATCACAAATACACTGCATAAATCAATAGAAATTCATAATACTTATAACATCAATACTGAAATACCGAAAACTATCACCAAACAAGTACTCAGGGGAAATAATCTCATCATATCCGGACTTCAACAGACTGACAATGACGTACTATCTAGGTACAATCACGCCCTGGAGCTACACGGATAGACAAGGAAGTACCATCTCATATCTCATCATATCAAGACCTCAACGAACGGGCAATGGCATACTATTTGGGTATCGCCACGCCCCGGAGCTACACGGATAGATCGAAAAATATCATCTCATATCTCATTATATCTGTGCATGCATAATCTGGTCCCCAAAAAATAAAGTCGCCTGAGTACACGGCCCAAAGTCTCTATGTGCACTCAGACGGGCCCCAAAAGCCTGTATCTCATCTGTATCATTTGTATCTCAATATCAGATCTCTGTATTCATCATACCATATACATATGTCATCTCATATGTATCACTGTATCTGGAAGGAGGGCTACTGTCTAATGATTTTTAGAAACGATCATTATGCTCATATTCATATACCTTTGTACACATATACATAAACATATAATCTCATCTGAAGTCTCATTCAAAATCTCATTTCCTTTTTCATTTAACATGTCTTTAATCTGCTTTTCTTTTCTTTAAAATATTATCATGCATATTCAAAATCGGTAACCAAAATCATTAATCAAACACATTTCTCGTACTAAGTACCAAAACACAGACAAAATCCATTTCTATTAAAATCATTAAATCGAAGCCTTTAAAACCAATCTCGTAAACAGGCTTTACCATATTTTAAAATTATAATAAACTACCATGAAAATAAGTTTTGTATATTCCATTCACAGTGACGGTGTCCGAACTCGAAATCGACAATGTCCACAAGTTGATTCTCGTTCGCGGATCCTCCTAATTTGAGGAAATAACATAATTACTAAACATTATCATGAATTATAACTAATATGTTCGAAACGACATTTATCCGTAATAAAATATTCTTGAATTCGTAAAATTACCAAAATGCCCTCGACATCAAAATTCATCAAATTATCCTCAGAATTACATTTTATCAAACTATCATCAATTCCGATTACAAAGATATCCACGAGTTTTGAATTTATAAAATTACCCCTATAAAATGTAAAATTACCAAAATACCCCTAACGACGTAAATTACTGAATTACCTTCGAAATCTCAAATTACCTAATTGCCCTGATCTGAAATTACCAAAATGTCCACCAATTTTAAAATTACAGAATTACCCCAAAAGTTTATGAAATTACCGAATTACCCCTAATGGTCCACGGTGATCGGAACTCAGTCAACGGTGACGGAAAGCTCAGGTCTATTAGATCTAACCTCGATGAGTCCAATGGTACCAGCGGTCACCTCCCACGTGCAGCGGTGACGACGAATTAAGCTCCCTAAAACCGTGAGCTTTCCGGCGGTCGATCGACGACAACCCGTCCGTTTCAGGTAATGGGGTTGGTCGGGAAATGATGAGGGGAAGTTGAGGAACAAAATGCAAGCGGTGGCATGGCCTAATTCTAACTAGATCAGTGGCGGGGAGAAACGGGTTTAGCCGTGACTTTTCGAGCTCATTTGCCGACTTTCTGGTCGGTTTCTGGTGGCGATGACGGCATAAATGAGTTGGTTGGCTCTCAAGCATCGGATCGGTACCAAGATAGTTTGGTGGGGTGACCGGAATCGCGAGATCCGGTCGGGTCAATGCTGCAGCTTGGGTCGCAGATCTAGGTTAACGGCAGCAACTTCTTCTCTCTCTCTATTTTAGGAAAGAAAAAAAATGCTTCTCTCTCTACTCTTTCCTTAAATAGAAGCTTTTCTTTTTTTTCGGGTTCATATGTTTCAGTTCTTCTCATTTTATTCAATTTCTCGTTCAGTTCAATGTTGTACGTTATTGTATTTGGGAAGAGTGACGCTTCAGTCCCCCGTTGAACATGCTTTAACACTTCAGTATCTAATTTCTTCTATGATGGTACGGTATCTAATGGTTGAAAGGTAAAAGTTACATTTTAATAGCTATATTAACTAGTTTTAATTAATTTACGCTGATCTACGACATTTAATGAAAAGAGTGCATTTATCTTTCAACGATGTAGTTTTTTCTGTTTAACATTTGAAAAAAAGATGGTTCAAATGAGGTATTCAAAAATTTTTAGGAACTAAAGTGGTAAAAATAAGTTTAAAGAGGAACTAAAGTATCATTATGTCATTTGTTTGTTTATTTATTTATGAAGGACGGTACGGTATTATTATAGTAGGAAAGTCATCATTGGTTTTCGATTTTTGTTTCCATTTAAAGAAACAATATTTTCTTCCAAAGTCAATTTTGGGTGAATTTAAGAGTGATTGACGCTGTCCGTCGTGGCGTTCGGTTTCTAATATAATACCTCAGCTCCTCTTTAATATCAAAACTATATATATATATATATATATAAAGCAAAAGGCAGTATCAAAAAAATTTCACTACAGGATAAAAAAATTATTCTATGATATAAATTTTTCTATTTTGTCTTTTACAATTTTTGTGCTAATTTTTGTATTCTTTTCGGGACAAATATCATATGCTTTCGTTCTTAATATTGAAATTTTGATGTTAAAGAGATAACCAGCTGTCACGAAATCTTTATTAGAGAAGTAAGATTTACAAACGAAAATAAAAAGTTTGGTAACCAAGGCAATACTTTATAGCAAATCGAAATGTTACGAAATGCAATTCATTTCAAACTCAGACCAAACTGCACGAACGTATATATATTTTTTATAGAGGTCACTACACACTCCGCACAAACAACCATAAATGCTAGCTAAGATGCTAGCACCAACTTAATTATTTATTGCAAACTGCTCCAGTGTACGATGGAAACATAAATAACATAACAACCATCATATGTCTTTAATTAGAGGGTAACCAAGTCCTTGAGCACTAAGGCAACTTGGTCTTTCATCTTATATGAATTTGTGTAGCGATCATCACCATCTCCGTAGAGGAATTCGCACATACGAGTGAAATTAAGCACCCGCCCAAGCAGAGGCAACGGGACAGCAGTTGGGTTGAGAAGCTCTCCATTCAAATCTTTCCACCCATTTGCAATTTCAACCTGCAACTCCTTCTCCGCTTCTCCCTCTGATACACCATGTTGCTTCATGTAGCATTCAACAGCTGACGGACAATGTCCTCTCTTTTGCTCAAACTGCACGTCACATACGCAAATTATCCGCAGAGGAGAAAAGGAGGTACATTATTGTTTTCAACTGTTACTTTTTTTAGTATTTATTTATAAGGATAAATGCTCGAATAGTCTCTATATTGTAGTTGAGTGTCTGTTTAGTTCGTTATAATTTGAAAACTACTTCAAAACACCTTTGCCATTAAATATGTGACATTTTTGCTCTTATTTTTTCTTGTCTTTCAAAAAAATACATTACTACAACTTTGGAGACGTTAATTAATTAATCTATAGAAAACTTAATTAACAAATTAACCCATAGTTATTCATTAGTTAATTAACCAATAATATTAGTCTGAATGAACTGGTATTTTTCATATCCTTGCAACAACCTTCTACTTATTTACAATAAATTGATACCATCCAACTTAAAACAATGTTTAGTGCCTCGCAATTATAATCTTACTAATAATTATATTAAAAAATTAATTTACCAAATTAATCCTAATATTAAACTAATAAGAAAAAAATTGACATTTATTTTTACTTTACTTTTAGGGTAACTTTGTTAATTAACTAGTTCTATAAATAAATTAATTAAGGGTATTATTATAAAAGTAAAAATAAATAAAGCAAAGGCATGTGTGTAATATGTTTAACAACATGGCTCTCTTGAGACCTTTTTCAAAATATAAGGACTAAATGGTCATTTAGGCCAAAAATATAGAAATTAAATAAGCATTTATCCTTATTTATAGTTTAGTAAAAAAACCATAAGTGCATGTAAAAAGTGTACATGGTAGAGAAAAAATGTATGGATTTATATTTAATACTATGTAGAAACTCATGTCCCGAACTTATACTAAAAAATTAATTCATTAATATAGAGAATTGCCTCAATTTTATACTCCCATTTGGGATGTGATATTTTTTCCAGAACAAAATCTTTTATACCTTCTAAAACTTAGTAAATTTTTTTCTCCTGATTATTATTCTCATGGATTTATCCTCCTATCACGAAGCCGGAACGAAGCGTATTAATAATTAATGAACTATAAGACTAACTGAATGAAGTAGTACCTTGTGGGATCCTATGTCATCTATGAGTCTGCAAATACTGCTCGATGCTATTATGATTTTAGGGTTACTGACTACCCATTCAAAAACTTCCTTAGTTGCAATATCACCCATGCCAAGGTATGAAGCTGTTATAATTTGTAAAACACCACTACTTTTTAATGCAACTGTTTTATATTCCTCCACGCTCGGAACGTAACCATCTTTTAACCATCTCGCTTCTGCAAGGTACATCGTGATTAATTCTTGTACCTGAGGAACGTAAATATAACACAAGTCAATAATCACCATGCCCAAAAGGAAAAAAAAAAGTGAAGAATACAATCATCTAATGAATTTGAATCCATTGCCGATCTTATTTATTTTTTAATAAACCTCGACTAAGTGAGACAAGTTATATTTGAAAAAAGGAAAAGAAATAACATCATATCAGGGGCACAATAGATCTTACCTCATAAGAACCATCCGAAGTACATGTTTAGTGTTGATTTCAATTATGATTTTCTAATCGTCAAGTGACAATTATCCATATAATTGCAAAGTATGGTTAAGATTTAATTACATAAATATTCTTAAAAAATAACTACCAATCACAACCATTTTAAAGCGTCGTCAGAAAGATCATATGAATTCAAGTATGCCATCTAGAATAGTGGCGAAAGAACATTATGAGGGGGGATGACATGGCACCAACAGGATTTGAAAAAAATTTGGATTTTCTATATAAAATATGAAAAATTAGTGTGAAAAAAAAGTCTATATTAGCCCTGCCTACTTAGGATGCGTTTGGTATTGAGGTTGGGCAGCTGTAGCTTAAAAGATACAACACTAAAGTATTTAGTAAACATTAACTGCTGTAGCTTACAAACTATATTAATATGATTTTTCACTTGTATTATGAAAAATTTATTGTATCTTTAATAATTTTGTTAAAATTATTATTTAAAATTTATATTTACTATATAATATTAACTTTTGTTTCGTAATTACAGTTTTTTTTTCACAGCAGCTGCAGCTTAAAAACTACAACACCTCAATCCCAAACACACCCTTAATCTATGACTTTATATATTGCACAGAAATTAATTTCGCCCACTAGACATTTACTCCAAGCTGCCTACCGTCTATTTTGCATATGATATGCCGTATGATCTTCCTTGCTTTGACAATTCTTCCTCAGCTTCGCTGTAAACATCTAAGAGATTCTTATAAATGATTTTCATGTATTCTGGTAGTGAGTCTATAATGCCAATGTCCCATCTGAAAATCAAACGAAGATACTAGATTTGAATGGATATATATTTTTTAACAAAAGAAAAGGCAAAATAAAAGTGATAATATGCAAAAAAAATTATATACTGCATGCAGAATCCATGCTTTAAACCTTGTGACCGCTTCAGTAAAGATTGTAAGCTCTTCATAAGTACCGTAGGCATCAAACGTATCATCTATGAGGGATATAATGCACATTATTTTGGACAAAAGAATTCTACCAAAGGTGAATTTTTGCTCGAAGTACACTCCCACCACTATCCAAAAATATAACTCGACTACTCTGTCTCTTGTATAAGGTAGCTTTGCAGGAATGTCTAAACCTCTCCACCACCTGAAATTTAATTCCATATTGAGGCACTTTGAAAGAATGAAAAAAAGAATAGAAATAAAAAATTCATCCAGCTATTAAAAAAAGTGAACCAAATAGGTACTAAATTAACATATACATTGGAAGGATATGGTCACTTGTTACCTAGTCAAGTCACTTAGTTCCTTCTGATGTGCTGCTTGTAATAAATTAAAGTCTATCTTTGCAAACTTGAGCAAAGCTTCATCGTGCAAATCATCTCTTGAATAGATATCGAGAAAATACCTTTCCTCCAACCTTGGTAGGGCTTTACGGAGAGGAAGTCTGAGAGCATGATGTATTTGTTCTGCAAGATTAGCGTTTACATGAGAGTTTGATACCATTGACTTCAAGTGCGTGGTAGTGAAAACAATGGCTTCATCTAGAATATCTTCTCCGCGAATCGCCAAATATGCTGCCTCATACAAATTTAACATGCCTTGAACATCGTTGATTAATGATGCCTTGAATTTACCTTCATTTTCCTTGAACTTCTCAAACACATCTGATGATCACGTTCAAAATAATTAAAGGCAATCTAGTCTCAATTAGAGTATATGCTTCTATTTAGTTTGACAACTAATACAAGGGAAGGGCATGACAACTAGTGATTTGACAAAATAGTCACATACTCTCTTTTAATTTAAAAAATGATCATATAAACCACTTTTGGAACACACTGACAGTTTATTGAATAAACCTTTGGTATGTACAACAATTATTTCTGAATACAAAAAATACGTGTGTTTTAAAAAGGAGTATGCGTGACAATTTGTTGTAATTAATATACTAAAATTTGCTAAACAAAAAATAATTACATACCACATGAAATCTTAACTCCTTGCTGCCGTAGAAGTCTAATACGTAGAGATACAGTGTATAGATCATCTCTATCAACGTCAAGGTCATGAGATATTTTTTCCAATTCATCTTTAATCTCTTTTTCAAAATGATAAGCGATTCCTAATCGTTGTATTGCATCAATTAAGTGCAGTTTATGAGCAAGCTTATCTCCATTAGCCACTATCCTCCTCCTGACCTCTTGTTTCAGAGCCTCGTAATGTTTGCGTGTTGAATTATCCATTGTCTGCAAGCACAAAAATTTCTTACTACAACATGTGTCTGACAAATAATTATATCACATATAAGAATGTGGATTTAAGCATCGATATGATCTTTTATTGGATACAATATATCACATATAATATTGTGCCGTTAAGATTATAGTTACCACATACATCTTTATCTGTTAACTAACGATACGGGGTTTACAGAGGAAAAAATTAGTACAAAAATCAAGTCAATACTGAATCTAAATCCTACATATAGATGAATAGTTTTGTAATTAATGAGATATTTAAAACCTGTTTAACAACCTTGAAATCAGAAGCAGATCTCAGGAAATCGTTTCCCCATAAATCAGGATGAAAACCTACGATGGGACGAGTAGTTTCTTTAGCTGAACTGGAACTCTTTCTGGGCGAACCGGCGTAGACATCTAATTTCTTTCACACAAATTACCAAATAGAACTTATGTTTGTGCTTAGCGGAAGTTGCAAAATTCTCGAGACACTTGTGCCCTATATATAGATGTTAGAATTAATGTACATTTTAAAGATAATTCCTGAAATTTGTCAGCAAAACATCAAATTGAAAAAATCAAATAAAATTAGAATTATTAAAGATGGTAGTTAGAATACGTAGGTAACGAGTAGTTACGGCGCCTGCCATAGGTTAAAAATTAGCAATATATGGAATAAGATAGAACAATGATACTTACAAGTACACATATTATTACTACTCAATGACATATGAATAATTAGATTTTATCGGGGATGTCAATGGGAGAGAGTGGAGGGAATCAACATCCTTGTATCCATTTCCAATTTCCAAAGTCAGAAGAATTTAATTATATGTTGAGCAAATTGAAGTCAAACACCAGAGCTTATAAAACGGCAGTGTTTTAAACTCAGTTTCTTGAAGTGTCACGTGGAGAAAGCATGGTTACTAAAGGTTGAAACGCCATGAGCTCTGTCGTTTTGGTTAAACCTTTATGCTTCTGTTTACAGGTCGTTATAACTACCTGTACACGTGGCTAGAATCTGGAAATTCTGGGTTGGCAAGTTTGTTGAGCTTCTGTTGGTTATAAGCTTAGTTGAAAAAGCTTATTCCGTATGTGTGAAAATAGAAGAAGGTTAGAGAGAATTCTAGAAGGCAAGAAGACAAGTGAGAGAGGGTCTGTTAATCTTTGTAAAAACTTTCTTTCTTGCTTGAAGTTCTTGTAATCATCTTCTTGGTATCAATCGAAAACCAGCTGCTGATGTTTTGCCCGTGGATGTAGGTCAGTAATGACTGAACCACGTAAATGGTTTAGCTCTAAACGTGTGATTGCTTTGTGCTTTGTATTCATCAACATTCAATCTTATTCTCTGTTTTAGATCAGATTGAATTGTTCTGTCCTGCTTAGATTAATCTTCAAACTTAGATAAAGCATCTGGGAATAATCTTGTGTTAAGGTTCAGGGGCAGAGTGTTTGATTCAGTTTCAGTTTTACATTGATCAATCACTCTACATTATACATGGGCATATTTGTCATTAAAGTATATGTACGGGTAAAATCTCAAATTTTAAATTTTACTAGTCAGTTTATTGAATAAATGGGTATGAGAATGTATTATGGTGAGTTCAAATAACCCAATCCATAAATAAAATGTGTGTTTGATTAATAATAATTTATTAATTATAGGCAATGGTTATAATAAAAATTGAAACCTGGGAGAAATAGGGAGAGAATGAGAATTTTATTTAATTCTCGTCACCTCTTCAAATAAGAAATTGAGTACTAAATTTTTCTTGTCCATTCATTTAATAAGAGATAGGGTCCTAAGTTGTCCTCCTATTATTGCCAAATAAATATTTGTTGATCATTAGTTTTTTATTGGTCGCTCTTTTTCGCGTGTATTTTTTAATATAATATCAATATAGACATGACAAAGACAAGAGAGTGATGAATGCACCGAGAACTTTCTCGCCAAAATTCCACTACGGTGATCAACCAAAATAATTAATTGCATTGTGAAATAATTGTAGATGCGCCAAAAATGTTGGCAATAATTTCATGACATTATAATAAGCTTATTGGATAAGAGTTGTGAGCAATTTGAATTTCTTGACGCCGTAACAAGTTACAATGTTATCAAATAATCCCCAAGTGAAAATAACAGTAACCCGGTAAATATTCAATAGTCCAGTCGCAACTTTGAAACAATTCCAAAAACTGCAAAGCAACAAGAAATAAGACCACTAAAAACCAACCAAATAATCCCCAAGTGAAAATAACAGTAACCCTGTAAATATTTAATAGTCCAGTCGCATCTTTGAAACAATTCCAAAAACTGCAAAGCAACAAGAAATATGACCACTAAAAACAAACCAAATAATCCCCAAACGAAAATGACAGTAACAGGTAACCATTTAATAGTCCAGTCGCAACTCCGAAACAATTTCAAAAGCTGAAAAACAAGAAGAAATAAAACCACTGCAAACAAACCAAGATAATGAGTAGCCAAATAAAATTTGTAGAAATACAGTTGTCAGTAATTACAGACTTTGTAGAGGGGTAGGGAAAACTTAAAATCAATTTTCTAATTCTTTATTTCTCCTCGGATTTAAACTTGAATAACCAGTTAAAATCAATAACTACTGACAGTAAATATAATGAAAAATTATAATGTCTCCAGCAATTCGTAACCAAATTAATCGTATGCAAAATTTACAACTTGGCAGCAAGGAACTAGAAATAATCTTGTCCAGGCATGCCCGAACTGCTTTGTACTTAGGAGAAAAAAAAGAAAGAAAAAAAGCTTTGCTTCCCTATCATGGTGCGTTAAGGGATTAAATTGCAGATTGATCTTCCAACAGTCAACGACACTACTATGTAATAGTGCGCCTCAAATACTAGTCCAGAGCAGCAAGATTATTTTAATTTGTTAAAAGGTTTATTCAATTCTTTATACATATTTTATAGCAAAAAGGTTAAACAAGTTAGAAGTTGGATTATGGGAACCCGTGAACCCATCATTAATTTCATAAAATTTTTATTGTATTATAATTATATTTAAAGATAAATATAAATAAAATTAGCCCACTAATAATTAATGAGATATTTTGATTTTGTAATTTTTTTAGTTACCTTAAAATCCAAAGCGTATTTCAGGAAATGGTTTTCCCATAAAGTAGGATGGAAATCTTGCAATGGGACGAACAGTTTCTCCAATTGAACTGGAAACGGTTGCTGGACCGGGAACAGACAAATCTTTCTTTCCGTTTCGGACAAACCAAATACAACTTTATAGTTTGTGTTTCATAGGCGGAGTTGCTCAAACCTCAAGACACTAATGCTCTATGTACATTGAGAGAGAAATGCTAAGGTTATGTCACAGATCATCGGCCTACTATTAGTAGTCTTGCGTTGGGACCATTAAATTAATATTAAAAAAGTGAGTGGTTATGTTTTGAAACTCAATATTCTGTCATTGAATCACCGGTCTCATCACTTCAACCTCTCTCTTTCCTCATTCCAATAACTTTTTATTTATCAACGCCTTATCTTATTACTTTTAATTTGGATCATTCAATTTAACATTCAATTATTTGGATAAGATATATCCCACTCCAACAATATAATTAAATAATTATTAATATTTATAATTAAATAACTATTAAAATTATTAATTTATATTAAATTTTATGAAACACGGTCTATATTAACTAATCTCATTAATATTTAAAAAATATTTAATTTATTAATATTTAATTTCAAAAAAAGATTATAGTTAAAACTCTTTTAACTATATTTGTTGTACTAAAATTTTGTAATTGTCTCTACTCAATTATTGTTAATTAAAAGAAAAATTGAGTCTCCATATTTTAAAATAGAGACTGAAATTAGAGCCATTTAACACTTTGTGAAAGGCCAAACCGATAGACTTAATTTATTTATTGCTATTTACAATTCAATTTAATTTAATTTTCTCCCACCAGTTTTTATTGCTTGTAATTTATCTTTTTATAGTTATCCAGATCAAACTAAGATAAAATCTCAAGAATGGACTTTGTAGAAAGAATCATGAAGACAATTATTTTACCAATGCGATGGACTTTATTTTATTTTGATTGAAAACTGTAATGGGACGAACAATTTCTTAAAATGGAGTTGGAGTGGACAACTTCCTTACTGACAAACCAAATTGAACTTAATTAATTAAATCTGTACTGAATCATTGGGGCCGGTGATTTTAAAAGATTAGAAAAAGCGACACGTTGCAAAAACTTGAAAGACACTTCTATCAAGTCAGGTAGCTTATTCATTCTTAGTTGTCAACCACGTTTGAAAATTAAGGGGAGTGTCTGTGGCATATTTTTCACGTTAACTAAGAGATATTTTTAAGAACTTACACTTATTTTAAAAATTTGCGCAGACATCCACATTCTAGAATAAATAACAATATATACATATATATTTTAAGGTGGTCACCTTTGGAAATTAAGTAAAGTTATTTGGGAGTGTACTTTTCACGATATTTATCAAATATTTATAAATTTGTTTTTAAAAATTTATGGACACAAGAATAATTATAAATATAAAAAAAATTATAATCATAAAATTTAACGAAATAATCATGTAAATTATCAAATTTTCAACAAAAGACACTTAAGAGATATTTATAAATTTATTTTTAAAAATAAATTGATATTCTAAGGCAGTTACCTTTAGAAATTGAGCAAAGTTGTTTGGGGGCGTATTTTTCACGATACTTAAGAGATATTTATAAATTTATTTTTAAAAATTTATGAACACATCTACATCTGAGAATAATTATAAATATAAAAAAAAAGTTTTATAATCATAAGATTTAAAGAAATAATCATATAAATTATCAAATTGTCAACAAAAGATATTAAAACTCTTTTTTTTTTTAATTAGAAATTCATAACTATATTAAAGTTAAGAGGAAGATAAAAGAAAAAAAAAAGATATAGACTTCAATGTAATGTATTTTATCATATAATGTATTGAAACTTGTGAGTTTTTATTTTTTAACTCCTTAATTAATCTATATATATATTGTACTTTCATAATAAAGAAATCTCTTCTTTTAATAAAGTAAGAGATATCTTAAAAAAATAAAGTAAAACATACATTCTAATACAATATATATAATCATTTAATATATTAAAATATATATTTTTATTTTTTTAATTTATTTATTATTTTAATAAAATATGAAATTCTCTTATTATAAAATTATTTTATATATGTGTTCGTCATCGTATGTGGCCATAAGACTAGTGTCGCAATTTCATTCTACTTAAATTAAAGTGAATCAGTTTCAACTTAAGACAATCTCGAACCATGCTAGCCAAAACATGAAAAAATAAATAATAAAAAACTTACCATATACCGCATGCCGCTTGCTCATGATTCGTGAAGCTATGATGACAAAAATCCTAGCTGTTACGGGGCCTCGGGGGTCCAACTGAATCCTCACTGATTTGGGTGGGGTTTGGGCGCCAAATTTGCTTAAAACTTGATTGGACTGGGTAGGGCCTAATATCAAAGCCCAGATTTAGATTGGGTTGGTTTTGGGGATTGTCTTGAACCCAACCCATAGTGCTTCTGGTTTTATCCAATGGTGCTGAAAATTCCGGGTTGCAAATTCCGGCCATTTCATTTTGCTCAAACCAATCACCCACAATATATACTGTTTTTGGGCCATTTCTTTGCATTAGTTTCTTAAAAGTAATTATAAAATTACATCAATATATACATTTATGACTCAAATTATAATCCCACTCCACGACGTTTCTATAGAATGGGCTATGTCATAAATGCTTAAGCACCCAAGGGTGACGGAAAAGGCACAAAGAAAAGAAATGTCGATGAAGCAAGATTTCATGAATTAAAATACTAAAAGCAAGTCATCAAAGAACCTCTGAGGTAGCATGAAACGATTTTGTGGGCTCCTAAGGGTGTGGTCGAGTTGGTTGGCAATATAGCTGTCACCTTTCACACTTGTGTGGACTTGGGTTAGATTCTTGAGGGTGATAAGGGAATAAAAATTAATTTGGACTTACCCACCCACATTATTATTTTTTTTTTAAAAAAAACCCTTTGAGGTTACATCCTTCTACTACATTGCTACGCCCAATAGAATTTAGAGAGGCTTGTAAAACTTAGAAATATGATTTCAAAGTCATGGTTAGAAGGGAAACGTTGTATAGTTCCAGCGTTGCTTCTGTCTAAAAAAGATATGTCATGCTGGTAAAATTCAAGAATATGATTCTAGAGTCATGTTTACAAGAGAAATCATTTTGAATTGATCCCATTTGGAGTTGGAAGGAGGATGTGCCCAGGTCTATCTTTCGGTTATCTTCCTCTTGCTCAAATGCTCTACCACTTTTGACTGGAAACTCCATAATATAAAAAATAACGAAGATCTTATTTTGAACCAGGCCTTTGGCACAACTTACTGTAAGAAGGAAAGGCGATCTATTTTTAATTCCCATTCCTTATAACCATATTTATGGAAAATAATGATGTATGACAATTTAGGAGTATTTTTAATTTATTTTAGTTTTCCCAATTTAGCAGTTGTTATAATTGAGTCCTGCTGTTGTTTTGTCTAATTGCTGTATATGTTCCTCATTAGGTATACCAATTAGGCAATTACCCTAGTAGGAGAATGTAACAAGTGTTAACTTGTCATAATAATCATAGTACATAAGACGAACAACACCGCATGTGATCAATCCAAACGACAATACGGACTACGAAAAGTCATTTGTATCATGAGTTAGGAATCGTCTAATTTGATCAGCAGGCATACCAAACCCACCAAGTGAAGAAAACACAAGCCAATCTGAGATAAGCTATACAATCTGCATCAGCATTAACCTCTCACGAGCATGAGAAATATAAAAGTGCATTTGCTTCACCAATTAAAGACTATTAATCCTCTAAAAAGAGAGTTATGAAAAAGATACATGTTTTAATTAACAGACATGATGAAAGTATTTATTCTTTCAAATAATCTACAATGCGATTTCGTTTTATTGTAACTTTCTTTCTAATGATTAATCGTACAATTTTCAAAGAGTATTTCAAAAAGATTTGGATATTGTTATTATTTTTATTTTTCAAAAAATAATAGAAGAAAACCACAATCAAATTCAGAAAGGCTCGAGACCACTTAACATATTTTAACTGAAAACACGATAATAGTAGTTATTCTTTTAAATAATGTAAAATATGGTTTTCTTTCCTTATAACTTTCTTTCTTACAATCATACAATTAGTTTCTTTTAAATAATCTAAAATATGATTTCCTTTCCTTACAACTTTTTTTCTTACAATCATACAATTAATTTCTTTTAAATACTCTAAAATATGATTTCCTTTCCTTATAACTTTCTTTCTTACAATCATACAATTAATTTTTAAAGTGTAAAATAGAAGGAAATTACAATAAGAGGAATACGATGCCTAAACCAAAGAAAAAGGTCCAAAGAGTAATTATATACACCTTGAAACTGGACACCAAACTGGCCCCCTAAAAAGGTTATATCGTTGCTTTTAAAAAAAAATTAAGTAAAAATCATTACTCATTAATCAAAAGAAAATAAGTGAAAATATTTAGCCTTTGTGGGATCCATTCACAACTATTGTAAGAATCACTTTCCAAGGTAACATTTAAGCACCTAAACAGATTTTAATGAACATGCAATTCATAGTTAGATGCAACGGAAAGACAACGTCAGCTTCTTGTTGAGGTCTTCCAAAAACTGAACCTATGCACGAAGTGTAAACTACATTTCCCACACGTCTTTTATAATAATACATTATAAATATCCACTATCCTGCAACAAAATTTCCAAATGATGCGTTCCGATATGATTCAAGCATTTCCATGATGCATAACATGAAATAATGGCAAAGATCTTGGCTCGTCATTGGCTTAACTGAGAAGCTTCTTGATCTTGGTTCGTAATCCACATGATCCTTGTTCATATCCTAATGCGATCCTCATGATTTCTAATAGTCCCTTTACGAATTAATCATATATGTGTGATTAACTCACATACGCACAAACAAGGGCGGAATTAGGATTTTGATTTTGGGTTGCCGTAATGCATATAAAAAATTATTGCAGTAAAATGAAATAAATGCTATTCAAATCTTAAACTAATGAAAATACATTATAATATGTATTACACTATCTAATTCAATCATATATAAAGAATGAATTTATACCTGAAATTAGTAATTATAATTAATAAATTAACAATTAATGCACAAATTTTAATACTAAAGTAAAAGAGATATTTCGTTAATTAACACATTCATACGGGATCGTTTTGCTTGTTAAGATGTTTTCGATTTGTCACGAGCTGGTCATGTGGCTTACTTTAACATTAAAACGGCAACACAAGATGACGTTTTAAGCAACGTTTAAGTGACGCACTTGAGAAAGCATGTTTAGAAGGGAATCAAGTCAGTTGTAAAGCTGTTATCCATGTGGCTGAATCCTGTGCAATCTGTGATTGTTATCAGCTGTTATATAAGCTAATTGTTGAGGCAGTTTCAGCAAGAATTAGAGAGCTTTCTAGAGAGAATTAGTTTGGTTGTTATTTTTTTACCAAATTCTTGTGTTTTTAGTCTTACTATTGCCGTTGCTAAGTTCTTAAACAACCGATGAATAATCTTGGTTAATCATTTGTTCATATGCATCTCGTTTGATCTTGCAAAGAATCATGGGCAGTACGGACACCACAGTACGTTTAGTTATGTTATGTGAAATGAACTTAAAATAGGAAATAGAAGATGAAGAAGCCAATTTCTTTCCTTTATTGCTACCTTGTCTTGGTAACAACTCCCCAGGAGAAATTAGATTTTAGTTGAGAATGCTGTAATTGGATAAAACTTACAAAGTTCAAGCTTCCTAAGAAATTTGAAGCTCAGGTTCATACAATGAATCTGTTGCTTCATTTTTTGAGTAATTGTTCCGAATTAATTTTATTATAGACTTCAGCAGAATATAAGCCTTTATCTCCTTGAATTATACATTCAAATTAATGCAACGATTTAATTAGTGTGTTTTGTTGTAAGGCCAAGGTCAAGTTAGTTTTTCTTGCCCGCTAAGGAGACCACAGCAAGTAATTTCAGCATCTATCAACAAAACATTTAATTGGTTGTAGCATTGGCTAATTGGCTTAAGCCACCATTTCAATTGCAAAACTTTGGTTTACTGGGTGCTTAAGCTTCAAAACTTTAATGCAATGAAACATGGAGCTTCCAATGACAAAGATTCAGGCTAAGAGCTAGCAAATTATGTATAAACAGATCAATGGCCCTGTTTCCTCTTATTATCTCAAAGCGATTCATGTGGAAAAGATTCATACATAATGCTCCTCATATTTATATACATAGAACTAGTATCTTCTTAGAGTAACGGGGTCCTTAAGCTCTAAGGCAACTTGGTCTTTCATCAAAAGTGGTTGTGTGTAGCGATTGCCATCCTTATACATAAAGTGGCATACAGGAGCAAGATTATCTTTCCACGCATTATCAACTTCTATCGTCAAAGCCTTTTTTGCCTCTTCCTCCGATACACCATGTTGCTTGATGCAGCATTCAACAGCCGAGGGAATATGTCCTATCTTTTGCTCAAACTATATCCACCATCATCAGAACATGCAAATTCGTTGTAATAAATTTATATGAAGATGTCAAATTTTTATTAACCTTAGCCAATGTGCAATATTGTCCCTAACGCGTACCTCATGGCCAGCTATATGCGTCATCCATCAGTCTGCCAATGGTTTGCGTAGCGACTACAATCTTAGGCTTTTGGATTAGCCATTCTAAAGCCTCCTTCGTCGTAATATCACCCATGTCAACGAAGGAAGCCGTTGCAATCGTTAAAACACCACTACTCCCAAAGGCTACACCTTCATATTCCTCTATTTTTGGGATAAAACCTTCATGTAACCACTTGCTTCGCTAAAGTACATCATAATTAATTCTTCCACTTGAGGAACATCAATATATATATATATACAGCCCAAGCCTAAGCCAATTAATCAGTAACAATCCCCAATGTATAGGCATGCCCAACCAACAAATGAAAGATGTAGAAATTGATAGCGAAATGATATCGTCTGTTTTACATATTTTATGCCATATGACAATCTTCCTTCCTTGGCCATGCTTTCCTCAGCTTTATCATAAGCATCTAAGAGTGACTTATAAATGAATTTCATGTATTCTAGTAGTGTCCATGGCGCCAATGTCCGATCTGAATTGAAAAACAGATAAGCATGCTAAGTGGGACTTCGATGGCTAGCCAAATAATGAGACTAAAGGCCACTTGGTCATACCCGAGGGGCAACTATGCTTTAAGTCTAGTAATAGATAAATAAATAATTCAAGATATTAAAACAGAAATTCAAACCTTTTGACTACTACAAAGAGCATGAGCTCTTCATAAGTATCATAGGTGTCCAATGTATCATCTAGGATGGATATCATTATTAATTTGGACATAAAAATTCTGCCAAAGGCATATTTGGGCTCATAGTATGCTCCCATCAATATCCAAAAATATAATTCTACTATTCTGTCTCTTGCGTAAGGCAACTTAATAGAGAAAGCTAAATCCATCCACCGCCTGAAATAATGTAAGAGACTCTCTTTCTTCTAAGTTACAAAAATTGGAATCTATTGCGACCAATGCATAAGAAATACAAAGAAAGGAATAATTTGGTTTCATCGTTTATTACATAATATTGGATGATAAAATTAACCCTCCCAATTTTTCTGTAATGATATCCTATTTAGAGTGGATAACACTTAAATTTCTAGGATTTATTTTAAAATTTTTGACCATTTAGCTAGGTTCCCAATATTTTGAACTACTTGTTGTATTGTTGACGTTAAAGTAGTAACAGAAAAAACATATTTTTTTCTTATTTCGTTAGAATGAAAACATACCTGGTCATTTCACTTACTTCCTTCCGGTGTACTGCTTATAATAAATTAAAGTCCAACTTTGCAAACTTGGGCAAAGATTTATCATGCACATCACCTCTTGAATAGACATCCAAAAAATATCTTGCCTCTAACCCTTGGTAGGGCTTTTACGGAGTGGAAGTTTGAGAGCATGATTTATTTGCTCAGCAAGATTAGGGCTAGCGTGAGATACCATTGACTTAAGGTAAGTGATAGTGAAAACAATGGCTTCCTAAAATATCTTCTTCGTTAATGGCTAGGTGTGGTGCCTCACACAAATTTAGCATGCCTTGAACATCTTTCATCATTGATGCCTTGAACTTGCCTTCATCATTTTTAAACTTCTCAAACACATCTGCTCACATCACATTCGAAAATATATAATAAATGTGAGTCTCGATTAGAAAACAATCTAACAATTATATAAGCTTAATCAAATATTTTAGTGAGCGCCAGTGCCTACTATATGGTGGCATGTGGAGACATTGCAAAATTCCACGACTTTTTATGAATAGTATTTAACTGTGGATTTACCAGGCGAAATCTAGTGGAACTATTGGTCACCATGATATGAGCACGGTTGCCAATTAGATTATTACTCAAAAGCTTAAGTCACAAATATTAATTACATACCGCATGAAATCTTAACTCCTTGTTGCCTAAGAAGTGGAAAACTAAAGAGAAAAAGTGTAAAAAACATCATCACTAATACTATCATTGTCAAGGTGATCAAGTATTTTCTCTAATTGATCTCCAATCTCTTTTTCAGAGTGATAAGCAACACCTAATCCTTGTACTGCATCAATCAAGTGTAGTTTATGGGCAATTTTATCCGCGATAGTCGTTATCATCATCCTAACCTCTTGTTTCAGCGCTTCGTATTGTTCATGGGTCGTAGCATCAATTGCCTGCCTGAACAAATTAACAATAGTTACTACTGGTCGAAATGAAAATAATTTTTATGAATCCCATAATTTTAGTTTGTCTTAATATTCATATGATACATGTTCCTCACAAATTACAGCACATGCGAACGTAGGCACACATGCACATATATGTATGGCTATCTATACATATCGGACAAGTCTGGTAATGAAATATTTATTGGCTTCACCGAGGTCTGCTTTAAAAATATATATATATTTGATTTGTTTGTAAGGACATGCCTACTCCAGTTTTAGCAGTAGTTGAAGAAACTATTTGTCCCATTGCGAGTTTCAGTCCTACTGTATGGGGAAACCATTTCCTGATATGTGCTTCTGATTTCAAGGTGAGATATACTGAATCGTTAGCCAGGATCATTTCAAAAAGAAAAAGGCTCATATAGCCAGGATCATTTCAAAAAGAAAAAGGTTCATATAGCCAGGATCATTTTAAAAAGAAAAAGGTTCGTATTAATTAATAGGGTGCAGAAACCTTAAAACACCTCTGCTTTAGGCATAGAAAAGTTAAGCAGCCTCTTCAATCTATTCATGCATATCCACCTTTGAATGGTACATGTAGGGGTCAGTGTTGAAAACAATTTGTGGTAAGCGCAGTCTTTTGCTTAATTTTGTGGCCAATATTTGACTTTAAATATTAAATTGAAGAGAAGAAGAAGAGCAATGCATACCATTTTTAAGATCCTATAGTAGCAAGGACTAAAATAATTTTTTCTAAATTATTTATAGTAGCAACTATAAATCAAAGGCTCCTTAGTGTATATAGACCCCTATAACTCACGTTTGTATGCAAGAAAAACAAATATATTTAAAAATTTTCATAATAATATCAAATCATTATGGTGTAAGATCTGAACCAACTTTTTCTCAAAGGGCAATTGATTCATTGGATGTGCATGCTGATGCAATAATGTTCACTACAATAATTAAGGTATTCTGCAACCAAAATTTCTTTAGACGATTAGAATTTAGTTGCAAAATGTCACTTTCCATGACCAAAGATAAGATTGTCTAAAATGTTACATTTTTTTGCGACTAAATTTATTTTTATTGCTGTATATATGTTTTTTGCGACTAGATTATGACTGGCCACAAAAGACTTTATTATTTTTCTTTTTAACTGGCATCAGCTCATTTAAAATCATCAAAGTGCATGTATATCTTTGGAAATCCCTGTGAATGAAGAGTTTAATAAATTTTATGGCGTTTGATTTGGTGTTTTCTACATTAAGATATGATCAAATAAGTGATGACTACTCAGATTTGCCTCTGAAACCGACTTTGAATCAAATTATGTTTTGCTTTGCTCTCTTCTGCCTTGTTATAGCTAAGACCTTCAATTCAAGTTTGATTTGATTTCTAAAATGATAGAAAATCATATCTTAAGTATGGAGGAATGTTTCAAGTTGTATATATAAAGGCAATAGGTAGTCATTTTAGGATGTGTGTGATTTTGAGATGTAACTTAAAAGAGTGCTCTTGTGTTTAGAGTTCTTTTTATGTAAATCTGTATCAGTTAGGTGAATTCCTTAGAGTGATAAGTTAAGAAGACTGTATCTCTTGTAAAACATGATATTGGGTGGTGACTATCTGTATCTCTTTGTGGTACTCTTGAATTATTAGATTTGTTGAGTCAAAGAACTTTGTCTCTCTTGTAGGACATCTTTGAGTGGTGAATCTCTATATCTCTTTGTAATCCTCTTGAATGAGGAGTTTTGGTGAGTTAAACAACTCTGTATCGCTTGCAAAACATCTTTGAGGGGTGACTATTTTGTATCCCATTGTAATCCTCTAGAACGATGATCTTTTATTCCTATATTGTGGTTTACTTTAATAACAAAAATTTATTTTATCTTTAGTTCAGTGTCAACTACTTAAAACACAGTCGCAAAAGATCAAAAATTTTGGCAAAAAATTTACCACCTTACGTAACTGAAATTAATTATTTTAAAATTTTTTGCTACTCTTAAATCTCACTCTCTCATTTTCTCTCTATGTTATTAACTTATTTTTTTTATATATTTTTTTTATAATCTTTTTAATCTTTTTTTCCCGCTATTCATTTTATTAAGGTTACACATTTTATTTAATTACTGTGTTTATAGAAATTATTTTACTTTTTTGCTTCATTTGTTTTGCAAAAATTAAACATTGAGGATTATTATGCAATAAGATGAAGAAAATGAAGAAATTTATGAATATCATGTAATTGTAATATTACATTGTTATTAAATATTGTTATGTAATTGTTCTAAATACTACAATTTCATTTGTAATAGGTTTTGTGTATTATCAATTAATAATAAATTTAATTTAAATGAATTCTTCCACTTTCATAAGTTTGGTAGGTAAGATTTGTGCTAGTTGTTTTGGTAGGTAAGGTTAGTATGGTTGGTAAAATAGGTGAGTGGTAGGTTTTGATGAATGGTGAAAATTTGTGTCGTAGTTGAATCAATGAATGGTTGTGATTGGTTTGTTTCATGTATAAATACTACATTTTCCTTTGGTTTATGCATCAAGTGTAAGAAGAAGAAAGAATAAGAAGCAAAAAAAAAAAAAACTTCTAAAAGTAATTTGTGAGAGCGTGTGAATTGTTCTTGTAATGTCCTTGAGTTGTCTCTAATAAAATTTGTGTTTTATTCTTTAAATTCTCTAATAAATTGGTATCAGAGCTAGCAATAAGTGGTTTACATAGGAGTGAGCATATCAAATCGAAGAGCTAGACAAAAAAAATGCGATGTTGAAAAAACTCAACTCGATTAAAGTTTGATTGCACCCGCAAACGCTGTTGGAAGTTTACTATCTTGAAATTGAGTTGACTTACCAAGTCGAACCATTTACCATTGACCAAAAGTTGACCCGAATTCCTCCTAAGGTTTTTTGACGTCCTGGATTCATCCATGCATTTAAATTCTTCAAATTCTAACTCAATTTGTGAATTATGAAAAATGGTGGCATGATGCCATTCTATGTTTCACAATTGAAGAGAGGCAAATTTGACAGTTGAAGTATTAAAATGAAGGCTCTGTTGGGTGCACACGATGTATAAGAAGTCATTTTAACTGCGGTGGAAAAAGAAAATTTAAAAAAATTTAAAGAAAAAAGAGAACAAAGCAAAGTATCTCATCTTTCAATCATTAGATGAAGATGCTTTTGAAAAGTTTGCTAAACTAACCTCTTCAAAGGAAGTGTGGGATATGTTAAAGACCTCTTATAAAAGAGCAGAACAAGTTAAGAAGGCTCGTCTCCAAATATTAAGAGGAGAATTTGAGTCCTTACACATGAAGGCATCCAAGCCAATTTCTAACTATTTTACTCAGTTTGTGACCGTTTTCATTGAATTAAAAAGAAATTGTGAGAAGTTAAATGAAGTAAAGATCATTGAGAAGATACTTCAATTAGTAGACTTAATGACCATATTATTGTGACAATTGAGGAAACAAAATATTTAGAGGCTATAACAATTGAGCAACTTCAAGGAAGGTTGCAAGCCTATGAAGAAAAACAAAAGAAGAAACATGAGATTGAAGAACAACTCCTCAAGATGAAATTCAATACAAAGAGAAAAAAAGGAAAGCTCCAACAACAATACAAGACAATATGTCTAAGGAAGAAGCTGAAGATGAGGCAGAGGTTGTAGTTATGGACGAGGCTAGAATTTCAACAACAACAACTCTAATTATGGTACAGGAAAAAGCTCAACCAGAGACGAAGCAGAGGCAATTCAAGATTGAGGTATGATAAATCCCAAGTACAATTTTATAATTGGCAAAAGTTTAGTCATTATGCTTCATAATGTAAAAGAGAATAATTGTGAAAATGGTTACACTTTTACTAGCACGCAATAACACCAATGGTGATAGTAACTCTATGAAATAAGAGTTATCATGGCTTTTTTAGACTTAAATTAAGATTACTTAAAGAGTAAATAATGTGTTTCTATTGCATCTTAATTACATTTTGCATGAGTATTCATTCTAGGTTAACTTTTAATAAATTGAGTTGTTTAAGAATATTTTATGCTTATATTATGTGCATAGTTGTAAATGACCAAATGCTAACATTTTAGGGAATGAATGCTACTGCAACAAACTTACAAAAATAATAAAAGAACTTGGTTATAGAAGAATTGAAACAAATCTAGAACAAATCATATGTTGTGGTTATTCCTATAGCAAAATCCTCGAACATTAATAGAGAAAATTTCGTGTAAGATAATTAAAAGATTGAAAAAAGCTTCTAAAAATGTAGAATGTATGCCACACACTTTTGTTTGCCTTAATTTGGAGTTATGATAGGAGCACTCATGAAAAGAAAAAGAAATAGTCGTCACTCAAGAAAAAATCACAAAGAAAAATAAGAGTAAAACATAAAATAAATAAGGATTTGAAGGTTGCAATAGAAGATTCACTGTGGATAAGAAGGAGAGATCATAAGATTAAGCGGACTTCAACTCTTTCTTTTATTTTCTTATTTTCAAATTATTCATAGGAATGTATTTGATGGCTGAACCTATTATGTTTACTATTCTATCACAAATCATGAACTGAATTTGATTGTAGTTGAGTGATAAACGATTTTAATAGAGGTTTGATTGATATATGTGTATTGCTCTGTATTTGCTATAACATTTTGTCTTAATTGTATTTATTTCGATTTCCTATTTCGACTAATCAACCATTTAGTGGATACTAGCTAAGAAAGAGCCTAAAAAATGCCTGACTTAGTTGAACAAATTAAGGTAATACTTGGTTTTAGATTAGGTTTTTCAAGTTGGGTGAATCTCAATTTGAATAGAGCTATACATCATCTAAAACTACTGAACAACTGACATAGGGATTCACCTTGTAGGGTAAGTGAAACCTAGAATGGGTAACACTATATTTAATGTTGACATAACAATTAACACTGTTGAGTTACATTAGATATAAGATATCCAATAAGCGACAGTTGAGGATACATGAGTAATTCTGCCCAAGCTCTAGTGGATGATGTAGCAATGATATTATAATTGAGAAACAAGTCAAAGCCATTAAGAGACTTTATTCAATCTACTATTCTAATCTCATTGATTTCATCCTCATGTTTGATGTGAAAATTCTCTTTATCGCTTCTTATTTATTGCCATTTTAGTTTAATTAGTCCTTTAGTTCTATAAATTGTCTTAATTCAATTAGAACAAAACTACAGTATTAATATTGTTGTAGCAAATCTAGTAACATCAATCCCTGTAGAGACGATCTGAATACTCTTTAATATATTACTTGTGTACACTTACTCATTGACATCCATAGCAGTAGAATTAATCCTAACAGGAGGTCAATAAAATACATGATGAAATTTTTATATTAAATTATTGAACCGTTTATTATAAAAGGCGAACCGTTTATTTACAGAAACGTTTCAGAGCATTCTGAAAATTAACGGCGAACCTTTTATTACTAACGGCAAACCGATAATGTTCTAATCTTGAGCCGTTTACCAAAAACGGAGACCTAAATTTGTTTTGCATGTTTCTGGAAATAAACGGCGATCCGATAACAGAAAACGGTAAACCGTTTATTTAAAGACAAAGAACAATGGCTAGTTGAAAAGTCAAAACGGCTAACCGTTAGATCCAACCGGCGAACCGATTATTCTCAGAAAGTCAATAACGGCTAGTTTTCAGCTCCAACTATAAAAAGGCTCAATCAAATTCAAATTAAAGAGATCCAAGAATTATCATTGAGCTTGCTATTGAGAAAAACAATCTTCCTTGAGCTTTAAACTTGTTTTATTTCATTGATTCACACATTGAGATTTCAATTGTAATCATATACATTGTGTGAGAGATTAGTTGATTGTAATCTTTATTTTTGAGTGATTGTTGAATCTTAAGAGATTTTGAATAATTGTAAGATATCCATTGACACGGGGAGTCAAAAAAGTAATCTTTATTTTTGAGTGATTGTAAGTGTTGGGATACACTTGGGTTAAGAGATTGGGAATAATCTCTTGATTGTGAAGGTCCATTGACACCTTGAAGTCAAGTGTAAGTGGTGTTGAAGCCTTAGAGGCTTGCTTAATGGAATCCTCAAGCCCGGTGAGCTTAGAGGTGTGGACGTAGGCACGGTTGGCCAAACCACGTAAAAATCACGTGTTTGATTTCTCTTCCCTTATCTCTTTAAATTCAAGCATTGTTAATTATATTGTTTTAAGACATTAGTTTTAATTGTTGTGTAATTTTATTTGCTTAATTTTTTAAAGAACCCAATTCACCCCCCTCTTGGGTAACCTAGTTAGAATTTCAGTAATAACATGAGCATAAATAAAAGCATGTTTGTGGAACTAAATGAATATGTGAATGGCAATATTGCTTTTAGATATAATTCAAAAGTACTAATGATGGGCAGAGGTAACATTCTTTTTTATTCAAAAGATGGTAGCCATTAACTAATTTCAAATGTTTTATTCAAAAGATGGTAGCCATTAAGCCTTTTTTAATTTCAAATGTTTACCATAATAAATAAAAAGTTATGAAAAACAACATCCTTAGTTTTTCAAAAAAAGAATGATATGCTTAAGATTAAGCCTTTTTTATTCAAAATGATGATAAAAAAAACCTAGTTATTTATCATAATATCATTTGAAAATAAATCTTAAAATATTCAAAATGATGTTGCAAAATGTCTTAAGGCTTACTTTGATTTAACATCTTTGATTTGGGCATCTCAACTTTGGTGGACTTTTTCTATCAAAGAAAAACATGGTGACAGTCTAACCCTTCAATCAATCATCCCAATCAACTTTGTAAAGGATGTATACTTGGCAAAGTTTTTAAAGAGGTTTTCTAAAAGTCGAACTTAAGAGCTCGGAAGCTACTAGAGCTTATTCATACTTGATATGTGATCCATTCAAGCTAAGCTCCCTTGGTAAAAGTAACTACTTCCTTCACTTCATAGATGATTTTTTGGGTGCATTTTTAAAGCAAAAGTAAAAAGTCTTTGCAAGTTCAAAGTTGCGAGAGAAAAAGAAAATGGACAAAAGCCATGAGAAATGAAGATAAAAAGAAGTAAAAGTCTTTAAAAGAAGTTCAAAGTTGCAAGAAAAAGAAAATGGACACGACATTAAAGCCATGAGATCTAATGAAGATAAAGAGTTTAAAGAATTCATAGAGTTTTGTGAAGTAAATGGAATTCGCCAAAAGTAAAAAGGTTTTAAGATCTCTTCAATAAAATGGTGTTGCAAAAAAGAAGAACAAAACGATTCTCGATATGGCAAGAAGCATGCTCAAAAGTAATAGATTATCCAAAGAATTTTGGGCTGAAGTTGTTGTATGTGCAACCTAATTATCCAACTGATCTTTAAAGTTGCCACAAGAAGCATGGAATAAAAGAAAGCCAGATATCTCCCAAACGAGTTTTTGGAAGCATTGCCCATTTACATGTACTGGATGAGAGGAGAGTCAAACCAGGATGACAATAGTGAAAAGTTCATCTTCATCGGCTATATGACAAATAATTCCAAAGGATAAAAATGTACATTCCAAACAACGGGAAAATTGTGATTAGTCAAGGTGTAATTTTTTTGAAGAATGAGAATGAAATTTGATTGTGGATGACTTTAACTTCTTTCTTATTAAAAATGATGAGAATGAGAATGAGATTCAAAAACTTTGTGGATGACTTTAAAATAAAGTAGATGAAGAGATAAAATAAAGAGAAGAACAACAAGAGCTACTCTCCACTTATCAATCAACCAAATATAGAGATTCTACTATCTTTCTTAAATGAAAGAATCGGAGAATGTATAAGGAGTTTTAAGATCTCTATAAGGTAAAAAAAGACTTGATAATCTCGCTTTCTATTGTTTTTTTGTTAAATATGAACTAATGAACTTCCAGGAACCTTTGGTGTGGATGACTTTAANTTCTTTCCTATTGAAGAAGATGATCATATACAGATAAAACAAGTAGAAGAACAGTAAGAGCTAGCTACTCTATCTATCTCACTAATATTAACCAAACGTGGAGATTCAATACTATATTTTTAAATGAAAGAATCGAGAACGATGAAAAGAGTCTTTAATATCTCTATAAAGTAAGTAAAAAAGGCTTGATAATTTCATTTTTTTGTTTGTTAAATAGGCGAACTCTTTGTTAAATATGAACTAAAGTGAACTTTTTGCTTTTTAAAAGCTTTTGGCGTGGATTTCTTTAACTTTTTTCTTATTGAAGAAGATGATCATACACAAATAAAATAAATAAAAGAACAACAAGAGCCAATTACTCCACCTATCTCACTAAAGATAAACCAAACGTGGTAATTCACTCTTGTTTTTCTTAAATAAAAGAATTGGAGAATGTACATTGAGTCTTTAAGATCTCTATAAGGTAAGTAAGAGGCTTGATAATCTCATTCTCTTTTGTTTCTTTTGCTTTAAATATAAACCAATGAACTTCTATAAAAATAGGTGTGGATAACTTTGACTTCTTTCCTATTGAAGAAAATGATCATATACAGATAAAACAAGTAGAAGAACAACAAGAACTAACTATTCTACCTATCTCACCAGTATCAACAAAACATGGAGATTCACCACTATCTTTTTTCAATAAAAGACTCGGAGAGCATTGAAGGATTCTTTAAAATCTTTATAAAGTAATTCTTTAAATCTTTATAAAGTAAGTAAGAGGCTCGATAATCTCACTCTTTTTTTTTGTTGAATATGAACCAATGAACTTCCAGCTTATTGTATAAGATGAGAAATGGAGAAAAGCAATAGATGAAAAAATGAAAGCTATTGTAAAAAATGACACTTAGGAACTTAGTAATCGTCTTAAAGGTGATTAGGCAATTAATATCAAATGGGAATAAAAAATGAACATAAATGCGAAGGGAGAAGTTGACAGTCACAATGCGAGGCTAGCAAAAAGGCTATAGTCAAAAGGCTCACATAAACTATGATGAAGTATTTACTCTTAAAACTGACTTGAAACTATCGGACTTATTATTTCTTTAATTCCGTAACGAATGGAAGATTCATCTATAATATGTAAACCTTACTTTCATAAAAGGAGTTCTTGAAGAAAAAATCTACATTGAACAACCATTAGGCTATGAAGGCAAAGTTCTAAAATTAAATAAGGCACTTTATGGTTAAAGCTATTATGGATTAAAGTACTTTAAAGAAAATGGCTTCCTTGCAATAATTGATTATTGAGTACTTTAAAGAAAAAATGGCTTCACCAAATATTCTTATGAGCACGCTTTATATATCAAAGTCGAAGATGGAGATATTCTAATTGTGTGCTTGTACATGGATGATCTTATCTTTACTGGAAGTAAACCAAACTTATTTGAAAAGTTCAAGAAAGTAATGATGAAAGAATTTGATATGACATACATTAGGTTGATGGCATACTGCTTGAGCATTGAAGTCAAGCAACAAGAAGATGGCATTTTTATTTCACAAGAAAGTTATGCAAATAAGATTATAAAAAAGTTCAAGATGCATGATTGTAAGCCAATAAGCACACCAATGGAATCCCAAGTCAAGTTATCAAAGAATAATGAAGGAGAAAGAGTAGATCCGATACTTTTTAATAGCCTAGTTAGAAGTCTGATCTATTTAACTTGTTTGAGGTCTGACATTTTTTATGCTATTAGACTAGTTAGTTGTCACATGGAAACTTCGACTATCACTAATTTCAAAGTCAAAAATTGATTAAATAGTGGCTATTTAATTCACTATCACTAAAAAGGATTTATTTAAAAGACCTAATAAACTTTGGCTTGTTGTACGTAGATTCTAATGATTACAAGCTCGTTGGATGTAACGATAGCAACTAGGGCAGTGACATAGATGATCGAAAGAATACTAGTGGTTTCGTGTTCTTCATGGGAGACATTACTTTCACATGGATATTAAAGAAGCAACTAATTATCACACTTTCCACTTGTAAAGCTGAGTACATAACTGCTACATTAAATGTTTGTCATGCAATTTGGCTTAAAAATTTGTTGAAGAAGTTAAATTTGCCATAAGAAGAGCCAATCGAGATTTGTGTTGATCATAAATCAACAATTGCCTTATCCAAGAAACTAGTCTTTTAAGATCAAAGCAAACACATAGATACTCACTACCATTTCATAAAAGAGTGTATTACGAAAAAAGAAGTGCAAGTATAGGAGATCATAGGATCATCTTCACATCCTTAAAAACATCATCTTGATATCTTCACAAAAGACTTAAACAAGAAGACTTTGTAAATTTAGAAGTTTGCTTTGTGTCACGAGATCAAGTTTAAGAGGGGTGTTGGATCATAAACTTGATCTAATTTAAAAAAAATCCAAGCCCATTTCATAAAAATTTCTTGCAGTAAATGAAGTTGGTATAGTTGGTGAAGTAGGTTTGGTAGGTAAGGTTAGTGTGATTGATGTGGTTGGTGAAGTAAGTGAGTGGTATGTTTTAATAAATGATAAGGATTTGTATGGTAGTTGAATAAATGAATGGTTGTGATTGGTTTGTTTCATGTATAAACACCCCTTCTCACCTTTGGTTTATGCATCGAGTGTAAGAAGAAGAAAGAGTAAGAAGAAAAACAAAGCTTCTAAGAGTTATTTGTGAGAGTATGTGAATTATTCTTGTAATGTTCTTAAGCTTTCTCTAATAAAATTTGTGTTTTATTCTTCAAATTCTCCAACATAAAGTTCAATCTAAAACCACCAAGATTTGACTAAACTCTCTAATTGACGATTTATAAATAACAAATAAATCACAAGCAAGAATTGAAAACAGAAACAAGCAAACCATAGACACCATTTAAAGTGTTTCGGTTTAGAGATAGCCTACATTCACCGGAAAACATCAGTACCAATCTTATTTCAATCACAGAGAACAAGCTACAAGTCTCAAGAAGAAAATACAAGCTTTTCAAATTTATTGTAACTATAACCTTTGAGACTGTATGTACAGATCTTGAAGACTCTAGAAAAGTCCGCTACTTGCTAGCTGCATTCTGGGTTTGTTATAACAAACCTAGAATTTCCCGCCTTGTAACATTCAGTTAACAACATTGAATCGCGTTTTAAAAACTATAAAATATTTTGGGTCATAATATAATTTATAATAGTATTGGGCCATATTATAATTTCTAAAAGTTTAGGCCAAATTCCAAATATTAAAATAATGCCTAGAAGACAGAAAGTAAGTGGCTAGCCAAATGAAATTAAGCTAACCGCATGGCCTCGGTTTTTTCAAATTTTAAAGCCAAATTTGAACGGAACTTGTCACGTAAAGCTTAGCGCTTAATCAGCAAAACAAGAATAATCCGAAAATGCTCTCGAGGTCGATAATGGCTAGTTTACTTATCAAAACTATATAAACTCAAATCAAAATCAAATCTAACAAGTTTTTGAAAGTTTTTCAAGCTGAAATCAGTTCATACAACATCCTTTGAGCTTCCATTTTACAAATCTTCATACATTGAGTTATCATTGAGCTACCATTTGTATATCTACTCTAAAAGAGAGTGTTTGTTGTAATATTTAAATTCATTATCATATTTTTTTGTGAATATAAGTGTGGAAACACTTGGGAAAAAGTGTGAGTGAGTGAAACACCATTTGTAAAGGTTTATTGACACCTTGGAAGTCAATTGTAAGAACTTGAAGCCTTGGAGACTTGGATAGTGAAATTCTCAAGCTTGGTGTGCTTGGAGGGGTGGACGTAGATCGGTTTTGCGGAACCACATAAAAACTCACGTGTTTGATCTCTCTTCCTTTATCCTTTTAATTTCGAGCATTGTTAAATTTATTGCTTTTGATTTTATTAAGGCATTAGTTTTAATTGTTTTGTGATTGTATTTACTTAAGTTTTAAAAATCCAATTCACCCCCCTCTTGGGTTGCTTAGCTAGAATTTCAAATATTACGTTAAGTAGTAATAGTTAGTAGACAGCAAAGCAACTTACTTATATAATCATCACTGCTGATCGATATCATCTTGAAGATGTCGTTCTCTTCAGAACAATTTCCAAATTAGTTAATTGTATCTACTATAATTAGGAAGAAGTTTTGTGACATCCCATTTTGGAATTTGATAAGCCTATTGCGAATCACATAGAAAGAATGCAAGGAAAACATGTATCTCTAGGTTATATGTAGTAGAGGGGCTGTGAATTGTCTCTAGTAAAAATGTCTCGAACAAGATGTCAATATAGGTTCAAGATCTGTAATCACCTGCCAGCCACTTTCAAGCACTTTCTTTGGGTAATTTCACCATACCCGGTGCATAAGTTGACATATTATTTTTGACAGATGTCATATTGTCGACATAGTCTTTAATGTTTCAACTAATATATTGTATTGCTCTACAAGCATAAGCATATAGAATCCCATAGATCTACAACATGGAACAACTACAACATTCCACAACTGCTTGTCAACATTTGTTCCATGTTTAACTCATAGCATGATGAAATGTTATTAGTCGCTTTGAAAAGATATCAAATTTGAGAAATCGACAAGTTAACAATGTTTTCCAATATGATATAATTCAGGACTCGACTATGTTGCAACTGTTGTAACATACTACAGTTTTTGTCTTTATTTCAGCAAGGCTATTGGATGCATTCTTATTCAATCTTTATTGGAGAATTGATGCAGCAACTTATAACCATTGCAACCGATTGTATATTAATCTAATCGTACTCGCGCACTTTTCAAAAATTTTCAGTATTGCATCAACAACACTAATTTCATCTTAAAATCGATCAGGAAATAGCAATTAACGAACAAGACTGCATGCTAATAAATACTAGAAGCATTTGTTTTCTTAACATGTTAATAAATACTAGAAGCATTTTGAAGATTGCATGTATCCTGTTTGAAAAAATTTATCCTAGAGATTTTTTTTCCTTGTCTGTTGGGTATGAATATTGTTGTGAAGTTGATAATGACCAAGATGGAAATTCTTCAGTTTTGATTTTACTCTTTGAGGAATTCTAGAACATGACAAATAAAGTTTATTGTGTGAGGGGTGCATGTTCTCTTACAAATGCTTGGTTCTTTAATATACAACTCTAAGATGCCTTATGATGAAAAATAGAGTCAATAACCTGACTCCAGACTGTCTGACCCATGACATTTTGGATTTCGATTCTTAGATGAGATTCCTTTTTCCAATTCTTTCAATTTTCAAATTTACTAGTGTTACTTTCGTTTGGTAAACTATATTGTATATAAGCACGCACACACATGCACATACAGATGTACACTAATAAATTATATTGGCTTATTTTCCTTTTCTTTTGATTCATGTTGCCAGTATATATAAAATTTATTTGTCAATTTTAGAGCATAATTTGTTTTGCTGCATAAAGATAATAAACCCAAATACGTTTACATGTATGTCTGGGACTTGTTTTGTCTTTCAGGAGCAGCATTACCCATCAAAAGTTTAAAGAGCTCTGTGAACTTAAGCATTCGAGGTTGAAAATGGACAAGATATATACAGTGGAGTTAATTAGAGGAGCTACCAGAGTTGCAGGTTTACGTTATCATCTTTGTTTGGGTAGTTAACCTGAGTATTAAATTCTTGAGACCTGAGTTTTAATCACTTAGACTCAAATAAGAAATTTTTTATATTTGCTCTACAATGATCTTATTTAGTGTTAATAGCTTTGTTTTATTACTCTTTGTCTACACAGATTCTTGTTCTCAAAAGACCATTTACTTTAAATATTTAGCATAAGGACAATCTTATTTAGTATCATCCATAATTTTTCATTTTTTCTCATTAGTTTTAATATGTTTGATAACTATATGGTTAAGCAATTTATGCAATGTTATCTTGTCATATGCTTGAGCTCATTTTTTATTGCAATTATGAATATTTGGTATGAATTAATGGATCTACCTATATTACAACAGTTGTACCATACCATACTTTTTGTCTCTATTTGATATAGCCGTTGGATAATTTATTGTTCAATCTTATGGCTACATATAACTTTTTCAAAAATTAAACAGCCATTGGTCAATGGTCTAGGTGGTTGCTTAATACAATTAGGGTTCTCACCTTACTCCTATCATGGAGATTTGTGAATCAATGGCCACCAAGCACCAAATTCATGCCAATCAATGGCCAAAAAGCACCAAATTATTGCCAAGTACACCAACAACCATCGATTGATGGCAAGTTCAGTGTTTTCAAGTTTATAATTTTGTAGACACTGCTCGTTTCATTCGCTGTCAATTCACCACCATCACCGATTCAATTAAGAAAAATTACAAGTTAAAAGTGTAATTAATTAACATAAAAAAATCAAAAGTGTGTTCCTTTTTTGTATTAAAATTTAGAAAGTAGTTAAATCTTTAGATTTTCATTAAAATTAGATCAAAAAATATAATTAAAATATCATACAAAATTTATTAGATTTTCAACTGAAGTCTACTAACCCACAGAATTAATTAAATTACAAATATATCCATTATTTAAAGAAGCACTTGCTACCGTATCCAGGTATTAAAATCATCAAAAAACCAATTTGGTTTGAACTCGTCAATTTCAATTTGACTCCTCTAAAGCCACCCAACAACAATTTACCAACTAAATCACTCATCCTTATGGCATAATAATTTGCCTACACATGCACTACAAAAGAAGGGCTTTAGTGACGAACAGATTCGTCACAAAAACATGCAACTTTCATCGCTAAACGTTATAGCAATGAAAAAATTTTTGTCGCCATAGGAGCGTTGCGTTAAGTCTTTGGCATCGAATTTTCAAATTTCATACGTAAAAGTATTTTTAGTGATGAAAGGTTTTTCATTGCCAAAAGTACTTTTAGCGACAAATCATATTTCGTTGCTAAAAGGTATCGTTTTTCTTCATTTTTAATTATTATTGTTAAAATATTATCATTTTTAATACTAAATCACAATGATTATTAACACCATTATGATAAAAACAAAATTATTTAATTTAAAAGAATTATTATTATTTATGAACAATAGAAAAATAATTACAAAATTTGATATCACTTTTTTGAAAGAAAATTGTTACAAATGAATATAAATTTCTTAATTTTCTCCATCTTGGTGTAATTGATCTCCAAGATTCCCTGCAAATAAACACACAACAATCCATTAACATCTTAAACAGAAATATAATAATAATATAAGTTAGAATAAAAAAGATAAGAAAAAAAATTAAACCATGTTAAAAATAGAAGAGAAAAGGAGTAGAGATTAAATTAGAAAAATGAGAATTATGTATTTAGAGATGACAGAATTAAAGAATAAAAGTAAGGGAATGAGAGAATGAGAGAAAGAAACAAAGAATGAATGAAATGAAGCAAATGATATATAAATAGGCTACAGGAGTTTTTAGCAACGAAATTTAAAGTTTGTCACTAAAACTTAATTTTGGCGGAAAATAACCTACCAAATTTTTTAAAATTTTGACATTTTTTAAGTGCACATTTAGCAACGAAATATAAATAGGCTTAAAGTGCACATTTAGCGACCAAATCTAATTTTTGTTGCTAAATGTACACATGCAATGACAGAATTAAGTTTCATTGCTAAAGATGATAAATTTTGAAAAAACTTATCCGCAAAAAATCATATTTTTTATCGATGAATAAATTTTGTTGCTAAAAATATGTTAAATCTCATCACTAAAACATGTTCTTTTGGCATATCAAAGAGTTTTAGCAACGAAATTTACTTGTCACTAAAACTATTTTTAGCAACGAATTTATTTTCATCACCAAACCATGCTCTTTTACATATAAAAAAGTTTTAAAGACGAAATTTATTCGTTGCTAAAACTACTTGTAGCAACAAAATTTATTTTCATCGCTAAAACATCCTTTTTTGACATATCATAGAATTTTAATGATGAATAAATTTCGTCACTAAAATTATTTTTAGCAACGAAATTTATTTTTGTCACAAAAGCATGTTCTTTTGGCATATTAAAGAGTTTTAGCGATAAAATTTATTTGTCGTTGAAAGTATTTTTAGTGATAAAAACTATTTGTCAGAATATACCAAATTTTGGTTGCTAAAGGTTTGGGCGCCGACATTTTTTTGTGGCTTAATTTTTTGGCGACGACCAAAATTTTTGGTCGCAATGTGTCCTCTTTAGTGACGAAAGATTCATCGCTAAAAGTGATAATGAAATACTATTTTGTCTACCATGAATTTAGCGACAAAAGTTTTTTTCATCGCTGAAAAGTACTTACAGCGAAGAAAATATTTTTGTCACTAAATGTTTCTAAAGACCAATATTCTTGTAGTGGTGAGAGGCAATCTTCTTATTCATGATTGGTATTCTTGAATTAATTTTCCAATTCTTTTGTACCAATTTTCATCTTCTATGCTGCCTTAAGAAGTAAAGATCGATGGTAGAATCACTTTCACTCTTTTAGATTTAATTAGATGATGTTTGCGATCTTCTTATACCAATTTTGGTCTATAGTTTCCTTAAATATCCATATCTGTCAAATCTTACCTTTATTAAAGCAACTGCCTAAACTATAGAGAAGTGGCTCTTTGATTTTTTTTTTTAAATTATTTTTAACTATTAGATTGAACAATAAAACATCCAATGGCTCTATTAAATAAATACAAAAAATGTGGTACGGTGTAACTATTGTAACATAGGTAGATCCTATTTAATGATCACTAACATAGAGTGTTCTTAGATTTAGTCAAAAATGGAAGCGCAACCTAAGATTATCACTCCAATTTTTCAAATTAACTATTTTTTGCTTTAGAGATCTTAAATGGTGTATTATGTTTTGTTGGTAAGCTACACATGTCTAGTGTTTAAAGAACTTTATGCAATCAAATTCAAACTTCTCTTCTTTAAGCTATTCAAAATTTAGTTACCAAAAGTCAAAATTGTCAGGAATTCTATATAAGGCCAAAATTTATGAATTAAGTACCATCAATTCATCCAAAATCATCAAGCTACATTATATCATTGGAAAGCTTTGCGACGGTTAGGAGTTTAATGAACTTTACGATATTTAATTTTGGAGTTTTTACATGAAGATATGATTAAATGAGTGTTGATTGGTCAAATTTCTTGTTAAAACTGAGTTTAAAGTCATATTTAATAGCAAGAATACAAGATACCTATGAATACATGATAGTTCTCTAGATATGTAAATTACGTAATATAATTATGATATTTGTTTCTCTCTCTCTTTTTTTTTTTTTTTGTTTGGGCTTATAGGATTCAATTGATATAATTATTTGTAAAGCATTACTTGTATGTACTCCACACGTGTAATTTTATTTTTTTTGCATTTTCATTTTTTTTTTCTTATGGGATACAATTAATATAATTATCTATAAAGCATTATTTATATGTGCTCCGCACACGTTTGAAGCTAGGATAAAATACAGTAAACTTCTCCTTTTCACATGGTATCAGAGCATCATTATCTCTAAGGTAATTTACAACCATCATGACTAGCCAAAATTCAACAGTCTCCTCTTCCTTATGTCCTTGCTCTCAACCCGCAGATTATGGGCCAGTTTGGGATTATAATTGAATTTAATAAATTATTTATTTTATAATTTTTGATAAAAAATAGTGTTTCGTAAATTTTGTAAAAGTAACTTATTTTATATTTTTTTCCATTTTGTCAACAGCTTTTAAAAACAGGTAGGGGGTTGTTTTTCATAAACATCTTATTCAATAAACTACCACACTTTTTTAAAATTCCTATTATAAATCTAGATTTTAATAAAAAGACAATTATATCTTACTTGTCCATAAGCCCTAATATATAAATCATAATTTTATTTTTATCATATTTTATGTAACATATTATAAAGTTTTTTAGATTTTTTTTAATTGAGTTTTTTTTAATATAATTTTACATATTTAAGAAAAAAAAGATATGTCTAAATAATTTATTAAACATATTCTAAAAATAAAAAAATAATTAAAATTTATGCTTATTTTAGTCATTATATAATAAAATAGCGCATTTGTAATAAAATTTACCAAACATATGTACTCTACTTTTCAAACTCACAACAACCGCAAATCACAGTTTACCAAATACAAAACTATTTTTTTAATCAGTAACTTATTTCATCTGCACAATACAAGCAATTTATTTCATCAACTTCCATAATCTCAAATTGGCCCTATATATCCATCAATGCCACTACCCAACTGGCTATCAGGTTAACCGGTGAAAATTACTTCACTTGCCGAGCCTAAGTCCTTTCTTTAGCCTCTGGCTACAACCTGATGAAGTACACTGACAGTAGCTTTCCATGTCCTGCCCAAACACCACCTCCTACTAGTGCAAGCACTTTCACAGATACTTCTGTCAATACCGACTATACCATTTTGAAACAACAAGATTAATTCCTTTATTTTCCACCCAATTTTAGCCTCTACTACAGAGCGGTTGGACATTTAATAGCCAATTGGTGGGTGTTGAAACCAGCAAATATAAAATTCTACTCTAAACAAGATTGTGTATAGTGATTGAGTATGGTCATGTCCACAAAGATTGGAAATTATTAAATCCTTTTTAAAATGAAAATGTTAAATTGAGGGATTGTTGACAATAATGAAAATCAAATTAAAATTATTTAGAATGCAAATTAAAAGGGTAATTCAAAATGGGAAAACTCTAGTTAAAGGAATTAACTCAGCTTTGATTCGACTACTGATCATTGATACAATTGCAAATCATTACCGCTTATGAATAAACTGGTTACAGCTACTGAGACACTCTAATAGTCAATCTCTCCTTAATTAGTCAATAACCAAGGTACGACCATTGATTATTTCCCTAATCAATAGATAACCCTAGATACAATCATAGGATATAATCAATTGACAGCCTGAAAATTAGAAAGACTCAATCCTAATTAACAAATGCATATGATGGTTCATTTAAATTAGATTATTTATTCTCATAACACAACGCACTGCTATGTTATTTGCCACAAACATCAAAATCTTCATACGATGAATCTTTCAATTGGCAGCAGATTAAGTTGATAATTAAATAGTGGCCAATTATCTAATTAACAAACATAATCATGACAATAATTCAAAGAATAAACAAATACCAAAAAAGTAATAAAACAATTAAAAACACAAGAAAGATTTCACAATAATTGTGAATCAAAGCTTCATTAACCTTCAACCAGAAAAATAAGTTTAGTTCCTCATGAAAAAAAGAGAAAACCCTAAAAAAAATAAAAATAATTAATAATCCAAAATCTCCTATTCCTTCCTTTTCTCCCCTTTTTATAGTTTTCTTTAAAAGAATAAAAATACTAATATCTAAAATATTATCTAAAATTTAAATTCAAAATTACAAGAGTAACAAAAATATAAAACACATTAAAATAAAAACTTCAAGTCCGCAGTTGACAACACGTGCACACACCTTATCAACAAACTTCTTCTGAAATTGAGAATTTCTCCAGGAAGTCAATTCATCCTCAAACATCATCTTGTAGCTCAATTTAGCACCAATCAATAGAATTGCACCTACAAAAATAAAGCACAAGTAAATCACAATTATTAAGCGCAAAACATTGATATTAAAGAGAGTAAACAATGCAAAACTAGTGCATGAAATGCACCATAACACCAATTGCTCTACCTTCAAACAAGCATGGGAAAAGCTTGCCCGACTATACTCTAATAGGAGTAAAAGCCGTATTTTTTACACTTAGAGAATGTCTAACTCGACCATGCTGAGAAAATCAATCTATTGCAGCCTACATAAATTCTCTCAGATCTACAGCCAATGAGTTGAAACTCATTGATTCACTTGTTATTAATGATAACCTCGTTATGCATATTGTTACTAGTATAGGAAAAGAATTTAAAGAGATTACTAGTGGAGTGAGAGCTCATGAAACACCAAGTGCCTTTGATGAACTTTATGATAAATTAGTAGATTCTGAGGAGTATTTTAAACAAAATGACATCACCATCTGTTCCTACTATTATAGCAAATGTAACTGCCACACAGTTTTATAAGAACTCTAACCAGCACCAAACTCCATAACAAAATCGTGGACCACACTTCTCAACACCACACCAATAACCATCATCTTATTGATATCCAGCAAATTCCAGTAATAATTATTGGAACCCTCCACAATAATTTCCAAAAAAGACTAACGGATATATGGGATTTTGTCAATTATGTGATCAAAAAGGTCATATCGCCAAGGAATGCTCAAACCTCAGAACCTGGAAAAATAATCCCCTAATACATCACTGCACTACAATACCAATACCCTCTGCAAATTGGTTAGTTGATACCTCCAAAATCTTATGATCCGTAATCCTTATCATGGAATGACTCTGTCATGGTAGGCCGTTGGACGGGTCTTCATATTTCTCACTTTGGTTTTTCCTACTAAAAGCACCTAATAGGTAGTTTACTTTAGATGGTATTCTTTTTGTACCTTCCACGAACAAAAACTTGATATCAGTCTGCCAATTTTTAAGTTTAACCAAACCTCTTGAATTTTTTCTACCTTTTTCCAGGTGAAGGATTGGAGCACAGGGGCAATTCTATTACAAGGCCAGAATAAAGACGAAGTTTATGAGCGGCCAAGTTCTCCTCTCTACAATAAAATTTCTCAGCCCATGACTTTTGTTTCCATCACAGCTGATCCAACTTGTTGGCACAACTGTTTAGGCAATCCGTCCAATAAAATTTTGAAAATGTTTTACAATATTTTTTTCATTAGGAGTCTAGATCTTTTCAGTTTACCTTTTGTGAATCTTGGTACTGTATACAAGACATCGCCTTCCCTTTGGAAAATCTTATATTAACAGTTCTCGGCCTTTAGAAGTAATTTTACACTAATGTTTAGGGTCATGCAGTAATAACTTCTGTTGATGGTTTTCGGTAATATATCGCATCTGTTGACTATTTTACTAAGTATATATGGCTATACCTGTTGCGCTACAAATCTGATGTTTTCCTCACATTTGTTCAATTTAAAAAAGTTGTTCAAACTTTCTTTGAAACCAAAATAACATCTATTTTTATCTTTGGTAGTGGAGGATTTGTTATATTAAAACTATTTTTTTGCTAAAACTAGGATATCACAGCTTTTTACTCCACCATATACCCGTCAACATAATGGCACAACGAAATACCATCATCGACACATTTAAAACTGCCATTTATCTTATTAATAGATTACCTTCTAAAGTAATGTTTGGTTGTCCATGAGGTGTCCTTTTCAACTTTTGTTTAAAGAGACTCCCGATAATTACAAACTTAAAAATTTTTCCTTTTGCATTATCTCCTGAACCTCTCCTTTTATCCAATAATCTTCCATCAAACCCCATCTTGCCAAATATGTTACCCTTGGCCTCTATTTCTACGGGAACAATCATTCCTTCAGTTCCTACAACCAAAAAAAACACTCCCAACTTTGCCACCTACAACTCGCACCCATCCATTGACTACCAGATCTTAAAATAAAATCTTTAAAGCTAAACACCAATTCTATACTACACTGGAATCACCTACCAAACTTTGCCACTCCTTGCACCTCTTACCTATTTTTTTCAACCCAATACAATCTCTGAAGCTCTCATGGATCGTTGTTCCCTTAATTCACTCGGAATAACAGGCTCTTACATCCAATGGCACATGGGAATTAGTTCCACCAAGTCCACATCAAACCTTATAGACTGTAAATGGGTCTTTTGGGTCAAACGCCATCTTGATGGTTCCATTGATGGCTTTAACTCACTTAGTTGCCAAGTTTAATCAGTGATCAGGAATCAATTTTCATGATACCTTTAGCCCTGTAATCAAACATACTACAATCAGGATCATCTTGCTTTTAGCCTTACAAAATAGCAGGCCATTATGCCAACTCAACATTAACAATGCTTTCTTCAACGGCACTTTTGATCCCAACAATCGAAATTTTATGTGCAGATTAGGAAAGTCCTAATACGGTCTCAAGTAAGCACCACAGGCATGGTTTACAACACTGCACAAGTTTTTGCTGCAGTTTGGCCTTCAACAAAGTTGTTATGATGCTTCTTTATTTATTTTTCGGGATCACAGTGTGTGATTATTTTTTCTCACCTATGTGGGTGACATTATTCTTATTGGAAACAATAATTTTGTTTTACCTAAATTCATACTCTCGCTGCCACATTTACTTTAAAGGATATAAGATGTCTTCATTATTTTTTCGATGTGGAGTTGTTCAGGACATCTAATGGAATATTTTTATCTCAACAAAACTACATTCGAAATCTTCTGCAATGGTTCAACATTGCTGACGCGAAATCTATTTCCACACTTTTATTAGTTTCAGTTCTACTTAAACTCAATGATGGGTGGTTCCACTGATGCTAGATTAGGTCACCAACTTATTGGGGCTCTTTAGTATATTACTCTCACCAACTACATTGGTAGGCAGCAAAGAGACTTTTATGATACATGAAAGACACGGTATTCTATGGTCTTCAGTCTCAATCAAATTCGACTATCTCTCTAATTGCATTTAGTGACTTTGACTGAGGAGGAAATCTTGATGATTGCAGCTCTCCTAGTGCTTATATAATTTAGTTCTGTGGCAATCTAATCTCTTGCTCATTTAAAAAGCAACAATCTATTACAAAATCTTCCACAGGGATAGAATTTGGCTGAATTACTGCTACTGTTTCAGTAATTTATTGATTACGGTATCTATTATTTGAACTCGGGGTCTACCATTCTAAACTAACTCTTATTTATGGTAATCTCAGAGCGACCTTCATTTGCACAAATCCAGTTTATGAATCTAAGATGAAGCATGCTAAGATTGATTTTTATTTCATCCTCGATAAAATTTTTCAAGGTCTCATATCTATATCTCACATTCCTTCTGAGCACCAATTGGTTGACTCACTAATAAGGCCGCTAACTAGAGCCCGCTTCTTCACTTTTAAAATCAAGCTAAGTTTTCACGATGGAACTTCTATCTTACGGGGACGTAATGGCAAGAATACAAGAAAACTATGAATGCATGACATTTTTGGATAATTATGTAACTTATGCGTTGTAAATATTCTTGCTTATAGGTTACAACAGATATAATTATCTATAAAGCATTATTTACATGTACTGCACGCATGTGTAAAGCTAAGATAAAATACAATAAACTTCTCTTTTTCACAATATTGTATTTTGTTTCTTCTCTTCCACCTTATTATAGCTAAAACCTTCAATTCATGTTTGATTTGATTTCTAAAATGATAGAGATCATATGCTAAACTTGAAGTAATGTTTCAAGTTGTCTATATAAAGGTAATAGGTAAGATGCATGTGTGATTTTGAGATGTAACTTAGAAGAGTGCTTTTGGGTTTAGAGTTTCTTCATGTAACTCTATATCTCTTGGGAGAATTCTTTAGAGCAATAAGTTAGGAAGCCCTCTATTTTTTTTAGGACATCATATTGGGCGGTGGATACCCGTATCTCGTAGTAATCTTCTTGATTGGTGAGTTTTGGTCAGTCAAAGAGCACTGTATCGTTTGCAAGACATTTTTAAGGGGTGAATTTTCTGTATTTCATTATAATCCTTTAGAGTGATAAGCTTTTGCTCTTGTATAGTGGTTTACTTTGACAATAAAAATTTAGCTTATCTTTAGGTTAGTGTCAACCACTTTAAAATGTTATTGCAAAAGATCAAAATTTGACAGACTTAATTGAAATTAATTATTTTGAAGCTTTTTATGATGAAATTATAGATTTCATCACAAAAACTCTACTTTATATATATGTTTCATTTGTTCTCTCATCTCTCGAAACTCTCATTCTCTCATTTTCTCTCTATGTTATTAACTTTTTTTTTCTTATAATCTTTTTAATATTTTTCTCCTTTGATTTATCTTATTCAAGCTACACATTTTATTTAATTGTGGTGTTTATAGAATTCATTTAACTTTTTTTGCTTTATTTGTTTGTAGGAACTAAAAATTGAGGATCATCATGAAATGATAAGAAGAAAATGAAGAAATTTATGAATATCATGTAATTGTAAATATTACATTGTTATTAAATATTATTGTGCAATCGTTCTAAATACTACCATTTCATTTGTAGTAGTTTTTGTGTCTTATCAATTAATAATAAATTTAAATTAAATTAATTCTTCTACTCTCATAACGTTGGTTTTAATTGTTTTAATTCGTAAAGAAAAATTTCATTTTTTTAAATAAAATGAATTGCAACAAATTATAATCAAATCCTAATATGATTTTTTTAAAAGAAATTATATTTTGCGGGCAATATAAGTATGGTCACAAAAAATATAAATTGTAATAATTAAATGGTCAAAAAAATGTAAGTAAAGATATATAGAATGATATACCACTTTGCGAAAGTCGATGTAAGGGCAGTGGTTTGAGCCATAACAAGACAATGTGAGGACTTAATTCCTTCCTCAATGTGGGAAGGTAATTTTCCTCGATGGACCTATTGCAATGAACTTGCAATGACATTTTTTTGGTGGCATTGTTTTTAACGACAAATTGTATATTATTTGCGACGAATTTGTTGGTTGAAAATGACCGTAATTCTTGTAGTGGTTTTTTTATTATGGCTTCTAGCTCAAAATTTGAACCAATTCGTATAATAGTTTTTTACCATGGCTTCTAGCTCAAAATTTTGAAGTGAAAGAAAAATTTTGAACCAACTCTTTCACTTCAAAATTTTCACCAATGCGCAACCTTTGGGCCCATTTCGTGGTGGTTCCAGTTCGATCTTCGCAGCAGCGCCTGGCAAATTGATTGGTCATGGGGGCAGCACGATGAACGTCGATGATGAAGTTTGGCAGCTGCCATGTGGCTAGAGTATTTTTTTATATATATGTAAAAAAAAAAAATTCACTATTAATTTTTCTTGTTGTGATAGTTTTATTGAAAAATTATTTTATAAGAAAAAGTGAAGACTAAATTTGAAGGTAATAAGATTTTCAATGACAATTTTGGCGATGAATTTATTTACTCAAAGTGCACTCCTGGAAATTTCTACATGCCCCTTTTGTAATTTGGTAAATAAGGTAATATGTTCAATGTATAAATATAAAAGGAAACCATTGAAAATCCCTAATCTTAAAGGCAATTTCCAAACACCACGCTAGAGAGAAGTTCATTATTTCTGCATAGCATTGCTCCGATCAGCCACCACGTCTTCTGCTGATTTTCCGACTGGCCAACTTTTATTGTCATGCCGCTGCGAATTAGTAAGCTTGTCTCCTCCATCATTCTTTTTTTCAGTATTATATTTCTGTTCAATTGATGAAGTTCGTAAAATTACTTTATTTTTCACACCAATTCATTACTTTTTTGTTTTTTCGGATGACTTCATTTTTGAATGAGGCATTCAAATCTCATGGGATCGTACCCCATTCTGAATAACTGGAATGGCTTATAACTCCAATAATACCTCCTATGCAAGCACAGCTCACAGCTCACAGCTGGCTTGGTTCTTGACACGACCCGTCCCGAACTCCAAGGGTGAATCGGCCTAATTCTATATAATCTTTCTGATGTAATCTGAAAAATTATAAATCAAGCATTCCCAAAAAAATTTCAAATATAATTATCTCCAAACAACCAATATCCTCAATAAAATACCAAATTATTTAATATCCAATATCAATAAAATACATATGTTATCCGCAATCTCCGAAAAGTAACAAATTATACAATCCCAAATTATCTCAATAAATCAATCGATAACTCCTAACATCATAACGTGGCCATAATTCCGAAAATAACTATTGTTGCTAGGTCGATTGTTGTACATGCGAATCTCCTGTTTGGGGGGTGGGGGAAAGATATAATAAAACGGAATGAGTATAAAGCTCAGTGAGTGGATAGTAGTTTTTAAACATAATTTTACTTTAAAATAATTAATCATATAAAAATACCAACTCATCAAAATATCACAAAAAAACTTAAATAACTTATTAAATCCAATTCATATACTCAAATAATGATATCACAAATATACTGCATAAATCAATGGAAATTCATAATACTTATAACATCAATACTGAAATACCGAAAACTATCACCAAACAAGTACCCAGAGGAAATAATCTCATCATATCCGGACTTCAACGGACTGACAATGACGTACTATCTGGGTACAATCACGCCCCGGAGCTACACGGATAGACAAGGAAGTACCATCTCATATCTCATCATATCCAGATCTCAACGGACGGGCAATGACGTACTATTTGGGTATCGCCACGTCCCGGAGCTACACGGATAGATCGAAAAATATCATCTCATATCTCATTATATCTGTGCATGCATAATTTGGTCCCCAAAAAATAAAGTCGCCCAATACACAGCCCAAAGCCTCTATGTTTACTCAGACGGGCCTCAAAAGCCTGTATCTCATCTGTATCATCTGTATGTCAATATCAGATCTCTGTATTCATCATACCATATACATATGTCATCTCATATGTATCACTGTATCTGGAAGGAAAGGATACTGTCTAATGATTTTTAGAAACGATCATTATGCTCATATTCATATACCTTTATACACATATACATAAACATATAATCTCATCCAAAATCTCATTCGAAATCTCATTTCCTTTTTCATTTAACATGTCTTTAATATGTTTTTCTTTTCTTTAAAATATTATCATGCATATTCAAAATCGGTAACCAAAATCATTAATCAAACACATTTCTCGTAATAAGTACCAAAACACAGATAAAATCCATTTCTATAAAAATCATTAAATCGAAGCCTTTAAAACCAATCTCGTAAACAGGCTTTACCATATTTTAAAATTATAATAAACTACTATGAAAATAGGTTTTGTATATTCCACTCACAGTGACGGTGTCCGAACTCGGAATCGACAACGTCCACAGGTTGATTCTCGTTCGCGGATCCTCCTAATTTGAGGAAATAACATAATTACTAACTATAATCATGAATTATAACTAATATGTTCGAAACGACATTTATCCGTAATAAAATATTCTCAAATTCGTAAAATTACCAAAATGCCCTCGACATCAAAATTCATCAAATTATCCTTAGAATTACATCTTATCAAACTATCCTCAATTCCGATTACAAAGATATCCATAAGTTTTAAATTTACAAAATTACCCCCGGTAAAATATAAAATTACCAAAATATCCCTAACGACGTAAATTACTGAATTACCTCCGAAATCTCAAATTACCTAATTTCCCTGATCTGAAATTACCAAAATGTCCACCAATTTTAAAATTACAGAATTACCCAAAAAGTTTATGAAATTACCGAATTACCCCTAATGGTCCACGGTGGTCGGAACTCAGTCAACGGTGACGGGAAGCTCAGGTCTGCTAGATCTGACCTCGGTGAGTCCAATGGTGCCGGCGGTCACCTCCCACGTGCAGCGGTGACGACGAATTGAGCTCCCCAAAACCGTGAGCTTTCCGACGGTCGATCGGCGGCAATCCGGCCGTTTCAGGTGACGGGGTTGGTCGGGAATGATGAGATGAAGCTGAGGAACAAGATCCAAGCGGTGGCACGGCCTAATTCTGACTAGATCAGTGGCGGGGAGAAACGGATTTGGCCGTGACTTTTCGAGCTCGTTTGCCGGCTTTCTAGTCGGTTTCTGGCGGCAATGATGGCAGAAATGAGTTGGTTGGCTCTCAAGCATCGGATCGGTACCAAGATAGTTTGGTGGGGTAACCGGAATCGCGAGATCCGGCCGGGTTAATGCCACGGGTCGGGTCGCGGATCTAGGTCAACGGCAGCAACTTCTTCTCTCCTCTATTTTAGGAAAGAAAAAAAATGCTTCTCTCTCTACTCTTTCATTAAATAGAAGCTTTTTTCTTTTTTTCGGTTTCATATGTTTCAGTTCTTCTCATTTTATTCAATTTCTCGTTCAGTTCAATGTTGTACGTTATTGTATTTGGGAAGAGTGACGCTTCAGTCCCCCGTTGAACATGCTTTAACACTTCAGTATCTAATTTCTTCTATGATGGTACGGTATCTAATGGTTGAAAGGTAAAAGTTACATTTTAATAGCTATATTAACTAGTTTTAATTAATTTACGCTGATCTACGAAATTTAATGAAAAGAGTGCATTTATCTTTCAACGATGTAGTTTTTTCTGTTTAACATTTGAAAAAAAGATGGTTCAAATGAGGTATTCAAAAATTTTTACGAACTAAAGTGGTAAAAATAAGTTTAAAGAGGAACTAAAGTGGTAAAAATAAGTTTAAAGAGGAACTAAAGTATCATTATGTCATTTGTTTGTTTATTTATTTATGAAGGACGGTACGGTATTATTATAGTAGGAAAGTCATCATTGGTTTTCGATTTTTGTTTCCATTTAAAGAAACAATATTTTCTTCCAAAGTCAATTTTGGGTGAATTTAAGAGTGATTGACGCTGTCCGTCGTGGCGTTCGGTTTCTAATATAATACCTCAGCTCCTCTTTAATATCAAAACTATATATATATATATATATATATAAAGCAAAAGGCAGTATCAAAAAAATTTCACTACAGGATAAAAAAATTATTCTATGATATAAATTTTTCTATTTTGTCTTTTACAATTTTTGTGCTAATTTTTGTATTCTTTTCGGGACAAATATCATATGCTTTCGTTCTTAATATTGAAATTTTGATGTTAAAGAGATAACCAGCTGTCACGAAATCTTTATTAGAGAAGTAAGATTTAAAAACGAAAATAAAAAGTTTTGTAACCAAGGCAATACTTTATAGCAAATCGAAATGTTACGAAATGCAATTCATTTCAAACTCAGACCAAACTGCACGAACATATATATATATATTTTATAGAGGTCACTACACATTCCGCACAAACAACCATAAATGCTAGCTAAGATGCTAGCACCAAGTTAATTATTTATTGCAAACTGCTCCAGTGTACGATGGAAACATATATAACATAACAACCATCATATGTCTTTAATTAGAGGGTAACCAGGTCCTTGAGCACTAAGGCAACTTGGTCTTTCATCTTATATGAATTTGTGTAGCGATCATCACCATCTCCGTAGAGGAATTCGAACATACGAGTGAAATTAAGCACCCGCCCAAGCAGAGGCAACGGGACAGCAGTTGGGTTGTTGCTTCATGTAGCATTCAACAGCTGACGGACAATGTCCTCTCTTTTGCTCAAACTGCACGTCACATACGCAAATTATCCGCAGAGGAGAAAAGGAGTGGGGCGGGGGGCTCGCAAAGAAAAGGAGGTACATTATTGTTTTCAACTGTTACTTTTTTTAGTATTTATTTATAAGGATAAATGCTCGAATAGTCTCTATATTGTAGTTGAGTGTCTGTTTAGTTCGTTATAATTTGAAAACTACTTCAAAACACATTTGCCATTAAATATGTGACATTTTTGCTCTTATTTTTTCTTGTCTTTCAAAAACATACATTACTACAACTTTGGAGACGTTAATTAATTAATCTATAGAAAACTTAATTAACAAATTAACCCATAGTTATTCATTAGTAAATTAACCAATAATATTAGTCTGAATGAACTAGTATTTTTCATTTCCTTGCAACAACCTTCTACTTATTTACAATAAATTGATAACATCCAACTTAAAACAATGTTTAGTGCCTCGCAATTATAATCTTACTAATAATTATATTAAAAAATTAATTTACCAAATTAATCCTAATATTAAACTAATAAGAAAAAAATTGACATTTATTTTTACTTTACTTTTAGGGTAACTTTGCTAATTAACTAGTTCTATAAATAAATTAATTAATATCCCCAAAAATAATGTTATAAGGGTATTATTATAAAAGTAAAAATAAATAAATAAATAAATAAATAAAGCAAAGGCATGTGTGTAATATGTTTAACAATATGGCTCTCTTGAGACCTTTTTCAAAATATAAGGACTAAATGGTCATTTAGGCCAAAAATATAGAAATTAAATAAGCATTTATCCTTATTTATAGTTTAGTAAAAAAACCATAAGTGCATGTAAAAAGTGTACATGGTAGAGAAAAAATGTATGGATTTATATTTAATACTATGTAGAAACTCATGTCCCGAACTTATACTAAAAAATTAATTCATTAATATAGAGAATTGCCTCAATTTTATACTCCCATCTGGGATGTGATATTTTTTCCAGAACAAAATCTTTTATACCTTCTAAAACTTAGTAAATTTTTTTCTCCTGATTATTATTCTCATGGATTTATCCTCCTATCACGAAGCTGGAACGAAGCGTATTAATAATTAATGAACTATAAGACTAACTGAATGAAGTAGTACCTTGTGGGATCCTATGTCATCTATGAGTCTGCAAATACTGCTCGATGCTATTATGATTTTAGGGTTACTGACTACCCATTCAAAAACTTCCTTAGTTGCAATATCACCCATGTCAAGGTATGAAGCTGTTATAATTTGTGAAACACCACTAGTTTTTAATGCAACTGTTTTATATTCCTCCACGCCCGGAACGTAACCATCTTTTAACCATCTCGCTTCTGCAAGGTACATCGTGATTAATTCTTGTAATTGAGGAATTTAAATATAACACAAGTCAATAATCACCATGCCCAAAAGGAAAAAAAAAAAAGTGAAGAGTACAATCATCTAATGAATTTGAATCCATTGCCGATCTTATTTATTTTTTAATAAACCTCGACTAAGTGAGACAAGTTATATTTGAAAAAAGGAAAAGAAATAACATCATATCAGGGGCACAATAGATCTTACCTCAGAAGAACCATCCGAAGTACATGTTTAGTGTTGATTTCAATTATGATTTTCTAATCGTCTAGTGACAATTATCCATATAATTGCAAAGTATGGTTAAGATTTAATTACATAAATATTCTTAAAAAATAACTACCAATCACAACCATTTTAAAGCGTCGTCAGAAAGATCATATGAATTCAAGTATGCCATCTAGAACGGTGGCGAAAGAACATTATGAGGGGGGATGCCATGGCACCAACAGGATTTGAAAAAAATTTGGATTTTCTATATAAAATATGAAAAATTAGTGTGAAAAAAAGTCTATATTAGCCCCGCCTACTTAATCTATGACTTTATATATTGCACAGAAATTAATTTGGCCCACTAGACATTTACTCCAATCTGCCTACCGTCTGTTTTGCATATGATATGCCGTATGATCTTCCTTGCTTTGACAATTCTCCCTCAGCTTCGCTGTAAACATCTAAGAGATTCTTATAAATGATTTTCATGTATTCTCGTAGTGAGTCTATAATGCCAATGTCCCATCTGAAAATCAAACGAAGATACTAGATTTGAATGGATATATATAGTTTAACAAAAGAAAAGGCAAAATAAAAGTGATAATATGCAAAAAAAAATTATATACTGCATGCAAAATCCATGCTTTAAACCTTGTGACTGCTTCAGTAAAGATTGTAAGCTCTTCATAAGTACCGTAGGCATCAAACGTATCATCTATGAGGGATATAATGCATATTATTTTGGACAAAAGAATTCGACCAAAGGTGAATTTTTGCTCGAAGTACACTCCCACCACTATCCAAAAATATAACTCTACTACTCTGTCTCTTGCATAAGGTAGCTTTGCAGGAATGTCTAAATCTCTCCACCACCTGAAATTTAATTCCATATCGAAGCACTTTGAAAGAATGAAAAAAAGAATAGAAATAAAAAATTCATCCAGTTATTAAAAAATATGAACCAACTAGGTAATAAACTAACATATACATTGGAAAGATATGGTCACTTGTTACCTCGTCAAGTCACTTAGTTCCTTCTGATGTGCTGCTTGTAATAAATTAAAGTCTATCTTTGCAAACTTGAGCAAAGTTTCATCGTGCAAATCATCTCTTGAATAGATATCCAAAAAATACCTTTCCTGCAACCTTGGTAGGGCTTTAAGGAGAGGAAGTCTGAGAGCATGATGTATTTTTTCTGCAAGATTAGCGTTTACATGAGAGTGTGATACCATTGACTTCAGGTGAGTGGTAGTGAAAACAATGGCTTCATCTAGAATATCTTCTCCGCGAATCGCCAAATATGCTGCCTCATACAAACTTAACATGCCTTGAACATCGTTGATTAATGATGCCTTGAATTTACCTTCATTTTCCTTGAACTTCTCAAACACATCTGATGATCACGTTCAAAATAATTAAAGTCAAGCTAGTCTCAGTGAGAGTATATGCTTCTATTTATTTTGACAGCTAGTGATTTGACAAAATAGTCACATACTCTCTTTTAATTTAAAAAATGATCATATAAACCACTTTTGGAACACACAGACCGTTTATTGAATAAACCTTTGGTATGTACAACAATTTCTGAATACAAAAAATACGTGTGTTTTAAAAAGGAGTATGCGTGACAATTTGTTGTAGTTAATATACTAAAATTTGATAAAAAAAAAATAATTACATACCACATGAAATCTTAACTCCTTGCTGCCGTAGAAGTCGAAAACGTAGAGAAACAGTGTAAAGATCATCACTATCAACGTCAAGGTCATGAGATATTTTTTCCAATTCATCTTCAATCTCTTTTTCAAAATGATAAGCGATTCCTAATCGTTGTATTGCATCAATTAAGTGCAGTTTATGAGCAAGCTTATCTCCATTAGCCACTATCCTCCTCCTGACCTCTTGTTTCAGAGCCTCGTAATGTTCGCGTGTTGTAGTATCCATTGTCTGCAAGCACAAAAATTTCTTAATACAACATGTGTCTGACAAATAATTATATCACATATAAGAATGTGGATTCTGCATCGATACGATCTTTTATTGGATACAATATATCACATATAATATTGTGCCGTTAAGATTTATAGGTACCACATACATCTTTATCTGTTAACTAACGATACGGGGTTTATAGAGGATAAAATTAGTACAAAAATCAAGTCAATACTGAATCTAAATCCTACATATAGATGAATAGTTTTGTAATTAATGAGATATTTAAAACCTGTTTAACAACCTTGAAATCAGAAGCAGATCTCAGGAAATGGTTTCCCCATAAATCAGGATGGAAACCTGCAATGGGACGAGTAGTTTCTTTAGTGAATGGAACTCTGCTTTGAACCGGCGTGAGACATCTAATTTCTTTCACACAAATTACCAAATAGAACTTATGTTTGTGCTTAGCGGAAGTTACAAAATTCTCGAGACACTTGTGCCCTATATATAGATGTTAGAATTAATGTACATTTTAAAGATAATTCCTGAAATTTGTACATAAAAATCAGTAGGAAAAACTAACTCATTACCTTGTACTAAGATATCTTCTAACACCCTATTAGGATATGCATTAGACCTATCAGCTAGTTAAATTATCATACCAATTTCTTTCAATGGGTCAACATTCAAAGATGAATAAATGGAATGAGGCATGACATTAATAGAAGCTCATAGATCTAACATAGCCTTCTCAATTCTAACACTACTAATTTTGCAAGGGATAGTAAACATACCTGGATCCTTGCACTTAGGAGGTAGTTTCTTTTGGAGAACGGCAGAAACATTCTCCCCCATGTGAACTCTTTCATCTCCTCTTAACTTCCTCTTGGAGGTGCAAAATTCCTTAAGGAATTTAGCATAGCGAGGTATTTGTTTTATAGCATCTAATAAAGGAATATTTACCTCAACCTTGCGAAATGTCTCAAGGATGTCTCTTTCTTGTTTTTCCTTCTTAGATTTTGCAAACCGACTTGGAAAAGGAGGAGGTATCACCATAGGTAGGGGTTTTGCTTTGCTGGGTTGCGCATCTTTAGATTGAGGCATCAGTTCCTCCTTCTCAAGCTCATTTTTCAAATGCTTTGTCACTTTCTTACTGGGCTTTTGCAACTCCTTCCCATTTTTAAGGATGACAGCAATAGCATTTTGCTTTTGATTCACCTCCGGTTGTGAAGGTGATCTCTCTGATACTTGAGACTCTAAGTGGCTCATTGTAGTTGCCAATTGGCTCACTTGGTTCTCCAAATGCTGAATGCTTGTTGTAGTTGCTTGCTGAAATTGTTGAGTGTTAGTTGCAAGTGATTTAACAATCTCTTTAAGAGACATACCTGACTTGGAGTTTGACTGAGGAGGAACCGGTTGAAATTGTTGTCTTGGTGGGTATTGTTGTGGGAATCTCGATGGCCTAACTCCATAGCTGAAGTTGGGATGATCCTTCCATCTTAGGTTATACGTTTGTGCATAAGGATCATATCTCCTCTAAGGCATGCCCGAAAATCCTCCAACTACATTGGCTTATTCGAAGGGTTGTTCTTGAAGTGTATGATACATTTCAATTGAATGACCCATATTGGAACAAATGCCACATGTCTTCACCTGTTGCACATTACCTCCAATAAACTTTTTCACAACAGAGGCAAGTTTATTTAAACGTTGATCAATAAAAGAAGTACTTACCTCATTCACTTTCCTTGAAGTGGGATCTTATTTATTGCCAAATTGTTGCGCATTAGCAGCCATGTTTGAGATCAACTCTCTTGCTTGAGTAGGGGTCTTGCTCACTAACACACCTACACTAGCAGCATCTACCATACTCCTATCCATCAATAACAGTCCTTCGTAAATGTATTGAATAAGAAGTTGATAAGAAATCTAATGCTGAGGACAACTGCCACACAATTTTTTGAATCGCTCTTAATACTTATAAAAAGTCTCCCAAAGAAGTTGTCTGATCCCACAAATGTCTTTTCTGATGTTGGCAGCTCTTGAAGCAGGAAAATACTTTTTGAGGAATTGCTTTTTCAAACCATTCCATGTTGTAATCGATCTAGGAGGCAAGTAATACAACCAATCTTTAGCTAGCCCATCTAAAGAGAAAGGAAAAGCACGCAGCTTGATCTGCTCTTCAGACACACCTTGAGGCCTCATGCTTGAACATACAACATGAAACTTCTTGAGATGTTTATGAGGATCTTCACTTGCAAAACCGTGAAACTTGGGTAATAAATGAATAAAACCAAAGTTTAACTCAAAATTTACCTCTAGGTCTGCATATTGAAAGCAGAGTGGTTGCTGATTCAAGTCTGGTTCAGCCAACTCTCTGAGAGTTCTTTCTGCACGTGCAGTTCTATCCATCACTTGTTCTTTTGAATCGCTAGATGATTCAACCAAATCAAGCACTATATCTGTTTCAGAAAGCAAAGGCGACAAGGATTGTTGCTTGATTCGCTTGGCCTGCTGTCTCAACCGATGAGCTGTCTTCTCAATTTTATGATCAAACGAAAGTGTACCTGTACGAGAAGAACGAACCATAAATTAAGTAAAATGTAAAAAGGATTAAATAAAAGACACTAATCCCCGGCAACGGTGCCAAAATTTGATGGGTGTCGAAGCCAGCAAATATAAATACCTACTCTAAACAAGATTGTGTATAGTGATTGAGTAGGGTCGTGTCCACAGAGACTGGTAATTATTTTAATCCTTTTAAAATGAAAATGTAAAATTGGGGGATTGTTGACAATATTGAAAATCAAATTAAATTAATAAGAATGCAAATTAAAAGTGTAATTCAAAATGGGAAAACTCTGGTTGAAGGAATTAACTCAGTTTTGATTCGACTATTGATCATCGATACAACTATAAATCATTACTGCTTATGAATAGACCGGTTATAGCTACTGAGACACTTTAATATTCAATCTCTCCTTAATTAGTCGATAACCAAGGTACGATCATTGGTTATTTCCCTAATCAATAGACAACCCTAGATACAATCATAGGATTTAATCAATTGACAGCCTAAAAATTAGAGAGACCCAAATCCTAATTAACAAACACATATGATGGTTCATTTAAATTAGATTGTTTATTCCCATAATATAATCCACTGTTATGTTATTTACCGCAAATATCAAAATATTCATACGATAAATCTTTCAATTGACAGTAGATTAAATTGATAATAAAATAGTGGCCAATTATCTAATTAACAAAAATAATCATGACAATAATTCAGAGAATAAATAAATACCCAAAAAGCAATAAAACAATTAAAGCATAAGAAAGATCTCACAGTAATGGTGAATCAAAACTTCATTAACCTTCAACTAGAAAAATGAGTTTAGTTCCTCATGGAGAAAAGAGAAAACCCTAAAAAAATTAAAAATAATTAATAATCCAAATTTTTCTATTCCTTCCTTTTCTCCCCTTTTTATAGTGTTTTTCAAAAGGATAAAATATTAATAACTAAAATATTATCTAAAATTTAAATTCAAAATTACAAGAGTAACAAAAATATAAAACGTGTTAAAATAAAAACTTTAAGTTCGTAGTTGACAGCATGTGTCCACGCCTTATCAACAAACTTCTTTTGAAGCTAAGAATTTCTTCAGGAAGTCAATTCATCCTCAAACATCATCTTGAAACTCAATTTAATTTAGCCACAATCAATAAAATTGCACCTACAAAAATAAAACACAAGTAAATCATAATTATTAAGTGTAAAACATTAATATTAAAGGGAGTAAACAATACAAAACTAGTGCATGAAATGCACTATAACAATATCATTTGTTTGTTTGTTTGTTTGTTTATTTATTTATGAAGGACCATACGGAACCGTATTATTATAGTAGGAAAGCCATCATTGGTTTTCGATTTTTGTTTCCATTTAAAGAAAAATAGTATTTTCTTCCTAAGTCAATTGGGTGAATTTGAGGGTGATTGACGCTGTCCTTCGTGACGTTCGGTTTCTAATGTAATACCTCAGCTCCTCTTTAATATCAAAACTATATATATATATAAAGCAAAAAGTAGTACGAAAAAAATTTCACTACAGGATAAAAAAATTATTCTATGATATAAATTTTTCTTTTCTGTCTTTTACAATTTTTGTGCTAATTTTTGTTTTCTTTTCGGGACGAATATCATATGTTTTCGTTCTTAATATTGAAATTTTGATGTTAAAGAGATAACCAGCTGTCACGAAATCTTTATTAGAGAAGTAAGATTTAAAAGCGAAAATAAAAAGTTTGGTAACGAAGGTAATACTTTATAGCAAATCGAAATGTTACCAAATGCAATTTATTTCAAACTCAGACCAAACAGCACGAACATATATACTTTTTTTATAGAGGTCACTACACACTCGCCGCACAAACAACCATAAATGCTAGCACCAACTTAATTATTTATTACAAACTGCTCAAATATACGATCGAAACATAAATAACATAACGACTATTATATATCTTTAATTAGAGGGTAACGGGGTCCTTGAGCACTAAGGCAACTTGATCTTTCATCTTATATGAATTTGTGTAGCGATCATCACCATCTCCGTAGACGAATTCGCACATACGCATGAAATTGAGCACCCGCTCAAGCAGAGGCAGCGGGACAGCAGTTGGGTTGAGAAGCTCTTCATTCAAATCTTTCCACGCATTTGTAATTTCAACCAGCAGCGCCTTCTCCGCTTCTCCCTCTGATATACCATGTTGCTTCATGTAGCATTCAACAGCTGATGGACAATGTCCTCTCTTTTGCTCAAACTGCACGTCAGATATGCAAATTATCGATTGGTAGAGGAGAAAAGGAAAGGGGGGGAGGGCAGCACAAAAAAAGGGAGGTACATTATTGATTTCATCTGTTACATTATTGAGTGTCTATTTAGTTCATTATATTTTGAAGAGGAGAAAAGAAAAAAAGGGGGCACAAAAAAAGGGAGGTACATTATTGATTTCATTTGTTACATTATTGAGTGTCTATTTAGTTCATTATATTTTGAAGACTACTTCAAAACAACTTTGTTATTGAATATGCGACATTTTTGTTCTTATTTTTCTTGTCTTTCACAAAAATACATTACTACAACTTTATAGACATTAATTAATTAATTTATAGAAAATTTAATTAACAAATTAACCCATAGTTATTCATTTGTAAATTAACCAATAATATTAGTCTAAATGAACTGGTATTTTGCATATCCTTTCAACAATCTTCTACTTATTTACAATACATTGATACTATCCAACTTAAAACAATGTTTAGTGCCTTGCAATTATAATCTTACTAATAATTATATTAAAAAATTAATTTACCAAAACAATCCTGATATTAACTAATAACAAAAAAAAAATTACATTTATTTTTACTTTACTTTTATGGTAACTTTGTTAATTAACTTGTTCTATAAATAAATTAATTAATATCTCCAAAAATAAGGCTGTAAGGGTATTATTATAAAAGTAAAAAAAATAATAATAATAAAGCAAAGACATATTTGAAATATGTTTAACAACATGGCTCTCTTGAGACCTTTTTCAAAATATAAGGACTAAATGACCACTTAAGCCACAATATAGGAGTTAAACAAGTATTTATCCTTATTTATAGTTTAGTAAAAAATCATAAGTGCATGTAAAAAGTGTACATGGTAGAGAAAAATTGTATGGATTTATATTTAATACTATGTAGAAACTCATGACCCTAACTTGTACTAAAACTTTAATTCATGAATACAGAGAATTGCCTCAATTTTATACTCCCATCTGGGGTGTGATATTTTTTCCAGAACAAAATTTTTTATACCTTCTAAAACTGAGTAAACTTTTTTTTCTCTTGATTATTTTTCTCATGGATTTATCCTCCTATCACGATGCTAGAACGAAGAGTATTAATAATTAATGAACTATGAGACTGACTGAATGAAGTAGTACCTTGTGGGATCCTATGTCATCTATGAGTCTGCAAATACTGCTTGAAGCTATTATGATTTTAGGGTAACTGACTACCCATTCAAAAACTTCCTTAGTTGCAATATCACCCATGCCAAGGTATGAAGCTGTTATAATTTGTAAAACAGCACTAGTTCTCAATGCAACAAATTTATATTCCTCCATGCTCGGAACGTAACCATCTTTTAACCACCTCGCTTCTGTAAGGTACATCGTGATTAATTCTTGTACCTGAGGAACGTTAATGTAACACAAGTCAATAATCACCATGCCCAAAAGGAAAGAAAAAAAAACGTGAAGAGTACAATCATCTCATGAACTGAATAAACCTCGACTTTGTGAGACAAGTTATTTTTGAAGAAAGGAAAAGAAATAACATCATATCAGGGGCACAACAGATCTTACCTCATAAGAACCATCCGAAGTACATTTTAGTGTTGATTTCAGTTATGATTTCTAATTGTCTAGTGACACGTATGCATATAATTACAAAGTATGGTTAAGATTTAATTACATAAATATTCTTAAAAAATAACTACAAATCACGACCGTTTTAAAGTGTCATCACAAAGATCATATGAATTCAAGTATGCCATCTACGAGGGGGGCGAAAGAACATTATTTGGGCCGGGGGGGGGGGGGGGGAACATGGCACCTACAGGATTTGAAAAAAGTTTTGGATTTTCTATATAAGATATGAAAAATTAGTGTGAGAAAAAGTCTATATTAGCCCCGCACACTTAAATCTATAACTTTATACATTGGATAAAATTTGGTTTGGACCACTAGACATTTACTCCAAGCTCTGCCCCTGATCTACAAGATATTCCATGCCTACCGTCTGTTTGGCATATGATATGCCGTATGATCTTCCTTGCTTTGACAATTCTTCCTCAGCTTCGCTGTAAACATCTAAGAGATTCTTATAAATGAATTTCATGTACTCTGGTAGTGAGTCTATAATGCCAATGTCCCACCTGAAAATCAAACAAACGAAGATACTAGATTGGAATGGATATATATTTTAACAAAAGAAAAGGCAAAATAAAAGTGATAATATGCAAAAAAAATTATATACTGCATGCTGAAACTATCCTTTAAACCTTGTGACTGCTTCAGTAAAGATTGTGAGCTCTTCAAAAGTACCGTAGGCGTCGAACGTATCATCTATGAGGGATATAATGCATATTATTTTGGACACAAGAATTCTACCAAAGGTGAATTTGAGCTCGTAGTACACTCCTGCCAATATCCAAAAATATAACTCTACTACTCTGTCTCTTGCGTAAGGCAGCTTTGCAGAAATGTCTAAATCTCTCCACCACCTGAAATTTAATTCCATATCTAAGCACTTTGAAAGAATGAAAAAAAGAATAGAAATAAAAAATTCATCCTGCTATTAAAAAAAAAAGCACCAAATAGGTACTAAATTAACATATACATTGGAAGGATATGGTCACTTGTTACCTCGTCAAGTCACTTAGTTCCTTCTGATGTGCTGCTTGTAATAAATTAAAGTCTATCTTTGCAAACTTAAGCAAAGTTTCATCGTGCAAATCGTCTTTTGAATAGATATCCAGAAAATACCTTTCCTCCAACCTTGGTAGGGCTTTACGGAGAGGAAGTCTGAGAGCATGATGTATTTGTTCTGCAAGATTAGCGTTTACATGACAGTTTGATACCATTGACTTCAGGTGAGTGCTAGTGAAAACAATGGCTTCATCTAGAATATCTTCTCCGCGTATCGCCAAATATGCTGCCTCATACAAACTTAACATGCCTTGAACATCGTTGATTAATGACGCCTTGAATTTAGCTTCATTTTCCTTGAACTTCTCAAACACATCTGATGATCACATTGAAAATAATTAAGGCAAGCTAGTCTCAATTAGAGTATATGCTTCTATTTAGTTTGACAACTAATACAAGCGAAGGGCATGACAGCTAGTGGTTTGACAAAATACTCATATACTCTCTTTTAATTTAAAAAATGATCATATAAACTACTTTTGGAACACACAGACCGTTTATTGAATAAACCTTTGGTATGTACAACAATTTCTGAATGCAGAAAATACGTGTGTTTTAAAAAGGAGTATGCGTGACAATTTGTTGTAATTAATATACTAAAATTTGCTAAACAAAAAAAATTACATACCACATGAAATCTTAACTCCTTGCTGCCGTAGAAGTCGAAAACGTAGAGAAACAGTGTAAAGATCATCACTATCAACGTCAAGGTCATGAGATATTTTTTCCAATTCATCTTCAATCTCTTTTTCAAAATGATAAGCGATTCCTAATCGTTGTATTGCATCAATTAAGTGCAGTTTATGAGCAAGCTTATCTCCATTAGCCACTATCCTCCTCCTGACCTCTTGTTTCAGAGCCTCGTAATGTTCGCGTGTTGTAGTATCCATTGTCTGCAAGCACAAAAATTTCTTAATACAACATGTGTCTGACAAATAATTATATCACATATAAGAATGTGGATTCTGGTACTGATACGATCTTTTATTGGATACAATATATCACATATAATATTGTGCCGTTAAGATTTATAGGTACCACATACATCTTTATCTGTTAACTAACGATACGGGGTTTATAGAGGATAAAATTAGTACAAAAATCAAGTCAATACTGAATCTAAATCCTACATATAGATGAATAGTTTTGTAATTAATGAGATATTTAAAACCTGTTTAACAACCTTGAAATCAGAAGCAGATCTCAGGAAATGGTTTCCCCATAAATCAGGATGGAAACCTGCAATGGGACGAGTAGTTTCTTTAGCTGAACTGGAACCTGCTGCTGGAACTGGCGTAGACATCTAATTTCTTTCACACAAATTACCAAATAGAACTTATGTTTGTGCGTAGCGGAAGTTGCAAAATTCTCGAGCACTTGTGCCCTATATATAGATGTTAGAATTAATGTACATTTTAAAGATAATTCATGAAATTTGTCAGCAAAATATCAAATTGAAAAAATCAAATAAAATTAGAATTATTAAAGATAGTAGTTAGAATACGTAGGTAACGAGTAGTTACAGCGGCTGCCAGGTAGGTTAAAAATTAGCGATATATGGAAGAAGATAGAACAATGATACTTACAAGTGCGCATATTATTACTACTCAATGATATATGAATAATTAGATTTTATCAGGGATGTCAATGGGAGAGAGTGGAGAGAATCAACATCCTTGTATCCATTCCCAACGTCTGAAGAATTTAATTATACAAGGGCATATTTGGCATTAAAGTATGTGTACGGGGTAAAATCTCAAATTTTAAATTTTATAGTCAGTTTATTAAATAAATGGGTATGAGAATGTATTACGGTGAGTTCAAATAACCCAACCCATAAATAAAATGTGTGTTTGATTAATAATAATTTATTAATTATAGGCAATGATTATGATAAAAATTGAAACCTAAGAGAATTAGGAGGGAATGAGAATTTTATTTAATTCCCGTCACCTCTTCGAATAAGAAATTGAGTATTAAATTTTTCTCGTCCTTTCATTTAATAAGAGATAGGGTACTAAGTTGTCCTCGTATTATTGCTAAATAGATGCTTGTGGATAATCAGTTCTTTCTTGGTCGCTCTTTCTCACATTTATTTTTTAATATAATATCAATACAGACATGACAAAGACAAGAGAGTGATGAATGCACCAAGAACTTTCTCGCCAAAATTGACTACGGTGATCAACCAAAATAATTAATTGCATTGTGAAATAATTGAAGATGCGCCAAAAATGTTGTCAATAATTTCATGACATTATAATAAGCATATTGGATAAGAGTTGTGAGCAATTTGAATTTCTTGACGCAGTAACAAGTTACAATGTTATTAAATAATCCCCAAGTGAAAATAACAGTAACCCGGTAAATATTTAATAATCCGGTCGCAACTTTGAAACAATTCCAAAAACTGCAAAGCAACAAGAAATAAGACCACTAACAACAAACCAAATAATCCCCAAGTGAAAATGACAGTAACAGGCAAACATTTAATAGTCCAGTCGCAACTCTGAAACAATTTCAAAAGCTGAAAAACAAGAAGAAATAAAACCACCGCAAACAAACCAAGATAATGAGTAGCCAAATAAAATTTGTAGAAATAGAGTTGTCAGTAATTACAGACTTTGTAGAGGGCTAAGGAAAACTTAAAATCATTTTTTTAATTCTTTATTTCTCGTCGGATTTAAACTTGAATGACCAGTTAAAATCAATAACTACTGACTGTAAATATAATGAAAAATTATAATGTTTCCAGCAATTCGTAACCAAATTAATCGTATGCAAAATTTACAACTTGGCAGCAAGGAACTAGAAATAATCTTGTCCAGGCATGCCCGAAATGCCTTGTACTTGGGAGAAAAAAAAAAGAAAAAAAGCTTTGCCTCCCTATCATGGTGCGTTAAGGGATTAAATTGCAGAATGATCTTCCAACAGTCAACGACACTACTATGTAATGGTGCGCCTCAAATACTATAGTCCAGAGCAGCAAGATTATTTTAATTTGTTAAAAGGTTTATTCAATTCTTTATGTATATTTTATAGCAAAAAGGCTAAAAAAGTTAGAAGTTGGATTATGGAACCCATCATTAATTTCATAAAATTTTTATTGTATTATAATTATATTTAAAGACAAATATAAATAGAATTAGCTCACTAATAATTAATGAGATATTTTGATTTTGAAATTTTTTTAGTTACCTTGAAATCAAAAGCGTATTTCAGGAAATGGTTTTCCATAAAGTAGGATGGAAATGTTGCAGTGGGACGAACAGTTTCTCCAATTGAACTGGAAACTGTTGCTGGACCAGGAACAGACAAATCTTTCTTTCCGTTTCGGACAAACCAAATACAACTTTATAGTTTGTGTTTCATAGGAGGAGTTGCTGCAACCTCAAGACACTAGACCATCTCCAATAGTTAACACCATTTTGGTGTAACACCAACACTAAAAATATACTTTTTTCACATCAAATTACTATTTCATCTCCAACATATTTACATTAAATTTTATACTAAAAAGAATATTATTTTTTTATTCTTTTAATTCTCAAGAATTAATTCAATTAACACAATAAATATTACTATTAATATAGATAATTAAGTAATAAGTAATTTTATATCAATTAACAAAAAAAAATATAGAAAATTATTAAATTTGCATTTAATTAACTAAATTAGTACATTATGAAAATTAAACATTACATTAATATAGAAAAATACAATAAGGCCGTCCCAGAGTATTAAATAATTGTTCTAATTTATACTAGTAATACTAACTTTTTTAATTTGTGTTAATTAAATTTTGTATTTTTAATTTTGTAATATGTAATCTAGTAATTAATGTTATTGGCATTTTATTTTTATTATTAATTTTTGTGTTGAATATTTTTTTTCATTAATATAATATTCAAAAATTAAAAAATTAAATAAAAATAATAACTTAAAATATTATATAAAATAGGACATATATATAAATAAATAAATAATAAAGATATTTTAGACTTTTTAAAAATAGTGTTATGAATAGTATTGTATCAAATATGATGTAATATTATTCATAATACTATTTTGATACTTCATTGGAGAAATATTTTACATTAAAAAGAATATAAAAAATATTTTAGTGTAGAATTTGATGCTGCATTAAAGATGCCCTAAAGCTCTATGGGTGCATTTGGGATTGAGGTGTTGTAGCTTTTAAGTTGCAGCTGCTGTAGAAAAAAAGATGTAACTATGAAACAAAAGTTAATATTATGTAGTAAATATAAATTTTAAATAATAATTTTGATAAAATTATTAAAGATATAATAAATTTTTCATAATACAAATAAAAAATCATATCAATATAGCTTATAAATTATAGCAGTTATTATTTACCAAATACTTTAGTGTTGTAGCTTTTAAACTACAGCTGCCCAACCTCAATACCAAACGCAGCCTATGTACATTGAGAGAGAAATGATAAGGATAAGTCACATATCATTGGTATACTATTAGTAGTCTTGCGTTGGGACCATTAAATTAAGGATCCCCTTAAGTTACGTTTAACGTAACTTACGGGCGGTTGTCTTTTTCTTAGTTTGTTTTTTTATAAAACTTAATTTAGGCCTCTTATACTCTACTTTATTTATAATTTATTTATAAATATTATAAAATTTTTAAATTTATTCATAAATATTTAGAATATTAAATTTGTCCCTATAATTTTTAAATTCCAAAAAAACTCTTTATTTAATTAAAATATATAATTATTATTAATGGATTATAATTATGATTATAATAATATAATTTTAATTTTAATTTTAAATAGATTATTATTATTATTATTAACAACAATAAAAGGTATTATAATTAATTAATATATTAATAATAATTGATAATAATTTTTTAGTTAAATTGTTAACAATAATAATTATTATTATTAATTAAATTTCTGAATAATAATAATAATCACAATAATTAAAGTATAAAATAATAATCTAAATATACTTATATTCAAATCCAATCCATTTGAATTAGATTTTGATACAATATTTCAAATCCAATCCATAATAGGACAATAATTAATAATAATTTTTTAATTAAATTATTAACAATAATAATTATTTGTATTTATTTATTTATTTAGGGACAAGGAAACGAAAGATGAGCCCAATGGAGATGGAGAAAATAAAGGGGAGTACCTTGGCTTCTTGTGGTGGAGGTGGTGACGACAAATTTGTTGGGGGTACTGTTGATGCAGTGTTATGTTGAGAAGATGAGTGAATGGATTTGATGACGTGGGGACTAGAGAGTGAGAGTGATCTTGTTCGGAGGGTGGGGGAAGAGAGAGAGTGTGATGTGAAAATAGAGGGTGTGGATTTGTAGATGAGTTTATAATTAATTAATATACTAACAATAATTAATAATGATTTTTTAGTTAAATTGTTAACAATAATTATTACTATTAATTATTAATTATTATTATTAATAAAAATTAATTATTAATAATAATTATTGTTAACTAAAAAATTATTATTAATTATTGTTAATGTATTAATTAATTATAATACCTTTTATTGTTGTTGTTGTTAATAATAATAATAATAATTATTATTATTATTATAATTCATTTAATAATAATGATATTTTTTAATTAAATGGAGGGTATTTTAAAAATTTAAAAATTATAAGGGTAAATTTAATATTTTAAAAATTTATGAATAAATTTAAAAAATATCATAATATTTATGAATAAATTATAAATAAAATAGAATATAAGGGCCTTTAATAAAATTTTGAAAAAAAATAAAATAAAAAAAGCCTTAAGTTACGTTAACCTAACTTAGGCCGACCCTTAAATTAATATTAAAAAAGTGAGTGGTTATGTTTTGAAACTCAATGTTCTATCATTGAATCACCGGTCTCATCACTTCAACCTCTCTCTTTCCTCATTCCAACAACTGTTTATTTATCAAGAGATATTTATTTTACTTATATTTTGTGATTGTCTCCACTCAATTATTATTAATTAAAAAACAAATTGAGTTCTCATGTTTTAAAATAGAGATTATAACTAAAGCCACTCAACATTTGACAAAAGACCGAATGGGTATGATTTATTGATTTGTTACTATTTACCGCTCAATTTAATTTAATTAAATTTAAACTTCCTCATAGACAAACCAAATTGAACTTAATTAATTAAATTTGTACTGAATCATGGGGGAGAGTATTTTAAATGATTAGAAAAATAACACGTTGCAGAAACTTTAAGACACTTCTATCAAGTCAAGCAGCTTATTCATTCTTAGCTTCATTTGAAGAAGGTACAAGAAAGAAAAAGCTTTGAGTGTCCGCGAACTTATGAGATACACCAAAAAAAGAAATTTGTTTTTTCTGAAATCTCACAATACTTCTGCGTAAGGAGGACTTGTATGAGACCAGCGGCAGGCCAGTCCACTAGCTAGTACTCTATTATTTGGTAGAAAAGTGAGTGGTAAAATGGAATTAAAGTTGGACTCACTAAATTTAACATTAAAAAATTGAAGTATCTAAATATTGAAAAGCAAAGAAATATTAGTAAATATTAACATGTGATATAACAGTAGATTTAAATAATTTTCTAATATTAAATTTAATATATCCCAAAGTAGGAAGTATCCCCAGTACGAAAAAAATTTCTTGGGTATTGCCTAATTAAGCATGTTGAGGTGGAAATTAAGCTTATCTCAAACAAATTCTTTCCTCCAAATCACGATAATACTGGAACTCTAATGTACTGTATCATGCACATTCTTTTTCAAAATTGAAGCACCAGTCTTATCACTTCAACCTCACTCTTTCCACGCTCCAACAACTTTTTATCTATCAACCTGTATCTGATTACTTTTAATTTCGATTCAATTATTTGGATAAGACATATTCCACTTTGATAATATAATCAGAAAATCATTGATATTTATAATAAGATAACTATTAAAATTATTAGTTTATATTAAATTTTATGAAATACTATCTATATTGTCTAATCTCACTAATATTTAAGATATGACTATTTTATTCACATTTAATTCTTAAAAAAGACGGCAGATTACCTCCACTCGGTTGTTCTTAATTGAGGGAGAAATTGAATAACCATATTCCAAAATAACTTTCATTGATGTTTAAGAAATGTCTATTGCACTAAAATTTTGTAATTGTCTCTACTCAATTATTGTTAATTGAAAGTGAAATTGAGTCTCCATGTTCAAAATAGAGACTGAAATTAGAGCCACTTAACACTTCGTGAAAGGCCAAACGGATAGAATTAATTGATTTGTTACTATTTACCATTCAATTTAATTTAATTTTCTCCCACTAATTTTTAGTGTTTGTAATTTATCTTTTTTTTTTATAGTTTTCATAATACCCTATTATTCTTCCAATGTTAAAACTTTCAAAAAAAGGAAAATCTCATTGCAATAATTAAATAACATCTTTTTTTTTAAGTCTAATGTCAAAAGAATAATGCGGCGCTTTGAAGGACTATGAAATCAGAGGCGGATTTAACTCTAACAGAATTACCAAGCGAACCTTTTTTTGCGGCGAATAATTAATTGGTTACTTTATCCAGATCAAACTAAGATAAAATCTCAAGAATGGATTTTGTAGAAAGAATCATGAAGATAATTATTTTACCAATGCGATGGACTTTATTTTATTTTGATTGGAAACTGTAATGGGACGAACAATTTCTTCAAATGGAGTTGGAGTGGACAACTTCCTTATTGACAAACCAAATTGAACTTAATTAATTAAATCTGTACTGAATCATTGGGGCCGGTGATTTTAAAAGATTAGAAAAAGCGACACGTTGCAAAAACTTTAAAGACACTTCTATCAAGTCAGGCAGCTTATTCATTCTTAGTTGTCAACCACGTTTGAAAATTAAGGGGAGTTGTCTGTGGCATATTTTTCACGTTAACTAAGAGATATTTTTAAGAATTTACACTTATTTTAAAAATTCCCGCAGACATCCACATTCTAGAATAAATAACAATATATACATATATATTTTAAGGCAGTCACCTTTGGAAATTGAGCAAAGTTGTTTGGGGGTGTATTTTTCACGATGCTTAAGAGATATTTATAAATTTTTTTTTAAAAATTTATGGACACATCTTGAGAATAATTATAAATATAAAAAAAAGTGTTATAATCATAAGATTTAAAGAAATAATTATGTAAATTATCAAATTTTTAACAAAAGACATTAAAACTCTTTTTTTTTTAATTAGAAATTCATAACTATATTAAAGTTAAGAGGAAGATAAAAGAAAAGAAAAAGATATACACTCTAATGTAACGTATTTTATCATGTAATGTATTGAAACTTGTGAGTTTTTATTTTTGAACTACTTAATCAATCCACATATATTGTACTTTCATAATAAAAAAATTTTTTCTTTTAATAAAATAAGGGACAATTTAAAAAAATAAAATAAAACACACATTCTAATAAAATATATATAATCATTTAATATATTAAGATATATATTTTTATTTTTTTAATTTATCTATTATTTTAATAAAATAAAAAATTCTCTTACCATAAAATTACTTTAGATATGTGTTCGTATGCGGCCATAAGACTAGTGTCGCAATTTCATTCTACTTAAATTAAAGTGAATCAGTTTCAACTTATTCACTTTGAAAGATTAGAAAAAGTGACACGTTGCAAAAACTTTAAAGACACTTCTATCAAGTCAGGCAGCTTAGTCATTCTTAGTTGTCAACCGCGTTTGAAAATTAAGGAAAGTTGTCTGTGGCGTATTTTTCACGTTAACTAAGAGATATTTTTAAGAACTTGTACTTATTTTAAAAATTTGGGCAAACATCCACATTCTAGAATAAATAACTATATATACATATATATTTTAAGGCAGTCACCTTTGAAAATTAAGCAAAGTTGTTTGGGAGCGTATTTTTCACGATACTTAACAGATATTTATAAATTTGTTTTTGAAAATTTATGGACACAAGAATAATTATAAATATAAAAAAAATTATAATTATAAGATTTAAAGAAATAATTATGTAAATTATCAAATTTTCAACAAAAGACACTAAAATTCTTTTTTTCAATTAGAAATTTCTTACTATATTAAAGTTTGGAGGAAGATAAAAGAAAAAAAAAGATATAGACTCTAATATAACATGTTTTATCATGTAATGTATTAAAACTTGTGAGTTTTTATTTTTTAACTCCTTAATCAGTCTATATATTTTACTTTCATAATAAAGAAATCTCTTCTTTTAATAAAGTAAGGGACAACTTAAAAAAATAAAATAAAACACACATTCTAATAAAATATATATAATCATTTAATATATTAAGATATATATTTTTATTTTTTAAATTTATCTATTATTTTAATAAAATATGAAATTCTCTTATTATAAAATTACTTTAGATATGTGTTCATCATCGTACGCCGCCATAAGACTAGTGTTGCAATTTCATTCTACTTAAATTAAAGTGAATCAGTTTCAACTTAAGACAATCTTGAACCATGCTAGCCAAAAAATTAAAAAAATAAATAATAAAAAACTTACCATATACCGCATGCCACTTGCTCATGATTCGTGAAGTTGTGATGACAAAAATCCCAGCTGTTACAGGGCCTCGGGGGTCCAACTGAATCCCACTTAATTGGGTGGGGTTTGGGTGCCAAATCTGCTTAAAACTTGATTGGAATGGGTAGGGCCTAATATCAAAGCCCAGATTTAGATTGGGTTGGTTTTGGGGACTGTCTTGAACCCAACCCAAAGTGCTTCTGGTTTTATCTAATGGTGTTGAAAATTCGGGGCTGCAAATTTATGCCTTTTCATTTTACTCAAAGCAATGATCCACAGAATATACTGTTTTTGGGCCATTTATTTGCATTAGTTTCTTAAAAATAATTATAAAATTACATCAATATATACATATATGACTCAAATTATAAACCCACTTCACGACATTTCTATAGAATGGGCTATGTCATAAATGCTTAAGCACCCAAGAGTGACGGAAAAGGCACAGAAAAGAAATGTCGATGAAGCAAGACTTCATTAATTAAAATACTAAAAGCAAGTCATCAAAGAACCTCTGAGGTTACATCCTCCTGCTACATTGCTACTCCCAAGAGAATTTAGAGAGGCTTGTAAAACTTAGGAATATGATTTCAGAGTCATGGTTAGAAGGGAAACGTTGTGCAGTTCCAGCATTGATTCTGTCTAAAACAGATAGGTCATGCTGGTAAAGTTCAGGAATATGATTCTAGAGTCATGTTTACAAGAGAAATCATTTTGAATTGATCCCATTAGGAGTTGGAAGGAAGATGTACCTAGGTCTCTATTTCGATTATCTTCCTCTTGCTCAAATGCTCCACCACTTTTGACTGGAAACTCCATGATAGAAAAAATAACGAAGATCTTGTTTTGAACCAAGCCTTCCATACGACTTACTATAAAAAGGAAAGACGATCTGTTTTTAATTCACATTCCTTATAAATCCATATATGGAAAATACTGATGTATGACAATTTAGGAGTATTTTTAATATATTTTAGTTTTCCCAATTTAGCAGTTGTTATAATTGAGTCCTGCTATTGTTTTTGTCTAATTGCCATATATGTTCCTCATTGGGTATACCAATTAGGCAATTACCATAGTAGGAGAATGTAACAAGTCTTAACTTGTCAGTTGTCATAATAATCATAGTACATTAGACGAACAACACCGCATGTGCTCAAGCAAAACGATAGTACAAACTACGGAAAGTCATTTGTATCATGAGTTATGAACCGTCTAATTTGATCAGCAGGCATACCAATCCCACCAAGTGAAGAAAACACAACCCAATCTGAGATTAGCTATACAATTTGCATCAGCATTAACCTCTCATGAGCATGAGAAATATTAAAGTGCATTTGCTTAACCAATTAAAGACTACTAATCCTCTAAAAAGAGAGTTATGAAAAAGATACACGTTGTTTTAATTAACAGATATTATCAAAGTATTTATTCTTTCAAATAATCTACAATGCAATTTTGTTTTATTGTAACTTTCTTTTTGATAATTAATCATACAATTTCCAAAGAGTATTTCAAAAATACAATCAAATTCAGAAAGGCTCGAGACCACTTAACATATTTTAATTGAAAACATGATAATAGTAGTTATTCTTTTAAATAATGTAAAGTATGATTTTCTTTCCTTATAACTTTGTTTCTTACAATCATACAATTAATTTCTTTTAAATAATGCAAAATATGATTTCCTTTCCTTATAACTTTCTTTCTTACAATCATACTATTAATTTCTTTTAAATAATGTAAAATATGACTTCCTTTCCTTATAACTTTCTTTCTTACAATCATACAATTAATTTCTAAAGTGTAAAATAGAAGGAAATTACAATAAGGAGGAACACGATGCCCAAACCAAAGAAAAAGGTCCAAAGAGTAATTATATACACCTTGAAACTGACCACCGAACTGACCCTCTAAAAAGGTTATACCATTGCTTTAAAAAAAAATAAAATTAAAAATCATTACTCATTACTCAAAAGAAAACAAGTGAAAATATTTAGCCTTTCTGGGATCCATTCACAACTATTGTCAGAATCACTTTCCAAGGTAACATTTAAGCACCTAAACAAATTTTAATGATCATGCAATTCATAGTTAGATGCAACGGAAAAACAACGTCAGCTTCTTGTTGAGGTCTTCCAAAAACTGAACTTATGTATGAAGTGTAAACTACATTTCCACACGTCTTTTACAATAATACATTATAAATATCCACTATCCTGCAACAAAATTTCCACATGATGCGTTCCGATATGATTCAAGCATTTCCATGATGCATAACATGAAATAATGGCTAAGATCTTGGCTCGTCATTGGCTTAATTGATGGGTGTCGAAGCCAGCAAATATAAATACCTACTCTAACAAAATTGTGTATAGTGATTGAGCAGGGTCGTGTCCACAGAGATTGGTAATTATTAAATCCTTTTAAAAATAAAAATGTAAAATTGGGGGATTGTTGAAAATAATGAAAATCAATTTAAATTAATAAGAATGCAAATTAAAGGTGTAATTCAAAATGGGAAAACTCTGGTTGAAGGAATTAATTCAGCTTTGATTCGACTACTGATCATCGATACAACTACAAATCATTACCGCATGAATAGACCTAGGTTATAGCTATCGAGACACTCTAATAGCCAATCTCTCCTTAATTAGTCGATAACCAAGGTACGACCGTTGGTTATTTCCCTAATCAATAGACAATCCTAGATACGATCATAAGATTTAATCAATTGACAGCCTGAAAAACTAGAGAGACCCAAATCCTAATTAACAAACGCATACGATGGTTCATTTAAATTAGATTATTTATTCCCATAACACAACGTGATCGCTTTGCTTATGTTATTTGCCACAAACATCAAAATCTTCATACGATGAATCTTTCAATTGGCAATAGATTAAATTGATAATTAAATAGTGGCCAATTATCTAATTAACAAAGATAATCATGACAATAATTCAGAAAATAAATAAATACCCAAAAAGCAATAAAACAATTAAAGCATAAGAAAGATCTCACAGTAATGGTGAATCAAAGCTTTATTAACCTTCAACCAGAAAAATAAGTTTAGTTCCTCATGGAGAAAAAGAGAAAACCCTAAAAAGATAAAAACAATTGATAATCGAATTCTGATTCTCTCCCGTAATCCTTCTTTATCTCCTCTTTTTATAGTTCTCTTAAAAAGGATAAAGATAAAAATATCTAAAATCTTATCTAAACTTACAAGAGTCATAAAAATATAAAACACGTTTAAAAAGAAATAAAAACGTAAGTCCGTAATTGATAGCACGCGCCCACGCCTTATCAACAAACTTCTTCTGAAATTAACAATTTCTCCAAGAAGCCATTTCATCTTTAAATATCATCTTATAGCTCAATTTAGCACTAATCAATGGAATTGCACCTACAAAAATAAAACACAAGTAAATCACAACTATTAAGTGCAAAACTTTGATATTAAAGGGATTAAACAATTCAAAACTAGTGCATGAAATGCACTATAACAAATTCCCCCACACCAAGATAATGCTTGTCCTCAAGCATATAACTCAAGAATAATCCCAAATCTTCACTCAATTCTCATTCCAACTCATCCAAAAACAATCTTAAGCAAGCGCACCTCAAGGATTTAAGTCAATCAACATTCAAGAGACAAGGATTTCAAAGCATAGAATCTTAGAAGCTAGCATAAAGTCACTCAACCACCAAGACAATCTTTTCAAAATCCAAATGCAACAAAATTTAATAGCCTTCGCATTGATTTCACTCCATGCACTCAAAGTGTTTAGGGTATCATTTATGCACTCAAATCAAATCAAAGAATGCTATTACCATAAGCTTGCTCATATATCACATCTCAACCACAAAACATGAATTAAATACAAAAATCTAAGGGTCTCAATAGGGTTGTAATGGGGCTAATGGATTGAATGAAAAAGAAAGGTCTATGGAAGAAAAAGATATCAAAATGAGAAGAATGAACCCATTGAATAAACCTTATGACATCAAAATGTTTATTACTACTCAAGTCGTCAAGAGTTTTTTTTTTTTTTTTTGGGTTTTTTTTTTTCATTTTTTTTTTCATGTCTTTTTTTTTTAGATGAATCTTGCGCAATTTTATTCAAGCATAATGCAACTTGATGTAATTGAGAAACTTTTATTCAAGGTAGCAAAAGCAACAAAATATATCCAAACAATGAGTTCAAAAATCTCCTCAAATTAAGGCTAAAAAAATAGGTAAATGGGTAAGTAGATGTAGAGAAGTAGATGGTTAAGGATCAAACAAAGGTAACAAATTAAAACAAATAAAGATCTTCGAGTGGAGAAAAAGAAAAGAAATGTGAAAATAGAAAAATGGAAAGAGGTTTGCCCTTATCATTTTAATGCATAAAATCCCGTAATGCGGCTTCAACATGCATAACAAAGCAAGTTCTAGAATAGTCAAACTAAGATTGATATTCACTCAACAAAAATAATTAGAGCAAAGTGGTTGCTCATAGGCTCAAATCCTCTCAAAATTGGTGAATTTGCCATCAAATCATGTGCACTCATCAAATGAATTAACTATCAATAGTGGTGAGTTATTCATTTAAGCAACCAAGACCAAGCTAATCAAAACTCGAATCTATTCATGCATCTCAACTCACATCCAAGAAAAATAACACTAACTCCAAAATCATTCGAGGATGAGCAAAATGAAACAAAAATGATTTCACAAAAGAAGAGAGATAAAATAAAAATGACGCAACCAAAAATGCTATTCAAAATAATCTCAAAAACAGCAAAATAACACTTCCAAACAATAATATTGCAAAAATCACTCCTCTATACCAAAAATCACTCCCCCACACCAAGAACATACATTGTCCCCAATGTATGATAGTCACAGTTCATATAACGAAATAAAGCATAGGGACAAAAAGATTAAAGGCAAAGAAAACGTCCCTGGATTAAAGGTAGTAGGCAGCGGCTGGAGCTTTTGAGCAATGAGAGTGGTTGTCGCAGCTGCTGGAACTTGACAGGAGTGGCTTGTCTGGATCGTGGCTGGTGGCGCACGCGGTTGCTGGAACTTGATGGTGAAGTTGCGGTTTGCTGAAGATCGTAGGTGAATGGCGTGCGGATTGGCGTTGGAAATGGGTCGTGGGTGCTGGAACTGATCTGGAGCTTGGCGAGTTGCGGGTTCTTTGAAGCGATCGGAGCTTGGCGAGTTGCGGGTTCTTTGGAACCGATCCGGAGCTTGGCGAGTTGCGGGTTCTTGGGCGATCTGGAGCTTGGCGAGTTGCGGGTTGCTGGAACTGGGGCGGATTTGAGTGCGGATGGCGTGCATGGTTGCTGGGTCTGAACGCAGCTGGAAGTCGTGAAGATTGCTGGACTGGATCGCGGCTGGAACGTGGCTGGAGATCGTGAGAAGGCGGCTTGACTCGCGGGATGTGGAGTGGATCGTGGCTAGACAGTGAAGTCGCACGGGTTGGCTGCGAGGAGGTTGTGACGAGGCGGCTTGATGGGTGCTGAATCTTGACGTAGCTTTGCTGAAATTTGAAACACAAAATCAGTTTAGTTTTTTTTTTTTTTTTTTTTTTTTTTTTAATAAGAGAATAAAATTAAAAATAAAAACAATAAAATAAAAACTAAAATGAACAGTTGAAACTCTAAAAATTACAGAAGAACTTTTTTATTAAGCACATGGGCAAGCCTTAATAACTACTGTAATAAATTAAAAACAGAAATACTTATTAGTTAAGGCGTGGGCACGCCTTATAACATACTGTAATAAATTAAAGGCAGATGTACTTATTAGTTAAGACGTGGGCACGCCTTAAACAAAAAGTTCTTCTGGCCAAAATAAGTATAGATATTATTTAAACAATCTAAATCAAAACCAAAAACTAAAAATGCACAAAAGTTTAAAATAAATATTAAATCCTTTGGGTTGCCTCCCAAAAAGCGCCTTTGTTTTATGTCTTCGGCTAGACATATTTATGCCTCAATCTCCATAAATGGGACTCTCAAGAGCCACTTCCTCCGCAGTATTCACCGAAAAACCTTCATAAAAAGGTTTTAAACGATGACCATTAACTTTAAAAATTTTGTCAGAGGTCAAACTCCGAATCTCGACTGCACCATGAGGAAAAACATTAGTAACAATAAAAGGTCCAACCCATCGAGGCGTAGTTTATCGGGAAAACGTTTAAGTTTAGAATAAAAAGAAGAACTTTTTGACCAACAGAAAACTTTCTTCTCAAAATCATTTTGTCGTGAAATGTTTTCATCCTCTCCTTGTAAAGTCGTGAACTCGTAGGACTCATTTCGAATCTCCTCACTCTTTGCAATGCAGAATTTAAAACAAACTCTCTTTCATCCTTTTGCAATCCTTTGATGCTCTGTTGTTTGAAGCAATTACCAATGAATCTTCAATATCCAAATCAAAAACTTCTGTACTAAAGGATCAATAACATTCACGAGAAAATACCGATTGTTCATCCCTAGGATATTTCATGGCATCATTTATATTGAACTCTATAACATCTCCATCAAATTCCATAGTAGTAATAGTCTCTTTATGTACATCCATTTTAGTCCTGTGATCTTAAGAAAAGGCCTTCCTAACAAAATGGAGCAATTAGAAGAATTATCATCTTCCATATCAAGTACATAAAAATCAGCAGGAAAAACTAATTCATTAACTTGTACTAAGACATCTTCTAATACCCCATCGGGATATGCATTAGACTATCGGCCTAGTTGAATTATCACGCCGGTTTCTTTCAATGGACCAACATTCAAAGATGAATAAATGGAGAACGAGGCATGACATTAATAGAAGCTCCTAAATCTAACATAGCCTTCTCAACTCTAACACTACCAATTTTGCAAGGGATAGTAAACATACCTGGATCCTTGCACTTAGGGGGTAGTTTCTTTTGGAGAACGGCGGAAACATTCTCCCCCATGTGAACTCTTTCATCTCCTCTCAACTTCCTCTTAGAGGTGCAAAGTTCCTTAAGGAATTTAAAGATAAGCGAGGTATTTGTTTTATAGCATCTAATAAAGGAATATTTACCTCAACCTTGCGAAATGTCTCAAAGATGTCTCTCTCTTGTTCTTCCTTCTTGGATTTTACAAACCGACTTGGAAAAGGAGGAGGTATCACTATAGGTAGGGGTTTCGCCTTGCTAGGTGGCGCATCTTGAGATTGAGGCATCAATTCCTCCTTCTCAAGCTCATTTTCTAAGTTCTTTGTCACTTTCTTGCTAGACTCTTGCAACTCCTTCCCACTTCTAAGGATGACAAAGACTAACGTTTTGTTTTGGATTCACCTCCGGTTGTGAAGGTAATCTCCTAATACTTGAGACTCTAAGCGGCTCTTTGTAGTTGCCGGTTGGCTCACTTGGTTCTCCAAATTTTGAATGCTTCTTTGTAGTTCTCTTTGAAATTGTTGAGTATTAGTTGCAAGTGATTTAACAATCTCTTGAGGACATACCGACTTGGAGTTTGACTGAGGAGAGAACCGATTGGAATTCTTGTCTTGGTGGGTATTGTTGTTGAAATCCCGACTACTTTAACTCCATAGCTAAAGTTGGGATGATCCTTCCATCCTGGGTTATATGTTTTGTGCATAAGGATCATATCTCCTCTGAGGCATGCCCAGAAATCCTCCAACTGCATTGGCTTGTTCGAAGGGTTCTTCGTGAAGTGTAGGACACATATCAGTTGAATGACCCATATTGGAACAAATGCCACATGTCTTCACCTGTTGCACATTACCTACAACAAACTTTTCCACAAGAGAGGTAAGTTTATCTAAACGTTGATCAATAGAAGAAGTACTTACCTCATTTACTTTCCTCGAAGTGAGATCTTGTCTATTGCCAAATTGTTGCGCATTGGCAGCCATGTTTGAAATCAATTCCCTTGCTTGAGTAGGGGTCTTGTTCACTAACACACCTCCACTAGCAGCATCTATCATACTCCTATCCATCAATGAAAGTCCTTCGTAAAAGTATTGAATGAGAAGTTGATCAGAAATCTGATGCTGAGGACAACTGCCACACAATTGTTTGAATCGCTCCCAATACTTATACAAAGTCTCCCCAGGAAGTTGTCTGATACCACAAATGTCTTTTCTGATGTTAGCAGCTCTTGAAGCAGGAAAATACTTTTCAAGGAACTGCTTTTTTAAGTCATTCCACGTTGTAATTGAACCAGGAGGCAAGTAATACAACCAATCTTTAGCTAGCCCATCTAAAGAGAAAGGAAAAGCTCGCAGCTTAATTTGCTCTTCAGTTACACCTTGAGGCCTCATGCTTGAACACACAACATGAAACTCCTTGAGATGTTTATGAGGATCTTCACCTGCAAAACCGTGAAACTTGGACAATAAATGAATAAGACCAGATTTTAATTCAAAATTTACCTCGGAGTCCGCATATTGAATGCGAGTGGTTCTTGATTCAGATCTGGTCTGGTTTAACTCTCGAAGAGTTCTTTCTGCAGGTGCAGCTCTATCCATCACTTGTTCTTCGAAATCGCTAGATGATTCAACCAAATTAAATACTGTATCTGTTTCAGAAAACAAAGGCGATGAGGATCGTTGCTTATCTCGCTTGGCCTGCTGTCTCAGCCGGCGAGCTGTTTTCTCAATTTCAGGATCAAACGAAAGTGTACCTGTACGAGAAGAACGAACCATAAACCAAGTAAAACGTAAAAAGGATTAAATAAATGACACCAATCCCCGGCAACGGCGCCAAAATTTGATGGGTGTCGAAGCCAGCAAATATAAATACCTACTCTAACAAAATTGTGTATAGTGATTGAGCAGGGTCGTGTCCACAGAGATTGGTAATTATTAAATCCTTTTAAAAATAAAAATGTAAAATTGGGGGATTGTTGAAAATAATGAAAATCAATTTAAATTAATAAGAATGCAAATTAAAGGTGTAATTCAAAATGGGAAAACTCTGGTTGAAGGAATTAATTCAGCTTTGATTCGACTACTGATCATCGATACAACTACAAATCATTCTTTGCTTATGAATAGACCGGTTATAGCTACTGAGACACTCTAATAGCCAATCTCTCCTTAATTAGTCGATAACCAAGGTACGACCGTTGGTTATTTCCCTAATCAATAGACAATCCTAGATACGATCATAAGATTTAATCAATTGACAGCCTGAAAAACTAGAGAGACCCAAATCCTAATTAACAAACGCATACGATGGTTCATTTAAATTAGATTATTTATTCCCATAACACAACGCACTGCTATGTTATTTGCCACAAACATCAAAATCTTCATACGATGAATCTTTCAATTGGCAATAGATTAAATTGATAATTAAATAGTGGCCAATTATCTAATTAACAAAGATAATCATGACAATAATTCAGAAAATAAATAAATACCCAAAAAGCAATAAAACAATTAAAGCATAAGAAAGATCTCACAGTAATGGTGAATCAAAGCTTCATTAACCTTCAACCAGAAAAATAAGTTTAGTTCCTCATGGAGAAAAAGAGAAAACCCTAAAAAGATAAAAACAATTGATAATCGAATTCTGATTCTCTCCCGTAATCCTTCTTTATCTCCTCTTTTTATAGTTCTCTTAAAAAGGATAAAGATAAAAATATCTAAAATCTTATCTAAACTTACAAGAGTCATAAAAATATAAAACACGTTTAAAAAGAAATAAAAACGTAAGTCCGTAATTGATAGCACGCGCCCACGCCTTATCAACAAACTTCTTCTGAAATTAACAATTTCTCCAAGAAGCCATTTCATCTTTAAATATCATCTTATAGCTCAATTTAGCACTAATCAATGGAATTGCACCTACAAAAATAAAACACAAGTAAATCACAACTATTAAGTGCAAAACTTTGATATTAAAGGGATTAAACAATTCAAAACTAGTGCATGAAATGCACTATAACATTAATTGAGAAGCTTCTTGATCTTGGTTCGTAACCCACATGATCCTTGATCATATCCTAATGCGATCCTTATGATTTCTATTAGTCCCTTTACGAATTAATCATATATGTTTGATGAACTCACATACGCACAAACAAGGGCGGAATTAGGATTTTGATTTGGGGTTGCCGTAATGCATATAAAAAGTTATTGCAGTAAAATGAAATAAATGCTATTCAAATCTTAAACTAATGAAAATACATTATAATATGTATTACACTATCTAATTCAATCATATATAAAAAATGAATTTATACCTGAAATTAGTAATTATAGTTAATAAATTAACAATTAATGCACAAATCTTAATACTAAAGTAAAAGAGATATTTCGTAAATTAACACATAACAAATTATACTTAAAAATATAAATTAAAAGTTCATAATAGAAGATTTCTTATTAAATAATATGAATTTAAAGAGGTAAATACAAATAACATAAACTTGAAAAGAAAAGAAGGTAAAGAAAGCAAATAGTGAAAGCAAACTTGAATGTTGACCAAGTAAACCAAGTAAACCTTGGATCCTTGACAGGAGAGAATTTGAGAAATTAAGAAGAAAGTTGAATTGTACATGTGGACTAAAGTGATGAATTCAAAACTTGAAGCATTCATATGGGATCGTTTTGCTTATTAATATGTTTTCGATTTGTACATGTGTTTCTAAGTGATGATTTAGTGGTTATACCTAGTGGGGGATCACCTAAAATTAAATCTTTAGGGTGAGAAGAAACATACCTTGACTCCTTGGGGAGTATTTGAGAATTACCTCCATTTTGCTCTATATTAGTTTGTTCTTCTTGTTGCTTCTCCTGATTCTCACAAGATAAAGTATCTTGTTTGACATTTGAAGGTTCTTGTTGTTGCATTTCTTTATCTGCATCATTATCAACAATAACTTTCTCCATAGAGGAGGGGTTAGATTCATCAAACGTAACGTACATAGATTCTTCAACAACCAAAGTTCTTTTATTATATACTTTATAAGCTTTGCTAGTATTTGAATATCTAAGAAAAATACCAACATCCGATTTTGAATCAAATTTGCTAAGATTGTCTTAAGTATTTAATATAAAACATTTACATTAAAAAACTTTGAAGTAATTAATGTTGGGTTTTATCTTTCCAAAGCTCATAGGGAGTTTTATTATGAAACGGTATAATCAAAACACGATTTAACACATAGCATGCGGTATTAACGGCTTCGGCCCAAAAATATTATGTTAATGCATTCTCATTCATTCGAACCATCTCTTGAATAGACCTATTTTTCTTTTAATAACTACATTTTGTTGTGGAGTCCTAGGTGATGAAAATTGATGTTTGATATCAAAATCATTACAAAAATTCTCAAATGCATGATTTTCAAATTCTCCACCATGATCACTTCTAATGCATATAGTAGAACAACTTTTTTTTTTATTTTGAACCTTTTTACAGAAAATTTTAAATGCGTTAAAGGCATAATCTTTATCAGCTAAGAATAATACCCATGTATATCTAGAATAATTATCCATAATTACGAATGCATAATATTTACCACATAGACTAGCATATCTAGAAGGTCCAAACAAATCAAAGTGAAGAAGTTGAAGCAGTTTTGAAGTAGAAATATGATTTTTGTTTTTGAAAGAAGTTTTAATTTTTTTTCCAAATTGAAATGCTTCACAAATTTTGTCTTTTTCAAAACTGTTTTTCGGAATGCCTTTAACTAAATTGTTTTTGGAGATCTTTGAAATTAAATCCATGCTTGCATGTCCTAGTTTTCTATGTGATAACCAACTATTATCATGTAATGCGGAAAATTTTTTATCATGAGTAGATGCACATTCTATGTCTATGGTATAAACATTTCCACATTTATTTCTAACAAACAAGATTTTGCTATCACATGTACTTTGAATAACGCATATAGTTTTATCAAAAATAACTTTATAGCCCTTATCACAAAATTGACTAATACTAATCAAGTTGTGTATAAAATTTTCAACCAAACATACATTTTCAATGAGAGTTGAGGAAATTTTACCGATGTTGTGCAAATTTTATTCAACTCGCAAGTGCACAAATCTATTGTAGAATAGATCAATGGTGACGAGTGTCGATCCCATGAGGAGGTGAATTTTAATTGTGTGTAGAATTAATTTTCTAAGTAGGTGGTTGGATTTATAATGAAAGTAACGTAAACTATCTTATGATTTAAATTAGAGCGGTATGAATAAACTATTAAAATGAAGTGTTTAAGTCTCTGGATCTATTCTCAACTTGCATTATAGGCTTAACATTCCTTATTAGTGCCAATTAAATCATGAAGGGAGATTTTTCACTCCTCATGAACCTCACTTTAATTAATATGGTGCTAAGTGCTTACTGTGCCAAATAGTAATAACCTTGCACTAGGGAGACGATTATACCTGACATTATCTAGATAAAATTATTACTATTTGTCAACGAAAAGTTAAAACATCTACATAAATTAAAAGAGAAGAAAAAGTAAATTTATCAAATTAAGCCCATGGAGCATGTTGAGACTTCACCTTCAACCCAAACTTGAAATAAAATTGGATCCTTATAATTGATCTAGGGATAAAATGAAAATTTATTAAAATACGTAGAAAATACAAATAAAGGAGGAATTATAGAAAATGGAGCTAAAAAATGAATTCAGGGGTCTTAATTTAGGGGGGAGCCCCCTTTTTATAGATACAATGAGTAAATCATTGCCATCAAATTAAAACAATTTGGATGCTCGGGATTGCGATACGTGGCAAGTTATGATTGGATAGAACATATCATCAAGGCTGTCATTCTGTGTATATGCATGTATCGTACACACTTTTTTCTGTCCACTAACATACCACCATGTATAGCCAGTCAACGCCACATAAGCACTTTTGTCCAATGGGATCGTGACACATCATCAATTAACACCACAACATCAGTCAATGCCATATAAGTAGTCAATGTCACATCATTCGTCCAATCGAATGATGCCATGTCATCATCCAGTACCTCATCATTGTACAATATATGTGAATAGTACTGTGAAAAGTACCGTATACATGAACAATGTCATTTATCTTTTTAGGCTCCTCATAAGGTTTTCGACTGTTTTAAATTCAAAATTGTTATCCGTTTTGCTATTTAATCTCTCGTTTATTGTGAAATGACCATGATGCCCCCTAGAATACATAAAAAACTTCATTAAAATAAAACATACATAATTAAATCACAAGGGACTTAAAGACATAAAAGTAGGGATGTTAGTGAGATTTGAAGTGTAAAATGATAATTTTTTCCTTTATAAATACATACTTTCCAGCACTCAACACACCCTCTAACCAGCTTGTTGCTAGTCCCTAGCAAATTAAGCAAAAAAAAATTCAAACCAAAATGATTTTTTTTAAACAGTCGTATTTATTCAATGAGACTAATGATAACAATTAAATAAAAGTATAAGCGTTATCTCCATTATAAAGAAATATCATTCCTGCATCAACTCTCCATATGAATTAGTCTAGAAAACTTTATCACATCTATAGTAATCGTGTCACTTTCAAGAATGACACGTCAAAACCCCAAAATCTCATCGATAGTAGTGATATGCTCACAAAAAAATTAAATAAAAAAATAATCACTTTAGTGAATGGTAAATTAGTAGAAAATAAAGAAATAACATCACATACTCTCACTAAGATGAAAAAAATATGCCCTCAGGCTAGAAGTAACATGATCTTAAGTCAAACAAAATGCTAATCAAACCAATGACTTCATTTTTTTTTTCTCTTTTTCTTTATAATGCACTATCACATCTTTTTAGCCCATATAATTAGTTTATACTTCAGATTATAATTCCCTAAAATCAAGAAGGATTTTTATTAGGACGTAACGTAAGCTAGAAACGTGGCTAATAAAGAAGGGATAATAGAAAAAATAAAATATATGTTTGAAAAATAGAGAACTTTGGAGACTGTTAGGTGCTTTTCACTTGAATTTTTTTTCTTTTTTTATTTATTATTTTTATAGCACCTTTTTTATGAATGCAAAATTTTCTCTATTTTCAAATATAATTGGGTGGTGGAAAATACAAAATTTAAGGTGATACTACACATTGGAATGTGACAAGATAATAGGTTACCAAAGAAAAAAATCTTTTTTTAAGGCTCAAAAGGGTTAACTATGGATACATATTAATAGGGTTGGTTGGAAATGCTCAAACAGACTAAAGTTGACTTTTCTGTCATCTTTTAGGATTCTAAATAATCTTCCATATCTACTAGTTAGATGGACCTTCAGATGTAGCAGTACACACTCTTTATATATATATATATATATATATATATATATATATATATATATATATTTGAAAGAAAATTAACTCTAAGGAAATCTGGAGATAATGTATAAAATAATAAATTGCTAAGCTGAATGAAGAATGGACAAAAAATGCTACTCTCCAAGAAAAATAACAGGCTCAAAAACTCACTTGGAAGTTATTATGATATGTGCATTCTTTTAAGCAACTTATATTTGTCTCCAACATCAATATGTAAAGTCGCAAACATGGTGTAATATAACTCAAGAGCAAAGATAATACAAATACTAAGATTTGAAAGTTATCATGTCATTTAATGTTAAAAGATCACACAATTTTCTTTTTAAATTCTACCCTAAACCTATTCTAGACATGAGAAATATACAAGCGGAACAATGAAAATGACATAGAAAAACTAATTGGTAAAAGAAAAAGTTAGAAAGATCACACTTAAAATGACTGTCGAAGCTTAAAAGAAATGTCCAAAAAATAGTTTTTTTTTTTAATAAGAAGATGCGTTTCTAGAGTCATTACATTCTATATTCAGCCATCTTCGACTCAAAAATTTAGCAACAGTTAGTTTCTACAATAAATATCAGTAAAAACTCCACCAGGATTGAGATATTCTATAATTGCCAACTATTCCCTCCCCCCAACCAGAACGAAACATTGTCCTCAATGTTTGAAAGGAAACAAATAGGGTTTAGAAGACATCACCTCGGTGCTGCATCATAGAAGAAAATATTTACAAGCAGAGAGTTAAATCTAATTTGCACTTCTTACTACTGCTACTGTTACCATTATTAGTTGGCCATTCCAATACAAGGGTCCTAGGATCTAGCTCTGGTCTATAAGCTTGTAACAAATCAAGTAACTCATTAGTGGTATGAGCACAAATAAAAAAATTTTTCGCTGTGAAAGGGATGAAATGGTTTTTTATTGCATGGTTAAGAAATTCGATAAAACCATCATAAAAGTTATTGACATTTAACAAATCAATGGGTTTTTGATGAATGTTCAGATGGGCCCAAGATGCTAATGTGATTAGTACCTCTAGAGTTGTAAGATCTCTTGGTAAGAAAATAAAAGCATCAGCATAATTTAGCATTTCAGTTATTCTCTTTTGCATACCTGAGACAACTAACTCTTCCCTAGTGGATGAGTCAGAAAAACAGCCTAATGGTTTAAGGCTTCTTGGGATGATGCTTAACACTTTACTCCCTTTAATATAAGCAGTTTCTGAGACCAGTTTTGATAACCCTCGGTCACTTTCTCCATATACCAAATGTAAATTTATTTTTGCTATGCTTCGACCAAGATCTATGGCTGCCTTAATGAACTCTTTATGTTTGCCATAGTTAAACCCAGAGAGCACACCAATGTTCTTAAATTGTTTATTGGGAGTAGCTGCCATTGAGATGCTTCTCAAAAATAATTTGCGAGTGCTTAAAAAAAGGATCATATTCAAATATCTTAGTGACATTGGTTCACAACTGTATATGAGGTAGCATGTTTGTGTCAATTAAAACGTAAAGCACATGGCTCGAGAGTAAAAAAGAAAATAATAAAAAGAAAAGAAAACAATTATTAAAGACAAGAATGCAATTGATAAAGCAACAATGAAATAAAACAACAATAAAAGGATATTTACAGGTAGTTATGACTGTTGCTCACATCTTCCTTTGGTTTTATGTTTAGAAATGACTTGAACGCCCTCTATGGGTCGAGGATAGGCTTCTCATCCAGTTTTCTTATAAACTGGCAAACATGATCGTTTATAGTCAGATTTCCGAGACTATATCATGCATGCTTTTTTTAAAATAATAGCCATAACTGGAGAATTGCGCTTTGTACATATCCAATAGGATGCGTTTTAAGAGACAAAAGGATATCACCAATGAATTTTTATTCAAGCCATCCCTAATGAATTGAATCTTATCTTCCCTGTTATCAGACATCATTCCTAACAAAGATTTTTATCGCATTTCATCCTGGCACACTTATGACAATTAATATGAAGTTTTTAAGCTCTTCGTTTTCTTGAGTAATTTCTTTTACCATAACTAGGCATGTATGCAATAAATTTAGGAGGTAACTTACCTGCCAAACATACTTTGGCCTAGATTAACCAACGAATGTTAGTAGGGATGTTATTTCTCAGAAGCAATCACATGCATTCAGACCGAGCCTTATAGATTATAAGGAGGGCATTCTAAGGAAGTGAGGGAAATTTGTTGTGAAGCTTTACTAGAATCGCGTTTTTGTCCATACCTTCGTCTTAGAATATCAGTTATTATGGAAAACTGAAATAACCGACTTTGATTGTCACGGAGTACCATTATCCGCCACTTAACTAGGGTAACAAACTAAAGAACTCAAAGAAGAAATAATAATAATAATAATAATAATAATAATAATAATAATAATAATAATAATTTCATGATCGTCCTCTTATTGAATTTACCTTAAGTTTCATTTGGATGTCGTTGATACCTCCCTCAATTTCTCTAAATTGTCTTTCTAAATCCTCAATGTGGGATACCAACTCTGGAGGTTGTAAATCCTAAATACGATGTGTTTTACAAAATCGTATCTGCCTTCTCAAATGAGATTGTACACGTTGAAGTTGTTTGAGAAGGTTCAAGAAAACCTGTCTAGTTGAAACACATATGATTAAAAGTGATAAAAGAAAACTGAATGGTTAATAAACATATTTTTATAAAAATTTAAATCGCCGAAAATAAGAAAGAAAAAAGAAAAACATCTCAGTTCAAATTTAGCAGGTCACTCAAATCTATTTCAGTGTCCTCTCTATGTGGTTGGTACTCTAGATATGGATTTAATCTTTGACCATTAACTTTAAAAGTTACATCATTATTTCGATCCTTAATTTCAATTGCTCCATGTAGAAAAATCGTGTGAACTATAAAGGGACCAGTCTATCGAGAGCCTAACTTACTTGGGAATAGGTGCAAGCGAAAATTGAATAAAGCACTTTCTGACCTGAGATGAAAGATTTTCTCATAATTTACTTGTCATAAAACACTTTCATTAACCACCTGTAAATCTTGGCATTTTGTATGTATCATTACAAATTTCTTCGAGTTCTGCCAGCTGTAATTTCTTTGGGAATAGGTGCTAGCTTGCTACATGTCAAAGTTGAATTTCTTAATGATCTAGTATGCATGATGCTCGAGTTCCAGAGGTAGGTGGCAAGTTTTTTCATATACTAGTTTATAGAATGACATCCCAATCGGGGTCTTAAAAGCCATTCTATACGCCCATAATGCATCATCCAATTTTAATGACCAATCTTTTCTGTCTGGTCTCACAATCTTTTCTAATATGTGTTTATTTCTTGATTGGATATCTCAACTTGGCCACTGGTTTGTGGATGATATGGGGTCGTCACTTTGTGAGTAATAGAATACTTTGTTAAAAGAGCTTTGAATGATTTGTTACAAAGGTGAGCTATACCATCGCTGATTATTGCTTGAGGAAATCCAAAACGTGAAATAATGTTTCTTTTCAAAAATCTAATCACCTCTTGTGATCATTGGTTCTAACATGAGACTACTTCTACTCATTTCAATATGTAGTCAACAGCGACCAATATGTATTGATGGCCAAAAGAACGGGGAAAGGGTCCCATGAAGTCAATACCCCATACATAAAAAATCTCAACTACTAAAATTGGGTTTAGTGGCATCATGTTCCTTCTTGTAATGCTCCCTATTCATTGACACATATCATATGAAGAGTAAAAAATATAAGCATCTCAAAATATAGTTGGCTAATAGAAACCACATTGTAAAATTTTAGTAGTTGTTTTCTTAACGTTGAAATGGCCTCCACAAGCTTGTTCATGGCAGAATGAAAAGATATTTGAAATTCACTTTCTAGGATACATCGTCTGACAATTTGGTCTGCATAATATTTGAACAGACAAGGGTTATCACAGAAGAAATTCTTTATATCTACAAAAAGTTTGGCCTTGTCTTGCTTAGTCCAATGCTCCGGAAGTTTATCTGTAACAAGATATTTAGCAATATTAGCATACCATGGTAATACTTCCACACTCATTAATTATTCATCTAGAAATGATTCATTCAATGGTAATAGTTTTGTAATTGTATTAAAATTAAGACGAGAGAGATGGTCTGCCACAACATTTTCTGTGCCTTTCTTATATTTGATTTTAAAGTCAAATTCCTACAAAAGTAACACCTAACGAATTAGTTTAGCTTTTGTATCTTTCTTTGTGAGAAGATATTTAAGAGCAGCATGATCTGTGAAAATAATTATTTTACAACTAATGAGATAATATCGAAATTTCTCTAATGCAACTAATGCAAACATTACTACTAGCATTTCTTTTTCAATGGTTGAATAGTTCAACTGTGCATCATTCAATGTCATACTAGCATAGTAAATGACATGGGGAATTCGATTAACTCTTTGTCCTAATACTGCTCTTACTGTATAATTAGATACATCACACATGAGCTCAAATGGTAAGTTCTACTTTAGAGGCTAAATGATGGGTGATGATGTCAACAACTGCTTTAGTTTTTCAAAACTTATAAGACATGAATCATCAAAGAAAAAAAGTATATCCTTAGCAAGTAAATTGTATAACGGTCTAGAAATTTTACTAAAATTTTTAATGAAACGTCTATAAAAACTCGCATGCCCAAGGAAGGATCTTATTTCTTTGACTGTTTTAGGTGGAGGAAGATTAGAAATGAGATCCACCTTGGCTTTATCAACCTCAATACCTTTGCTCAAAATTATGTGACAGACAACAATACCTTGTTTTATCATAAAATGTCACTTCTCTCAATTTAAGACCAAACTCTTCTATATGATTCTCTACAGAACTAGTGTTAGATGATGTAAATATTGATTAAATGAATCACCAAAAATAGAAAAGTCATCCATAAAGACTTTGAGGAATCATTCAACCATATCAGAAAAAATGCTTAACTTGCATCGTTGAAATGTAGCAGGTGCATTACATAATCCAAATGACATCATCTTTTATGCAAAAGTGCCAAAAGAACAAGTAAAAATGGTCTTCTCTTGATCTTTCAGTGCTATGGGAATTTGATTATATCCTGAATACCCATCTAGAAAGCAATAAAATTCATGACCTGCTAATCTATCAAGCATTTGATCAATAAATGGTAAAGAAAAATGGTCTTTATGTGTGACAGAATTGAACTTTCTATAATCAATACATACATGCCATCATGTAGTCACTTTAGCAGGTATTAATTCATTATCAGCATTGGTAACTATTGTGACTTCTGATTTTTGGGGACAACTTGCATAGGACTGACCTATAAATTATCAAAAGTGGGGTAAATGATACCTGCATCTAACAATTTAAGGACTTTAGTTCTAACAACTTTTTTCATGTTAGGGTTCAATCGACGTTGCATTTCCCTAGTAGGTTTAGCATTTTCATCAAGGTAAATGTAATGCATGCAATCCACTGTATTTATACCTTTTATGTCGGCTATGGTCCATCCTAATACTCCTTTGTACACTTTTAAAACTTTCAACAACTTACCTTTTTGTTTGTCATTTAGGGATGATAAAATGATTACTGGCAGAGTGCTTTCTTCTCCTAAGAATGCATATTCCAAAGTGTTAGGTAATGGTTTGAGCTTGAGTTTTGGTAATGATTCTCATAATGGGCTGAGTTTATTCTTTGATGGTGCTAGTTGTTCAACTCTTGACTTCAATTTATTAGTGTCCATTGATAGTGCTGAATCAAATAAGGCGTTAATCTCATCTACTGACCTATCAATATCAAAATCCAAACCAAAGTGAGTTAAATATGTTTGTAAAGGGTTATCACTAAGGTTTGAAAAAACCGTATTGTCAACTAATTCTTCTATTAAATCCACATCAATAATTCCATCATCTGCATTATAAGGTTGTTTGACCATGTTGAAGATATTTAGTTCTATAGTCATATTGCCAAAATTGACAACTGCATATTTTCAGTCCTGCATTAAATATGAGCATTGGTAGTTGCTAGGAAAGATCGTCCTAGGATAATAGGAATGTGCTTCCTTGAATCTTGGACTGGTTGAGTGTCAATTACAATGAAATCAATAGGAAAATAAAATTTATCTACCTGTATAAGCATGTCCTCCACAATACGACAAGGTTTTTTCATGGACCGATCTTTAAATTGTAACACCACTGGAGTTAGATGTAATTCTCGCAGTCCAAGTTTCACAAATACCGAGTAAGGTGACATATTTACACTAGCTCCTAAATCCAACAAAGCATTCTCAATTGTGTGGTTCCCTATATTATATGAGATAGTAGGGAAGCTTAGGCCTTTGTACTTTAGAGAAATTTTGTGTGGGAGTATAAAACTAATGTTTTCTTTTAGAAAAGCCTTCTTTTGAACATGAATGCTTCTCTTTTTAGTACAAAGGTCTTTAAGAAACTTGGCATAAGATGATACTTATTTTATAGCGTTAAGTAAAGGGATGTTAACACTTACATGTTTTAAAATTTTAAAATTCTCACTTGTGGATTTTTCTTTCTTTGCTTTAACTAACCTCTAAGGAACTGAAGCTTCAAGAACGTATTCTCGTGGGTTGGTTTCTTATTTCCCCTCTGATGATAAGTCTTCTGCATTTACAGGTACAATTTGGGTTCTTTTTTACACTACATTTTAACTTTATTGTCGACTTCTTTTCCTTTTGGCAAGGTCATGACGGCTTTGACCTCCCCATGCTGCTGAAGTGAACTAGTACTTGCTTTATACACTCCTTTAGGATTAGACACTGTTAATTTGAGAATTTACCTTTTTCAACAGTCAATTCCAAGGTTTGAATTGAAGAGGCGAGTTGTCCCACAATCTTTTCAAAATTTGAAACGAATTGGGTTTGTGAGTTAAAGTTTGCTTTCATCTCATTTCTCAATTTGTTAATGGTGCTGTTTTGTTGCTTGATTGTGGAGTGCATAAGATTCCTGAAATTCTGAAATGCATCCTCCTATGGTCTGGTTTGAGAGTAGTTCGAGTTCTAATTGTATGGTCTAAATGGTGGCTGAGAGGCTTGAGGATTTTGAGGAATTGGTTACATTTGTGGAGCTAGAGCTGGAGCTGTTGATTTATTCTATTGAAATATTTGAGACCATGAAAAATTGGGGTGGTCTCTCCATCAAAGATTATATGTATGTGTTGAAGTAAGGGTTGTAGTTTAATGGCTTTCTCATTACACTTTTGGCATTGGCTTGATCTGGGTATGAGTCCTGGTCATGTGGCTCTATCAATTTAGCAGCTGTTAACGATGCTATTTGTCGGGAAAGACCTTTAACTATCTCTTTGACTTGTTTAATTTTCGAACTTGACTCACTAATGTGAACCTCATTCACTCCCTTAACTCTTATAGGATTCCTGAGTGAAAGACTCCATTGTTAGGAATTATCTGCTTGTCGCTGGAAGAAATCCCAAATCTTTAATGGACTTTTTGACATTGGCTCTCCTCTACTTGTTGCCATTAGCCATTCTTGCACATGCGACAATAATTCCTCCAAAACGTATTGGCATTAGTGTCATTTCTCATACCCATGATATGGACACTTTAGGAGTAGCCCATTGAATCGCTCATATGCTTCGAAAAATTGCTCATTTTCTCTTTTGGTAAACTATGAAATTTTCATGTGAATAACATTGGTTTTATGTACTAGGAAGTATTTATTCAAAAATTTTGTTACCATTTATTCACATGATGTAATGTTATTAGTAGGCAATGCATTAAACCATAAATGAGCTCTATCCTTTAAAGAGAATGGGAATAATCTAAGTTTAACATCATCATCTGAAAAATTCTGATATTTAAAAGTTTGACATATAACATGGACATTATTCAAATGACTATATGGATCTTCATTTTCTAGGCCATAAAATGTTGGGAGACAATTTAGCATACTAGGTTTAAACTCAAAACTCCTAGCAGCTACATTTGGGTATTGTATGCATGATGTGTTCAAGTTAGCAACGTGACTGAAGTAATCCTTAAATAGTCTTTCCTCTGGTGTTGGTTGCAAATCCATTGCAATTTTATTTTTAATTGCAACGTGTTTGTGTGTGCGAAGTGTTTTTTATTGTATACTCTATAAGCTTTGCTAGTAGTTGAATATCCAAGAAAAATACCAACATCCGATTTTGAATCGAATTTACCAAGACTGTCTTTGGTATTCAATATAAAACATTTGCAACCAAAAACTTTGAAATAACCAATGTTGGGTTTTCTATCTTTCCAAAGCTCATAGGGAGTTTTATTAAGAAGTGTTCTAATCAAAACACGATTTAACACATAACATGCGTTATTTACGGCTTCGGCCCAAAAAAATTTTGGTAATGCATTCTCATTTAACATGGTCCTAGCCATTTCTTGAATAGACCTATTCTTTCTCTCAACAACTTCATTTTGTTGAGGAGTCCTAGGTGATGAAAATTGATGTATAATGCCGAAATAATTACAAAAACTCTCAAATGCATGATTTTCAAATTCTCCACCATGATCACTTCTAATGCAAGTAATGAAATAGCCTTTTTCATTTTGAACCTTTTTACAAAAGACTTTAAATGCATCAAATGCATCATCCTTATTAGCTAAGAATAATACCCATGTATATTTAGAATAATCATCTATAATTACAAATGCATAATATTTACCACTTAAACTAGCATATCTAAAAGGTCCAGACAAGTCCAAGTGAAGAAGTTGAAGTGGTTTTGAAGTAGAAATGTGATTTTTATTTTTGAAAGAAGTTTTGATTTGTTTTCCAAATTGACATGCTTCATAAATTTTATCTTTTTCAAAACCAATTTTTGGAAGACCTTTAACTAAATCATTTTTAGAAATCTTTGAAATTAAATCCATGCTTGCATGTCCTAGTCTTCTATGCCATAACCAACTATCATCATGTAATGGGAAAAACATTTATCAAGAGTAGATGCACAATCTATATCAATGGTATAAACATTAACACACCTTTTTCCAACAAAGAAAATTTTACCATCACATGCATTTTCAATAACACAATTTGTTTTATCAAAAATAACTCTATATCCTTTGTCACATAATTGACTAATACTAAGCAAGTTATGTTTTAGATTTTCAACTAAACATACATTCTTAATGAGAGTTGAGGAAACTTTATCAATATTGCCAATACCAATGATTTTTCCTTTTGAATTATCTTCAAAAGATACATCCCCACCATTTTCGATCTTGGTAAAACTTAAGAACCATGAATAATCACCGGTCATATGTCTTGAACATCCGCTGTCCAAATACCATTTATTTCTCTTTCCCTTCTTCTTTGATTCCTGCAGAGAAGATCTCAAGTTTTAGGTACCTAAATCTTTTTGGGTCCTTGAGCGTTAGTAATGGTTTCTTTTGGAACCCAAACACATTTAACTCCATAATATGCATTTTTCTTAATAGGACATCTATAACTCATGTGACCATTTCTATTGCAATAATGACAGACAATTTTATGATTATTAATGGAGGTAGCCTTAACAAAGTAGCTTTTGTAGTATTTTTGTTTCAAGTTAGGCTTATAACCAATTCATCCTTTATCAAACACACATTTTTGAGCACCAAGTAATTTTTCTAAGTTCTTTTGACCGTTTGTGAATTTTGACACAATCTCATTAAACTCATTGCTCTTCTTTTTAAGTTCTTCATTTTCTTTGATCAAGTTATCAACATGTAATTTTTCATGCTCCTATGAAGCACTTTGTTTACCCTTTAAGGATACAATCCTATCGTGCAATTTTTCGTTATCTAATTCTAGTCCTTTGATCTTTTCATTTAACAAATCATTTCATTTTTGCATGGCATCCTTTTCATTTAAAAGTTCTAATATTTTCTTCTTAAGACATGCATTTTTCTTTCCAATTTTCATCATATCACTATGCAACTCATTAAAGGCATCATATAATTCATAATAAGATGGAAGATCACTTACCTCATCAAGTTCATCTTTTCCTATTTCCATGAGTTCCAAGTTTGACATTTCTTGTGATTGTTCACTTCACTTGATTCTTCATCACTATCATCCCATGTTGCCAACATGGCTTTCTTCTTGAATTTGTTGAGAAGAGGGCATTCTAATTTTATATGACCAGGCTTCTTGCATTCACAGCATATGATTGCTTCATTCTTCTCCTTTTGATTCTTGAAATTTTTGAACTTTCTTCGCTCACCGGTTTTCTTGAAGAACTTCCTAAATTTTCTGGCTATCATGGCCATCTCTTCATCTTCAAGTTCGCTTTCCTCATCACTTGCAGATTTTGAAGCTTTCAAAGGAATACTTTTCTTCTTCTTATCTTCATCTCCTCTCTCGGCTGCCAAATCTTCTTCATAAGAGATAAGTGAGCCAATTAAATCATCAATAGACAAAATGTTTAAATCCTTGGCTTCCTCAATGGCAGTTCTCTTAGGTCTTCACTCTTTTGGTAATGACCTAATGATTTTCTTTACCTTCTCGCTATTTGAAAAGGTCTTACCAAGTGCTCATAGAGTGTTTACAATGTTCGTAAATTTAGTATACATAGAGTAGACACTCTCATTTTGTTCCATTTGAAACAATTCGTATTGCCTAGTATATCTACTTATTTTACATTCTTTGACTTGATTTGTACCTTCATAAACAACTTCAAGTTTCTTTTAAATTTCATAAGCATTAGAACAACTTGAGACTCTATGAAATTCTTTCTTATCTAAAGCACAAAATAGGACATTCATAGCTTTGGAATTTAGAGAAGCTTTTCTCTTTTCCAGCTCATTCCATTCACGTGAAGGTTTTGGAATATCTTCTCGTTCCTCATTTTTAGTTATAGATGTAAATGGACCATCACACACAACCTCCCATATTTCATAATCTAAAGCTTGCAAATAAATTCTCATCCTAGTTTTCCAATAAGAATAATCATTACCATCAAAGAATGGTGGTCTAGTGGTGGATTGTCCTTCCCTAAAGCTAGAATCATTTTGGGTTGCCATGGATCTTTTACTCTAGACGGTTAAGTCTTAACAATAGAAACTTGCTCTGATACCAATTGAAATACTAACTAGGCTACCCAAGAGGGGGGGTGAATTCGGTTCTTTAAAAATTAAGCAAATAACACCACACAACAATTAAAACTAATGTCTTAATAAACTCAAAGTAATAAATTCAACAATGCTCAAAATTAAAAAAATAAGAGAAGAGAAATCAAACACGAGATTTTTACGTGGTTCGGCCAACCGTGCCTACGTCCACGTCTCCAAGCTCACTGGGCTTGATGATTCCACTAAGCAAGCCTCTAAGGCTTCAACACCACTTACACTTGACTTCAAGGTGTCAATGGACCTTTACAATCAAGAGATTATCCTTAATCTCTTAACCTAAGTGTATCCCAACACTTACAATCACTCAAAAATAAATATTCAAAATCAATCAATCTCTCACTAAATATATATGATTACAAATGAAATCCCAAGTGTGAATGAATGAAATAAAACAAGTTTAAAGCTCAAGGAAGATTGGTTTTCTCAGTAGCAAGCTCAAAGATAATTCTTGAATCACCCTTTATTTGAATTTGATTGAGCTATTTTATAGTTGAAGCTGAAAACTAGCCATTGTTGACTTTCTGAGCATAATCGGATTGCAATTTGCTGATAACAGTTAACCGTTTTGACTTGTCCAAATAGCCGTTATGCTTATATTTTAAATAAACGATTTACCGTTTACAGTTATCGGATCGCCGTTAGCGTCCAGAGAACTGCAAAACAAACTTGGATTTCTGTTTTTGCTAAATGGCTAAGGTTAAAAACTTTCTCCTTTCTGTCCATTATCGGTTAGCCGTTTTTAAATAAACGATTCACCGTTAATTTTCAGAATGATCTAAGATAAACGGTGCAGGATTACAAAGACAGTTTTCTCTCTGTAAATTATTGGTTTACCGTTTTCCAATAAACGGTTCACCGTTAATTTTCAGAATCTATACTTTTTCAACTTAAGTTAACAACCATTAAGTTTTATTTAAACATGTCTATGACTTTAAGAAATTCATTTTAATAGCCCCAACATTTTAACCAAGAATATATAAATTTTGTTATCATCAAAATCAATATTATAAGATCAACATCTTTCCCTTTAAGTTGTCTCCAAAAGAAACTTCTCCACCATTTTCGATTTTGGTAAAACTTGAGAACCATGTATAGTTTCTAGTCATATGCCTTGAACAACCACTATCAAGATACCATTTATTTTTCTTTTTCCTTAAACCCTGTAAAAGAAATCTTAAGTCTTAGGTACCTAAACCTTTTTGGGTCCTTGAATGTTAATAATGGTTCCTTTTAGAATCAAAACACATTTTATTACATAATATGCATTTCTTTTAACAGGACATCCAAACTTCATTTGACCATTTTGATTGCAATAATAACATACAACATGATTGTTAACAGAGGTGATTTTCACAAAATAATTCTTGTAATATTTTTTTTCAAATTTGGCTTATAGCCAATACCTCATTTGTCAAACACACATTTTTGTGAGCTGAGCAATTTTTCTAAGTTTTTTTTACTATGTGTGAATTTTAACATAATATCATTGAGTTCATTACTCTTCTTTTTAAGCTCTTCATTTTCTTTGATTAAGTCATTAACATGTAATTTATCATGCTCATGTGAAATACTTTGTTTACCTTTTAAAGATGTAATCTTACCATGCAATATTTCACTATCTAATTTTAGTTTTTTTATCCTTTCATTTAGTAGATCATTGCATTTTTGTAAGGTATCCTTTTCATTTGAAAGTTCTAGCACTTTCTTCTTAAAACATGCAATTTTCTTACCAATTTTCATCATATCACTATGCAACTCTTTAAAAGCATTATACAATTCATTATAAGTTGGAAGATCATTTAACTCATCAAGTTCATCTTTTTCTATCGCCATGAGTGCCAAGTTTGACATTTCTTGTAATTGTTCTTCATCACTATCATCCCATGTTGCCACCATGGCTTTCTTCTTGAGTTTGTTGAGAAAAGAGAACTCAGATTTTATATGGCCTGGTGTCTTGCATTAATAGCATATGATTGCTTCCTTTTTTTTCTTTTGGTTTTTGAAGTTTCTGAACTTTCTTTGCTCACTGGATTTTTAGAAAAATTTCTTGAATTTTCTGGCTATCATAGCCATCTCTTCATCTTCAAAGTCACTTTCCTAATCATTTTCGAGTTTTGATGCTTTCAAAGCAATACTTTTCTTTTTATTATCTTCGTCAACTCTTTCAGCTACCAAATCCTCTTCATAAGAAATAAATGAGCCAATTAAATCATCAATAGACAAAGTATTTAAATCTTTAGCTTCCTCTATAGTAGTCTTTTTAGGTATCCATTTCTTTGGTAATGACCTAATGATTTTCTTTACCTTCTCGCTATTTGAAAAGGTCTTACCAAGTGCTCTTAGAGTGTTTACAATGTCCATAAATCTAGTATACATGGAGTAGACACTCTCATTTTGTTCCATTTGAAACAATTCGTATTGTCCAATATATCTACTAATTTTAGACTCTTTAACTTAGTTTGTTCCCTCATAAACTATTTCGAGTTTCTTCCAAATTTCATAAGCATTAGAATAACCTGAAACTCTATGAAATTCTTTCTTATCTAGGGCACAAAACAAGGCATTCATAGCTTCAGAGTTTAGAGAAGCTTTTCTCTTTTCCAATTCACTCCATTCAAGTTAAGGTTTCAAAATATCTTCCCCTTCTTCATCTTTAGTAGTAGGTATAAATGGACCATTACAGACAATTTCCTATATTTCATAATCTAAAGCTTGCAAGTAAATTCTCATCCTAGTTTTCCAATAAGGATAATCATTACTATCAAAGAATGGTGGTCTAATAGTGGATTGTTCTTTCCTAAAGCTAGAATCATTTTGGGTTGCCATGTGTTGATCTTATAATATTGATTTTGATGATAAAAAAACTTATATATTCTTGATTAAAATGTTGAGGCTATTAAAATGAATTTCTTAAAGCCATAGACATGTTTAAAGATAGCTTAATGGTTGTTAACTTGCGTTGGAAAACCTTTTTCTAAACAAAAATTGCCAAAAATATAGATTCTGGAAATTAACGGTGAACCGTTTATTGGAAAATAGTAAACCGATAATTTACAGAGAGGAAACTGTCTTTGTAATCCTGCACCATTTATCTGAGAAGATTCTAAAAATTAACGGTGAACCGTTTATTTTGAAAACAACTAACCGATAATTTACAGAAAGGAGAAAGTTTTTTAACCATGAGCCGTTTAGCAAAAACGGAAAGCTAAGTTTGTTTTGCAAGTTTTTGGAAGCAAACGGCGATCCGATAACTTTAAACGGTAAACCGTTTATTTAAAATCTAAGCATAACGGCTATTTGGACAAGTCAAAATGGTTAAGCATAACGGCTATTTGGACAAGTCAAAATGGTTAACCGATATCAGTAAACGACGATCCGATTATTCTCAGAAAGTCAACAACGGCTAGTTTTCAGCTCCAACTATAAAATAGCTCAATCAAATTCAAATATAGAGAGATCCAACAATCATCTTTGGGCTTGCTACTAAGAAAACAATCTCTTTTGAGCCTTAAACTTATTTTATTTCATTGATTCACACTTTGAAATTTCAATTGTAATCATATAGTTTGTGTGAGAGATAGATTGATTATAATTTTTATTTTTGAGTGATTGTAAGTGTTGTGATACACTTGGGTTAAGAGATTGGGAATAATCTCTTATTGTAAAGGTTCATTGACACTTTTGAAGTCAATTGTAAGTGTTGTTGAAGCCTTGGAGGCTTGCTTAGTGGAATCCTCAAGCCCGGTGAGCTTGGAGGCGTGGATGTAGGCATGGTTGGCCGAACAACGTAAAAATCACGTGTTTGATCTCTCTTCCCTTATCTTTTTAATTTTGAGCATTGTTAAATCTATTGCTTTTAATTTTATTAAGACATTAGTTTTAATTATTGTGTGATTTTATTTGCTTAATTTTTAAGAACCCAATTCACCCCCCTCTTGGGTAGCCTAGTTATTATTTCACAATGGATCTTTTACTCTCAAACGGTTAAGTCTTAATAAGAAAACTAGGCTCTGATACCAAATGAAATACTAACTAGGCTACCCAAGAGAGAGGTGAATTGGGTTCGTAATAAAAAATTAAAAACTAAAAACTTAAAGAAAATGATAAACCAATTAAATTAAAAAACAAACAATTAATGAGCAATGAATAATAAAGAGTTAAGGTAAGAGAGAAAATACGTGATTTTTACCTTGTTGGGCCAACCGTGCCTACGTCCACACTTCTAAGCTTACCGGGCTTGAGAATTCCACTAAGAGAGGGTCCAAGGCTTCAACAACACTTACAATTGACTTCAAAAGTGTCAAAAACCTTTACGAAAAGAGATTATTCCCAATTTCTTAACCCAAGTGTATCCCAACACTTACAATCACTCAAGAATAAAAATTACAAACAAACAATCTCTCACACAATGTATATGGTTATCAATGAAATCTCAAAGTGTGAATCAATGAAATAAAAACAAGTTTAAAGCTCAAATGATGATTATTTTCTCAGTAGTAAGCTCAATGATAATTGTTGGATATCTTTTGATTTGAATTTGATTAAGCCATTTTATAGTTGGAGTTGAAAACTAGTCGTTGTTGACTTTCTGAGTATAATCAAATTGTCGTTTTCTACTGTTTGTTTACCGTTTTGACCTGTCCAAATAGCCATTGTGCTTAGATTTTAAATAAACGATTTTCCGTTTTCCATTATCAGATTGCTGTTTATTTCCAGAATCCTACAAAATAGACCTAGGTCTCCATTTTTGCTAAATGGTTCACGATTTGAAGACTCTCTCTTTTATATAATTATCGATTCTCTGTTTTGTAATAAATGGTTCACCGTTAATTTCAAAAATCTTATCAAAACAAGTCTAGCTGAGATTAGAAAACTCTCTCTTTTCTGTAAATTATCGGTTTTCCGTTTTGTACTAAACGGTTTACCGTTAATTTTTAGAATCTTATTAGACACAGTCTAGCTAACAATTTTTTATAAATAGTTCACAATTTAGAAGATAATTTCCTTTATGTAAATTATCGATTTACCATTTATAAAATAAATAATCTACCGTTAATTTTGAGAATCTATATTTTGACAACTTTTGTTTAGAAAACGATTTTCTGACTCAAGTTAACGGTCATTGAGTTTCTTTAAACATATCTATGGCTTTAAAAAATTCATTTTAATAGCCCCAACATTTTAATCAAGAATATATAAGTTTTGTTATCATCAAAATCAATATTATAAGATTAACAATATGAGGGGCAACTATACTTTAAGTCTAGTAATAGATAAATAAATAGTCCAAGATATTAAAACAGAAATTCAAACCTTTTGACTACTACAAAGAGCATGAGCTCTTTATAAGTACCATAGGCATCCAATGTATCATCTAGGATGGATATTATGCTTATTAATTTGGACATAGAAATTCTACCAAAGGCGTATTTGGGCTCATAGTATGCTCCCATCAATTTCCAAAAATATAATTCTACTATTCTGTCTCTTGCATAAGGCAACTTGATAGAGAAATGTAAATCTATCCACCAGCATAAATAATGTAAAAGATTCTCTTTCTCTTTCTTCTAAGTTGCAAAAATTGGAATCTATTGCCACTAATGCATAAGAAATACAAAGAAAGGAATAATTTGGTTTAATCATTTATTATATAATATTGGATGGTAAAATTAACCCTCCCAAGTTTTGTGTAATAACATCTTATTTAGAGTGGATAACACTTAAATTTCTAGGTTTTATTTTAAATTTTTTTCCATTTAGCTAGGTTTCCAATATTTTGTACTTGTTGTATTGCTGACGTTAAAGTAGTAATAGGAAAAACACATTTTTTTCTTATTTCGTTGGAATGAAAACATACCTAGTCATGCCACTTACTTCCTTCTGGTATTCTGCTTGTAATAAATTAAAGTCCTACTTTGCAAACTTGGGAAAAGATTTATCATGGATATCACCTCTTGAATAGTCATCCAAAAAATATCTTGCCTCTATCCCTTGGTAGGGCTTTTACAGAGTGGAAGTTTGAGAGCATGATTTATTTGCTCAACAAGATTAGGGTTAGCGTGAGATACCATTGACTTAAGGTGAGTGGTAGTGACAACAATGGCTTCATCTAAAATATCTTCTTCGTTAATGGCTAGGTGTGGTGCCTTACACAAATTTAGCATGCCTTGAACATCTTTGATCATTGATGCCTTGAACTTGCCTTCATTATTTTTAAACTTCTCAAACACATCTACTTACATCACATCCGAAAATATATAATAAATGTTGAGTCTCGATTAGAAAATAATCTAACAATTATATAAGCTTAATAAAATAGTCTAGTGAGCGCCAGTGCCTACTATATGGTGGCATGTGGAGACATTGCAAAATTTCATGACTTTTTATGAATAGTATTTAAACTGTGGATTTACCAGACGAAATCAATTGGAACTATTGGTCGCCATGATATAAGCACTGTTGCCTATTAGATTATTACTCAAAAGCTTAAGTCACAAATATTAATTATATACCACAAGAAATCTTAACTCCTTGCTGCCTAAGAAGTCGAAAACTACAGAGAAAAAGTGTAAAAATCATCGTCACTAATATTATCATTGTCAAGGTGGTCAAGTATTTTCTCCATTTCACCTTCAATGTCTTTTTCAAGGTGATAAGCAACACTTAATTGTTGTATTGCATCAATCAAGTTTAGTTTATGGGCAATTTTATTCCCGATAGTCATTATCATCATCTGGACCTCTTGTTTCAGCGCTTCGTATTGTTCATGGGTCGTAGCATCAATTGCCTGCATGCACAAATTAAAAATAATTACTACTGGTCGAAATAAAAATAATTTTTATGAATCCCATAATTTTAGTTTGTTTCAATATTCATATGATACATGTTCCTTACAAATTACAACACAAGCGCACGTGCGCGCACATACACACATATGTACGGCTGTCTATACATATCGGACAAGTTTGGTAATGAAATATTTATTGGCTTCACTGAGATCTGATTTAAAAAAAAATTAGATTTGATTTGTCTTTAAGGACAATGTCTATTATAGTTTCAGCAATAGTTGAAGAAACTATTCGTCCCATTACAAATTTCAATCCTATTATATGGGGAAAACATTTCCTGATATATGCTTCTGATTTCAAGGTGATATATGCTGAATCGTTAGCCAAGATCATTTTAAAAAGAAAAAAGTTCTTATTAATTAACAGATTGCAGAAACCTTAAAACACCTTTGCTTTAGACATAGAAAAGTCAAGCAGCCTCTTTAATCTATTCATACATATCCACCTTTGAATGGTACATGTAGAGGTTAGTGTTGAAAACAATTTGTGGTAAGTGCCGTCTTTTGCTGAATTTTGTGGCCAATATTTGACTTTAAATATTAAATTGAAGAGAAGAAGAAGAGTAATGCATACCATTTTTAGGATCCTATAGTAGCAAGGGCTAAAATAATTTTTTCTAAATGATTTATAGTAGCAACTATAAATCAAAAGCTCCTTAGTGTATATAGACCCCTATAACTCACATTTGTATGTAAGAAAAACAAATAAATTTAAAGTTTTTCATAATAATATCAATTGATTATAGTATCATATCTAAACCAACTCTTTCTCAAAGGGAAATTGATTCATTGGATATGCATGTTGATACAATAATGTTCACTACAATAATTAAGGTCTTCTGCAACCAAATTTTCTTTAGACGATTAGAATTTAGTCGTAAAATGTCACTTTCCATGACCAAAGATAAGATTTTCTAAAATGTTACATTTTTTACGACTAAATTTATTTTTATTGCTATATATATATTTTTTACAACTAGATTATGATTGGCCGCACAAGAGTTTATTATTTTTCTTTTTAACTGGCATCAATTCATTTAGAATCATCAAAGTGCATGTATATCTTTGGAAATCTTTGTGAATCAAGAGTTTAATAAACTTTATGGTGTTTGATTTGGTGTTTTCTACATTAAGATATGATTAAATGAGTGGTGACTACTCAGATTTGCCTCTAAAATTGACTTTGAATCAAATTATGTTTTGCTTTGCTTTATTCTGCCTTGTTATAGCTAAGACCTTCAATTCAAATTTGATTTGATTTAAAAAAGGATAGAAAATCATTTCTTAAGCATGGAGGAATGTTTCAAGTTGTCTATATAAAGTCAATAGGTAGTCATTTTAGGATGCATGCATGATTTTGAGATGTAACTTAAAAGGGTGCTCTTGTGTTTAGAGTTCTTTTTATGTAAATCTATATTAGTTGGGTGAATTCCTTAGAGTGATAAGTTAAGAAGCATGTATCTCTTGTAAAACATCATATTGGGTGGTGGCTATATGTATCTCTTTGTGGTACTCTTGAATTATGAGATTTGTTGAGTCAAAGAACTTTGTATCTCTTGTAGGACATCTTTGAGTGGTGAATATCTATATCTGTTTGTAATCCTCTTGAATGATGAGTTTTGGTGCGTTAAACAACCCTGTATCTCTTGTAAAACATCTTAGAGGGGTGAATATTATGTATCCCATTGTAATCCTCTAGAATGATGAGCTTTTATTCCTATATTGTGGTTTACTGTAATAACAAAAATTTATTTTATCTTTAGTGCTGTGTCAACTACTTTAAACACGATCGCAAAAGATAAAAAATTTTGGCAAAAAATTTACTACCTTACGTAACTGAAATTAATTATTTTAAAATTTTTTGCTATGAAATCTACTTTATATATATTTTTCCTTTGTTCTCTTATCTCTCTTAAATCTCACTCTCTCATTCTTTCTCTATGTCGTTAACTTATTTTTTTATAATCTTTATAATCTTTTTTTCCTTGATTCATTTTATTTGTGTTACACATTTTATTTAATTATTGTGTTTATAGAAATTATTTTATTTTTTTGCTTCATTTGTTTTGCAAGAATTAAACATTGAGGATCATTATGCAATAAGATGAAGAAAATGAAGAAATTTATGAATATCATGTAATTGTAATATTACATTGTTATTAAATATTGTTATGTAATTGTTCTAAATACTATAATTTCATTTGTAATAGTTTTTGTTTATTATCAATTGATAATAATGAATTCTTCTACTTTCATAAGTTTGGTAGGTAAGATTTGTGATAGTTGGTTTGGTAGGTAAGGTTAGTATGGTTGATGAAGTAGGCAAGTGGTAGGTTTTCATAAATAGTGAAGATTTGTATGGTAGTTGAATAAATAAATGGTTGTGATTGTTTTTTTTCATGTATAAATACCACATTTTCCCTTGATTTATGCATTAAGTGTAAGAAGAAGAAAGAATAAGAAGCAAAAAAAAAAAAAAAAAAGCTTCTAAGAGTGATTTATGAGAGCGTGTGAATTGTTCTTGTAATGTCCTTGAGCTATCTCTAATAAAATTTATGTTTTATTCTTTAAATTTTCCAACAAATTGGTATAAGAGCTAGCAATAAGTGGTCTACATAGTAATGTAGCATATCAAATCAAAGAGCTCGACAAGAGGAACGCAATGTTGAAAAAATCAACCCGATCGAAGTCTAATCACACCCGCAAACCCTGTCGAAAGTTTATTGTCTTGAAATTGAGTCAACCTACCAAGTCGAACTATTGACCATTGACCGAAAGTTGACTCGAACTCCTCCTAAGGTTTTTCGATGTTCTGGATTCATCTGTGCATTTAAAATCTTCAAATTCTAACTTAATTTGTGAATTATGGCAAATGATGGCATAATGCCATTCTATGTTTCACAATTGAGGGGAGGTAAATTTGACAACTGGAGTATTAAAATGAAGGCTCTATTGGGTGCACACGATGTATAAGAAGTTGCGGAAAAAAAACTTTACACTACCAGAAAATGAAGTCACTTTAATTACGGCGGAAAAAGAAAATTTGAAAGATTTTAAAGAAAAAAGAGATCAAAGCAAAGTATCTCATCTTTCAATCATTAGATGAAGATGCTTTTGAAAAGTTTGCTAAAGTAACCTCTTCAAAGGAAATGTAGGAGATGCTAGAGACCTCTTATAAAAGAGCAAAATAAGTTAAGAAGGCTCGTCTCCAAATATTAAGAGAAGAATTTGAGTCCTTACAAATGAAGGCATCCGAGCCAATTTCTAACTATTTTACTCAAGTTGTGACCGTTTTCAATGAATAAAAAAGAAATAGTGAAAACTTAAATGAAGTAACGATCATTGAGAAGATATTTCAATCTGTTGACTCAATGACCATATTATTGTGATAATTGAGGAAACAAAGATTTAGAAGCTATAATAATTGAGCAACTTCAAGGTCTCATATCTATATCTCACATTCCTTCTGAGCACCAATTGGTTGACTCACTAATAAGGCTGCTAACTAGAACTCGCTTCTTCACTTTTAGAATCAAGCTAAGTTTTCATGATGGAACTTCTATCTTGCGGGGACGTAATAGCAATAATACAAGATAACTATGAATGCATGATATTTTTGGATAATTATGTAAATTATGCGTTGTAATTATCATAATTGTATTCTTTCTTATAGGTTACAATGATATAATTATCTATAAAGCATTATTTATATGTACAGCACGCATGTGTAAAGCTAAGATAAAATACAATAAACTTCTCCTTTTCACAATATTGTATTTTGTTTCTTCTCTTCCACCGTATTATAGCTAAAACCTTTAATTCAGGTTTGATTTGATTTCTAAAATGATAGAGATCATATGCTAAACTTGAAGTAATGTTTCAAGTTGTCTATATAAAGATAATAGGTAAGATGTATATGTGATTTTGAGATGTAACTTAGAAGAGTGCTTTAGGGTTTAGAGTTTCTTCATGTAACTCTATATCTCTTGGGAGAATTCCTTAGAACAATGACTTAAGAAGTCCTGTATTTTTTGTAGGACATCATATTGGGTGGTGGATACCTGTATCTCTTAGTAATCTTCTTGATTGGTGAGTTTTGGTCAGTCAAAGAGCACTGTATCTTTTGCAGGACATTTTTGAAGGGTGAATTTTTTGTCTTCGATTATAATCCTTTAGAGTGATGAGCTTTTGCTCTTGTATAGTGGTTTACTTTAACAATAAAAATTTAGTTTATCTTTAGTTCGGTGTCAACCACTTAAAAATGTTGTTGTAAAAGATCAAATTTTGACAGACTTACTCAACTGAAATTAATTATTTTGAAGCTTTTTATGATGAAATTATAGATTTCATCACAAAAACTCTACTTTATATTTCATTTTTTCTCTCATCTCTCAAAACTCTCATTCTCTCATTTTCTCTCTATGTTATTAAATTTTTTTTTCTTATCATCTTTTTAATATTTTTCTCCTTTGATTTATCTTATTCAAGCTGCACATTTTATTTAATTGTGGTGTTTGTAGAAGTTATTTAAATTTTTTTGCTTTATTTGTTTGTAAGAATTAAAAATTGAGGATCATCATGCAATGATAGAAATTTATGAATATCATGTAATTGTAAATATTACATTGTTATTAAAGATTTTTGTGCAATCATTCTAAATACTACCATTTCATTGGTACTAGTTTTTGTGTATTATCAATTAATAATAAATTTAAATTAAATTAATTCTTCTACTCTCATAACATTGGTTTTAATTGCTTTAATTCGTAAAGAAAAATTTCATTTTTTCAAATAAAATGAATTGGAACAAATTATAATCAAATCCTAATATAATTTTTAAAAAGAAATTATATTTTGCTGCCAATATAAGTATGGTTACAAAAATATATATATTGCAATAATTAAATGGTAAAAAAAAGTAAGAATAAATAAAATGATATACCACTTTGCCAAAGCCATTTTGAGGGCAGTGGTTTGAGCCACAACAAGACAATGTGGGACTTAATGCCTTCCCCAATATAGGAGGGTAATTTTCCTCAATGGACCTATAGCAATGAACTTGCAATGACATTTTTTTGGTGGCATTTTTTTTAACAACAAATTGTGTATTATTTGCGATGAATTTGTTAATTGAAAATGACCGTAATTCTTGTAGTGGTTTTTTATTATGGCTTCTAGCTCAAAATTTGAACCAATTCTTATAATAGTTTTTTACCATGGCTTCTAGCTCAAAATTTTAAACCAACTCTTTCACTTCAAAATTTTCACCAATGCGCAACCTTTGGCCCCATTTCATGGGGGTTCCAGTTCGATCTTCACAGCAGCACCTGGCGAATTAATTGGTCATGGGGGCATATTCTCGAGCATGATGAACATCGATGATGAAGTTTGGCAGCTGCCATATGGCTAGAGCATTTTTTTATATATATGTTAAAAAAAATTGACAATTAATTTTTCTTGTTGTGATAGTTTTATTGAAAAATTATTTTATTAGAAAAAGTGAAGACTAAATTTGAAGGTAATAAAACTTTCAATGACAATTTTAGCGATGAATTTATTTACTCAAAGTGCACTCCGTGAAATTTCTAAATGCCCCCTTTGTAATTTGGAAAATAAGTTAATATGTTCAATGTATAAATATAAAACGAAACCATTGAAAATCCCTAACCTTAAAGGCAATTTCCAAACACCACGCGAGAGAGAAGTTCATTATGTTGGTGTATTTTGAAGAATATAGAGGCAAATGAAGAAAATAAAAAAGAAAGGTTTGAGGCGTGTATCTACACTTTCCTTTAAGGTTTTATTTGCCCTCACTACACTTGGTTTGCTATAGAGTTGAATGGCAAATTACCCCTAAGATACAACAAACCTTGAACACAATCTCTAGCAAACAAGATTGTATTCGAAGAACAACACTTAATCTGTAATAAATCTGTATATTTATTGATAATGGTGTCTACATTTATGAAGAAAGTGCTTTTTCATTGAAAAATTACAACCATTAACAGCACATCTTCAAAAAGACATGATTTGATTTGAAATTTAATTGCATTTGTTTACAATTGGTTAGCCGATAACTTAGTTATCGAATCACCGTTAATTTCTAAAATCTTCAACATACTCTCAGTTCATAGTCGGATAACCGATAACTAAGTTATCATATCACTGTTAGTTTTCAGAGACTTCAACATGCTCTCTGTTCACAATCGGCTAACCGATAACTTCGTTATCAGATCACCGTTAATTTCTAGAGATTTCAATATGCTCTCAGGAAACTATCGGCTAGCTATTAGATCAATAAACGGCTCACCGTTAACCTCCAGAACTAAGAAACTATTTCAAACTTTAATATTGACAAATATTACAATCCTCTACTAGATTGTAATATTTTTTCCAGATTTATCAATGATAAACTTATACATACAAGAAAGTATCTTTCGATTTTAACTTTCAATTAGTGAATATATATCAAAATATTTACAAGACAATAGTATGCTAAGCATTAAACTTCGTCTTTTAAGTAAATACTGGAAATACATCACATATAAGCTATCCTAGATTTTAAATTATGTTCTAATCTTTTAGCACTATTCCGACCTTGTGCTCTGACACGACCCGCCCCGAACTCCTAAGGCGAATCAACATAATTCTATATAATCTTTCTGACGTAATCTGATTAATCAGGATTCTGTCAAAAAATTCGGCAAAGTCTTTCCTATATTTATTATAAAACCAAATTTGCAAAATTATAAATCAAGCACTCCCAAAAGAATTTCAAATATAATTATCTCTGAACAACCAATCTCCTCAACAAAATACCGAATTATTCAATATCCAAAATCAATAAATACATATGTTATCTGCAATCTTTGAAAAGTAACAAATTATACAATCCTAAAATGTCTCAATAAATCAATCGATAACTCGTAACATCATGACGTAGTCATAATTCTGAAAATAACTATTGTTGGTGGGTCGACTGTTGTACATGTGAATCTCCTGTTTGGGGGGGAGGGGAATATAATAAAACAGAATGAGTGTAAAACTCAGTGAGCTCAGTGAGTGGATAATAGTTTTTTAACATAATTTTACTCTAAAATAATTAATCAGGTCAAAACATCATCTCATCAAAATATCACAACAATTTAAATAACTTATTAAATCCAAATCATGTACTCAAATAACAATATAGTAAATATACAGTATAAATCAATGGAAATTCATAATACTTATAACATCAATACTGAAATACCGAAAACTATCACCAAACAAGTACCCAGGGGAAATAATCTCATCATATCTGGACCTCGACAGACGGGAAATGACGTACTATCTGGGTGCAATCACGCCCCGGAGCTACACGGATAGATCGGGAAAAGCCATATCATACCACATCATATCCGGACCTCAACGGACAGGCAATGACGTACTATCTTAGTACCGCCACGCCTCGGAGCTACACGGATAGATCGAAACATATCATCTCATATCTCATCAAATCCGGACCTCAACAGATCGGCAATGACGTACTATCTGAGTACGTCACACCACGGAGCTACATAGATAGATAAGAAAATATCATCTCATCTGTATCTCAATATAAGTATCTCTATATTCATCATACTGCATGCATATGTCATCTCATCTGTATCAGTGTATCTGAAGGGGAAGGATACTGTCTAATGATTTTGCAAACAACCTTTATACACATTTATAAACATATAATCTCATCCAAAAATCTCATCCGAAATCTCATTCGAAATCTCATCCAAAATCTCATTCGAAATCTCATCCAAAATCTCATTCGAAATCTCACTTCCTTTTTCATTTAACATATCTTAAATACGCTTTTCTTTTCTTTAAAAATGATATCATGCATATTCAAAATCGGTAACCAAAATCATTAATCAAACACATTTCTCATAATACATACCAAAACACAGATAAAATTCATTTCTATAAAATCATTAAATCGAACCCTTTAAAATCAATCTCATAAACAAGCTTTACTATATTTTAAAATCATAATAAACTACAATAAAAATAGGTTTTGTATATTCCACTCACTGTTACGGTGTCCGAATTCGGTATCGACAACGTCCGCGGGTTGATTCTCGTTCGCGGATCCTCCTAATTTAAGAAAATAACATAATTACTAACTATAATCGTGAATTATAACTAATATGCTCAAAACGACATTGATCCGCAATAAAATATTCTCAAATTTATAAAATTATCAAAAAACCCTCGACATCAAAATTCATCAAATTATCCTCAGAATCACATATTATCAAACTATCCTCAATTCCAATTACAAATATATCCACAAGTTTTAAATTTTATAAAATTACCCCCGGTAAAATGTAAAATTACCAAAACACCCCTAACGACATAAATTACTGAATTACCCCTGAAATCTCAAATTACCTAACTGTCCTAATTTGAAATTACCAAAATGTCAATTAATTTTAAAATAATAGAATTACCCTAAAGTTTATGAAATTACCGAATTACCTATAACGGTCAACGGTGACCGAAACTCAGTCAACGATGACGGGAAGCTTAGGTCTGCTAGATCTGACCTCAGTAAGTCCAATGGTACTAGCGGTGACCTCCCACGTGTGGGGGCAACGGCGGATCGAGCTCCCCAAAATCTTAAGCTTTCCGGCGGTCGATCGGCGGCAATCCGGTCGTTTCAGGTGACGGGGTTGGTCGAAAAACGATGAGGGAAAGTTGAGGAACAAGATCCAAGTGGTGGATCAGCCTAAAACCCGTGAAATCAATGACGAGGAAAACGGGTTTGGCAGTGACTTTTCGAGCTCGTTTGCTGGCTTTCTGGTCGGTTTCTGGTGGCGATGATGGTAGAAATGTGTTGGCCGACTCTCAAGCTTTGGATCGGTACCAAGATTATCCGGTGGGGTGGCCGGAATCGCAAGATCAGGCCGAGTCAATGTAGCGGGTCGAGTCGCGGATCCGGGTTAACGGTAAGCTTCTTTCACTCACTTTCTCTCTCTCTATTTTAGGAAAGAAAAAAATGCTTCTCTCTTTACTATTTCCTTTTATAGAAACTGAAATTTTTTTTTTCGGTTCATATGTTACATGCTTTATCTTGGATTCATGAACATTTACAGGATTAAACAATGATATTGTTAGAAACGACACCATTTCTTATTATGTTCACTTAGGTGAAGTTTCAATCATGTCTTTAACTACTATAAGACTTGAACTTCATTAAGAGTAAATCCTGATTCTCAACCTCATAATTATTGGCACTGAACATCTCAAATGGGATTATTTATTTTTGGTGCTAAACCAGTCACATAACAACAACTTGTTATTACCCATTTAACTATAGAATAACGATATAACTATTATATAATGAGGTTACCATCGTTGGTGACTTTATCAAGAAAAAGTTTCAATCTCATTCCAATAGATGTATCATTAACTAAGTCTCTTGAAAGACCTTTTGTTAAGAGATCTGCTAGGTTTTTATTAGTCCTAACAAACACAATATTAATAAAACCATCTGCTATTAATTGTTTTGCATATTCATGTCTCAAGCTAATATGTCTAGACTTTCCATTATACACTTTGTTATAAGCTCTAGACAATGTAGGTTCACTATCACAGTACAAAGAAATAGATGGCATCAGTTGTGGCCACAACTCAATTTCAAATAACAAATTTCTCAGCCATTATGCTTCCTTGCCTGCAGCTACAAGAGCTATAAACTCACTTTCCATTGTTAAGTGAGTTATGCATGTTTGTTTCTTTGAAGCCCAAGAAATGACTCCTTAAGCAATTGTAAAAATCCAACCATATGTGGATTTATTGTCACTTGTATTGGTTATCCAACTAGCATCCGAATATCCTTCAAGTACTACAGGATAATTATTATAAAACAAGCCCAAATTAATAGTTTTTTTAAGATAACCAAGCATTCTTCCAATTGTTTTTCAGTGTTCAATACCAGGATTACTTATAAACTGAGACATTTACAAACTGCAAAAGCTATATCTGGCCTTGTACAATGCATAGCATACATCAAACTACCAATAGCACTAGTATATTCAAGTTGTGCTACTACTCGACCTGAATTCTCTAGTAATTTTATACTAAAATCATATGAGGTATTAGCTTCTTTAAACTTCAAATGATTGAATTTAAGAAGCACTTTCTCAATATAGTAAGATTGACATAACGAGTAACCCCTACTATTTTTCTTTACTTTTACTCCTAATATTATATATACTTCACCAAGATCTTTCATCTTAAATTGTAAAGTTAAATACATCTTTGTATCATTTACTCATTGCATGTTTGTTCAAAAAATAAGCATGTCGTCAACATACAAGCATATAATCACACCAAAATCATTTGTAAACTTAGAGTATATACATTTATCAATATTATTATACTTAAAACCATGAGATAAGATTATTGAATCAAACTTCTCATGCCATTGTTTTGGTGCGTGCTTTAAACCATAGAGTCACTTGACTAACTTCTATACTTTTTTCTCATTTCCAGGCAAAACAAACTCTTTGGGTTGTTCCATATAGATTTCTTCATCAAGATCACCATTAAGAAAATCAGTCTTAACATTCATTTGATGCACATGTAAATTGCTCAATAAGGCAATTGCAAATAACACTCTAATAGATGTTAACCTTGCAACCGGAGATATGTATCAAAATAATCAATATCACTTCTTTGCTTAAACCCTTTGGCTACTAATCTAGCTTTAAAAGTTTACAAAGAACCATCACGATTGTATTTTCTTCTAAACACACATTTGTTGCTAATTGGTTTAGATCTTGGAGTAAGATCAACCAAGATCCATGTTTGGTTTTACATGATCGAATTCATTTCATCATTTACCGTCTCTTTCCAAAAGGAAGCGTCTCTAGAAGACATAACTTTACTAAATGTCTTTGGATCTTTCTCAATATTTAACAACAATGGTACTTTATTAAGTACATTTTTTCTATACCCTTCTATACCCTTCAACTAAGAAGAGTAACGCTTGTGATGAAATGAAATTCAGTGCTAAACCTTTTTCTTTCTTTTCATGTTGACTTCTCCTTGGTTCGAAAGATGTCACAGACTCTTTCTTTTTATTGTTATTAGTGGAGGTACCAGGAGTCTTATCACAAGATTGATCAATCATTGATTCTAATTCAACATTATAATCATGTTGAAATTTATTTTTAATAAATTCAATATCTCTAGATTCCACAATCACATTAGAATCTAAATTTAACAATCTATAAACCTTGGAATTTTCAGCATATCCTACGAAGATATTTTTTATGCCTCTAGCACCTAACTTTGATGATTTAGGATCATGTATTTTATAAAAAGCTAAACAACCCCAGACCCTTAAATACATTAAGTTTGATTTTTTTCTTTTCCAAATCTCATAAGGAGATACATGTATTTTCAAGGATGTAATTCTATTATCAATATGACATGCAGTGAGTAATGTTTCCCCCTACAAATTATTTGGTACTTTTGCATTAAGGATCACAAAATTTGTCATATCTGTAAACATCTTATTCTTTCTTTCAGCTAATCCATTTTGTTAAGGAGTAAATAGAGCTATTCTTTGGTGAATAATTCCATGTTCTTCACAATAATTATCAAATTCATTTGAGAAATATTCACCACCTCTATCACTTCGAACCATTTTGATTTTCTTATCTTTTTGGTTCTCAACTTTAGCCTTGAAAATTTTAAATTTATCAACGGCTTCATCTTTAGTTATAAGTAAATACACATGTGCATATCTTGAACAATCATCAATAAAAGTGATAAAGTATCTCTTACCTCCTCTTGTTAAATTACCATTATACTCACAAATATCGGTATGTATTAAATCCAATAATTGAGTATTTCGTTTGGCTTTAGGAAAAGGTTTCTTAGTTCATTTAGCTTGGATGCATATTTCACACTTATTGTTGATAATATCATTACAATTAATCAAGCCATGCTTAGACATGTATCTTAATGATCGAAAATTTAAGTGTGCTAATCTAGCATGCCAAACATCATAAAACTCAATAATATAAGCTAAATTAATATCATTATTATTAATGCTGAGTTTGTACATTCCATCACAAGAATACCCTTTCACAACAAACATTTCATTCTTTGAAACAAGATTCTTCGTAATGGAAGGTATATGAAAGACCTTACACAAAGTAACTTTCTTTCTAGAAGTGAAGTTAATTTCAACTACTCTCTTCTCTGCTACCATGGCTGCATTATTGTTCCCCATAAGAATTTTTTGTCCTTCCTTTTCTTCTTTATATGATGAGAAAAATTTTCTTATCATTACAAACATAAATGGTTGCACCTGAATTGAGTCATCATTCCTAGGACTTAGTTTCAGCCATATTGGTTTCAGTAATCATGCCAATTTGCATCTCGAAAACCATAACACAAATCTTTTCAATTTTCTCCTCAATGACATTGGCTTTTTGAGTATTTACTTCCTCCCTTTTTTTCTTGAATCTACATTCACTTTGGCGATGACTTTTCTTTCCACAAAAAAAATAATTTCTAGAAAAATTTTGTATGTTATTGGACTTCTTGACTTTGAAGTTCTTAGAAAATTAGCTTCAATGACATTAACCTTAGTATAATCATTCTTGTCCTTAGAATCTCGAGACCTTGTCTCTTCTTCGGTTACCAAGTGCTTTTGTAATTCTTCTAAAGTTATGTTTTCTCTACTACGTAGAAGTTCCTTTCTGTAACCATTCCAACTTTGAGGCAATTTAGCAATAATAGCCCTAACTTGAAATGATTCAGAAATTTCAAATTTCAATTCCCAAAGCTTAGTAACAATAATTTGAAATTCATATATTTGATCAAGAATGGATTTTGTGTCTACCATGACAAATTCAAAATATTTAGAAATAAGAAATTTGTCCGTACCTTCTTTCTCTGTTTTATATTTATACTCTATTACATTCCATATTTCAACAAGAGAAGTCATCAAGTTGTAAAGATCATAAAGCCAATAGAGAGAGTGTTGAGTATGTGACCTCGACACATCACTTCATCATCTTCACGTTGTTTCCTTGCAGCCTTAACAACTTTGATATCATCTTCTCTTGGCTTTGGAAATGGTTCCAATTTTGGATCAAGAACATATGCTATTTTAAGAACGGTGAGAAGAAAAAACAACTTCCCTTTCCAGCGAGTAAAATTAGTGTCATCAAAACAATTAAGATGGACACTAGGATTAAGAAACAAAGACATATTCTTCTCAACCTCTATTACAAACAAAGTAAAACCTTAAAGATTGTCGGTGTATTTTGAAAAATATAGAGGCAAATGAAGAAAATAAAAAATAAAGGTTTGAGGTGTGCATCTACACTTTCCTTTAAGGTTTTATTTGCCCTTACCACACTTGGTTTGCTATAGAGTTGAATGAAAAATTACCTCCAAGATACAACAAACCTTGAACACAGTCTCTAGCAAATAAGATTGTATTCCAAAAACAGCACTTAATCTATAATAAATCTGTATATTTATTGATATTGGGTGTCTATATTTATGAAGAAAGTGCTTTTTCATCAAAAAATTACAATCATTAACAGTACATCTTCAAAAAGACACAATTCGGTTTGAAATTTAACTGCATTTCTTTACAATCAGTTAGCCGATAACTTAGTTATCGAATCGCCGTTAATTTCTAGAATCTTCAACATGCTCTCAATTCACAATCGACTAGCCAATAACTAAGTTATCATATCACTGTTAGTTTCCAGAGACTTCAACATGCTCTCTATTCGCAATCGGCTAACTAATACCTTAGTTATCATACCGCTGTTAGCTTCCAGAAACTTCAATATGCTCTCAGGAAACTATTGACTAGCCATTATATCAATAAACGGCTCGCCATTAACCTCTAAAACCAAGAAACTATTTCAAACTTTAATATTGACAAATATTACAATCTCTCTTACATTTCTGCATATCATTGCTCCGATCAGCCACCACGTCTTTTGCTGATTTTCCAACTGGCCAACTTTTATTGTCATGCCGCTGCGAATTAGTAAGCTTGTCTCCTCCATCTTTCTTTTTTTCAGTATTATATTTCTGTTCAATTGATGAAGTTCCTAAAATTACTTTATTTTTCACACCAATTCATTACTTTTTTTTTTCGGATGACTTCATTCTTCGTTTGGTGAAATGATGTCAGTATTAGGTATGTATTCACTTGACAACACAACGTTCCCTTTGCAGGTAATAAATTGAAGTGAAATTATTTCGCCCGGCATTCAAATCTCATGGGATCGTACCCGATTCTGAATAACTTGAATGACTTATAACACCAATAATGCCTCCTAAGCAAGCTCAGCTCACAGGTGGCTTGGTTCTTCTCATTTTAATTTAATTTCTCGTTCAGTTCAATGTTGTAGGTTATTGTATTTGAGAACAGTGACGCTTCAGTCCCCCGTTGAACATGCTTTAACACTTCAGTATCTAATTTCTTCTATGATGGTACAGTATCTAATGGTTGAAAGGTATAAGTTAGATTTTAATAGCTATATTAACTAGTTTTAATTAATTTACGCTGATCTACGAAATTTAATGAAAAGAGTGCATTTATCTTTCAACGGTGTATTTTTTTCTGTTAACATTTGAAAAAAGATGGTTCAAATGAGGTATTCAAAAATTTTTAGGAACTAAAGTGGTAAAAATAAGATTTAAGAGGAACTAAAGTATCATTATGTCATTTGTTTGTCTATTTTTTTTTTTTTTTGAAGAAATTTGTTTGTTTATTTATTTATGAAGGACGGTACGGTATTATTATGGTAGGAAACCCATCATTGGTTTTCGATTTTGGTTGCCATTTAAAGAAAAAATATTTTTTCCAAAGTCAATTGGTTGAATTTAAGAGTGATTGACGCTGCCCTCCGTGACGTTGGGTTTGTAATATGATACCCCAGCTCCTCTTTCACATCAAAACTATATATATATATAAAGCAAAAAGCAGTACCAAAAAAATTTCACTACAGGATAAAAAAATTATTCTATGATATAAATTTTTCTTTTTTGTCTTTTTACAAATTTTTTGCTAATTTTTATATTCTTTTCGGGACAAATATTATATGTTTTCGTTCTTAATATTCAAGTTTGGATGTTAAAGAGATAACCAGCAGTCACGAAATCTTTATTAGAGAAGTAAGATTTAAAAGCAAAAATAAAAAGTTTGGTAACGAAGGTAATGCTTTATAGCTAGGGATGGCATTTATATCTAGATTCGGCCTCACAATATTTAAATCCACACGGATCTGAATACAAGTGCATTTGAAAAACTGGATATCCAGATCTAGATAAATTTTATTTTAAATTAAAAATTAAATTTAAAATTTATATTTAAAATTAAATTTTATTCATTTTAAATTTTATTCGTGAAGTTATGATGTTATTATTAAGTGAATCATTGAATTTTTAAATTATATATTAAATTATTTAATTTTGATTTTTATGGATTCGGATATCCAGAATATTCACCTACATCCATTACGGATTTTACCCGCACCCAGATCCCTATATTTTTTTATGGATCCGGATATAAATATGTAAATCTGGATCTAGATCCGGATGCATCAACATCTAGATCCGAACCCAGATTTTGCCGTCCCTATTTATAGCAAATCGAAATGTTACGAAATGCAATTTATTTCAAACTCAGACCAAATTAACAGCACGAACATATATACTTTTTTTATAGAGGTCACTACACACTCGCCGCACAAACAACCATAAATGCTAGCTAAAATGCTAGCAGCAAATTAATTATTTATTACAAACTGCTCAAATATACGATAGAAACATAAAAAACATAACGACTATTATATATCTTTAATTAGAGAGTAACGGGGTCCTTGAGCGCTAAGGCAACTTGATCTTTCATCTTATATGAATTTGTGTAGCGATCATCACATCTCCGTAGACGAATTCGCACATACGCATCAAATTGAGCACGCGCTCAAGCAGATGCAGTGGGACAGCAGTTGGGTTGAGGAGCTCTTCATTCAAATCTTTCTATGCATTTGTAATTTCAACCCGCAGCGCATTCAACAGCTGATGGACAATGTCCTCTCTTTTGCTCAAACTGCACGTCACATATGCAAATTATCGGCAGAGGAGAAAACCGGAGGGGGGGGGGGGGGGGGGTTGGTGTGGGCTATGGCGGGCAAAAAAAGGAGGTATATTATTGATTTCTAATGTTACTCTTTTTAGTATTTATTTATAAGGATAAATGCTCAAATAGTTCTTATATTTTAATTGAGTGTCTATTTAATTCGTTATATTTTGAAAACTACTTCAAAACACTTTTGTTATTGAAGATGTGACATTTTTGCTCTTATTTTTTCTTGTCTTTCACAAAAATATATTACTATAATTTTAGAGACAATAATTAATTAATCTATAGAAAAATGAATTAACAAATTAACCTATAGTTATCCATTAGTAAATTAACCAATAATATTAGTATGAATGAACCGATATTTCTCATATCCTTACAACAATCTTCTACTTATTTACAATAAATTGATACTATCCAACTTAAAACAATGTTCGGTGCCTTGCAATTATAATCTTACTAATGATTATATTAAAAAATTAATTTATTAAATTAATCCTGATATTAAACTAATAACAAAAAAAATTACATTTATTTTTACTTTACTTTTAGGCTAAGTTTGTTAATTAACTTGTTCTATAAATAAATTAATTAATATCCCTAAAAAAAATGTTGCAAGGGTATTATTATAACAGTTAAAATAATAATAAAGCAAAGGCATGTGTGTAATATATTTAACAATATGGCTCTCTTGAGAGCTTTTTCAAAATATAAGAACTAAATGGCCACTTAGACCATAATATAAGAATTAAACAATTATTTATCGTTATTTGTAGTTTAATAAAAAAAACCATAAGTGCATGTAAAAAGTGCACTTAGTAGAGAAAAAAATGTATGGATTTATATTTAATACTATGTAGAAACTCATGACCCTAACTTATACTAAAAAATTAATTCATGAATATAGAGAATTGCCTCCATTATACTCCCATCTGGGGTGTCATATTTTTTCCAGAACAAAATTTTTTATACCTTCGAAAACTGAGTAAATTTTTTATCTCTTGATTATTATTCTCATGGATTTATCCTCCTATCACGATGCTAGAACGAAGCGTATTAATAATTAATGAACTATAAAACTGACTGAATGAAGTACCTTGTGGGATCCTACGTCATCTATGAGTCTGGAAATACTACTTGATGCTATTATGATTTTAGGGTAACTGACTGCCCATTCAAAAACTGCCTTAGTTGCAATATCACCCATGTCAAGGTATGAAGCTGTTATAATTTGTAAAACACCACTACTTTTTAATGCAACGGTTTTATATTCCTCCACGCTCGGAACGTAACCATCTTTTAACCATCTCGCTTCTGCAAGGTACATCGTGATTAATTCTTGTACCTAAGGAACGTTAATGTAACACAAGTCAATAATCACCATGCCCAAAAAAGAAAAAAAGAAAAAGTGAAGAGTGCAATCATCTAATCACCATTGCCGATTTTGTTATTTTTTATTTTACTTTTTAATAAACCTCGACTGAGTGAGACAAGTTATATTTAATAAACCTCACAAAAACTATCCGAACTACATGTTTAGTGTTGATTTCAGTTATGATTTCTAATTACAAAGTATGGTTAAGATTTAATTACATAAATATTCTTAAAAAATAACTACAAATCACAACCGTTTTAAAGTGTCATCACAAAGATCATATGAATTCAAGCATGCCATCTACAGCGGGAGCGCAAGAACATTATGGTGGGGGAGGTGGCGGGGCAGACATGGCACCTACAGGATTTGAAAAAAGTTTTGGATTTTTTATATAAAATATGAAAAATTAGTGTGAGAAAAAGTCTATATTAGCCCCGCACACTTAATCTATAACTTTATATATTGGATAGAAATTAATTTGGCCCACTAGACATTTACTCCAAGCTCTGCCCCTGATCTACAAGGTATTCCATGCCTACCGTCTGTTTTGCATATGATATGCCGTCTGATCTTCCTTTCTTTGACAATTCTTCCTCAGCTTCGCTGTAAACATCTAAGAGATTCTTATAAATGATTTTCATGTATTCTGGCAGTGTCTCTATAATGCCAATGTCCCATCTGAAAATCAAATGAAGATACTAGATTTAAATGGATATATATTTTAACAAATGAAAAAGCAAAATAAAAGTGATAATATGCGAAAAAAATTATATAATGCATGTATAATCCATGCTTTGAACCTTGTGACTGCTTCATTAAAGATTGTGAGCTCTTCATAAGTACCGTAGGCATCAAACGTATCATCTATGAGGGATATAATGCATGTTATTTTGGACAAAAGAATTCTACCAAAGATGAATTTGAGCTCCAAGTACACTCCCACCACTATCCAAAAATATAACCCTACTAGTCTGTCTCTTGCATAAGGTAGCTTTGCAGGAATGTCTCAATCTCTCCACCACCTGAAATTTAATTCCATATCGAAGCACTTTGAAAGAATGAAAAAAAGAATAGAAATAAAAAATTCATCCAGCTATTAAAAAAAATGAACCAAATAGGTACTAAATTAACATATACATTGGAAGGATATGGTCAATTGTTACCTCGTCAAGTCACTTAGTTCCTTCTGATGTGCTGCTTGTAATAAATTAAAGTCTATCTTTGCAAACTTGAGCAAAGCTTCATCGTGCAAATCATCTCTTGAATAGATATCGAGAAAATACCTTTCCTTCAACCTTGGTAGGGCTTTACGGAGAGGAAGTCTGAGAGCATGATGTATTTGTTCTGCAAGATTAGCGTTTACATGAGAGTTTGATACCATTGACTTCAAGTGGGTGGTAGTGAAAACAATGGCTTCATCTAGAATATCTTCTCCGCGAATCGCCAAATATGCTGCCTCATACAAATTTAATATGCCTTGAACATCGTTGATTAATGATGCCTTGAATTTACCTTCATTTTCCTTGAACTTCTCAAAATAATTAAAGTCAAGCTAGTCTCAGTGAGAGTATATGCTTCTATTTAGTTTGACAACTAATACAAGGGAAGGGCATGACAGCTAGTGATTTGACAAAACAGTCACATACTCTCTTTTAATTTAAAAAATGATCGTATAAACCACTTTTGGAACACACAGACCGTTTATTGAATAAACCTTTGGTATGTACAACAATTTCTGAATACAAAAAATAAGTGTGTTTTAAAAAGGAGTATGCGTGTCAATTTGTTGTAATTAATATACTAAAATTTGATAAACAAAAAATAATTACATACCACATGAAATCTTAACTCCTTGCTGCCGTAGAAGTCGAAAACGTAGAGAAACAGTGTAAAGATCATCACTATCAACGTCAAGGTCATGAGATATTTTTTCCAATTCATCTTCAATCTCTTTTTCAAAATGATAAGCGATTCCTAATCGTTGTATTGCATCAATTAAGTGCAGTTTATGAGCAAGCTTATCTCCATTAGCCACTATCCTCCTCCTGACCTCTTGTTTCATAGCCTCGTAATGTTCGCGTGTTGTAGTAGTATCTATTGTCTGCAAGCACAAAAATTTTCTTAATACAACATGTGTCTGACAAATAATTATATCACATATAAGAATGTGGATTCTGGTACTGATATGATCTTTTATTGGATACAATATATCGCATATAATATTGTGCCGTTAAGATTTATAGTTACCACATACATCTTTATCTGTTAACTAACGATACGGGGTTTATAAAGGAAAAATTTGTACAAAAATCAAGTCAATACTGAATCTAAATCCTACATATAGATGAATAGTTTTGTAATTAATGAGATATTTAGAACCTGTTTAACAACCTTGAAATCAGAAGCAGATTTCAAGAAGTGGTTTCCCCATAAATCAGGATGGAAACCTGCAATGGGACGAGTAGTTTCTTCAGTTGAACTGGAAACTACTGGAACTGGCTTAGACATCTAATTTCTTTCACACAAATTACCAAATAGAACTTATGTTTGTGCTTAGCGGAAGTTGCAAAATTCTCGAGACACTTGTGCCCTATATATAGATGTTAGAATTAATGTACATTTTAAAGATAATTCCTGAAATTTGACAGCAAAATATCAAATTGAAAAAATAAATAAAATTAGAATTATTAAAGATGGTAGTTAGAATACGTAGGTAACAAGTAGTTACAGCGGCTGCCAGGTAGGTTAAAAATTAGCGATATATGGAAGAAGATAGACCAATGATACTTACAAGTAGGGCTGGGCAAACGGTTCGGTTTTTTCCGAACCGAACCGAAAAAATTTGATTTGGTTCGGTTCGGTTCTAAGGTTAAAAACCGAATGGGTTGAAATTATAAGAACCGATCGGTTTTCATTTCGGTTCGGTGTTGAACCGAACCGAATCGAAAAACCGATCGGTTCAGCCAAATTATTTAATAAATATTTTAATCTAAAATATAAAAACCTAAAATCTAAATCCTTAATTCCTAAATCTAAAGCCAAATTCCAGATTTCCAGTTAACAATTTCATCTCCCTCGCTGCCTCCGACTCCATTGCATTGTCCTGTCGGTGACAAATTCGGCGGCCCATCTATTGCTCGCGGTCTCTCCCTCTCGCTCGTTGGCTCTCCCTCGTGCTCGGCTGCTCGCTGAGTCTCCCTCGCACTCCCAGACTCTCCCTCGTGCTCCCGGACTCTCCCGCGCGCTCACGGTGACTCCCTCACGTTGCGGTCTCTCCCGGACTCCCTCGCCGTTGTAGTGACTCGCTCACGCACGCTTGAGCTCGCTGACTCTCCCTCGGCACTTGTCTTCTCTCTAGGAGGTATGGGGTTGCTCCTTGAGACAGATTTTCTCTTCTTGTCAGTTCTTGAAGATTCGGCCATTGATGGAGCTTGAAAATTTTGGAATTTTGGCAAAAAGATGAAAATGATGCAAACGGGACCAATAAGATGAATGAAAACAAGTAGAGAAAGGTTTTTTTTTTTTTTAGGCTCAATTTGGTGGGAAATCGTCAAAAAGTGAGTCAAAAATCAAAAAATTTGTTCGGCTGCGCTTAGGGTTTCAAATTGGGATTTCGGAATTTGGGCATCAATTTGATGTTTTGAATGGTTAAAACTGATCTAAAGATGATAAGAAATGTTTCTGTGAACTTGTTTTGGCAAGCAATGGCAAGAAAACGACAAATTTTAGAGAGAGAGAGCGTAGTGTTCGCTAGTTTCAGAGAAAACGGTGAGGGAGTAAGTGGAGACGAGGAAGAAGAACTGAAACACTTTATAACTCACGAAAACGGTGAGCCGTTTAAATAAATCGGTTCACCAATAGCGTCCAGAGAGCTAGAAAACATAGTCGGTTAATCGTTAGTAATAAACGATTAGCCGCTAATATCCAAAAAAGCGAACCGAACCGAACCGAACCGAAATAATTCGGTTCGGTTCTGAAATTCGGTTCTAATTCGGTTTGAGTCTCTTAAAACAGAATGGTTTCGGTTCGGTTCAGTTCAGACTCCGAACCGAACCGAACCGGAAAATGCCCACCCCTACTTACAAGTATGCATATTATTTCTACTCAATGATATATGAATAATTAGATTTTATCAAGGATGTCAATGGGAGAGAGTGGAGGGAATCAACATCCTTGTATCCATTTCCAAAGTCAGAATAATTTAATTATACAAGGGCATATTTGGCATTAAAGTATGTGTACGGGTAAAATCTCAAATTTTAAATTTTACTAGTTAGTTTATTGAGTAAATGAGTATGCGAATGTATTATGGTGAGTTCAAATAACCCAACCCATAAATAAAATGTGTGCTTGATTAATAATAATTTATTAATTATAGGCAATGGTTATAATAAAAATTGAAACTTGGGAGAAATAGGGAGGGAATGAGAATTTTATTTAATTCCCGTCACCTCTTTAAATAAGAAATTGAGTACTAAATTTTTCTTGTCCCTTCATTTAATAAGAGATAGGGTACTAAGTTATCCTCGTATTATTGCCCAATAGATGCTCGTGGATCATTAGTTCTTTCTTGGTTGCTCTTTCTCGCGTGTATTTTTTAATATAATATCAATACAGACATGACAAAGACAAGAGAGTGATGAATACACCAAGAACTTTCTCGCCAAAATTCGACTACGGTGATCAACCAAAATAATTAATTGCATTGTGAAATAATTGAAGATGCGCCAAAAATGTTGGCAATAATTTCAGGACATTATAATAAGCATATTGGATAAGAGTTGTGAGCAATTTGAATTTCTTGACGCAGTAAGAAGTTACAATGTTATCAAATAATCCCCAAGTGAAAATGAAATAAGAGTACACTTGGCAAAAGGCCGAATGGGTATGATTTATTGATTTGTTGCTATTTACCGTTCAATTTAATTTAATTTTCTCCCACCAATTTTTAGTGTTTGGAATTTACCTTTTTACAGTTTTCATAATACCCTATTATTCTTCCAATGTTAAAACTTTAAAAAAAAAAAAAAAGACTCATTGCAATGATTAAATAACATCTTTTTTTTTTTAAAGTTTAATGCCAAAAGAGTAATGAGGTGCCTTGGAGCACTCTGAAATCAGAGGCGGATTTAACTCAGCAGAATTATTAAGTGAACTTTCTTTTTTGGGCGAATAATTAATTGGTCACTTTATTCAGATCAAAATAAAATGAAATCTCAAGAATCGATTTTTGTTGAAAGAATCATGCAGATAATTATTTTACCAATGCGACGGACTTTATTTTATTTTGATTGAAAACTGCAATGGGACGAACAATTTCTTCCAGTGGAGGTGGAGTAGACAACTTCCTTAACAAACCAAAGATTAGAAAAAGTAACACGTTGCAGAAACTTTAAGACCCTTCTATCAAGTCAAGTGGTTTATTCATTCTTAGCTTCATTTGAAGAAGGTACAAGAAAGAAAAAGTTTTGAGTGTCCGTGAACTTATGAGATCCACCAAAAAAAGAAATTTGTTTTTTCTGAAATATCACAATACTTCTGCGTAAGGAGGACTTGTGTGAGACCAGCGGCAGGCCAGTCCACTGATTAATTAATCAGAAATTAATCAGAAATTAAAAATTTGGTAGAAAAGTGAGTCGTAAAATGGAATTAAAGTTGGACTCACTAAATTTAACATTGGGGTGTCTAAATATTGAAAAGCAAAGAAATATTAGTAAATATTAACATGTGATATAACAGTAGATTTAAATAATTTTTTAATATTAAATTTAGTATATCCCAAAGTAGGAAGTATCCCCAGTACGAAAAAAATTTCTTGGGTATTGCCTAATTAAGCATGTTGAGGTGGAAATTAAGTTTATCTCAAACAAATTCTTTTCTCCAAATCACGATAATACTGGAACTCTAATATACTGTATCTTGCACATTCTTTTCTAAAATTGAAACACCAGTCTTTTCACTTCAACCTCACTCTTTCCTCGCTACAACAACTTTTTATTTATCAACGTATATCTTTTTACTTTTAATTTCGATTCAATTATTTGGATAAGACATATTCCACTCCGATAATATAATCACAACAACTGATATTTCAATTAAATAACTATTAAAATTATTAGTTTATATTAAATTTTATGAAATATTATCCATATTGTCTAATTTTATTAACATTTAAAAGATGTCTATTATATTCATATTTAATCTTAGAAAAGGACAGCATACTATCTCTACTCAATTATTCTTAATTTAGAGAGAAATTAAATATTTATATTCTAAAATAGCTTTCACTGATATTTAGGAGATGTTTACTGTGCTAAAATTTATGATATCCTCCACTCAATTATTATTAATTGAAAGAGAAATTGAGTCTTTATATTTCAAAATAGAGATTGAAATTAAAGTCACTTAACACTTCGCGAAAGGCCAAACAGATAAAGTTGATTGATTTGTTGCTATTCACCATTCAATTTAATTTTATTTTCTCCCACCAGTTTTTAGTGTTTGTAATTTATCTTTTTATAGTTTTCATAATACCCTATTATTCTTCCAATGTTAAAACTTTCAAAAAGAGAAAATCTCATTGCAATAATTAAATAACATTTTTCTTTTAAAGTCTAATGCCAAAAGAATAATGCGGCGCCTTGAAGGACTTGAAATCAGAGGCGGGTTTAACTCCAGCAGAATTACTAAGCGAACTTTTTTTTGTGGCAAATAATTAATTGGTTACTTTATACAGATCAAACTAAGATAAAATCTCAAGAATGGATTTTGTAGAAAGAATCATGAAGATAATTATTTTACCAATGCGATGGACTTTATTTTATTTTGATTGGAAACAGTAATCGGACGAACAATTTCTTCAAATGGAGTTGGAGTGGACAACTTCCTTATAGACAAACCAAATTGCACTTAATTAATTAAATCTGTACTGAATCATTGGGGCCGGTGATTTTAAAAGATTTGAAAAAGTGACACGTTGCAAAAACTTTAAAAACACTTCTATCAAGTCAGGCAGCTTATTCATTCTTAGCTGTCAACCACGTTTGAAAATTAAGAAAAGTTGTCTGTGGCATATTTTTCACGTTAACTAAGAGATATTTTTAAGAACTTGTACTTATTTTAAATATTTGCGCGGACATCCACAATCTAGAATAACTATATATACATATATATATTCTAAGGCCGTCACATTTTGGAAATTAAGGAAAGTTGTTTGGGGCGTATTTTTCACGATACTTCAAAGATATTTATAAATTTGTTTTTAAAAATTTATGCACATATGAGAATAATTATATATATATAGAAAAAAAAATTTATAATCATAAGATTTAAAGAAATAGTTGTGTAAATTATCAAATTTTCAACAAAAGATACTAAAATTATTTTTTTTTCAATTAGAAATTCCTAACTATATTAAAATTAGGAGGAAGATAAAAAAAAAAAGGATATAAACTCTAATATAATGTGTTTTATCGTATAATGTATTAAAACTTGTGAGTTCTTATTTTTTAACTCCTTAATCAGCCTATATATATTTTACTTTCATAATAAGAAAATCTCTTCCTTTAATAAAGTAAAGGACAACTTTAGAAAAAATAAATAAAACACACATTCTAATATAATATATATAATCATTTAATATATTAAGATATATATTTTTATTTTTTTAATTTATTTATTATTTTAATAAAATATGAAATTCTCTTATTATAAAATTACTTTCGATGTGTGGTCGTCATCGTATGCAGCCATAAGACTAGTGTTGCAATTTCATTCTACTTAAATTAAAGTGAATCAGTTTCAACTCAAGACAATCTCGAACCATGCTAGCCAAAAAATAAAAAACTTACCATATACCGCATGCCACTTGCTCATGATTCGTGAAGCTATGATGACAAAAATCCCAGCTGTTATTGGGCCTCGGGGGTCCAACTGAATCCCACAGAATAGGGTGGGGTTTGGGTACCAAATCTGCTTAAAACTTGATTGGACTGGGTGCCTAATATCAAAGCCTAGATTTAGATTGGGTTGGTTTTGGGGACTGTCTTGAACCCAACCCAAAGTGCTTCTGGTTTTATCTAATGGTGTTGAAAATTCGGGGTTGCAAATTCCGGCCATTTCATTTTACTCAAAGCAATTATCCACAGAATATACTGTTTTTGGGCCATTTCTTTGCATTAGTTTCTTAAAAATGATTATAAAATTACATCAATATATACATATATGACTCAACTTATAATCCCACTTCACGACATTTCTATAGAATGGGCTATGTCATAAATGCTTAAGCACCCAAGAGTGACGGAAAAGGCGCAAAGAAAAGAAATGTCGATGAAGCAAGACTTCATGAATTAAAATACTAAAAGCAAGTCATCAAAGAAATTCTGAGGTTACATCCTCCTGCTACATTGCTACTCTCAAGAGAATTTAGAGAGGCTTGTAAAACTTAGGAATATGATTTCAGAGTCCTGGTTACAAGAGAAACGTTGTACAATTTCAATGTTGCTTTTGTCTAAAAAAGATAGGTCATGCTTGTAAAATTCAGAAATATGATTCCAGAGTCAAGTTTACAAGAGAAATCATTTTGAATTGATCCCATTTGGAGCTGGAAGGAGGATGTGCCCAGGTCTATCTTTCGGTCATCTTCCTCTTGCTCAAATGCTCTACCACTTTTGACTGGAAACTCCATAATAGAAAAAATAACGAAGATCTTATTCTGAACCAGGCCTTCGGTACGACTTACTGTAAGAAGGAAAGGCGATTTATTTTTAATTCCTATTCCTTATAACCTTATTTATGGAAAATAATGATGTATGACAATTTAGAGTATTTTTAATTTATTTTAGTTTTCCCAGTTTAGCAGTTGTTATAATTGAGTCCTGTTGTTGTTTTGTCTAATTGTTGTATATGTTCCTCATTGGGTATACCAATTAGGCAATTACCCCAGTAGGAGAATGTAACAAGTCTTAACTTGTTATAATAATCATAGTACATTGGACGAACAACACTGCATGTGATCAAGCAAAACGATAGTACGGACTACGGAAAATCATTTGTATCATGAGTTAGGAACCGTCTAATTTGATCAGCAGGCATACCAATCCGACCAAGTGAGGAAAACAAAAGGCAATTCGAGACTATCTATACAATCTGCATCAGCATTAACCTCTCACAAGCATGAGAAATATAAAAGTGCATTTGCTTCACCAATGAAAGACTACTAATCCTCTAGAAGAGAGTTATGAAAAAGATATATGTTGTTTTAATTAACAGACATGATGAAAGTATTTATTCTTTCAAATAATCTAAAATGCGATTTCATTTTATTGTAACTTTCTTTCTGATGATTAATCATACAATTTCCAAAGAGTATTTCAAAAAGATTTGGATATTGTTATTATTTTTATTTTTGAGAAAATAATAGAAGAAAACTACAATCAAATTCAGAAAGACTCAAGACCACTTAACATATTTTAACTGAAAACATAATAATAGGAGTTATTCTTTTAAATAATTTAAAATATGATTTTCCTTCCTTATGACTTTCTTTTTTACAATCATATAATTAATTTCTTTTAAATGATGTAAAATATGATTTCCTTTTCTTATAACTTTCTTTCTTACAATCATACAATTAATTTCTAAAGTGTAAAATAGAAGGAAATTACAATAAGGAGGAACACGATGCCTAAACCAAAGAAAAAGGTCCAAAGAATAATTATATACACCCTGAAACTTGACACCGAACTGGCCCCCTAAAAAGTTTATATCGTTGCTTTAAAAAAAAAATTAGTAAAAATCATTACTCATTACTCAAAAGAAAATAAGTGAAAATATTTAGCCTTTTTGGGATCCATTCACAACTATTGTAAGAATCACTTTCCAAGGTAACATTTAAGCACCTAAACAGATTTTAATGAACATGCAATTCATAGTTAGATGCAACGGAAAGACAACGTCACCTTCTTGTTGAGGTCTTCCAAAAACTGAACTTATGTATGAAGTGTAGACTACATTTCCCACACGTCTTTTATAATAATACATTATAAATATCTACTATTGATGTAGGACATTATTTTAAGAATTTTAAGATTTTAGAATTTTATTATTTTAGGACTTTCTATTTTAATTTGAGTTAATTATGATATTTGTTCTAGTCTTTTATTTCAATAATAATTGTAATTTAGTTTCCCATTTTGAGTTAACTTAGAGAAAATATATTTTATTTTCATTATAATTGTGATTTAGTTTCTGTTTTTAAGTTAACTTAGAGAAGTTGGTTTCCTTTATTATAAATAGAGAGCTCTTATAATTATTTTGATAATCAATTATTCAATAAAATCCTTTTTTTATAATTCCCTCTGGAATTATCTATCAAAATCTCTCTTGTAGAGTCATTTGGATTAGAGCGTCATCTAATCTCGCATTACGCATTATTAAAAATCTCATTGAGTCATTTTGATTGGAACGATATCTAATCACGCTTTGATTAGAGCGTAACCTAATTACGTTGGTTTGAACCAATACTAGAACGATATCTAGTTATCCTTCCCTCTCAATTTTTGCTTTTGCTACACCTTGTTCCATCAACATGATGCATTCCGATATGATTCAAGCATTTCCATGGTGCATAACATGAAATAATGGCAAAGATCTTGGCTCGTCATTGGCTTAATTGAGAAGCTTCTTGATCTTGGTTCGAAATCCACATGATCCTTGATCATATCCTAATGCGATCCTCATGATTTCTAATAGTCCCTTTACGAATTAATCAAATATGTATGATGAACTCACATACACACAAACAAGGGCGGAATTAGGATTTTGATTTGGGGTTGCCGTACTGCATATAAAAAATTATTGTAGTAAAATGAAATAAATGCTATTCAAATCTTAAACTAATGAAAATACATTATAATATGTATTACACTATCTAATTCAATCACATATAAAAAATGAATTTATACCTGAAATTGGTAATTATAATTAATAAATTAACAATTAATGCACAAATCTTAATACTAAAGTAAAAGAGATATTTCGTAAATTAAATCTTAATACTAAAGTAAAAGAGATATTTCGTAAATTAACACATAACAAATTATACTTAAAAATATAAATTAAAAGTTCATAATAGAAGATTTCTTATTAAATAATATGAATTTAAAGAGGTAAATACAAATAATATAAACTTGAAAAGAAAAGAAGGTAAAGAAAGCAATAGTGAAAGCAAACTTGAAGGTTGATTAAGTAAACCTTGGACCCTTGGCAGGAGAGAATTTGAAAAATTAACAAGAAAGTTGAATTGTACATGTGGACTAAAATGAATAATTCAAAATTGAAGCATTCATACGGGATCGTTTTGCTTATTGATATGTTTTCGATTTGTCACGGGCTGGTCATGTGGCTTACTTTAACATTAAAACGGCAACACAAGATGACGTTTTAAGCAATGTTTAAGTGACGCACTTGAGAATGCATGTTTAGAAGAGAATCAAGTCAGTTGTAAAGCCGTTATCCACGTGGCTGAATCCTGTGCAATCTGTGATTATTATCGGCTGTTATATAAACTGATTGTTGAGGTAGTTTCAGCAAGAATTAAAGAGCTTTCTAGAGAGAATTAGTTTGGTTGTTATTTTTTATCAAATTCTTGTGTTTCTGGTCTTACTATTGTCGTTGATAAGGTCTTAAACAACCGATGAATAATCTTGGTTAATCATTTGTTCATATGCATCTTGTTTGATCTTGCAAAGAATCATGGGCTACGGACACCACAGTACGTTTAGTTATGTTATGTGAAATAAACTTAAAATAGGAAATAGAAGATGAAGAAGCCAATTTCTTTCCCTTATTGCTACCTTGTCTTGGTAACAACTCCCCAAGAGAAATTAGATTTTAGTTGAGAATGCTGTAATTGGATAAAACTTACAAAGTTAAAGCTTCTTAAGAAATTTGAAGCTCAGGTTCATACAATGAATCTGTTGCTTCATTTTCTAAGTAATTGTTCCGAATTAATTTTATTATAGACTTCAACAGAATATAAGCCTTTATCTCCTTGAATTATACATTCAAATTAATGCAACGATTTAACTAGTGTATTTATTTGTAACGCTAAGGTCAAGTTATCTTTTCTTGCCCGCCGAGGAGACCAACAAAACATTTAATTGGTTGTAGCATTGGCTAATTGGCTTAAGCCACCATTTCAATTGCAAAAGTTCGGTTTACTGGGTGCTTAAGCTTCAGAAATTTAATGCAATGAAACATGGAGCTTCCATTTTTCAGACAAAGATTCAAGCTAAGAGCTAGCAAATTAGGTATAAACAGAGCAACGGCCCTGTTTCCTCTTACTATCTCAAAGCGATTCATGTGGAAAAGATTCATTCATAATGCTCCATATATTTATATATATAGAACTAGTATCTTCTTAGAGGAACGAGGTCCTTAAGCACTAAGGCAACTTGGTCTTTCATCAAAAGTGGTTGTGTGTAGTGATCGCCGTCCTCATACATAAAGTGGCATACAAGAGCAAGATTAAGAATCTGCCCAAGTAGAGGCAAGGGCACAGCAGTTGGACTTAGAGGCTCTTCATTTATAACTTTCCACGCATTTTCAACTTCTATCGTCAAAGCCTTTTTTGTCTCTTCCTCCGATACACCATGTTGCTTGATGTAGCATTCAACAGCCGAGGGAATATGTCTTCTCTTTTGCTCAAACTACGTCCACCATCATCAGAACATTCAAATTCGTTGTAATAAATTTATATGAAGATGTCAAATTTATATTAACCTCAGCCAATGTGGGATATTGTCCCTAACGCGTACCTCATGGCCAGCTATATATCTCATCCATCAGTCTGCCAATGGTTTGCGCAGCGACTACAATCTTAGGCTTTTGGATTAGCCATTCAAAAGCCTCCTTAATCGCAATATCACCCATGTCAACAAAGGAAGCCGTTGCAATTGTTAAAACACCGCTACTCCAAAAGGCAACACCTTCACATTCCTCTATTTTTGGGATAAAACCTTCATGTAACCACTTGCTTCACTAAAGTACATCATAATTAATTCTTCCACCTGAGGAACAACAATATATATATATATATATATATATATATATATATATATATATATATATAAGCCAATTAATCAGTAACAATCCCCAATGTATAGGCATGCCCAACCAACAAATGAAAAATGGAGAAATTGATAGCGAAATGATACATTTGTTTTACATATTTTATGGCATGTGACAATCTTCCTTCCTTGGCCATGCTTTCCTCAGCTTTATCGTAAACATCTAAGAGTGACTTATAAATGAATTTCATGTATTATGGTAGTGTGTCTATGGCGGCAATGTCCCATCTGAATTGAAAAACATATAAGCATGCTAAGTGGGACTTGGATGGCTAGCCAAATAATGAGACTAAAGGCCACTTGGTCATACCCGAGGGGCAACTATGCTTTAAGTCTAGTAATAGATAAATAAATAATCCAAGATATTAAAACAGAAATTCAAACCTTTTGACTACTGCAAAGAGCACGAGCTCTTCATAAGAACCATAGGCGTCCAATGTATCATCTAGGATGGATATCATGCTTATTAATTTGGACATAAAAATTCTGTCAAAGGCGTATTTGCGCTCATCGTATGCTCCCATCAAGTTCTAAAAATATAATTCTACTATTCTATCTCTTGTGTAAGGCAACTTGATAGAGAAATCTAAATCTATCCACCACCTGAAATAATGTAAAAGATTCTCTTTCTTCTAAGTTACAAAAATTGGAATCTATTGCGACCAGTGCATAAGAAATACAAAGAAAGGAATAATTTGGTTTCATAGTTTATTATATAATATTGGATGGTAAAATTAACCCTCCCATTTTTTGTGTAATGATATCCTATTTAGAGTGGATAACACTTAAATTTTTAGGTTTTATTTTAAAATTTTTTCCATTTAGCTAGGTTCCCAATATTTTGAACTACTTGTTGTATTGCTGACATTAAAGTAGTTAGAGGAAAAACACATCTTTTTCTTATTTCGTTAGAATGAAAACATACCTGGTCATGTCACTTACTTCCTTCCGGTGTGCTGCTTGTAATAAATTAAATTCCAACTTTGCAAACTTGGGCAAAGATTTATCATGCATATCACCTCTTGAATAGTCATCCAAAAAATATCTTGCCTCTAACCCTTGGTAGGGCTTTTACGGAGTGGAAGTTTGAGAGCATGATTTATTTGCTCAACAGGATTAGGGCTAGCGTGAGATACCATTGACTTAAGGTGGGTGGTAGTGAAAACAATGGCTTTATCTAAAATATCTTCTTCGTTAATAGCTAGGTGTGGTGCCTCACACAAATTTAGCATGCCTTGAACATCTTTGATCATTGATGCCTTGAACTTGCCTTCATCATTTTTAAACTTCTCAAACACATCTGCTCACATCACATCTGAAAATATATAATAAATGTGGGTCTCGATTAGAAAATAATCTAACAATTATATAAGCTTAATCAAATAGTCTAGTGAGCGCCAGTGCCTACTATATGGTGGCATGTGGAGACATTGCACAATTCCATGGCTTTTTATGAATAGTATTTAATATGTGGATTTACCAAATGAAATCAAGTGGAACTATTGGTCACCATGATATGAGCACTGTTACTCATTAGATTATTACTCAAAAGCTTAAGTCACAAACATTAATTATATACCACATGAAATCTTAACTCCTTGCTGCCTAAGAAGTCGAAAACTAAAGAGAAAGAATGTAAAAATCATCATCACTAATACTATCATTGTCAAGGTGGTTAAGTATTTTCTCCAATTCATCTTCAATCTCTTTTTCAAAGTGATATGTTGAAAAAGTTAGCACCGAAGCCAACTTTGTTGAACAAATGCACATGGCTAGCAACCTTTTGACTAAAAGTGCATGTGCTAGCATGAAGTTTCATACCCTTCACCAAAGTCAGCACCGAAGCCATTAAAATTGAAAATGACCAAGTTTTTTTAAGGCATTCATATTGTAAGGTTTGCCTATAAATAAAGAAGCATAATGCATTTGTAATCATCCAAAAAATATTTGTGAGAAGCATTTCAAAATTCAAAGCAATTCAAGTGAAGAATTGTTAAGAGTGAGCAATCGGAGAGTGTGAGCAATTGAGAGGTATTTCCTTTCAAGTGTATGTGAGAGTACTCGGTGTATTTGAGTTCTGGAGAGTAAGATTTGTTACTCAAACAATTGTTAGTAATACAATTATTTTTCTCTTGCTCCCGTGGATGTAGGCATAATTGCCGAACCATGTTCAATTCCTGTGTCTTTTATTTTTTCCGTAACTATTTAGTGCACTTGATTCTGCATTTCGCGCACAACAATTGGTATCAGAGCCGAAGAATTGTACTTGGGGAATACGGTACTGTTCATATATACGATACTATTCACAAATATGATACTATTCACGAATACGGTGGAGACGGCCATTTGTACTTGGGAGACAGTCTATTGTAAGTAGTGTGTATTTTTGCATGTATAGGAAAGTTCTGTCAACAAGACGACAAGAGTCTAAAGAGTCTCGGTTTTAAGTGGGACCGTTGTGACCCCTCCATTCTCCTGGGAACTTTCTTGGTGCATTTATTCACACGAAATAAACATCATAGAGATTGTTTTTCAAGTAAGAATAATTCGTTGAGAAAATGGTAGAAGGTGAAACTTTCAGAAGTAGGGAGAGATCTACCCAGACTATTCCGGGAGACAGTTCAGGTGGAAGAAGAGAATTGTCAAATCACCTTTTAGCACATGTTATTGGAGGCTAGAAGATCGATGTTGAAAAGTTTGATGGGAAAATCAACTTCGACATGTGGAGACGCAAAGCTATGGATGCCTTTATTCAAATCAATCTCGACGTTGTTCTGAAAAATAAAAAGTACTTGTATGACGAAGAAACTTGGGATCGTATGAATGAAAAAGCCTGTGGTCAGATCAAATCTTGCTTGACCAAGGAAGTGAAATACTTGGTGAAAGATGAGTAGTGTGCAATGACTTTATGGCGTACATTGGAAGAAAAGTACTTGCTAAAAAGTCCTGAAAATCGCCTCCATGCAATAAGCCAGGTATATAGCTTTCAAATGAAGTGTTGAGTGCTAGAAAGTGTGTATTTATAATGGAGAAAATCATCATTTTACACTCCAAGTCTCATTAACATCCATACTTTTATGTCTTTAAGTCCCTTGTGATTTAATTATGTATGTTTTATTTTAATTAAGTATTTTATGTATTTTAGGGGACATCATGGTCATTTCACAATGAACGAGAGATCAGATAGAAAAATGGACAGTAATTTTGAACTTAGGACAGTCGAAAACCTTAGGAGGAGCATAAAAAGAAAAACGATATTGTTCACATATACGGTACTGTTCACACATACGGTACGATTGATATATACGGGACTGTTCACGACACTGTTAACATGTACTGAATGCTGACGTGGCGGCATTTGATTGGACGAATGATGTGGCATTGACTGATGATGTGTCACGATCCTATTGGACCAAAACGTTGACAGGTGACGTGGCAGAATGTTAGTGGACCGAAAAACGTGCGTATGGTACATGCATATACACGGAATGACAACCCTGATGATGTGTTCCATCCAATAAGAGCTTGCCATGTGGCGCAATCCTGAGCGTTCAAATTGTTTTAATCCGATGGTCATGATTTACTCAGTGTATCTATAAAAAGGGGGCTCCCCCCTAATTTGACACCCCTGAATCCATTTTTGAGCTCCATTTTCTGTAATTCCATTTCCATCTTGTATTTTTTTACGTATTTTAATAAAATTCTCATTTTACTCCCAGTTTAATTATGAATGGCTAATTTCCTTTCAAGCTTGGGTTGAAGGTGAAGTCTCAACATGCTATATAGGCTTAATTTGGTAAATTTACTTTTTCTTCCCCTCTAATTTATGTGGATGTTTTGACTTTTCGTTGACAGATAGTAATAATATTGTTTAGATATTGGCTGGTATATCCGTCTCCCTAGGCAAGGTTATTACTATTTGGCACGGGAAGCACTTTGCAACATATCTATTAAAGTGTGGTTTGTGAGGAGTGAAAAATTCTCCTTCATGATTTAATTGGTACTAATAATGAATGTTAAGCCGATAGTGCATGTTAAGTATAGATCCGGAGATCCAAGCAATTCATTTTAATAGTTTATTCCCACAACCTTAATTTAAATTAATAGATATCCTACGCCATTTTTATTATAAATTCAACCACCAACTCAAAATTAATTCTACATACAATTAAAATTCACCTCCTCGTGGGATCGACACTCGTCACCGTTGATCTATTCTACAATAGATTCGTGCACTTGCAAGTTCAACAAAATTTGCACAACATGAAGCATGGGGTGTCAATGCACGACCATATCTCAAGATTTGAAAAGTTACTTGCTGATTTAAAAAATCTTGATGAAGATATAAAGGATGAAGTCAAGGCTATCATTCTGCTACATTCACTTCCAAAAGAATGTAATCATTTTGTGACTACCTTGTTATATGGGAAAAACGTGATTGTTTTTAAAGATGTCTGCACAGTATTGACCAATTTAGAAATTCAGAATAATGATAAACATTCCAAAAGAACATCGTCTAAAGCTTAGTTGGCCAAAGGAAAGACGATGGAGAAAAAAAAGAAGCATGGTGGAAAGAACTCTCGGTCTAAGTTAAGAAGTAGAAATATAGCTCGAGATGAGTGTGCCTTTTGTCATTAAAAGGGCCATTGGAGGAAAAATTGTCTGAAGGTTCAGAAGAGAGATGGGAAGAAAACTCTGATTATTCACTAAGTATTACACCTACAACGTATGTGGCTAGTTCGGACGAGTGGATACTCGATACCAGAGCAACCTATCATTTATGTCCTATAAAATAATGGTTTACGGATTTTCGTAATTTAGAATCTGGTGCAGTTATGATGGGAAATAATCAAACTTGTCGCACAATGGGAATAAGAACAATTCGGCTCAAGATGTTTGATGGAATGGTTAGAGATTTAAAAGATGTTAGATATGTTCCAGCTCTAAAGAAAAATCTAATTTCTGTGGGTGCTTTTGAAGCTAAAGGCTACAAGGTTACTATTGAAGATGGCAAAATGAAGTTCACATATGGAGCTACGATGATTTTGCAAGGGGTCCGACGTCACAATTTGTATTATTTGAAGGGAGGTAAACTGACGAAGCTAATGTTGTTGAGGTGCATAGTGACACCATCAAGCTATGACATGCATAACTGGGACATGCTAGAGAGAAGTCTTTGCAAACTCTAATGAGGCATAGACTTTTAAAAGGTACCAAAACCTGTAAATTAAATTTCTGTGAGCATTGTGTAGTAGGTAAGAAAACACAGGTTTGGTACGGCTAATCACGATACTCGTGAGATCCTTGAATATGTTCACAGTTATGTATGGGGACCAAGACTGCATCAATTGGTGGACGCCATTATTTTGTTTCATTTGTTGATGATTTCTCTAGACGTGTGTGGGTGTACACCATGCGAGCAAATGATGAGGTTTTAGAGATTTTCGTGAAATGGAAGAAACTGGTGGAGACTCAAACTGGCAGAAAGATCAAAGTATTACGGTATGATAATAGGGGTGAATATATTTCTGATTCATTCTTGTAAGTATGCCAGAGTGAGGGTATAAAAAGACATTTCACGGTGAGACATACTCCGTAACAGAACGGTGTGGCTGAGTGTTTGAACCGTACTTTACTAGAGAAAGTATGTTATTTGATGCTGGTTTAGATAAAAAGTTTTGGACTGAGGCTGTAAGCTACGCAAGTCACTTAATAAACCGGTTGCCTTCTGCTGTAATTGGAGGTAAAATTCCTATGGAAATATGGTCTAAAAAACATGCACAATACTATGATTCCATTCGCGTGTTTGGGTGTCCAACTTATTATCATGTAAAGAACGATAAGCTCGATCCTTGTGCAAGGAAAACTATCTTTGTGGGATTCAAAGGTGGAGTTAAAGGCTACAAGCTTTGGGATCTCGAAGATAAAAAGTTTATGTATAGCAGAGATGTTACTTTTGATGAAGCTTTTATGTTGAAGGCTTCAAGTTCTCAACAGGTGGAGAACACAACCAAAGAGGTATTGCAGCGAGTGGAGTTTAATGCAACTCTATATGTACCAGTTAGTTCTATATTAGAGAAGAGTTCAACTTTGGAGGTGGCCTCAAGAGTTGAAGAAAAAGTTGTTTCTGTTGATGTCCCACAAGAAGAGGAAACAACCGAAGAAGATGTAGAAGATTAAAATGAGTCTATAGCAACAAGAACCCCAAAAAGAGTGGTAAAGAAACCCAGGTGTCTTACTAAATATATGGTGGTAGCCTATGCACTTCCAATTATTGATGATGACATCCCTAACACTTTTGGTGAAGCATTACGCAGTAGTGAAAGTGATCAATGGAAGTTAGCAATGGAGGAAGAGATAAAGTCACTTAATCAAAATCAGACTTGGGAACTTGTGGAGTTACCTACGGGCAAAAGGGTTATTGGCAATAAATGGGTCTACACCAAGAAGCAAGAATCTCCAAATCAATCAACTCTTCGATACAAGGCAAGACTCGTGGCAAAATGTTATGCTCAGAAGAAAGGTGTTGATTATAATGAAATATTCTCTCCAGTTGTGAAACATACTTCCATTCGTATCCTATTTGCCTTGGTAGCTGAATATGAGTTAGAGTTGACTCAATTAGATGTGAAGACGACATTCTTACATGACTCAGCCTAGCGGTTTCAAAGTTGTTGGAAAGAAGAATCATGTGTGTAGATTGATTAAATCTTTGTACGAATTAAAACAATCACTGAGGTAGTGGTACAAGAGGTTTGATCAATTCATACGAAAGCAGAAATTCATCAGAAGTGAACATGATCACTATGTTTACTTTAGAAGACTACAAGATGAAGCTTTCATCTATTTGTTACTTTATGTCGATGATATGTTTATAGCTTCGAATAATAGAGGTGAGATTGAGATATTAAAGAAGCAGTGGGCTTTTGAGTTCGAGATGAAAGACTTGGGTGATGAACAGAGAATATTTGGGATGGAGATTCATAGAGACAAGAAGAATGGAAGTGTGTGGTTAACTCAAAGGTCATATTTGAGGAAGGTGTTAGAGAAGTTTGGCATGGATGACAAAGCTAAATCGGTATGCACTCCTTTAGCTCCTCATTTCAAATTAAGCTCTTCTTCATGTCCTTCTTCCCAAGAAAAACGCGACTACATGGCTCGTGTTTCATATGCAAGTGTTATATGTAGTCTTATGTATGCTATGGTGTGCACAAGGCCTGATATTTCTCAAGCCGCTAGCATGGTTAGCAGATACATGCATAATCCGGGTAAAGACCATTGGCTTATGGTGAAGTGGATTCTTCGATATTTGTATGGGACAGTTGATGTTGGGTTATTGTATAAAAAAGATTGTGGTCAACAATGTGTTGGGTATTGTGATTCTGATTTCACTGGAGACCTAGATAAGAGAAGATCAACAACAGGCTATGTATTCACATTGGGTGGAGGTTCGATCAGCTGAAGGTCGATTCTACAATCGACAATTGCTCTGTCCACTACCGAAATAGAGTATATGGCAGCAATTGAGGCTGTAAAGGAAGTTATTTGGTTGAAAGGCTTGTTAGGTGATTTGGGAGTAATCCAAGAGAACATTAAGTTGTTCTGTGACAATCAAAGTATAATATTCCTTACGAAGAATCAAACGTATCATGCTCGGACAAAACACATAGATGTGAAATATCATTATGTTAGAGAGATTATCGAGGGCGGTGATGTGTTATTGAAAAATATCAATACTAAGGATAACCCATCAGATATGTTGACAAAGGTGATTTCTAGAGTTAAGTTTCAACATTGCTTGAAACTAATTCAAATTCTTCGAATGTGTTGAGTTTGGAGAATTTTGAACTACGTTTTGCTTTATCCCTGATTTTGGGTATGTAGGCAGTCATAAAGATGCAGCCACTTTGAGGATGTTGGTTTGTTAGTAATTGACTCAGATTTAGACAAATCTTCACCGAGGTGGAGAATTGTTGAAAAAGTCAGCATCGAAGCCAACTTTGTTGAACAAATGCATATGGCCAGCAACCTTTTGACTAAAAGTGCATGTGCTAGCATGAAGTTTCATACCCTTCACCAACGTCAGCACCGAAGCCATTAAAATTGAAAATGGCCAAGTTTGTTTAAGGCATTCATATTGTAAGGTTTGCCTATAAATAGAGAAGCCGAATGCATTTGTAATCATCCAAAAACTATTTGTGAGAAGCATTTCAAAGTTCAACGCAATTCAAGTGAAGAATTGTTGAGAGTCAGCAATCAAAGAGTGAGAAATTGAGAGGTATTTCCTTTTAAGTATATGTGAAAGTACTGGGTGTATTTGGGTTTTGGAGAGTGAGATTTGTTACTTAAATATTGTACTCAAATAATTGTTAGTAATACAATTATTTTTCTTTTGCTCCCGTGGACGTAGGCATAATTGCCGAACCACGTTAAATTCTTATGTCTTTTATTTTTCTGTAATTATTTGGTACACTTGATTCTGCATTTCGCGCACAACATGATAAGCAATACTTAATCGTTGTACTGCATCAATCAAGTGTAGTTTATGGGTAATTTTATCTGCAGTAGCCGTTATCATCATCCTGACCTCTTGTTTCAGCGCTTTGTATTATTCATGGGTCGTAGCATCAATTGCCTACGTGCACAAATTAACAATAATTACCACTGGTCGAAATAAAAATAATTTTTATAAATCCCATAATTTTATTTTGTCTTAATATTCATATGATACATGTTCTTTACAAATGATAGCACAAGCGCACGTGCACGCACATACACATATACGTACGGCTGTCTATACATATCGGACAAGTCTGGTAACGAAATATTTATTGGCTTTACCGAGGTCTACTTTAAAAAAAAAATAGATTTGATTTTTTTGTAAGGATGATGCCTACTCCAGTTTCAGCAGTAGTTGAAGAAACTGTTCGTCCCATTGCAGGTTTCAGTACTACTGTGTGGGGAAACCACTTCCTGATATATGCTTCTGATTTAAAGGTGATGTATATTGAGTCGTTAGCCTGGATCATTTTCAAAAGAAAAAGGTTCGTATTAATTAACAGGTTGCAGAAATCTTAAAAAACCTCTGCTTTAGGCATAGAAAAGTCAAGCAGGCTCTTCAATTTATTCATGCATATCCACCTTTGAATGGTACATGTAGGGGTTAGTGTCGAAAACAATTTGTGGTAAGTACCTTCTTTTATCGAATTTTGTGGCCAATATTTGATTTTAAATATTAAATTGAAGAGAAGAAAAAGAGCAATGCATATCATTTTTAGGATCCTATAGTAGCAAGGGCTAAAATAATTTTTTCTAAATAATTTATAGCAGGTGGAATGGATTTGGAGAGTAGCTGTGAGGGCGGCGCGGATCTGGATTTTGGAGCGCGGGTGTTGTCGCGGCGACTGGAAATAGAGATGGATTGCCAGTGGCTGGATCGTTGACGCGGCTGGAACGGATCTGGATCGCGCTTGAAAATGGATCTGGATCGTGGCTGGAAATAGATTTGGATCGCCGAGAGTTGCGCGTGCGGATCGGCTGCTGTCGTGGATCGTGGTCGCGCTGGTGATATCGCGGCGGCTGGAGATTTCACAGGTCGTTCGTGGAGAGCTGTACGGATCAGCTCGCGACTGGAGGTGGAGATTGACGTTGTCGGCGCTGCAGATCGTGGTTGCGGCTGCTGGATCATTGAGGGTGGCTGGATCTAGATTTTGACGCGTGGGTGCTGGAACGTTGAAAGTGTTAGCTTTAGAAAATTGAAGCACAAAATCAGATTTTTTTTATAAAGGAATTAAATAAAAGAATAAAATTAAAAAAAAATTAATAAAAATTAATAAAAATTAATAAATTAAATGCTGAAATAGACACTTGAGACACCTAAAATTATAGAAATTTTTTTTTATTAAGCACATGGGTAGGTCTTAATACATACTGTAATAAATTAAAGGCAGAAATATTTATTAATTAAAACGTGGACACATCTGGACCAAAATTACCTTCTAACCAAAATAAGTATAGATATTATTTAAACAACCTAAATTAAAACCAAAAATAAAAAAAATGCAACAATAAATTAAAAATAAACATCAAATTCTTTGAGTTGCCTCCCAAAAAACGTCTTTGTTTTATGTCTTTGGCTATACACATTTATGCTTCAATCTCCATAAACGGGGTTCTCAAGAGCCATTTCCTACACAATATTCACCGAAAAACCTTCATAAAAAAATTTTAAGCGATGACCATTAACCTTAAAAAATTTTTCAAAGGTCGAACTCTGAATTTCAACTGCACCATGAGGAAAAATATTAGTAACAATAAAAGGTCCAACCCATCGAGAGCGTAATTTAATAGGAAAAAGTTTAAGTTTAGAATGAAAAAGAAGAACTTTTTGACCAACAGAAAACTCTTTTCTCAAAATTTATATTTGTCATTAACAGTTTTCATCATCTCCTTGTAAAGTCGCGTACTCTTGTAGGACTCATTTCGAATCTCCTCCAACTCTTGCAACTGCAACTTCCTCTGCTTTCCCGCCTCATCCATCAGCATATTACATTGCTTAACCGCCCAGTACGCTCTGTGCTCAAGCTCTACAGATAAGTGACAAGGCTTACCAAATACTAAATGGTAAGGAGACATACCTATAGGGGTTTTATACGCGGTTCGATACGCCCACAATGCATCATCAAGTCACAAGCTCCAATCCTTTCGATTTGAATTAACCGTCTTCTCAAGGATAGACTTGATTTCTTTGTTTGATATCTTAGCTTTTCCGTTTGTCTGTGGATGATAGGCAGTATACACTTAGTGGGTAACATGATATCTCTTAAACAAAACCTTCATCATTCGATTACAAAAATGAGTGCCTCTATCACTTATCACCGTTCTCGGTACACCAAATCTAGCAAAAATATGAGACTTGACAAAATCTACAACAACTTTAGCATTGTCAGTCCAGGTAGCTTTAGCCTCTACCCACTTAGAAACATAATCCATAGCTAAAAGAATGTAAACATTGCCCAAAGATGAAGGGAAGGGTCTCATAAAATCTATGCTCCACACATCGAATATTTCACACACAAGAATAGTGGTTAGTGGCATTTTGATTCCTATGACTTAAATTACCCGTTTTTTGACAATTCTCACATGACTTGCAAAACATGTAAGAATCACGAAACAAAGTAGGCCAAAATAGACCACACTCTAACACCTTATATGCTGTCCTCTTGAGACCAAAATGACCTCCACATGCATATGAATGAAAAAATTAAAGAATAGAAGGAACTTCAGACTCAGATACGCACCTTCTAATAACTTGATCAGAGCAATGTTTCCACAAGTACGAGTCATCCCAAACATAATACTTAGCATCGCTTTTAATCTTATATTTTTGAGCTCTCGTTAGATCACTCGGTAGTATTATTGTAACTAAATAATTGACAATGTCAGCATACCAATGAACCATACCTTGAGTTACAAAACGATGCTCATATGGGAAATCATATTTCAAATGTGCTGCTTCTTCACTCGAGGTCAATTTACTAAGGTGGTCTGCAACCAAGTTCTCTGCTCCCTTCTTGTCACGGATCTCCAAGTTGAGTTCCTAAAGTAGTAGAATTCAACGGATGAGTCTCGGTTTTACTTCCTTCTTTGCGAGCAAATATCTGAGGGTTGCATGATCAGAATAAACAATTACTTTAATACCCAATAAATATGAACGAAACTTTTCTAAAGAAAAAGCAATAGCTAAAAGTTTTTTTTCTATTGTTAAGTAATTGCACTGAGCACTATCAATTGTCCTTAAAGCGTAATTTATCACACGTGCTACTTTTCCAATCCTTTGTCCAAGAACAACACCAACAGCGTAGTTATTGGTGTCACACATTATCTCAAATGGGAGGTTCCAGTCAGGTGGTTGTATAATTGGAGCTGAAGTCAATAACTCCTTGAGCTTATCAAATGCTGCCTTGCATGCCTCATCAAAATCAAACGCCATTTCTTTCTGAAGCAGCTTGCATAAAGGCTGAGCTATCTTCAAAAATTCCTTGATAAAACGTTGATAAAAACCTGAGTGACTAAGAAAAGAACGAACTTCCCGGACACAAGTGGGATAAGGTAAAGATTTAATGACATCTATCTTAGCTTTATCTACCTCAATTCCTTTAGCAGAGACTACATGACCCAAAGTTATGACAGTTTTCATAATTCAAGACAAGATTTGTTTCAATGCATCTTTCAAGCACTTTCTTCAGATTATATGGACAATTATCAAAAGAATAAGCGTAAACTGTAAAATCGTCCATAAATGCCTCTATAATATTCTCTACATAGTTTGAAAAAATATTGACCATACACCTTTGAAAAGTGGTGGGGGCGTTACAAAGACCAAATGGCATACGTTGGTATGCAAAGGTTCCAAAAGGGCATGTGAAGGTAGTCTTCTCTTGATCTTCAGGCACAACTGATATCTGATGAAAACCTGAATAGCCATCAAGACAACAAAAGTGAGATTTTCTTGCTAACCTTTCAAGCATCTGATCAATAAAAGGAATGAGAAAATGATCCTTCTCAGTGAGTGAATTAAGTTTTCTAAAATCAATACAAACCCTCCACCCATTTTGAACTCGAGTGAATACTAATTCACCATCAGGACTTTCAACAACTGTTATACCAGTTTTCTTTGGCACCACTTGTACCGGACTTACCCATTTGCTATTCAAAATTGGGTAAATTATACCCGCATCAAGAAGTTTTAAAACTTCTTTCTTCACCACTTCCATCATAAGTGGATTCAAACGGTGTTGAACTTGTATCGAAGTTTTGGCATCTTCCTCCAGCAATATTCTATGCATGCATGTAGATGAGCTTATCCCTTTGCTATCAGTAATTGTCCATCCAATAACCTTTTGTAATCCCTCATCACTATCATAAGCTTTTCTTCTTCTAAAGCACTAAGCTTTAAAGAGATGATCACCGAAAGTGTCTTACAATCTCCTAAAAATAGGTACTTTAGATGACTAGGCAACGGTTTAAGTTCTATTTTCGGTGCCTGCAAAATAAATGGAAGAAGTTTTGCATGAGGTAGGTAATTCAATATAAGACACATTAGGAGTTAAAGTTCTCAAAGAATTTAATTCAAAGATTATCTCTTGCAATGAATAATTTAAAACAAACTCTCTTTCATCATTTTGCAATCATTTGAGGCCGAAGCTGTGTTTAAAGTAGCTACCAATGAATCTTCAACGTCCAAATAAAAAATTTCATGTACTAAAGGATCAATAACATCTATAAAAATACCGATTGTTCATCCCTAGGATATTTCATGGCCTCATTCATATTGAACTTTATAACCTCTCCATCAAATTCTATAGTAAGAGTCCCTTTATGTACATCCATTTTAGTCCTTGCAGTCTTAAGAAAGGGTCTTCCTAGCAAAATTGGGACAGAATTAGAGGAGTTATCCTCTTCCATATCAAGTACATAAAAATCAGCAAGAAAAACCAACTCATTAACTTGTACTAAGACATCTTTTAACACCCTATCAGGATATACATTAGACCTATCAGCTAGTTGAATTATCACACCAGTTTCTTTCAATGGGCTGACATTCAAAGATGAATAAATGGAACGAGGCATGACATTAATAGAAGCTCCTAGATCTAACATAGCCTTCTCAACTCTAATACTACTAAATTTACAAGGGATAGTAAACATACCTAGATCTTTGCACTTAGGAGATAGTTTCTTTTGGAGAAGGGCGGAAACATTCTCTTCCATGTGAACTCTTTCATCTCCTCTTAACTTCCTCTTGGAGGTGCAAAGTTCTTTAAAGACTTTAACATAGCAAGGTATTTTTTTTATAGCATCTAATAAAGGAATATTTACCTCAACCTTGCGAAATGTCTCAATGATGTCTCTCTCTTGTTCTTCCTTCTTGAATTTTGTAAACCGACTTGGAAAAGGAGGAGGTATCACCACAGGTAGGGGTTTCGCTTTATTGGGTTGCGCATCTTAAGATTGAGGCATCAATTCCTCCTTCTCAAGCTCATTTTCCAAACGCTTTGTCACTTTCTTGCTGGGCTCTTGCAACCCCTTCCCACTTTTAAGGATGACAGCACTAGCGTTTTGCTTTGGATTCACCTCCGGTTGTGAAGGTAATCTCCCTGATACTTGAGACTCTAAGCGGTTCACTGTAGTTGCCAGTGGGCTCACTTGGTTCTCCAAATTCTAAATGCTTATTGTAGTTGCCTGCTGAAATATTTGAGTGTTAGTTGTAAATGATTTAACAATCTCTTTAAAAGACATACCTGACTTGGAGTTTTATCGAGGAAGAACCGGTTGAAATTGTTGTCTTGGTGGGTATTGTTGTGGGAATCCTGACGGCCTAACTCCATAGCTAAAGTTAGGATGATCTTTCCATCCTGGGTTATACGTCTGTAGATGAGGATCATATCTCCTCTGAGGCATGCTCGAAATCCTCCAACTACATTGGCTTGTTCGAAGGGTTCTTCTTGAAGTGTAGGACACATATCAATTGGATGACCCATAATGAAACAAATGCCACATGTCTTCACATGTTGTACATTACCTCCAACAAACTTTTTCATAAGAGAGGTAAGTTTATCTAAACGTTGATCAATAGAAGAAGTACTTACCTAATTCACTTTCCTTGAAGTGAGATCTTATCTATTGCCAAATTGTTGCGCATTAGCAGCCATGTTTGAGATCAACTCTTTTGCTTGAGTAAGGGTCTTGTTCACCAATACACCTCCACTAACAGCATCTACCATACTATTATCCATCAATGACAGTCCTTCGTAAAAGTATTAAATAAGAAGTTGATCAGAAATATGATGTTGATGACAACTGCCACACAATTGTTTGAATCGCTCCCAATACTCATACAAAGTCTCCCTAGGAAGTTGTCTAATCCCACAAATGTCTTTTCTGATGTTGGCAGCTCTTAAAGCAGGAAAATATTTTTCGAGGAACTACTTCTTCAAACCATTCCATGTTGTAATCGATCCAGGAGGCAAGTAATACAACCAATCTTTAGCTAGCCCATTTAAAGAGAAAGGAAAAGCACGCAGCTTGATCTGCTCTTCAATCACACCTTGAGGCCTCATGCTTGAACATACAACATGAAACTCCTTGAGATGTTTATGACGATCTTCACCTGCAAAACCGTGAAACTTGGGTAATAAATGAATAAGACCAAACTTTAACTCAAAATTTACCTCTAGGTCTGCATATTGAATGCATAGTGGTTGCTTATTTAAGTCTAGTTCAGCCAACTCTCTGAGAGCTCTTTCTGCAGGTGCAGCTCTATCCATCACTTGTTTTTCTGAATCGCTAGATGATTCAACCAAATCAATCACTGTATCTATTTCAGAAAGCAAAGGCGACGAGGATTGTTGCTTGATTCGCTTGGCCTGCTGTCTCAGCCGACGAGCTGTCTTCTCAATTTCAGGATCAAACGAAAGTGTACCTGTATGAGAAGAACGAACCATAAACTAAATAAAATGTAAAAAGGATTAAATAAAATACATTAATCCCTAACAACGGCTTCAAAATTTGATGGGTGTCGAAGCCAACAAATATAAAAACCTACTCTAACAAGATTGTGTATAGTGATTGAGCAGAGTCGTGTCCATAGAGACTGGTAATTATTTTAATCATTTTAAAATGAAAATGTAAAATTGGGGGATTGTTGACAATAATGAAAATCAAATTAAATTAATAAGAACGCAAATTAAAAGTGTAATTCAAAATGAAAAAACTCTGGTTGAAGGAATTAACTCAGCTTTGATTCGACTACTGATCATCGATACAACTATAAATCATTATTGCTTATGAATACACCGGTTATAGCTACTAAGACACTCTAATAGCTAATCTCTTCTTAATTAGTCAATAACCAAGGTACGACTGTTGGTTTTTTCCATAATCAATAGACAACCCTAGATACAATCATAGGATTTAATCAATTGACAGCCTGAAAATTAAAGAGACCTAAATCCTAATTAACAAACACATACGATGGTTCATTTAAATTAGATTATTTATTTCAATAACACAACGCACTGTTATGTTATTTACCGCATACATCAAAATATTCATACAATGAATCTTTCAATTGACAGTAGATTAAATTGATAATTAAATAGTGGCAAATTATCTAATTAACAAGATAATCATGACAATAATTTAAAGAATAAATAAATACCCAAAAAGTAATAAAACAATTAAAGCATAAAAAAGATCTCACAGTAATGGTGAATCAAAGCTTCATTAACCTTCAACCAGAAAAATGAATTTAGTTCCTTATGGAGAAAAGAGAAAATCCTAAATAAAATAAAAATAATTAATAATCCAAATTTTTCTATTCCTTCATTTTCTTCCCTTTTTATAGTTTTCTTCAAAATGATAAAATACTAATATCTAAAATATTATCTAAAATTTAAATTCAAAATTACAAGAGTAACAAAAATATAAAACATGTTAAAATAAAAACTTCAAGTCCGCAGTTGACAGCACGCGTTCACGCCTTATCAACAAACTTTTTATGAAACTAAGAATTTATCCAGGAAGTCAATTCATCCTCAAACATCATCTTGAAGCTCAATTTAACACCAATCAATAGAATTGCACCTGCAAAAATAAAGCACAAGTAAATCACAATTATTAAATATAAAACATTGATATTAAAGAAAATAAATAATACAAAACTAGTACATGAAATACACTATAACAATATCATTTGTTTGTTTGTTTGTTTGTTTATGAAGGATGGTACGGTATTAACCGTATTATTATAGTAGGAAAGCTATCATTGGTTTTCGATTTTTGTTTCCATTTAAAGAAAAATAGTATTTTCTTCCTAAGTCAATTGGGTGAATTTGAGGGTGATTGACGCTGTCCTTCGTGATGTTCGGTTTCTAATATAATACCTCAGCTCCTCTTTAATATCAAAACTATATATATATATATAAAGCAAAAAGTAGTACGAAAAAAATTTCACTACAGGATAAAAAAATTATTCTATGGTATAAACTTTTCTATTTTGTCTTTTACAATTTTTGTGCTAATTTTTGTACTCTTTTCGGGACAAATATCATATGCTTTCGTTCTTAATATTGAAATTTTGATGTTGCAGAGATAACCGGCTGTCACGAAATCTTTATTAGAGAAGTAAGATTTGAAAACGAAAATAAAAAGTTTGGTAACCAAGGCAATACTTTATAGCAAATCGAAATGTTACGAAATGCAATTCATTTCAAACTCAGACCAAACTGCACGAACATATATATATTTTTTATAGAGGTCACTACACATTCCGCACAAACAACCATAAATGCTAGCTAAGATGCTAGCACCAACTTAATTATTTTTTGCAAACTGCTCCAGTGTACGATGGAAACATAAATAACATAACAACCATCATATGTCTTTAATTAGAGGGTAACCAGGTCCTTGAGCACTAAGGCAACTTGGTCTTTCATCTTATATGAATTTGTGTAGCGATCATCACCATCTCCGTAGAGGAATTCGCACATACGAGTGAAATTAAGCACCCGCCCAAGCAGAGGCAACGGGACAGCAGTTGGGTTGAGAAGCTCTCCATTCAAATCTTTCCACCCATTTGCAATTTCAACCTGCAACCCCTTCTCCGCTTCTCCCTCTGATACACCATGTTGCTTCATGTAGCATTCAACAGCTGACGGACAATGTCCTCTCTTTTGCTCAAACTGCACGTCACATACGCAAATTATCCGCAGAGGAGAAAAGGAGTGGGAGAAAAGGAGGTACATTATTGTTTTCAACTGTTACTTTTTTTAGTATTTATTTATAAGGATAAATGCTCGAATAGTCTCTATATTGTAGTTGAGTGTCTGTTTAGTTCGTTATAATTTGAAAACTACTTCAAAACACCTTTGCCATTAAATATGTGACATTTTTGCTCTTATTTTTTCTTGTCTTTCAAAAAAATACATTACTACAACTTTGGAGACGTTAATTAATTAATCTATAGAAAACTTAATTAACAAATTAACCCATAGTTATTCATTAGTAAATTAACCAATAATATTAGTCTGAATGAACTGGTATTTTTCATATCCTTGCAACAACCTTCTACTTATTTACAATAAATTGATACCATCCAACTTAAAACAATGTTTAGTGCCTCGCAATTATAATCTTACTAATAATTATATTAAAAAATTAATTTACCAAATTAATCCTAATATTAAACTAATAAGAAAAAAATTGACATTTATTTTTACTTTACTTTTAGGGTAACTTTGTTAATTAACTAGTTCTATAAATAAATTAATTAATATCCCCAAAAATAATGTTATAAGGGTATTATTATAAAAGTAAAAATAAATAAATAAATAAATAAAGCAAAGGCATGTGTGTAATATGTTTAACAACATGGCTCTCTTGAGACCTTTTTCAAAATATAAGGACTAAATGGTCATTTAGGCCAAAAATATAGAAATTAAATAAGCATTTATCCTTATTTATAGTTTAGTAAAAAAACCATAAGTGCATGTAAAAAGTGTACATGGTAGAGAAAAAATGTATGAATTTATATTTAATACTATGTAGAAACTCATGTCCCGAACTTATACTAAAAAATTAATTCATTAATATAGAGAATTGCCTCAATTTTATACTCCCATTTGGGATGTGATATTTTTTCCAGAACAAAATCTTTTATACCTTCTAAAACTTAGTAAATTTTTTTCTCCTGATTATTATTCTCATGGATTTATCCTCCTATCACGAAGCTGGAACGAAGCGTATTAATAATTAATGAACTATAAGACTAACTGAATGAAGTAGTACCTTGTGGGATCCTATGTCATCTATGAGTCTGCAAATACTGCTCGATGCTATTATGATTTTAGGGTTACTGACTACCCATTCAAAAACTTCCTTAGTTGCAATATCACCCATGCCAAGGTATGAAGCTGTTATAATTTGTAAAACACCACTACTTTTTAATGCAACAGTTTTATATTCCTCCACGCTCGGAACGTAACCATCTTTTAACCATCTCGCTTCTGCAAGGTACATCGTGATTAATTCTTGTACCTGAGGAACGTAAATATAACACAAGTCAATAATCACCATGCCCAAAAGGAAAAAAAAAAGTGAAGAATACAATCATCTAATGAATTTGAATCCATTGCCGATCTTATTTATTTTTTAATAAACCTCGACTAAGTGAGACAAGTTATATTTGAAAAAAGGAAAAGAAATAACATCATATCAGGGGCACAATAGATCTTACCTCATAAGAACCATCCGAAGTACATGTTTAGTGTTGATTTCAATTATGATTTTCTAATCGTCTAGTGACAATTATCCATATAATTGCAAAGTATGGTTAAGATTTAATTACATAAATATTCTTAAAAAATAACTACCAATCACAACCATTTTAAAGCGTCGTCAGAAAGATCATATGAATTCAAGTATGCCATCTAGAATAGTGGCGAAAGAACATTATGAGGGGGGATGACATGGCACCAACAGGATTTGAAAAAAATTTGGATTTTCTATATAAAATATGAAAAATTAGTGTGAAAAAAAGTCTATATTAGCCCCGCCTACTTAGGATGCGTTTGGTATTGAGGTTGGGCAGCTGTAGCTTAAAAGCTACAACACTAAAGTATTTAGTAAACACTAACTGCTGTAGCTTAAAAACTATATTAATATGATTTTTCACTTATATTATGGAAAATTTATTATATCTTTAATAATTTTGTTAAAATTATTATTTAAAATTTATATTTACTATATAATATTAACTTTTGTTTCGTAATTACAGCTTTTTTCCACAGCAGCTGCAGCTTAAAAGCTACAACACCTCAATCCCAAACACACCCTTAATCTATGACTTTATATATTGCACAGAAATTAATTTGGCCCACTAGACATTTACTCCAAGCTGCCTACTGTCTGTTTTGCATATGATATGCCGTATGATCTTCCTTGCTTTGACAATTCTTCCTCAGCTTCGCTGTAAACATCTAAGAGATTCTTATAAATGATTTTCATGTATTCTGGTAGTGAGTCTATAATGCCAATGTCCCATCTGAAAATCAAACGAAGATACTAGATTTGAATGGATATATATTTTTTAACAAAAGAAAAGGAAAAATGGATATATATTTTTTAACAAAAGAAAAGGCAAAATAAAAGTGATAATATGCAAAAAAAATTATATACTGCATGCAGAATCCATGCTTTAAACCTTGTGACCGCTTCAGTAAAGATTGTAAGCTCTTCATAAGTACCGTAGGCATCAAACGTATCATCTATGAGGGATATAATGCACATTATTTTGGACAAAAGAATTCTACCAAAGGTGAATTTTTGCTCGAAGTACACTCCCACCACTATCCAAAAATATAACTCGACTACTCTGTCTCTTGCATAAGGTAGCTTTGCAGGAATGTCTAAACCTCTCCACCACCTGAAATTTAATTCCATATTGAAGCACTTTGAAAGAATGAAAAAAAGAATAGAAATAAAAAATTCATCCAGCTATTAAAAAAAGTGAACCAAATAGGTACTAAATTAACATATACATTGGAAGGATATGGTCACTTGTTACCTTGTCAAGTCACTTAGTTCCTTCTGATGTGCTGCTTGTAATAAATTAAAGTCTATCTTTGCAAACTTGAGCAAAGCTTCATCGTGCAAATCATATCTTGAATAGATATCGAGAAAATACCTTTCCTCCAACCTTGGTAGGGCTTTACGGAGAGGAAGTCTGAGAGCATGATGTATTTGTTCTGCAAGATTAGCGTTTACATGAGAGTTTGATACCATTGACTTCAAGTGGGTGGTAGTGAAAACAATGGCTTCATCTAGAATATCTTCTCCGCGAATCGCCAAATATGCTGCCTCATACAAATTTAACATGCCTTGAACATCGTTGATTAATGATGCCTTGAATTTACCTTCATTTTCCTTGAACTTCTCAAACACATCTGATGATCACGTTCAAAATAATTAAAGGCAATCTAGTCTCAATTAGAGTATATGCTTCTATTTAGTTTGACAACTAATACAAGGGAAGGGCAAGACAGCTAGTGATTTGACAAAATAGTCACATACTCTCTTTTAATTTAAAAAATGATCATATAAACCACTTTTGGAACACACAGACAGTTTATTGAATAAACCTTTGGTATGTACAACAATTATTTCTGAATACAAAAAATACGTGTGTTTTAAAAAGGAGTATGCGTGACAATTTGTTGTAATTAATATACTAAAATTTGCTAAACAAAAAATAATTACATACCACATGAAATCTTAACTCCTTGCTGCCGTAGAAGTCGAAAACGTAGAGAAACAGTGTAAAGATCATCACTATCAACGTCAAGGTCATGAGATATTTTTTCCAATTCATCTTCAATCTCTTTTTCAAAATGATAAGCGATTCCTAATCGTTGTATTGCATCAATTAAGTGCAGTTTATGAGCAAGCTTATCTCCATTAGCCACTATCCTCCTCCTGACCTCTTGTTTCAGAGCCTCGTAATGTTTGCGTGTTGAATTATCCATTGTCTGCAAGCACAAAAATTTCTTACTACAACATGTGTCTGACAAATAATTATATCACATATAAGAATGTGGATTCTGGTACTGATATGATCTTTTATTGGATACAATATATCACATATAATATTGTGCCGTTAAGATTATAGTTACCACATACATTTTTATCTGTTAACTAACGATACGGGGTTTACAGAGGAAAAAATTAGTACAAAAATCAAGTCAATACTGAATCTAAATCCTACATATAGATGACTAGTTTTGTAATTAATGAGATATTTAAAACCTGTTTAACAACCTTGAAATCAGAAGCAGATCTCAGGAAATGGTTTCCCCATAAATCAGGATGGAAACCTGCGATGGGACGAGTAGTTTCTTTAGTTGAACTGGAACCTGCTGCTGGAACTGGCGTACACATCTAATTTCTTTCACACAAATTACCAAATAGAACTTATGTTTGTGCTTAGCGGAAGTTGCAAAATTCTCGAGACACTTGTGCCCTAGATATAGATGTTAGAATTAATGTACATTTTAAAGATAATTCCTGAAATTTGTCAGCAAAACATCAAATTGAAAAAATCAAATAAAATTAGAATTATTAAAGATGGTAGTTAGAATACATAGGTAACGAGTAGTTACGGCGCCTGCCATAGGTTAAAAATTAGCAATATATGGAATAAGATAGAACAATGATACTTACAAGTACACATATTATTACTACTCAATGACATATGAATTATTAGATTTTATCGGGGATGTCAATGGGAGAGAGTGGAGGGAATCAACATCCTTGTATCCATTTCCAATTTCCAAAGTCAGAAGAATTTAATTATACATGGGCATATTTGGCATTAAAGTATATGTACGGGTAAAATCTCAAATTTTAAATTTTACTAGTCAGTTTATTGAATAAATGGGTATGAGAATGTATTATGGTGAGTTCAAATAACCCAACCCATAAATAAAATGTGTGTTTGATTAATAATAATTTATTCATTATAGGCAATGGTTATAATAAAAATTGAAACCTGGGAGAAATAGGGAGAGAATGAGAATTTTATTTAATTCTCGTCACCTCTTCAAATAAGAAATTGAGTACTAAATTTTTCTTGTCCATTCATTTAATAAGAGATAGGGTACTAAGTTGTCCTCGTATTATTGCCAAATAAATATTTGTTGATCATTAGTTTTTTCTTGGTCGCTCTTTTTCGCGTGTATTTTTTAATATAATATCAATATAGACATGACAAAGACAAGAGAGTGATGAATGCACCGAGAACTTTCTCGCCAAAATTCCACTACGGTGATCAACCAAAATAATTAATTGCATTGTGAAATAATTGTAGATGCGCCAAAAATGTTGGCAATAATTTCATGACATTATAATAAGCTTATTGGATAAGAGTTGTGAGCAATTTGAATTTCTTGACGCCGTAACAAGTTACAATGTTATCAAATAATCCCCAAGTGAAAATAACAGTAACCCGGTAAATATTCAATAGTCCAGTCGCAACTTTGAAACAATTCCAAAATCTGCAAAGCAACAAGAAATAAGACCACTAAAAACCAACCAAATAATCCCCAAGTGAAAATAACAGTAACCCTGTAAATATTTAGTAGTCCAGTCGCATCTTTGAAACAATTCCAAAAACTGCAAAGCAACAAGAAATATGACCACTAAAAACAAACCAAATAATCCCCAAACGAAAATGACAGTAACAGGTAACCATTTAATAGTCCAGTCGCAACTCCGAAACAATTTCAAAAGCTGAAAAACAAGAAGAAATAAAACCACTGCAAACAAACCAAGATAATGAGTAGCCAAATAAAATTTGTAGAAATAGAGTTGTCAGTAATTACAGACTTTGTAGAGGGGTAGGGAAAACTTAAAATCAATTTTTTAATTCTTTATTTCTCCTCGGATTTAAACTTGAATAACCAGTTAAAATCAATAACTACTGACAGTAAATATAATGAAAAATTATAATGTCTCCAGCAATTCGTAACCAAATTAATCGTATGCAAAATTTACAACTTGGCAGCAAGGAACTAGAAATAATCTTGTCCAGGCATGCCCGAACTGCTTTGTACTTAGGAGAAAAAAAAGAAAGAAAAAAAGCTTTGCTTCCCTATCATGGTGCGTTAAGGGATTAAATTGCAGATTGATCTTCCAACAGTCAACGACACTACTATGTAATAGTGCGCCTCAAATACTAGTCCAGAGCAGCAAGATTATTTTAATTTGTTAAAAGGTTTATTCAATTCTTTATATATATTTTATAGCAAAAAGGTTAAACAAGTTAGAAGTTGGATTATGGGAACCCGGGAACCCATCATTAATTTTATAAAATTTTTATTGTATTATAATTATATTTAAAGATAAATATAAATAGAATTAGCCCACTAATAATTAATGAGATATTTTGATTTTGTAATTTTTTTAGTTACCTTGAAATCCAAAGCGTATTTCAGGAAATGGTTTTCCCATAAAGTAGGATGGAAATCTTGCAATGGGACGAATAGTTTCTCCAATTGAACTGGAAACTGTTGCTGGACCGGGAACAGACAAATCTTTCTTTCCGTTTCGGACAAACCAAATACAACTTTATAGTTTGTGTTTCATAGGCGGAGTTGCTGAAACCTCAAGACACTAATGCTCTATGTACATTGAGAGAGAAATGCTAAGGTTATGTCACAGATCATCGGCCCACTATTAGTAGTCTTGCGTTGGGACCATTAAATTAATATTAAAAAAGTGAGTGGTTATGTTTTGAAACTCAATGTTCTGTCATTGAATCACCGGTCTCATCACTTCAACCTCTCTCTTTCCTCATTCCAACAACTTTTTATTTATCAACGCCTTATCTTATTACTTTTAATTTGGATCATTCAATTTAACATTCAATTATTTGGATAAGATATATCTCACTCCAACAATATAATTAAATAATTATTAATATTTATAATTAAATAACTATTAAAATTATTAATTTATATTAAATTTTATGAAACACAATCTATATTAACTAATCTCATTAATATTTAAAAAATATTTAATTTACTAATATTTAATTTCAAAAAAAGATTATAGTTAAAATTTTTTTAACTATATTTGTTGTACTAAAATTTTGTGATGGTCTCTACTCAATTATGTTAATTAAAAGAAAAATTGAGTCTCCATATTTTAAAATAGAGACTGAAATTAGAGCCATTTAACACTTTGTGAAAGGCCAAACCGATAGACTTAATTTATTTATTGCTATTTACAATTCAATTTAATTTAATTTTCTCCCACCAGTTTTTCTTGCTTGTAATTTATCTTTTTATAGTTATCCAGATCAAACTAAGATAAAATCTCAAGAATGGACTTTGTAGAAAGAATCATGAAGACAATTATTTTACCAATGTGATGGACTTTATTTTATTTTGATTGAAAACTGTAATGGGACGAACAATTTCTTCAAATGGAGTTGGAGTGGACAACTTCCTTACTGACAAACCAAATTGAACTTAATTAATTAAATCTGTACTGAATCATTGGGGCCGGTGATTTTAAAATATTAGAAAAAGCGACACGTTGCAAAAACTTGAAAGACACTTCTGTCAAGTCAGGTAGCTTATTCATTCTTAGTTGTCAACCACGTTTGAAAATTAAGGGGAGTTGTCTGTGGCATATTTTTCTCGTTAAATAAGAGATATTTTTAAGAACTTACACTTATTTTAAAAATTTGCGCAGACATCCACATTCTAGAATAAATAACAATATATACATATATATTTTAAGGCGGTCACCTTTGGAAATTAAGTAAAGTTATTTGGGAGCGTATTTTTCACGATATTTATCAAATATTTATAAATTTGTTTTTAAAAATTTATGGACACAAGAATAATTATAAATATAAAAAAAATTTATAATCATAAAATTTAACGAAATAATCATGTAAATTATCAAATTTTCAACAAAAGACACTTAAGAGATATTTATAAATTTATTTTTAAAAATAAATTGATATTCTAAGGCAATTACCTTTAGAAATTGAGCAAAATTGTTTGGGGGCGTATTTTTCACGATACTTAAGAGATATTTAAAAATTTATTTTTAAAAATTTATGAACACATCTACATCTGAGAATAATTATAAATATAAAAAAAAAGTTTTATAATCATAAGATTTAATGAAATAATCATATAAATTATCAAATTGTCAACAAAAGATATTAAAACTCTTTTTTTTTTTAATTAGAAATTCATAACTATATTAAAGTTAAGAGGAAGATAAAAGAAAAAAAAAAGATATAGACTTCAATGTAATGTATTTTATCATATAATGTATTGAAACTTGTGAGTTTTTATTTTTTAACTCCTTAATTAATCTATATATATATATTGTACTTTCATAATAAAGAAATCTCTTCTTTTAATAAAGTAAGAGATATCTTTAAAAAATAAAGTAAAACATACATTCTAATACAATATATATAATCATTTAATATATTAAAATATATATTTTTATTTTTTTAATTTATTTATTATTTTAATAAAATATGAAATTCTCTTATTATAAAATTACTTTATATATGTGTTCGTCATCGTATGTGGCCATAAGACTAGTGTCGCAATTTCATTCTACTTAAATTAAAGTGAATCAGTTTCAACTTAAGACAATCTCGAACCATGCTAGCCAAAACATGAAAAAATAAATAATAAAAAACTTACCATATACCGCATGCCGCTTGCTCATGATTCGTGAAGCTATGATGACAAAAATCCTAGCTGTTACAGGGCCTCGGGGGTCCAACTGAATCCTCACTGATTTGGGTGGGGTTTGGGCGCCAATTTGCTTAAAACTTGATTGGACTGGGTAGGGCCTAATATCAAAGCCCAGATTTAGATTGAGTTGGTTTTGGGGATTGTCTTGAACCCAACCCATAGTGCTTCTGGTTTTATCCAATGGTGCTGAAAATTCCGGGTTGCAAATTCCGGCCATTTCATTTTGCTCAAACCAATCACCCACAATATGTACTGTTTTTGGGCCATTTCTTTGCATTAGTTTCTTAAAAGTAATTATAAAATTACATCAATATATACATTTATGACTCAAATTATAATCCCACTCCACGACGTTTCTATAGAATGGGCTATGTCATAAATGCTTAAGCACCCAAGGGTGACGGAAAAGGCACAAAGAAAAGAAATGTCGATGAAGCAAGATTTCATGAATTAAAATACTAAAAGCAAGTCATCAAAGAACCTCTGAGGTAACATGAAACGATTTTGTGGGCTCCTGAGGGCGTGGTTGAGTTGGTTGGCAATGTAGCTGTCACCTTTCACACTTGTGTGGACTTGGGTTCGATTCTTGAGGGTGATAAGGGGATAAAAATTGATTTGGACTTGCCCACCCCATTATTATTTTTTTTTTAAAAAAAAAAACCTTTGAGGTTATATCCTTCTACTACATTGCTACGCCCAATAGAATTTAGAGAGGCTTGTAAAACTTAGAAATATGATTTCAAAGTCATGGTTAGAAGGGAAACGTTGTGTAGTTCCAGCGTTGCTTCTGTCTAAAAAAGATATGTCATGCTGGTAAAATTCAAGAATATGATTCTAGAGTCATGTTTACAAGAGAAATCATTTTGAATTGATCCCATTTGGAGTTGGAAGGAGGATGTGCCCAGGTCTATCTTTCGGTTATCTTCCTCTTGCTCAAATGCTCTACCACTTTTGACTGGAAACTCCATAATATAAAAAATAACGAAGATCTTATTTTGAACCAGGCCTTTGGCACAACTTACTGTAAGAAGGAAAGGCGATCTGTTTTTAATTCCCATTCCTTATAACCATATTTATGGAAAATAATGATGTATGACAATTTAGGAGTATTTTTAATTTATTTTAGTGTTCCCAATTTAGCAGTTGTTATAATTGAGTCCTGCTGTTGTTTTGTCTAATTGCTGTATATGTTCCTCATTAGGTATACCAATTAGGCAATTACCCTAGTAGGAGAATGTAACAAGTGTTAACTTGTCATAATAATCATAGTACATAAGACGAACAACACCGCATGTGATCAATCCAAACGACAATACGGACTACGAAAAGTCATTTGTATCATGAGTTAGGAATCGTCTAATTTGATCAGCAGGCATACCAAACCCACCAAGTGAAGAAAACACAAGCCAATCTGAGATAAGCTATACAATCTGCATCAGCATTAACCTCTCACGAGCATGAGAAATATAAAAGTGCATTTGCTTCACCAATTAAAGACTACTAATCCTCTAAAAAGAGAGTTATGAAAAAGATACATGTTTTAATTAACAGACATGATGAAAGTATTTATTCTTTCAAATAATCTACAATGCGATTTCGTTTTATTGTAACTTTCTTTCTAATGATTAATCGTACAATTTTCAAAGAGTATTTCAAAAAGATTTGGATATTGTTATTGTTTTTATTTTTGAAAAAATAATAGAAGAAAACCACAATCAAATTCAGAAAGGCTCGAGACCACTTAACATATTTTAACTGAAAACACGATAATAGTAGTTATTCTTTTAAATAATGTAAAATATGGTTTTCTTTCCTTATAACTTTCTTTCTTACAATCATACAATTAGTTTCTTTTAAATAATCTAAAATATGATTTCCTTTCCTTACAACTTTTTTTCTTACAATCATACAATTAATTTCTTTTAAATACTCTAAAATATGATTTCCTTTCCTTATAACTTTCTTTCTTACAATCATACAATTAATTTTTAAAGTGTAAAATAGAAGGAAATTACAATAAGAGGAATACGATGCCTAAACCAAAGAAAAAGGTCCAAAGAGTAACTATATACACCTTGAAACTGGACACCAAACTGGCCCCCTAAAAAGGTTATATCGTTGCTTTTAAAAAAAAATTAAGTAAAAATCATTACTCATTAATCAAAAGAAAATAAGTGAAAATATATTAGCCTTTGTGGGATCCATTCACAACTATTGTAAGAATCACTTTCCAAGGTAACATTTAAGCACCTAAACAGATTTTAATGAACATGCAATTCATAGTTAGATGCAACGGAAAGACAACGTCAGCTTCTTGTTGAGGTCTTCCAAAAACTGAACCTATGCACGAAGTGTAAACTACATTTCCCACACGTCTTTTATAATAATACATTATAAATATCCACTATCCTGCAACAAAATTTCCAAATGATGCGTTCCGATATGATTCAAGCATTTCCATGATGCATAACATGAAATAATGGCAAAGATCTTGGCTCGTCATTGGCTTAACTGAGAAGCTTCTTGATCTTGGTTCGTAATCCACATGATCCTTGTTCATATCCTAATGCGATCCTCATGATTTCTAATAGTCCCTTTACGAATTAATCATATATGTGTGATTAACTCACATACGCACAAACAAGGGCGGAATTAGGATTTTGATTTGGGGTTGCCGTAATGCATATAAAAAATTATTGCAGTAAAATGAAATAAATGCTATTCAAATCTTAAACTAATGAAAATACATTATAATATGTATTACACTATCTAATTCAATCATATATAAAGAATGAATTTATACCTGAAATTAGTAATTATAATTAATAAATTAACAATTAATGCACAAATTTTAATACTAAAGTAAAAGAGATATTTCGTTAATTAACACATTCATACGGGATCGTTTTGCTTGTTAATATGTTTTCGATTTGTCACGAGCTGGTCATGTGGCTTACTTTAACATTAAAGCGGCAACACAAGATGACGTTTTAAGCAACGTTTAAGTGACGCACTTGAGAAAGCATGTTTAGAAGGGAATCAAGTCAGTTGTAAAGCTGTTATCCATGTGGCTGAATCCTGTGCAATCTGTGATTATCATCAGCTGTTATATAAGCTAATTGTTGAGGCAGTTTCAGCAAGAATTAGAGAGCTTTCTAGAGAGAATTTGTTTGGTTGTTATTTTTTTACCAAATTCTTGTGTTTTTAGTCTTACTATTGTCGTTGCTAAGTTCTTAAACAACCGATGAATAATCTTGGTTAATCATTTGTTCATATGCATCTCGTTTGATCTTGCAAAGAATCATGGGCAGTACGGACACCACAGTACGTTTAGTTATGTTATGTGAAATGAACTTAAAATAGGAAATAGAAGATGAAGAAGCCAATTTCTTTCCTTTATTGCTACCTTGTCTTGGTAACAACTCCCCAAGAGAAATTAGATTTTAGTTGAGAATGCTGTAATTGGATAAAACTTACAAAGTTCAAGCTTCCTAAGAAATTTGAAGCTCAGGTTCATACAATGAATCTGTTGCTTCATTTTTTGAGTAATTGTTCCGAATTAATTTTATTATAGACTTCAGCAGAATATAAGCCTTTATCTCCTTGAATTATACATTCAAATTAATGCAACGATTTAATTAGTGTGTTTTGTTGTAAGGCCAAGGTCAAGTTAGTTTTTCTTGCCCGCTAAGGAGACCACAGCAAGTAATTTCAGCATCTATCAACAAAACATTTAATTGGTTGTAGCATTGGCTAATTGGCTTAAGCCACCATTTCAATTGCAAAACTTTGGTTTACTGGGTGCTTAAGCTTCAAAAATTTAATGCAATGAAACATGGAGCTTCCAATGACAAAGATTCAGGCTAAGAGCTAGCAAATTATGTATAAACAGATCAATGGCCCTGTTTCCTCTTATTATCTCAAAGCGATTCATGTGGAAAAGATTCATACATAATGCTCCTCATATTTATATTCATAGAACTAGTATCTTCTTAGAGTAACGGGGTCCTTAAGCTCTAAGGCAACTTGGTCTTTCATCAAAAGTGGTTGTGTGTAGCGATTGCCATCCTTATACATAAAGTGGCATACACGAGCAAGATTATCTTTCCACGCATTATCAACTTCTATCGTCAAAGCCTTTTTTGCCTCTTCCTCCGATACACCATGTTGCTTGATGCAGCATTCAACAGCCGAGGGAATATGTCCTACTTTTGCTCAAACTATATCCACCATCATCAGAACATGCAAATTCGTTGTAATAAATTTATATGAACATGTCAAATTTTTATTAACCTTAGCCAATGTGGAATATTGTCCCTAACGCGTACCTCATGGCCAGCTATATGTCTCATCCATCAGTCTGCCAATGGTTTGCGCAGCGACTACAATCTTAGGCTTTTGGATTAGCCATTCTAAAGCCTCCTTAGTCGCAATATCACCCATGTCAACGAAGGAAGCTGTTGTAATCGTTAAAACACCACTACTCCCAAAGGCTACACCTTCATATTCCTCTATTTTTGGGATAAAACCTTCATGTAACCACTTGCTTCGCTAAAGTACATCATAATTAATTCTTCCACTTGAGGAACATCAATATATATATATACAGACCAAGCCTAAGCCAATTAATCAGTAACAATCCCCAATGTATAGGCGTGCCCAACCAACAAATGAAAGATGGAGAAATTGATAGCGAAATGATACCGTCTGTTTTACATATTTTATGCCATATGACAATCTTCCTTCCTTGGCCATGCTGTCCTCAGCTTTATCGTAAGCATCTAAGAGTGACTTATAAATGAATTTCACGTATTCTGGTAGTGTATATGGCGCCAATGTCCGATCTGAATTGAAAAACAGATTAGCATGCTAAGTGAGTGGGACTTCGATGGCTAGCCAAATAATGAGACTAAAGGCCACTTGGTCATACCCGAGGGGCAACTATGCTTTAAGTCTAGTAATAGATAAATAAATAATCCAAGATATTAAAACAGAAATTCAAACCTTTTGACTACTACAAAGAGCATGAGCTCTTCATAAGTATCATAGGTGTCCAATGTATCATCTAGGATGGATATCATTATTAATTTGGACATAAAAATTCTGGCAAAGGCATATTTGGGCTCATAGTATGCTCCCATCAATATCCAAAAATATAATTCTACTATTCTGTCTCTTGCGTAAGGTAACTTGATAGAGAAAGCTAAATCTATCCACCGCCTGAAATAATGTAAAAGATTCTCTTTCTTCTAAGTTACAAAAATTGGAATCTATTGTGACCAATGCATGAGAAATACAAAGAAAGAAATAATTTGGTTTCATCATTTATTATATAATATTGGATGATAAAATTAACCCTCCCAATTTTTCTGTAATGATATCCTATTTAGAGTGGATAACACTTAAATTTCTAGGATTTATTTTAAAATTTTTGCCATTTAGCTAGGTTCCCAATATTTTGAACTACTTGTTGTATTGTTGACGTTAAAGTAGTAACAGAAAAAACATATTTTTTTCTTATTTCGTTAGAATGAAAACATACCTGGTCATTTCACTTACTTCCTTCCGGTGTACTGCTTATAATAAATTAAAGTCCAACTTTGCAAACTTGGGCAAAGATTTATCATGCACATCACCTCTTGAATAGACATCCAAAAAATATCTTGCCTCTAACCCTTGGTAGGGCTTTTACGGAGTGGAAGTTTAAGAGCATGATTTATTTGCTCAGCAAGGTTAGGGCTAGCATGAGATACCATTGACTTAAGGTAAGTGATAGTGAAAACAATGGCTTCCTAAAATATCTTCTTCGTTAATGGCTAGGTGTGGTGCCTCACACAAATTTAGCATGCCTTGAACATCTTTCATCATTGATGCCTTGAACTTGCCTTCATCATTTTTAAACTTCTCAAACACATTCGAAAATATATAATAAATGTGAGTCTCGATTAGAAAACAATCTAACAATTATATAAGCTTAATCAAATATTTTAGTGAGCGCCAGTGCCTACTATATGGTGGCATGTGGAGACATTGCAAAATTCCACGACTTTTTATGAATAGTATTTAACTGTGGATTTACCAGGCGAAATCTAGTGGAACTATTGGTCACCATGATATGAGCACGGTTGCCAATTAGATTATTACTCAAAAGCTTAAGTCACAAATATTAATTACATACCGCATGAAATCTTAACTCCTTGTTGCCTAAGAAGTGGAAAACTAAAGAGAAAAAGTGTAAAAAACATCATCACTAATACTATCATTGTCAAGGTGATCAAGTATTTTCTCTAATTGATCTCCAATCTCTTTTTCAGAGTGATAAGCAACACCTAATCCTTGTACTGCATCAATCAAGTGTAGTTTATGGGCAATTTTATCCGCGATAGTCGTTATCATTATCCTAACCTCTTGTTTCAGCGCTTCGTATTGTTCATGGGTCGTAGCATCAATTGCCTGCCTGAACAAATTAACAATAGTTACTACTGGTCGAAATGAAAATAATTTTTATGAATCCCATAATTTTAGTTTGTCTTAATATTCATATGATACATGTTCCTCACAATTACAAAGACATGCGAACGTAGGCACACATGCACATATATGTATGGCTATCTATACATATCGGACAAGTCTGGTAATGAAATATTTATTGGCTTCACCGAGGTCTGCTTTAAAAATATATATATATTTGATTTGTTTGTAAGGACATGCCTACTCCAGTTTCAGCAGTAGTTGAAGAAACTATTTGTCCCATTGCGAGTTTCAGTCCTACTGTATGGGGAAACCATTTCCTGATATGTGCTTCTGATTTCAAGGTGAGATATACTGAATCGTTAGCCAGGATCATTTCAAAAAGAAAAAGGCTCATATAGCCAGGATCATTTCAAAAAGAAAAAGGTTCATATAGCCAGGATCATTTTAAAAAGAAAAAGGTTCGTATTAATTAATAGGGTGCAGAAACCTTAAAACACCTCTGCTTTAGGCATAGAAAAGTTAAGCAGCCTCTTCAATCTATTCATGCATATCCACCTTTGAATGGTACATGTAGGGGTCAGTGTTGAAAACAATTTGTGGTAAGCGCAGTCTTTTGCTTAATTTTGTGGCCAATATTTGACTTTAAATATTAAATTGAAGAGAAGAAGAAGAGCAATGCATACCATTTTTAAGATCCTATAGTAGCAAGGACTAAAATAATTTTTTCTAAATTATTTATAGTAGCAACTATAAATCAAAGGCTCCTTAGTGTATATAGACCCCTATAACTCACGTTTGTATGCAAGAAAAACAAATATATTTAAAAATTTTCATAATAATATCAAATCATTATGGTGTAAGATCTGAACCAACTTTTTCTCAAAGGGCAATTGATTCATTGGATGTGCATGCTGATGCAATAATGTTCACTACAATAATTAAGGTATTCTGCAACCAAAATTTCTTTAGACGATTAGAATTTAGTTGCAAAATGTCACTTTCCATGACCAAAGATAAGATTGTCTAAAATGTTACATTTTTTTGCGACTAAATTTATTTTTATTGCTGTATATATGCTTTTTGCGACTAGATTATGACTGGCCACAAAAGAGTTTATTATTTTTCTTTTTAACTGGCATCAGCTCATTTAAAATCATCAAAGTGCATGTATATCTTTGGAAATCTCTGTGAATGAAGAGTTTAATAAACTTTATGGCGTTTGATTTGGTGTTTTCTACATTAAGATATGATCAAATGAGTGATGACTACTCAGATTTGCCTCTGAAACCGACTTTGAATCAAATTATGTTTTGCTTTGCTCTCTTCTGCCTTGTTATAGCTAAGACCTTCAATTCAAGTTTGATTTGATTTCTAAAATGATAGAAAATCATATCTTAAGTATGGAGGAATGTTTCAAGTTGTATATATAAAGGCAATAGGTAGTCATTTTAGGATGTGTGTGTGATTTTGAGATGTAACTTAAAAGAGTGCTCTTGTGTTTAGAGTTCTTTTTATGTAAATCTATATCAGTTAGGTGAATTCCTTAGAGTGATAAGTTAAGATGACTGTATCCCTTGTAAAACATGATATTGGGTGGTGACTATCTGTATCTCTTTGTGGTACTCTTGAATTATTAGATTTGTTGAGTCAAAGAACTTTGTCTCTCTTGTAGGACATCTTTGAGTGGTGAATCTCTATATCTCTTTGTAATCCTCTTGAATGAGGAGTTTTGGTGAGTTAAACAACTCTGTATCGCTTGTAAAACATCCTTGAGGGATGACTATTTTGTATCCCATTGTAATCCTCTAGAACGATGATCTTTTATTCCTATATTGTGGTTTACTCTAATAACAAAAATTTATTTTATCTTTAGTTCGGTGTCAACTACTTAAAACACAGTCGCAAAAGATCAAAAATTTTGGCAAAAAATTTACCACCTTATGTAACTGAAATTCATTATTTTAAAATTTTTTGCTACTCTTAAATCTCACTCTCTCATTTTCTCTCTATGTTATTAACTTTTTTTTTTTAATCTTTTTAATCTTTTTTTTCCGCGATTAATTTTATTAGTGTTACACATTTTATTTAATTACTGTGTTTATAGAAATTATTTTACTTTTTTGCTTCATTTGTTTTGCAAAAATTAAACATTGAGGATTATTATGCAATAAGATGAAGAAAATAAAGAAATTTATGAATATCATGTAATTGTAATATTACATTGTTATTAAATATTGTTATGTAATTGTTCTAAATACTACAATTTCATTTGTAATAGGTTTTGTGTATTATCAATTAATAATAAATTTAATTTAAATGAATTCTTCTACTTTCATAAGTTTGGTAGGTAAGATTTGTGCTAGTTGTTTTGGTAGGTAAGGTTAGTATGGTTGGTAAAATAGGTGAGTGGTAGGTTTTGATGAATGGTGAAAATTTGTGTCGTAGTTGAATCAATGAATGATTGTGATTGGTTTGTTTCATGTATAAATACTATATTTTCCTTTGGTTTATGCCTCAAGTGTAAGAAGAAGAAAGAATAAGAAGCAAAAAAAAAAAAAACTTCTAAAAGTAATTTGTGAGAGCGTGTGAATTGTTCTTGTAATGTCCTTGAGTTGTCTCTAATAAAATTTGTGTTTTATTCTTTAAATTCTCTAATAAATTGGTATCAAAGCTAGCAATAAGTGGTTTACATAGGAGTGAGCATATCAAATCGAAGAGCTAGACAAAAAAAATGCGATGTTGAAAAAATCAACTCGATTAAAGTTTGATTGCACCCGCAAACGCTGTTGGAAGTTTACTGTCTTGAAATTGAGTTGACTTACCAAGTCGAACCATTGACCATTGACCAAAAGTTGACCCGAATTCCTCCTAAGGTTTTTTTGACGTCCTGGATTCATCCATGCATTTAAATTCTTCAAATTCTAACTCAATTTGTGAATTATGGAAAATGGTGGCATGATGCCATTCTATGTTTCACAATTGAAGAGAAGCAAATTTGACAATTGGAGTATTAAAATGAAGGCTCTCTTAGGTGCACACGATGTATAAGAAGTCATTTTAACTGTGGTGGAAAAAGAAAATTTAAAAAAATTTAAAGAAAAAAGAGAACAAAGCAAAGTATCTCATCTTTCAATCATTAGATGAAGATGCTTTTGAAAAGTTTGCTAAACTAACCTCTTCAAAGGAAGTGTGGGATATGCTAAAGACCTCTTATAAAAGAGCAGAACAAGTTAAGAAGGCTCGTCTCCAAATATTAAGAGGAGAATTTGAGTCCTTACACATGAAGGCATCCGAGCCAATTTCTAACTATTTTACTCAGTTTGTGACTGTTTTCATTGAATTAAAAAGAAATTGTGAGAAGTTAAATGAAGTAAAGATCATTGAGAAGATACTTCAATTAGTAGATTTAATGACCATATTATTGTGACAATTGAGGAAACAAAATATTTAGAGGCTATAACAATTGAGCAACTTCAAGGAAGGTTGCAAGCCTATGAAGAAAAACAAAAGAAGAAATATGAGATTGAAGAACAACTGCTCAAGACGAAATTCAATACAAAGAGAAAAAAAGGAAAGCTCCAACAACAATACAAGACAATATGTCTAAGGAAGAAGCTGAAGATGAGGGAGAGGTTGTAGTTATGGACGAGGCTAGAATTTCAACAACAACAACTCCAATTATGGTAAAGGAAAAAGCTCAACCAGAGATCAAGATCGAGGTATGATAAATCCCAAGTACAATTTTATAATTGGCAAAAGTTTAGTCATTATGCTTTATAATGTAAAAGAGAATAATTGTGAAGATGGTACACTTTTACTAGCACGCAATAACACCAATGGTGGTAATAACTCTATGAAATAAGAGTTATCATGACATTTTTAGACTTAAATTACGATTACTTAAAGAGTAAATAATGTGTTTCTATTGCATCTTAGTTACATTTTGCATGAGTATTCATTCTAGGTTAACTTTTAATAAATTGAGTTGTTTAAGAATATTTTGTGCTTATATTATGTGCATAGTTGTAAATGACCAAATGCTAACATTTTAGGGAATGAATGCTACTGCAATAAACTTACAAAAATAATGAAAGAACTTGGTTATAGAAGAATTGAAACAAATCTAGAACAAATCATATGTTGTGGTTATTCCTATAGCAAAATCCTCGAACATTAATAGAGAAAATTTCGTGTAAGATAATTAAAAGATTGAAAAAAGCTTCTAAAAATGTAGAATGTACGCCACACACTTTTGTTTGCCTTAATTTGGAGTTATGATAGGAGCACTCATGAAAAGAAAAAGAAATAGTCGTCACTCAAGAAAAAATCACAAAGAAAAACAAGAGTAAAACATAAAATAAATAAGGATTTGAAGGTTGCAATAGAAGATTCACTGTGGATAAGAAGGAGAGATCATAAGATTAAGCGGACTTCAACTCTTTCTTTTATTTTCTTATTTTCAAATTATTCATAGGAATGTATTTGATGGCTGAACCTATTCTGTTTACTATTTTATCACAAATCATCAACTGAATTTGATTGTAGTTGAGTGATAAAATGATTTTAATAGATGTTTGATTGATATATGTGTATTGCTCTGTATTTGCTATAACATTTTATCTTAATTGTATTTATTTCAATTCCCTATTTCGACTAATCAACCATTTATTTCAATTCCCTAAAAAATGTCTGACTTAGTTGAACAAATTAAGGTAATACTTGGTTTTAGATTGGGTTTTTCAAGTTGGGTGAATCTCAATTTGAATAGAGCTATACTTCATCTAAAACTACTGAACAACTGACATAGGGATTCACCTTGTAGGGTAAGTGAAACCTAGAATGGGTAACACTATATTTAATGTTGACATAACAATTAACACTGTTGGGTTACATTAGATATAAGATATCTAATAAGCGACAGTTGAGGATGCATGAGTAATTCTGCCCAAGCTCTAGTGGATGATGTAGCAATGATATTATAATTGAGAAACAAGTCAAAGCCATTAAGAGACTTTATTCAATCTACTATTCTAATCTCATTGATTTCATCCTCATGTTTGATGTGAAAATTCTCTTTATCGCTTCTTATTTATTGCCATTTTAGTTTAATTAGTCATTTAGTTCCATAAATTGTCTTAATTCAATTAGAACAAAACTACATTATTAATATTGTTGTAGCAAATCTAGTAACATCAATCCCTGTAGAGATGATTTGAATACTCTTTAATATGTTACTTGTGTACACTTACTCATTGACATCCATAGCAGTAGAATTAATCCTAATAGGAGGTCAATAAAATACATAGTATCTTGACACATATACTAATAATCACATGAGCATAAATAAAAACATGTTTGTGGAACTAAATGAATCTGTGAATGGCAATATTGCTTTTAGATATAATTCAAAAGTACTAATGATGGGCAGAGATAACATTCTTTTTTATTCAAAAGATGGTAGCCATTAACTAATTTCAAATGTTTACTATATACCCAGTATGAAAAACAACATCCTTAGTTTCAGTCAACTCTTAGAAAAAGGCTATGATATTCACTTACAAGATTATAGCCTTTTTTCTAAAAGATGATAAATAAAACCTAGTTATAAAGGTCAGAATATCAAAAAATAGAATGTTTGCTTAAAATATTCAAAATGATGTTGCAAAAAAGAAGAACAAAACGATTCTCGATAAAGATCCAATTTGAATTTAACATCTTTGATTTGGGCATCTCAGCTTTGGTGGACTAGAGCTACTATCAAAGAAAAACATGGTGACAGGTTTAACCCTTCAATCAATCATCCCAATCAACTTTGTAAAGGATGTATACTTGGCAAGCAGTTTTTAAAGAGCTTTCTAAAAGAGTCGAACTTAAGAGCTCGGAAGCTACTAGAGCTTATTCATACTGATATGTGCAGTCCATTCAAGCTAAGCTCCCTTGGTAAAAGTAACTACTTCCTTCACTTCATAGATGATTTTTCAAGAAAAACTTGGGTGCATTTTTTAAAGCAAAAGTAAAAAGTCTTTAAAGTTTTCAAGAAGTTCAAAGTTGCAGTAGAAAAAGAAAATGGACACGACATTAAAGCCATGAGATCTAATGAAAATAAAGAGTTCACTTCTAAAGAATTCATAGAGTTTTGTGAAGTAAATGGATTTCGCCACCCTTAACAGTTTTAAGATCTCTTTAATAAAATGGTGTTGCAAAAAAGAAGAACAAAACGATTCTCGATATGGCAAGAAGCATGCTCAAAAGTAATAGACTATCCAAAGAATTTTGGGCTGAAGTTGTTGTATGTGCAACCTAATTATCCAACTGATCTTTAAAGTTGCCACAAGAAGCATGGAATAAAAGAAAGCCAGATATCTCCCACCTGAGAGTTTTTGGAAGCATTGCCCATTTACATGTACCAGATGAGAGGAGAGTCAAACCAGATGACAATAGTGAAAAGTTCATCTTCATCAGCTATGACAAACAATTCCAAAGGATAAAAATTGTACATTCCAAACAACGGGAAGATTGTGATTAGTCAAGGTGTAATTTTTTATGAAGAATGAGAATGAGATTTTGGCTCTGCTGTGGATGACTTTAACTTCTTTCTTATTAAAGAAGATGATCATACACAGATAAAATAAGTAGAAGAACAACAAGAGCTAGCTACTCCACTTATCTCACTAGCATCAACCAAATATAGAGATTCACTACTATCTTTCTTAAATGAAAGAATCGGAGAACATATAAGGAGTTTTAAGATCTCTATAAGGTAAGTAAAAGACTTGATAATCTCGCTTTCTATTGTTTTTTTGTTAAATATGAACTAATGAACTTCCAGGAACCTTTGGTGTGGATGACTTTAACTTCTTTCCTATTGAAGAAGATGATCATATACAGATAAAACAAGTAGAAGAACAGTAAGAGCTAGCTACTCTATCTATCTCACTAATATTAACCAAACGTGGAGATTCAATACTATATTTCTTAAATGAAAGAATCAGAGAACGTACAAAGAGTCTTTAATATCTCTATAAAGTAAGTAAAAGGCTTGATAATTTCATTTTTTTTTGTTTCTTTGTTAAATATGAACTAGTGAACTTTCATGAAGCTTTGGCGTGGATTTCTTTAACTTTTTTCTTATTGAAGAAGATGATCATACACAAATAAAATAAATAAAAGAACAACAAGAGCCAATTACTCCACCTATCTCACTAGCATAAACCAAACGTGGTAATTCACTACTGTTTTTCTTAAATAAAAGAATTGGAGAATGTACAAGGAGTCTTTAAGATCTCTATAAGGTAAGTAAGAGGCTTGATAATCTCATTCTCTTTTGTTTCTTTGCTAAATATAAACCAATGAACTTCTATAAAGGTCTGGTGTGGATAACTTTGACTTCTTTCCTATTGAAGAAGATGATCATATACAGATAAAACAAGTAGAAGAACAACAAGAACTAACTATTCTACCTATCTCACCAGTATCAACAAAACATGGAGATTCACCACTATCTTTTTTCAATAAAAGAATCGGAGAGCATTGAAGGATTCTTTAAAATCTTTATAAAGTAAGTAAGAGGCTCGATAATCTCACTCTTTTTTGTTTTTTTGTTGAATATGAACCAATGAACTTCCATGAAGCTGTATAAGATGAGAAATGGAGAAAAGCAATAGATGAAAAAATTAAAGCTATTGTAAAAAATGACACTTAGGAACTTAGTACTCCTCTTAAAGGTCATAAGGCAATTAATCTCAAATGGGTGTACAAAACGAAGAGAAATGCGAAGGGAGAATTTGAAAGGCACAAGGCGAGGCTAGTTGCAAAAGGCTATAGTCAAAAGGCTCACATAAACTATGATGAAGTATTTACTCTTGTAGCCTGACTTGAAACTATCAGACTTATTATTTCTTTAGCTGCTCAGAACGAATGGAAGATTCATCAATAAGATGTAAACCCTACTTTCCTAAAAGGAGTTCTTAAAGAAAAAATCTACATTGAACAACCATTAGGCTATGAAGGTAAAGTTCTAAAATTAAATAAGGCACTTTATGGATTAAAGCAGCTCCAAGAGCTTGCAATAGCAGAATTGACGAGTACTTTAAAGAAAATGGCTTCACCAAATATTCTTATGAGCACGCTTTATATATCAAAGTCGAAGATGGAGATATTCTAATTGTGTGCTTGTACATGGATGATCTTATCTTTACTGGAAGTAAACCAAGCTTATTTGAAAAGTTCAAGAAAGTAATGATGAAAGAATTTGATATGACATACATTAGGTTGATGGCATACTGCTTGAGCATTGAAGTCAAGCAACAAGAAGATGGCATTTTTACTTCACAAGAAAGTTATGCAAATAAGATTCTAAAAAAGTTCAAGATGCATGATTGTAAGCCAATAAGCACACCAATGGAATCCCAAGTCAAGTTATCAAAGAATAATGAAGGAGAAAGAGTAGATCCGATACTTTTTAATAGCCTAGTTAGAAGTCTGATCTATTTAACTTGTTTAAGGTCTGACATTTTTTATGCTATTAGACTAGTTAGTTGTTACATGGAAACTTCGACTATCACTAATTTCAAGGCTGTAAAAAGGATTATTCACTATCTAAAAGACCTAATAAACTTTCGCTTGTTGTACTTAGATTCTAATGATTACAAGCTCGTTGGATGTAACGATAGCAACTAGGGCAGTGACACAGATGATCGAAAGAATACTAGTGGTTTCGTGTTCTTCATGGGAGACATTACTTTCACATGGATGTTAAAGAAGCAACCAATTATCACACTTTCCACTTGTAAAGCTGAGTACATAACTGCTACATTAAATGTTTGTCATGCAATTTGGCTTAAAAATTTGTTGAAGAAGTTAAATTTGCCATAAGAAGAGCCAACCGAGATTTGTGTTGATCATAAATCAACAATTGCCTTATCCAAGAAACTAGTCTTTTAAGATCAAAGCAAACACTTAGATACTCACTACCATTTCATAAAATAGTGTATTACGAAAAAAGAAGTGCAAGTATAGGAGATCATAGGATCAAGTAACTGATATCTTCACAAAGCCGCTTAAACAAGAAGACTTTGTAAATTTAGAAGTTTGCTTTGTGTCACGAGATCAAGTTTAAGGGGGGTGTTGAATCATAAACTTGATCCAATTTAAAAAAATCCAAGCCCACTTCATAAAAATTTCTTGCAGTAAATGAAGTTGGTATAGTTGGTGAAGTAGGTTTGGTAGGTAAGGTTAGTGTGATTGATGTGGTTGGTGAAGTAGGTGAGTGGTATGTTTTAATAAATGATAAGGATTTGTATGGTAGTTGAATAAATGAATGGTTGTGATTGGTTTGTTTCATGTATAAACACCCCTTCTCACCTTTGGTTTATGCATCGAGTGTAAAAAGAAGAAAGAGTAAGAAGAAAAACAAAGCTTCTAAGAGTTATTTGTGAGAGTATGTAAATTATTCTTGTAATGTTCTTAAGCTTTCTCTAATAAAATTTGTGTTTTATTCTTCAAATTCTCCAACATAAAGTTTAATCTAAAACCACCAAGATTTGACTAAACTCTCTAATTGACAATTTATAAATAACAAATAAATCACAAGCAAGAATTGAAAACAGAAACAAGCAAACCAGAAACACAATTTAAAGTGTTTCGGCTTAGAGATAGCCTACATTCACTGGAAAACATCAGTACTAATCTTATTTCAATCACACAAAACAAGCTACAAGTCTCAAGAAGAAAATACAAGCTTTTCAAATTTATTGTAACTATAACCTTTGAGACTGTATGTACAGATCTTGAAGGCTCTAGAAAAGTCCCCTACTTGCTAGCTGCATTCTGGGTTTATTATAACAAACCCAGAATTTCCCGCCTTGTAACATTCAGTTAACAACATCGAATCGCGTGCTTAACTCATGCTTAACAAACCCAGAATTTCCCGCCTTGTAACATTCAGTTAACAACATCGAATCGCGTGCTTAACTTATGCTTCAAATAAGTGATCAAAATAACTGCCGAATATTCCGTATAAAGTAAGTGAAATCACGTGAAGAACATGTGATTACTTTCTAGAAATGACTGACATTACGTGGATGTCATATTCTCCCATTTGACTTAGCAACTAACAAGTCATATAAGATCGAGGCCACAAACTGACATATCAGCACCTTCTAAAATTCAGTTTTAAGCTCACACGTCAACATAAACAAAATGATATTTGGCGACCACTATTTTCGTTGTTAAAAGCATTAGTTTGCAGCCAAATTATATAGTGGTTGCTGATAGTTTTCTTCTATTGAATTAACGTAATGAACTTGTGACAATATTTTTTCGGTCACATTTTTTTTAGCAACAAATTGTGTATTATTCGTGACGAATTTATTGGTTGCAAATGACCATAATTCTCCTAGTTGTTTTTTACTGTAGCTTATATCTCAAAATTTGAACCAATTCTTGTAGTGGTTTTTTACTATGGCTTCTAGCTTAAAAGTTGAACCAATTCTTTCACTTCAAAATTTTTGCCAATGCACAAGCTTTGGGTCCATTTCGTGGTGGTTCCAGTACTGGTTAATGGTGGCGATGACTTCGATCTTCTCAGCAGTGCCTAGTGAATCGATGAACAACGATGATAAAGTTTTGCAGCTGCCATATGGTTATTTTTTTAAAATATAAAAAAACTAATTTTTCTTGTTGTCCATGTGAACACTCTCTACATGAAGAGCGTGGGTGAAAATTTTATTGAAAATTTCATTTCCTTCAAATTTAAAAATGAAGACTAATTTTTACTCTTTTTACCCACTCTCTAATTTTCAAATGAAATTTTCACCCATTTGCAATTTCTAAACACAATGCCTTTTCAGCCTCTTCCTTTGATACTCGAGTTTTCTTCATGTAGGCATTCAACAGTAGAGGGAATATGTCCCCTCTTTTGCTCAAACGGCACGTAACATTTGCAATTTGTACAAAAAAATATATAAAAAAAAGGGGAAGAAATATATACCAACACTATAAAAAAAACGAGAATTGGTGGTTGAATTTTATGATGTATATTGACTATTGTTGTGTTAAGCATGTATCATGAAAGCATGATATATTTGTGATATATAACAGTCATGTCAAGATTTTATAACACATTCGGGACTTATACAATGTTGTCAATGATGAATAACAGGTATATGTCGTGCACTTTTTCTTCTTTCAAGAATTGAAATAAAATTCTCTTTCAATTCAAATCCTCATAAAACGATGCGTCATTTTATAATGCAATCCAATGTGGTTTATCAAGATTCGCCTATGTTGCAACTGTGGTAATGTATCACAAATTCTATCCTTATTCCAACCAACCGTTCCTTTAAAATCCAAAGTGATCCAACGTCTTGAAGATGGCCAAGTATTTATATAAGCATACCGGTCAAGTAGGCTGTTAAAAGGTAAATTCAGGTGTATCAAAACTGTGGTGGTAGGTAATAATATTTGATTGGATGCGGTAACAACCTTAAGGTTAGAGAAATATTTGCATGGGTTACTAACCATTTGAAGGATGGAAACAGATTTGTGTAGGATAACAACAATTTAGAAGGAGATGGAACCAAAAGCTGGTGGCTAGAAGTAATTTAATTAAATGATTTGTAAAAATTATTGAAGTTATTTGATGAGGAATTTATATTTCAGATCAATAGAACTATGACATTGACATTTAAGCAGTGTATACTTCTCAAATTGAAGTGTGAATTTTGAGGAATTGGAATTCTGAAATTAGAAGTGTGGAGTAGTATGAGTACGAATAGGTTGTTTACTTATATTAGAGTGTAAAATAAGAATTAGAATCCAATTTATAATCAAAATTCTATTTATATGTTTACTTTGTCTTGAATTAGGAGTAAATTATTTTAAATTATTTTAAATTATAACTTTACCTTCATTTATAGAATTTTAATTTTAATTACAAAGTGAATAAAAAATATTTGTAAAATAAACTATTTATTTGATTAATAATTATTAATATCCTTAATTACGGAAATCATAAATTTTTTATTAATTTTAATTTTAAATATCTAAATTAAAAATTATTGATAAGAGCAACACAAATGAAATATTATTATTAATAATATAATAAAAATTAATATTTTTTAGAATAAACTATTTATTATTATTAATATTAAATAAATATAATAATATTTATTTTCAAATAAAAATAGTATATAGTAATATTATTAATTCTCTATGAATGTAATAATATTGTATTTAAATAAGCTTAATATTATTATTTTAATAAATGTCATATTATTAAATAATATGATAATATTATTTAAATAAATATGATATTATTATTCTTAAATAAATATAATATTATTTTATTTTAATAAATATAAATATATTATATTTAATAAGGAAAGAGTAAAAAAAGAAGAGATAGAAGTGGCTTCCCACTCACATTTCCTAGGAGTGGGAATCCCACTCGCCACTCAAAAAATGAGAGAGATACATAAAGTGAGACTCCTACTCTCCTCTTTAAATGAGCAAACAAATATTAGAGTGGAAGGAATCCATACTCCTCACTCTCACTTTAGCGAGTAAACATAACTTAAAACATGCATTATGGACTATATTATCTTTTTTCTTGAAAAAGGTGCCAATAACGATATACAAAAGGCTTCACTAATGTTTGTTGTTAGAACTTATTTGGCGTGACTCAATTTTCTACAAATAGCAAACAAAACAGCGTGTACTTGTTTGCTGTTAGTGAATAAATCAGACTTTTTGTAATGGTGATTAAATTTCAGTCTAATTTGTTATTTATAAAATCTTGACGAGCACATCATTAATTAATTTGAAAACTTTGATAAGCATAGCATTACTTTGCTTCTTTTAGATAACGGTGTATATAGCCCATATGTTGTCTCCATCTACTAAACTTGCCAACAAAAACATGCTTGTATGAATTTTTATCGGTGATGATTTGCTTTGCATTAGAAGAAGTATTACCCCCAATCAAGTTGGCTAGATTGAGTCATAGAAATTCATTGCAAGGCCAATGACAAACATCCTAGGTAAAGTGCCTATGATCATATATGTTTTGTTTGAAATAAGTACATATTCAAAAATGATAAATGCAATTAAATTCTAGTAATTCATAATTAAAGTATAAAATAGATGCACCAGTTGGTACATAAACTTCAAACTTCTACATAAAAACAAAAGTGCAATACACTTCCCCTCTCCACAACCCCCCCTCAAGTGCCTAAAAAAAACTTTCAACAAGAAAATATTACATAAATAATAAAAAAAAGTACAATGATAAATTATTGGTTTCTAGGCAACTTGTTGATTTCCAAGTCCTTTATCTGATCCAAACGATTATCACAGGCTTGCACACAAACAAATTGTCAATATTGTTAGCCTAAAGGGCTATACAAATTTTAATTTTGATGATAACAAACTTGTATTATTATATTTCATAATTTCACTAGTTTTTTAAGGGTAAATTTTATTTAAGTGAATCAAGTGAAATCGAGCTCAAAGCACTCAATGGATAACAGCTCAACTAAGATCGAGTATTAGCGCAACTGACTTCATTACTACAAATCTTGTAAAGCCAGTATGATTTAATGTATGCATGATTTAGCATTTGAGAAGCTCAAAATTTTGTTTAATAAATCATTAGTTTTCATAAACCCAAGGTTTTATAATCATAAGCTAAGTATTTTATGGAATTGGTGATTTTTCAAGATATGGATTAAAATGAATAAGTTTTACAAACTTTGATTTCAACATGTATTGTTTTAAATTCTGGATTTGGACCTATTTAAAAAACTATAAAACATTTTGGGTCATAATATAATTTATAATAGTATTAGGCCATATTATAATTTCTAAAAGTTTTAGGCCAAATTCTAAATATTAAAATAATGCTTAGAAGACAGAAAGTAAACAGCTAGCCAAATGGCAATTAGCAGCTAACCGCCTGGCCTCTGGTTTTTCAAATTTTAAAGCCAAATTTGCAACGGTAACTTGTCACATAAGCTTAGCGGCTAACTGCCAAAACAAGTAACAATCCGAAAATGCTCTTAAGGTCAATAATGGCCAGTTTACTCATCAAAACTATATAAACTCAAATCAAAATCAAATCTAACAAGTTTTTGAAAGTTTTTCAAGCTGAAATCAGTTCATACAATATCCTTTGAGCTTCCATTTTATAAATCTTCATACATTGAGTTATCATTGAGCTACCATTTGTACATCTACTCTAATAGAGAGTGTTTGTTGTAATCTTTAAATTCATTATCAAATTTGTGTGAGTATAAGTGTGGGAAATACTTGGGAAAAGGTGTGAGTGAGTGAAACACCATTTATAAAGGTTTATTGATACCTTGTAAGTCAATTGTAAGAACTTGAAGCCTTGGAGGCTTGGATAGTGAAATTCTCAAGCTTGGTGTGCTTGGAGGGGTGGACGTAGATCGGTTTTGCCGAACCACATAAAAACTCACGTGTTTGATCTCTTTTCCTTTATCATTTTAATTTTGAGCATTGTTAAATTTATTGCTTTTGATTTTATTAAGGCATTAGTTTTAATTTTTTTGTGATTGTATTTACTTAAGTTTTAAAAATCCAATTCACCCCCCTCTTGGGTTGCTTAGCTAGAATTTCAAATATTACGTTAAGTAGTAATAGTTAGTAGACAGCAAAGCAACTTACTTATATAATCATCACTACTGATTGATATCATCTTGAAGATGTTGTTCTCTTCAGAACAATTGCCAAATTAGTTAATTGTATCTGCTATAATTAGGAAGAAGTTTTGTGACATCCCATATGGAATTTGATAAGCCTATTGCGAATCACATAGAAAGAATGCAAGGAAAACAGGTATCTCTAGGTTATATGTAGTAGAGGGGCTGTGAATTGTCTCTAGTAAAAACGTCTCGAACAAGATGTCAATATAGGTTCAAGATCTGTAATCACCTGCCAGCCACTTTCAAGCACTTTCTTTGGGTAATTTCACCATACCCGGTGCATAAGTTGACATATTATTTTTGACAAATATCATATTGTCGACATAGTCTTTAATGTTTCAACTAATGTATTGTATTGCTCTACACGCATAAGCACATAGAATCCCGTAGATCTACAACATGGAACAACTACAACATTCCACAACTGCTTGTCAACATTTGTTCCATGTTTAACTCATAGCATGATGAAATGTTATTAGTCGCTTTGACAAGATATCAAATTTGAGAAATCGACAAGTTAACAATGTTTTCCAATATGATATAATTCAGGACTCGCCTATGTTGTAACTGTTGTAACATACTACAGTTTTTGTCTTTATTTCAGCAAGGCTGTTGGATGCATTCTTGTTCAATCTTTATTGGAGAATTGATGCAACAACTTACAACCATTGTAACTGATTGTATATTAATCTAATCGTACTCGCGCACTTTCCAAAAATTTTTTCAGTATTGCATCAACAACACTAATTTCATCTTAAAATCGATCAGGAAATAGCAATTAACGAACAAGACTGCATGCTAATAAATACTAGAAGCATTTGTTTGCTTTACATGTTAATAAATACTAGAAGCATTTTCAAGATTGCATGTATCCTGTTTGAAAAAATTTATCCTAAAGATTTTTTTCCCTAGTCTGTTGGGTATGAATATTGTTGTGAAGTTGATAATGACCAAGATGGAAATTCTTCAGTTTTGATTTTACTCTTTGAGGAATTCTAGAACATGACAAATAAAGTTTATTGTGTGAGGGATGCATGTTCTCTTACAAATGCTTGGTTCTTTAATATACAACTCTAAGATGCCTTATGATGAAAAATAGAGTCAATAACCTGACTCCAGACTGTCTGACCCATGACATTTTGGATTTCGATTCTTAGATGAGATTCCTTTTTCCAATTCTTTCAATTTTCAAATTTACTAGTGTTACTTTTCTTTGGTAAACTATATTGTACATAAGCACGCACACACATGCACATACAGATGTACACTAATCAATTATTTTGGCTTATTTTCCTTTTCTTTTGATTCATGTTGCCAGTATATATAAAATTTATTTGTCAATTTTAGAGCATAATTTGTTTTGTTGCATAAAGATAATAAACCCAAATACGTTTACATGTATGTCTGAGGTTTGTTTTGTCTTTCAGGAGCAGCATTACCCATCAAAAGTTTGAAGAGCTCTGTGAACTTAAGCATTCGAGGTTGAAAATGGACAAGATATATACAGTGGAGTTAATTAGAGGAGCTACCACAGTTGCAGGTTTACGTTATTATCTTTGTTTTAGTAGTTAACCTGAGTATTAAATTCTTAAGTTTTAATCACTTAGACTCAAATAAGAAATTTTTTATATTTGCTCTACAATGATCTTATTTAGTGTTAATAGCTTTGTTTTATTACTCTTTGTCTACACAGATTCTTGTTCTCAAAAGACCATTTACTTTAAATATTTAGCATAAGGACAATCTTATTTAGTATCATCCATAATTTTTCATTTTTTCTCATTAGTTTTAATATGTTTGATAACTATATGGTTAAGCAATTTATGCAATGTTATCTTGTCATATGCTTGAGCTCATTTTTTATTGTAATTATGAATATTTTGTATGAATTAATGGATCTACCTATATTACAACAGTTGTACCATACCATACTTTTTGTCTCTATTTAATAGAGCCGTTGAATAATTTATTGTTCAATCTAATGGCTACATATAACTTTTTCAAAAATTAAATAGCCATTGGTCAATGGTCTAGGTGGTTGCTTAATACAATTAGGGTTCTCACCTTACTCATATCATGGAGATTTGTGAATCAATGGCCACCAAGCACCAAATTCATGCCAATCAATGGCCAAAAAGTACCAAATTATTGCCAAGTACACCAACAACCATCGATTGATGGCAAGTTTGAAATTCTATCTAGGCTACCCAAGAGGGGGGGTGAATTGGGTTTTTAAAAATTAAGCCAATAAAATTGCACAATATTAAAACTAATGTCTTAATCAAAATTAAAAGCAATAAATTCAACAATGCTCAAAATTAAAAAGGATAAGGGAAGAGAAATCGAACACGTGATTTTTACACGGTTCGGCCAACCGTGCCTACGTCCACGCCTCCAAGCTCACCGGGCTTGAGGATTCCACTAAGCAAGCCTCAAGGCTTCAACACCACTTACACTTGACTTCAAGGTGTCAATGGACCTTCACAATCAAGAGATTATTCCCAATCTCTTAACCCAAGTGTATCCCAACACTTACAATCACTCAATGATAGAGATTTAATAACAAGTAATCTCTCACACACTCCAAATGATTACAATTGAAATTTTAATGTGTGAGGGAATGAAATGAAACACAATTGAAGCTCAAAGAAGATTGTTTCTCAGTAGGAAGCTCAAATATCAAATGTTGGATCTCTTTTGTTTGAATTTGATTGAGCCTTTTTATAGTTGGAGCTGAAAACTAGCCGTTATTGACTTTCTGAGAATAATCGGTTCGCCGGTTGTCTCTATCGGTTCACCGTTTTGACTTTTCAACTAGCCGTTATCCTTTGATTTCAAATAAATGGTTTGCCGTTTACAATTATCGGATCACCGTTTATTTCCAGAAACCTGCAAAACAAAAATCAGCTCTCCGTTTTTGCTAAACGGTTCAAGAGTAGAAACTTTTTCCTTATTGGAATTTATCAGTTAGCCGTTATCGATAAACGGTTCACCGTTAATTTCCAGAACCTCGGACACAAACTTAGCTTACCGTTTGTGCTAATCGATTCAAGGCTAAAAAATTTCTCCTTACTGGAATTTATCGGTTAGCCGTTATATATTAATGGTTCACCGTTAATTTCCAATTTCATCATTTTGAAAAATATTTTGTTTCTTTAAACAAATGAATGACTTTAAGAAGTTCATTTTAATAGCCCCAACATTTTAATCAATAACATATAATTTTTGTTATCATCAAAATCATTATTACAAGATTAACAATCTCCCCCTTTTTTATGATGACAAAAACAATAAGAAACCAAGATACAACCAATTGCATCCAATCAATAAGAATAATATCAAAATGAGAAAATGATAATAGATAATAAAAACATCCAACATACATAAATAGTGCAGAACACATGAAATGTTTGTGCGAAATCAATAAGTTTGAAACACTAAGAAACTACTGCGAAGGAGGAGGAGGAGTAAAGGAAGAATAAGGAATGCCGAGAGTAGAAAAAATACGCTGCTGTCCATCCAGTATCTGCTACTGCTGAAGCTGGAAAGATGCAAACTGATCCTGAAGCTGCTGCTGCCGCTCAAAAAGTGCGCGAATATCGTTAACGAGTTGCTGAAGATGATGATCAGGAGCAGATGGAGCAGCTGAAGTAGATGGCCGATCGGTCTCCATCTCATGCACTGTAGAATCAGATTCTGTCGGAGGCTGTGAGGCAGATCTGCGACGAGGGGGCGGAGGGCGAGCACCGAGTCCAAAGTCAGGCAGCTGATTAGAAGTAAAGATGTCGTTGAGGAACCGGGCATCTTCTGGAGCTACAAGGTTGTCTCGATTTTTGGCATTGGGCGTTTTGATCCACTCCTGACCCCGTCGAGAGAAACCAATCGCCGAGATAGCCTCTTTCCCATTCTTCTTCGTCTCAACATATACCGAGTAGCGAAGAGGTACTCGAAAATGTCGCAGAAGCTTAGAGATAATGCTACCGTATGGAAGTAGCCTATGTGTAAGAACAGGGGTACTCAACATATGGCGAAAAATAAAATACCCGAGGTTAATACGACGTCCACTAAGAAGACTATCAAGAATCCCTACATCCAACCTAGTGACCTCATCCGAGTGTCCCTTCCTAGGGGTGACAATATGCTGTAAAATGGTGTGTAGAATCCTAACCGGTAGTGGCAAAAGTTGGGCTCTAAAAGGAAGGGCGTAGATCTCATCGTCGACAAATGTTCCTAACCCCTTTGGTATGATTAAAATCGGCAAAGGATAATTCCTTCCTAGAAGTGTAGATATCATGTCCAGAAAGTGGGAGTCCTAAAATGTGGTTTAAATCCATAACATCAAAATTAATAGGAACACCCCCCACATTGGTAACTATTCTATCTACTTTTTCCGCCGACAATTCCATGTTCGAATAAAAAACGCGAACTAGGTTAGGATATATCCTTTTCTCTAAGTCCAATGCAGACTCCCATGGCAACAACATCTGCTTAACACTTTTACCACAAACAACCAACTCCTCAAAATTATCTAAATCCACAAAGTAAGAGTCGATTACCTTACGACCCATGAATCGAGTTTCGAAACGTTTAGCAAGTGAAGCGGTTGGAAAATGAAGTCTCTGGAACTCGGTTGTCTCTCTAGGTGGTATGGGGTTTCTACTTGGGACAGATTTTCTCTTCCTACCAGTTCTTGAAGATTCGGCCATTGATGGAGCTTGAAAATTTTGGGATTTTGGCAAAAAGATGAAAATGATGCAAACGAGACCAATAAGATGAATGAAAACGAGTATAGAAAGGTTTTTGGAGGCTCAATTTGGTGGGAAATCGTCAAAAAGTGAGTCAAAAATCAAAAAATTTGTTCGGCTGCGCTTAGGGTTTCAAATTGGGATTTCGAGATTTGGGCAGCAATTTGATGTTTTCAATGGTTAAAAATGGTCTAAAGATGATGAGAAATGTTTATATGGTCATGTTTTGGCAAGAAATGACAAGAGAAACAAGAAACTGGAGAGAGAGAAAGCTTCGGGTTTGCTGGTAAGAGAAAACGGTGAAGGGGTAACTAGAAACGAAGAAGAATAATAGAACCAATTTTATATCGCACAAAAACGGCAAGCCGTTTAAAGAAATCGGTTCACCGATAGTGTCCAGAGAGTTAGAAAACGTAATCGGTTAACCGTTAGTAATAAACGGTTAGCCGCTAATATCAAAGAAAAAATTTTAGTGTTTCTGGAATTAAACGGGAGGCCGTTTTAACCATAAACGGTAATCTGTTTTCTTGACTTTGATTTCGCACATATGTCTTTATCTACGGCCAACATTCAATACATTTCTAAATCATTTTATTGATAAAAAATGTCTTCAGAGGCCAATATAATGCATGAATACAAAATTTAAAACACATCCAAAGATAAACAAACATCATACTATAGAAAGGCAAAGAAGATATTGAATAAAACATTATAAGACATTTATCATTCCAAGCTCATGCCTAATCTTTGAAAATTGTTCTTCGCCAAGAGGTTTTGTAAAGATATCAGCGAGCTGTTTTTCAGTTGAAATAAAATGTAATGAAATATCTCCTTTTTGAACATGATCTCTTAGGAAATGATGTCTTATCTCTATATGCTTAGTCCTAGAATGTTGAATGGGATTCTTTGAAAGGTTGATGGCACTTGTGTTGTCACACATGATAGGTATATGATCAAGATTAATACCAAAGTCTCTAAGGGTTTATTTCATCCAAAGTGATTGCGCACAACAACTACCGGCTGCAATATACTCAGCCTCAGTGGTTGAAAGAGCAACCGAGTTTTGTTTCTTACTAAACCAAGAGACAAGAGAGTGACCTAGAAAGAAACAAGTTCCACTAGTACTCTTCTTATCAATCTTATACCCAGCAAAATCGGCATCCGAATAACAAATTAAATCTAAATGAGTTCCCCTAGGATACCAAAGGCCAAGATTTACAGTTCCTTTCAAATATCAAAAAATTCTTTTAACAGCAAGCAAGTGAGATTCTTTAGGACATGATTGAAATCTTGCATACAAACATACACTGAATACAATATCGGGTCTACTAGCAGTTAAATAAAGTAAGGATCCGATCATACCTCGATATACTTTGACATCAACATCTTTACATTTTTCATCTTTGTCAAGCTTAATTGTTGAGCTCATTGGAGTACTTTTAATCTTGCCATCTTCAAGTCCGAATCGCTTGAGTAAATCTTTCAAATATTTGGCTTGATTGATGAAGATTCCTTCTTCGTTTTGTCTTATTTGTAATCCGAGGAAGTACTTCAATTCTCCCATCATACTCATCTCGAATTCTTTGCTCATACAAGATGAAAAATCCTTACACAAAAACTCATTGGTAGAACAAAAAATAATATCATCAACATAAATTTGAACAATGAGTATATCTTGATTCTTATGCTTGATAAAAAGTGTAGTATCTACTTTACCCATTGAAAAATCGTTTTCCAAAAGAAATTTACTAAGTCTATCATACCAAGCTCTAGGTGCTTGTTTTAATCCATACAAAGCTTTTGACAACTTGTAAACATAATTTGGAAATTTTTCATTTTCAAAACCAGGGGGTTGTTTCACATACACTTCTTCTATGATGTAACCATTTAGAAACGCACTTTTGACATCCATTTGATACAAAATAAAATTCTTATAACATGTAAATGCTAAAAGCATTCTAATGGATTCTAATCTTGCTACGGGTGCAAAAGTTTCATCAAAATCGATTCCTTCTTCTTGATTGTAACCTTGAGCCACTAACCTAGCTTTTTCCTTACAACCACACCCGATTCATCCATTTTATTCCTAAATACCCATTTAGTGCCTATAATGGATTGATGTTCTGGTTTAGGAACTAATTCCCATACATCGTTTCTCTCAAATTGATTTAACTCCTCTTGCATTGCCATAATCCAAGATTCATCGTTTTCCGCATCCGCAAAGGATTTTGGTTCAATTTGAGATATAAATGCGGTATGTGCACATGTGTTCCTAAGTGATGATCTAGTAGTTATACCTCGTGAAGGTTCTCCTAAAATCAAGTCTTTAGGGTGAGAAGATACATACCTCCATTCTTTGGGGAGTGTTTGAGAGTTACCTTCATTTTGCTCCACATTGTTTTGTTCTTCATGTTGCTTCTCTTGATTCTCGCAAGATGAAGAATCTTGTTTAGCATTCGAAGTTTCTCCTTGTGGTACTTCGTCATCTGCATCATGAATAACTTTCTCCATCGATGAGGGGTTAATCTCATCAAACGTAACATGCATAGATTCTTCAACAACTAAGGTTCTTTTATTATAGACTCTATAAGCTTTGCTAATAGTTGAATATCCAAGAAAAATACCAACATCCGATTTTGGATCAAATTTACCAAGATTGTCTTTTGTATTCAATATGAAACATTTGCATTCAAAAACTTTGAAATAACCAATGTTGGATTTTCTATCTTTCCAAAGCTCATAGGGAGTTTTATTAAGAAGTTGTCTAATTAAAACACGATTTAAAACATAACATGCGGTATTTACGGCTTCGGCACAAAAATATTTTGGTAATGCATTCTCATTTAACATAGTCCTAGCCATTTCTTGGATAGACCTATTTTTTCTCTCAACAACTCCATTTTGTTAAGGAGTCCTAGGTGATGAAAATTGATGTATAATGCTGAAATCATTACAAAAACTCTCAAATGCATGATTTTCAAATTCTCCACCATGATCACTTCTAATGCAAGTAATGAAATAGCCTTTTTCATTTTGAACCTTTTTACAAAAGACTTAAAATGCATCAAATTATTAGCTAAGAATAATACCCATGTATACCTTGAATAATCATCCACAATTACAAATGCATAATATTTTCCATTTAAACTATCATGTCTAGAAGGTCCAAACAAATCCAAGTGAAGAAGTTGAAGCGGTTTTGACGTAGAAATATGATTTTTGTTTTTGAAAGAAGTTTTGATTTGTTTTCCAAATTGACATGCTTCACAAATTTTATCTTTTTCAAAACCAATTTTTGGAAGACCTTTAACTAAATCGTTTTTGGAAATCTTTGAAATTAAATCCAATGCCATAACCAATTATCATCATGTAATGCGGAAAAGCATTTATCAAGGGTTGATGCACAATCTATATCAATGATATTCTTTCCAACAAAAACAATTTTACCATCACATGCATTTTCAATAACACAATTTGTTTTATCAAAAATAACTTTATATCCTTTGTAACACAATTGACTAATACTAAGCAAGTTATGTTTTAGATTTTCAACTAAACATACATTCTCAATGAGAGTTGAGGAAACGATAATTGCCAATACAATGATTTTTCCTTTTTTTCCAAAAGATACATCCCTCCATTTTCGATTTTGGTATTTTTAATAGTCAAGTATGTCTTAGCACAAATACCACTTATTTCTCTTTCCTTCTTTTTGATTCTCGCATTTATTGTTTTTTCAAAAAAGTGTTAGTAATGGTTCCTTTTGGAACCCAAACACATTTAACTCCATAATATGCATTTTTCTTAATAGGACATTTATATTTCATGTTACCATCTCCATTGCAATAATGACAAACAATTTTATGATTTTTAATGGAAGTAGCCTTAACAAAGTAGCTTTTGTAGCATTTTTGTTTCAAGTTAGGTTTATAACCAATCCCTCCTTTATCAAACACACATTTTTTAATCAGTAGCTTATTTCATCTGTACAGTACAAGCAATTTATTTCATCAACTTCCACAATCTCAAATTGGCCTTATATATCCATCAATGCCACTACCCAACTGGCTATCAGGTTAACCGGTGAAAATTACTTCACTTGCCGGGCCTAAGTCCTTTCTTTAGCCTCTGGCTACAACCTGATGAAGTACACTGACAGTAGTTTTCCATGTCCTGCCCAAACACCACCTCCTACTAGTGCAAGCACTTTCACAGATACTTCTATCAATAACGACTATACCATTTTGAAACAACAAGATTAATTCCTTTATTTTCCACCCAATTTTAGCCTCCACTACATAGCGGTTGGACATTTAATAGCCAATTGGTGGGTGTTGAAACCAGCAAATATAAAATCCTACTCTAAACAAGATTGTGTATAGTGATTGAGTAAGGTCATGTCTACAGAGATTGGTAATTATTAAATCCTTTTTAAAATGAAAATGTTAAATTGAGGGATTGTTGACAATAATGAAAATCAAATTAAAATTATTTAGAATGCAAATTAAAAATGTAATTCAAAATGGAAAAACTCTGGTTAAAGGAATTAACTCAGCTTTAATTCGACTACTGATCATTGATACAATTGCAAATCATTACCGCTTATGAATAAACCAATTACAGCTACTGAGACACTCTAATAGTCAATCTCTCTTTAATTAGTCGATAACCAAGGTACGACCGTTGATTATTTCCCTAATCAATAGATAACCCTAGATACAATCATAGGATTTAATCAATTGACAGCCTAAAAATTAGAAAGACTCAATCCTAATTAACAAATGCATATGATGGTTCATTTAAATTAAATTATTTATTCTCATAACACAACGCACTGCTATGTTATTTGCCACAAACATCAAAATCTTCATACAATGAATCTTTCAATTGGTAGTAGATTAAGTTGATAATTAAATAGTGGTCAATTATCTAATTAACAAACATAATTATGACAATAATTCAAAAAATAAACAAATACCAAAAAAGAAATAAAACAATTAAAAGCACAAAAAAAATTTCACAATAATTGTGAATCAAAGCTTCATTAACCTTCAACCAGAAAAATAAGTTTAGTTCCTCATGGAGAAAAGAGAAAACCCAAAAAAAATAAAAATCATTAATAATCCAAAATCCCCTATTGCTTCCTTTTCTCCCATTTTTATAGTTTTCTTCAAACGAATAAAAATACTAATATCTAAAATATTATCTAAAATTTAAATTCAAAATTACAAGAGTAACAAAAATATAAAACACATTAAAATAAAAACTTCAAGTCCGCAGTTGACAACACGTGCCCACGCCTTATCAACAAACTTCTTCTGAAATTGAGAATTTCTCCACGAAGTCAATTCATCCTCAAACATCATCTTGTAGCTCAATTTAGCACCAATCAATAGAATTGCACCTACAAAAATAAAGCACAAGTAAATCACAATTATTAAGCACAAAACATTGATATTAAAGGGAGTAAACAATCCAAAACTAGTGCATGAAATGCACTATATCACCAATTGCTCTACCTTCAAACAAGCATGGGAAAAGCTTGCCCGACTATACTCTAATAGGAGTAAAAGCCGTATTTTTTACACTTAGAGAATGTCTAACTCGACCATGCTGAGAAAATCAATCTATTGCAGCCCACATAAATTCTGTTAGATCTACAACCAGTGAGTTGAAACTCATTGATTCACCTGTTATTAATGATAACCTCGTTATGCATATTGTTACTAGTATAGGAAAAGAATTTAAAGAGATTACTAGTGGAGTGAGAGCTCATGAAACACCAAGTGCCTTTGATGAACTTTATGATAAATTAGTAGATTCTGAGGAGTATTTTAAACAAAATGACATCACCATCTGTTCCTACTATTATAGCAAATGAATCGCCACACGTTTTATAAGAACTCTAACCAAAGACCAAACTCCATAACAAAATCGTGGACCACACTTCTCAACACCACACTAACAACCATCATCTTATTGATATCCAGCAAATTCCAGTAATAATTATTGGAACCCTCCACAATAATTTCCAAAAAAGACTAACGGATATAAGGGATTTTGTCAATTATGTGATCAAAAAGGTCATATCGCCATGGAATGCTCAAACCTCAGAACCTGGAAAAATAATCCCCTAATACATCACTGCACTACAATACCAATACCCTCTGCAAATTATTTAGTTGATACCTCCAAAATCTTATGATCCGTAATCCTTATCATGGAATGACTCTGTCATGGTAGGCCGTTGGACGGGTCTTCATATTTCTCACTTTAGTTCTTCCTACTAAAAAGCACCTAATAGCCAGTTTACTTTAGATGGTATTCTTTTTGTACCTTCCATGAACAAAAACTTGATATCAGTCTCCCAATTTTTAAGTTTAACCAAACCTCTTGAAATTTTTCTACCTTTTTCCAGGTGAAGGATTGGAGCACAGGGGCAATTCTATTACAAGGCCAGAATAAAGATGAAGTTTATGAGCGGCCAAGTTCTCCTCTCTACAATAAAATTTTCTCGCCCATGACTTTTGTTTCCATCACAAATGATCCAACTTGTTGGCACAATATTTAGGCAATCCGTCCAATAAAATTTTGAAAATGTTTTACAATATTTTTTTCATTGTGAGTCTAGATCTTTTCGATTTACCTTTTGTGAATCTTGGTGCATCGTATACAAGACATCGCCTTCCCTTTGGAAAATCTTATATTAACAGTTCTCGGCCTTTAGAAGTAATTTTACACTAATGTTTAGGGTCATCCAGTAATAACTTCTGTTGATGGTTTTCGGTAATATATCGCATCTGTTGACTATTTTACTAAGTATATATGGCTATACCTGTTGCGCTACAAATTTGATGTTTTCCTCACATTTGGTCAATTTAAAAAAGTTGTTCAAACTTTCTTTGAAACCAAAATAACATCTATTTTTATCTTTGGTAGTGGAGGATTTGTTATATTAAAACTATTTTTTTGCTAAAACTAGGATATCACAGCTTTTTACTCCACCATATACCCGTCAACATAATGGCACAACGAAATACCATCATCGACACATTGTTGAGACCGGTCTGACATCACTTCATCGAGCCAACCTTTGCCCAGAAATTTGGAATTACACATTTAAAACTGCCATTTATCTTATTAATAGATTACCTTCTAAAGTAATGTTTGGTTGTCCATGAGGTGTCCTTTTCAACTTTTGTTTAAAGAGACTCCCGATAATTACAAACTTAAAAATTTTTCCTTTTGCATTATCTCCTGAACCTCTCCTTTTATCCAATAATCTTCCATCAAACCCCATCTTGCCAAATATGTTACCCTTGGCCTCTATTTCTGCGGGAACAATCATTCCTTCAGTTCCTACAACCAACAAAAATACTCCCAACTTTGCCACCTACAACTCGCACCCATCCATTGACTACCAGATCTTAAAATAAAATCTTTAAAGCTAAACACCAATTCTATACTACACTGGAATCACCTACCAAACTTTGCCACTCCTTGCACCTCTTACCTATTTTTTTCAACCCAATACAATCTCTGAAGCTCTCATGGATCGTTGTTCCCTTAATTCACTCGGAATAACAGGCTCTTACATCCAATGGCACATGGGAATTAGTTCCACCAAGTCCACATCAAACCTTATAGACTGTAAATGGGTCTTTTGGGTCAAACACCATCTTGATGGTTCCATTGATGGCTTTAACTCACTTAGTTGCCAAGTTTAATCAGTGATCATGAATCAATTTTCATTATACCTTTAGCCCTGTAATCAAACATACTACAATCAGGATCATCTTGCTCTTAGCCTTACAAAATAGCAGGCCATTATGCCAACTCAACATTAACAATGCTTTCTTCAACTGCACTTTTAATCCCAACAATCGAAATTTTATGTGCAGATTAGGAAAGTCCTAATACGGTCTCAAGTAAGCACCACAGGCATGGTTTACAACACTGCACAAGTTTTTGCTGCAGTTTGGCCTTCAACAAAGTTGTTATGATGCTTTTTTATTTATTTTTCGGGATCACAGTGTGTGATTATTTTTTCTCACCTATGTGGGTGACATTATTCTTATTGGAAACAATAATTTTGTTTTACCTAAATTCATACTCTCGCTGCCACATTTACTTTAAAGGATATAAGATGTCTTCATTATTTTTTCGATGTGGAGTTGTTCAGGACATCTAATGGAATATTTTTATCTCAACAAAACTACATTCGAAATCTTCTGCAATGGTTCAACATTCTTTGACGCGAAATCTATTTCCACACTTTTATTAGTTTCAGTTCTACTTAAACTCAATGATGGTTGGTTCCATTTCGATGCTAGATTAGGTCACCAACTTATTGGGGCTCTTTAGTATATTACTCTCACCAACTACATTGGTAGGCGGCAAAGAAAGAGACTTTTATGATACATGAAAGACACGGTATTCTATGGTCTTCAGTCTCAATCAAATTCGACTATCTCTCTAATTGCATTTAGTGACTTTGACTGAGGAGGAAATCTTGATGATTGCAGCTCTTCTAGTGCTTATATAATTTAGTCCTGTGGCAATCTAATCTCTTGCTCATTTAAAAAGCAACAATCTATTACAAAATCTTCCACAGGGATAGAATTTGGCTGAATTATCACATCTTGTTTGATAATTTATTGATTACGGTATCTATTATTTGAACTCAGGGTCTACCATTCTAAACTAACTCTTCTTTATGGTAATCTCAGAGAGACCTTCATTTGCACAAATCCAGTTTATGAATCTAAGATGAAGCATGCTAAGATTGATTTTTATTTCATCCTCGATAAAATTTTTCAAGGTCTCATATCTATATCTCACATTCCTTCTGAGCACCAATTGGTTGACTCACTAATAAGGCCGCTAACTAGGGCCCGCTTCTTCGCTTTTAAAATCAAGCTAAGTTTTCACGATGGAACTTCTATCTTACAGGGACGTAATGGCAAGAATACAAGATAACTATGAATGCATGACATTTTTGGATAATTATGTAACTTATGCGTTGTAAATATTCTTGCTTATCGGTTACAACAGATATAATTATCTATAAAGCATTATTCACATGTACTGCACGCATGTGTAAAGCTAAGATAAAATACAATAAACTTCTCTTTTTCACAATATTGTATTTTGTTTCTTCTCTTCCACCTTATTATAGCTAAAACCTTCAATTCAGGTTTGATTTGATTTCTAAAATGATAGAGATCATATGCTAAACTTGAAGTAATGTTTCAAGTTGTCTATATAAAGGTAATAGGTAAGATACATGTTTGATTTTGAGATGTAACTTAGAAGAGTGCTTTTGGGTTTAGAGTTTCTTCATGTAACTCTATATCGCTTGGGAGAATTCTTTAGAGCAATAAGTTAGGAAGCCCTCTATTTTTTTTAGGACATCATATTGGGCGGTGGATACCCGTATCTCTTAGTAATCTTCTTGATTGGTGAGTTTTGGTCAGTCAAAGAGCACGGTATCTTTTGCAAGACATTTTTAAGGGGTGAATTTTCTGTATTTCATTATAATCCTTTAGAGTGATAAGCTTTCGCTCTTGTATAGTGGTTTACTTTGACAATAAAAATTTAGCTTATCTTTAGGTTAGTGTCAACCACTTTAAAATGTTATTGCAAAAGATCAAAATTTGACGGACTTACTCAATTGAAATTAATTATTTTGAAGCTTTTTATGATGAAATTATAGATTTCATCACAAAAACTCTACTTTATATATATGTTTCATTTGTTCTCTCATCTCTCGAAACTCTCATTCTCTCATTTTCTCTCTATGTTATTAACTTTTTTTTTCTTATAATCTTTTTAATATTTTTCTCCTTTGATTTATCTTATTCAAGCTACACATTTTATTTAATTGTGGTGTTTATAGAATTCATTTAAGTTTTTTTGCTTTATTTGTTTGTAGGAACTAAAAATTGAGGATCATCATGAAATGATAAGAAGAAAATGAAGAAATTTATGAATATCATATAATTGTAAATATTACATTGTTATTAAATATTATTGTGCAATCGTTCTAAATACTACCATTTCATTTGTAGTAGTTTTTGTGTATTATCAATTAATAATAAATTTAAATTAAATTAATTCTTCTACTCTCATAACGTTGGTTTTAATTGTTTTAATTCGTAAAGAAAAATTTCATTTTTTTAAATAAAATGAATTGCAACAAATTATAATCAAATCCTAATATGATTTTTTTAAAAGAAATTATATTTTGCGGCCAATATAAGTATGGTCACAAAAAATATAAATTGTAATAATTAAATGGTCAAAAAAATGTAAGTAAAGATATATAGAATGATATACCACTTTGCGAAAGTCGATGTAAGGGCAGTGGTTTGAGCCATAACAAGACAATGTGAGGACTTAATTCCTTCCTCAATGAACTTGCAATGACATTTTTTTGGTGGCATTGTTTTTAACGACAAATTGTATATTATTTGCGACGAATTTGTTGGTTGAAAATGACCGTAATTCTTGTAGTGGTTTTTTTATTATGGCTTCTAGCTCAAAATTTTGAGGTGAAAGAAAAATTTTGAACCAAATCTTTCACTTCAAAATTTTCACCAATGCGCAACCTTTGGGCCCATTTGGTGGTGGTTCTAGTTCGATCTTCGCAGCAGCGCCTGGCAAATTGATTGGTCATGGGGGCATTTTCTCGAGCACGATGAACGTCGATGATGAAGTTTGGCAGCTGCCCTAGAGTATTTTTTTATATATATGTAAAAAAAAAATTCACGATTAATTTTTCTTGTTGTGATAGTTTTATTGAAAAATTATTTTATAAGAAAAAGTGAAGACTAAATTTGAAGGCAATAAGATTTTCAATGACAATTTTAGCGATGAATTTATTTACTCAAAGTGCACTCCTGGAAATTTCTAAATGCCCCTTTTGTAATTTGGTAAATAAGGTAATATGTTCAATGTATAAATATAAAAGGAAACCATTGAAAATCCCTAATCTTAAAGGCAATTTCCAAACACCACGCTAGAGAGAAGTTCATTATTTCTGCATAGCATTGCTCCGATCAGCCACCACGTCTTCTGCTGATTTTCCGACTGGCCAACTTTTATTGTCATGCCGCTGCGAATTAGTAAGCTTGTCTCCTCCATCATTCTTTTTTTCAGTATTATATTTCTGTTCAATTGATGAAGTTCGTAAAATTACTTTATTTTTCACACCAATTCATTACTTTTTTGTTTTTTCGGATGACTTCATTTTTGAATGAGGCATTCAAATCTCATGGGATCGTACCCCATTATGAATAACTTGAATGGCTTATAACTCCAATAATACCTCCTATGCAAGCTCAACTCACAGCTGGCTTGGTTCTTGACACAACCCGTCCCAAACTCCAAGGGCGAATCGGCCTAATTCTATATAATCTTTCTGATGTAATCCGAAAAATTATAAATCAAGCACTCCTAAAAAAATTTCAAATATAGTTATCTCCAAACAACCAATCTCCTCAATAAAATACCAAATTATTTAATATCCAATATCAATAAAATACATATGTTATCCGCAATCTCCGAAAAGTAACAAATTATACAATCCCAAATTATCTCAATAAATCAATCGATAACTCCTAACATCATAACGTGGCCATAATTTCGAAAATAACTATTGTTGCTGGGTTGACTGTTGTACCTGCGAATCTCCTGTTTGGGGGGGAGGGAGGAAAGATATAATAAAACGGAATAAGTATAAAACTCAGTGAGTGGATAGTAGCTTTTCAATATAATTTTACTCTAAAATAATTAATCATATGAAAATACCAACTCATCAAAATATCACAAAAAAACTTAAATAACTTATTAAATCCAATTCATATACTCAAATAACGATATCACAAATACACTGCATAAATCAATAGAAATTCATAATACTTATAACATTAATACTGAAATACCGAAAACTATCACCAAACAAGTACCCAGGGGAAATAATCTCATCATATCCAGACTGCAACGGACTGACAATGACGTATTATCTGGGTACAATCACGCCCCGGAGCTACACGGATAGACAAGGAAGTACCATCTCATATCTCATCATATCCAAACCTCAACGGACGGGCAATGACGTACTATTTAGGTATCGCCACGCCCCGGAGCTACACGGATAGATCGAAAAATATCATCTCATATCTCATTATATCTGTGCATGCATAATCTGGTCCCCAAAAAATAAAGTCGCCTGAGTACACGGTCAAAAGCCTCTATATGTACTCAGACGGGCCCCAAAAGCCTGTATCTCATCTATATCATTTGTATCTCAATATCAGATCTCTGTATTCATCATACCATATACATATGTCATCTCATATGTGTCACTGTATCTGGAAGGAGGGGTACTGTCTAATAATTTTTAAAAACGATCATTATACTCATATTCATATACCTTTGTACACATATACATAAACATATAATCTCATCCAAAATCTCATTCGAAATCTCATTTCCTTTTTCATTTGACATGTCTTTAATCTGCTTTTCTTTTCTTTAAAATATTATCATGCATATTCAAAATCGGTAACCAAAATCATTAATCAAACACATTTCTCGTAATAAGTACCAAAACACAGATAAAATCTATTTCTATAAAAATCATTAATCGAAGCCTTTAAAACCAATCTCGTAAACAGGCTTTACCATATTTTAAAATTATAATAAACTACCATGAAAATAAGTTTTGTATATTCCACTCACAGTGACGGTGTCCGAACTCGAAATCGACAACGTCCACAGGTTGATTCTCGTTCGCGGATCTCCTAATTTGAGGAAATAACATAATTACTAACTATAATCATGAATTATAACTAATATGTTCGAAACGACATTTATCCGTAATACAATATTCTCGAATTCGTAAAATTACCAAAATGCCCTCAACATCAAAATTCATCAAATTATCCTCAGAATTACATCTTATCAAACTATCCTCAATTTTGATTACAAAGATATCCACAAGTTTTGAATTTATAAAATTACCCCCGGTAAAATATAAAATTACCAAAATACCCCTAACGACGTAAATTACTAAATTACCTTCGAAATCTCAAATTACCTAATTGCCCTGATCTGAAATTACCAAAATATCCACCAATTTTAAAATTACAAAATTACCCCAAAAGTTTGTGAAATTACCGAATTACCCCTAATGGTCCACGGTGGTCGGAACTCAGTCAACGGTGACGGAAAGCTCAGGTCTGTTAGATCTGACCTCGGTGAGTCCAATGGTGCCGGCGGTCACCTCCCAAGCGCAGCAGTGACGACGAATTGAGCTCCCTAAAACCGTGAGCTTTCCAGCGGTCAATCGGCGACAATCCGGCCGTTTCAGGTAACGGGGTTGGTCGGAAAATGATGAGGGGAAGTTGAGGAACAAGATCCAGCGGTGGCACGGCCTAATTCTGACTAGATCAGTGGCGGGGAGAAACGGGTTTAGCCGTGACTTTTCGAGCTCATTTGCCGACTTTCTGGTCGGTTTCTAATGGCGATGACGGCAGAAATGAGTTGGTTGGCTCTCAAGCATCGGATCGGTACCAAGATAGTTTGGTGGGGTGACCGGAATTGCGAGATCCGGCCGGGTCAATGCCGCGGGTCGGGTCGTAAATCTAGGTTAACGGTAGCAACTTCTTCTCTCTCTCTATTTTAGGAAAGAAAAAAAAATGCTTCTCTCTCTACTCTTTCCTTAAATAGAAGCTTTTTTTTTTTTTCAGGTTCATATGTTTCAGTTCTTCTCATTTTATTCAATTTCTCGTTCAGTTCAATGTTGTACGTTATTGTATTTGGGAAGAGTGACGCTTCAGTCCCCCGTTGAACATGCTTTAACACTTCAGTATCTAATTTCTTCTATGATGGTACGGTATCTAATGGTTGAAAGGTAAAAGTTACATTTTAATAGCTATATTAACTAGTTTTAATTAATTTACGCTGATCTACGATATTTAATGAAAAGAGTGCATTTATCTTTCAACGATGTAGTTTTTTCTGTTTAACATTTGAAAAAAAGATGGTTCAAATGAGGTATTCAAAAATTTTTAGGAACTAAAGTGGTAAAAATAAGTTTAAAGAGGAACTAAAGTATCATTATGTCATTTGTTTGTTTATTTATTTATGAAGGACGGTACGGTATTAGTATAGTAGGAAAGTCATCCTTGGTTTTCGATTTTTGTTTCCATTTAAAGAAACAATATTTTCTTCCAAAGTCAATTTTGGGTGAATTTAAGAGTGATTGACGCTGTCCGTCGTGGCGTTCGGTTTCTAATATAATACCTCAGCTCCTCTTTAATATCAAAACTATATATAGATATATATATATCTATATATATATATATATATATATATATATATATATATATATATATATATATATATATATATAAAGCAAAGGCAGTATCAAAAAAATTTCACTACAGGATAAAAAAATTATTCTATGATATAAATTTTTCTATTTTGTCTTTTACAATTTTTGTGCTAATTTTTGTATTCTTTTCGGGACAAATATCATATGCTTTCGTTCTTAATATTGAAATTTTGATGTTAAAGAGATAACCAGCTGTCACGAAATCTTTATTAGAGAAGTAAGATTTAAAAACGAAAATAAAAAGTTTGGTAACCAAGGCAATACTTTATAGCAAATCGAAATGTTACGAAATGCAATTCATTTCAAACTCAGACCAAACTGCACGAACGTATATATATTTTTTATAGAGGTCACTACACACTCCGCACAAACAACCATAAATGCTAGCTAAGATGCTAGCACCAACTTAATTATTTATTGCAAACTGCTCCAGTGTACGATGGAAACATAAATAACATAACAACCATCATATGTCTTTAATTAGAGGGTAACCAAGTCCTTGAGCACTAAGGCAACTTGGTCTTTCATCTTATATGAATTTGTGTAGCTATCATCACCATCTCCGTAGAGGAATTCGCACATACGAGTGAAATTAAGCACCCGCCCAAGCAGAGGCAACGGGACAGCAGTTGGGTTGAGAAGCTCTCCATTCAAATCTTTCCACCCATTTGCAATTTCAACCTGCAACCCCTTCTCCGCTTCTCCCTCTGATACACCATGTTGCTTCATGTAGCATTCAACAGCTGACGGACAATGTCCTCTCTTTTGCTCAAACTGCACGTCACATACGCAAATTATCCGCAGAGGAGAAAAGGAGTGGGAGAAAAGGAGGTACATTATTGTTTTCAACTGTTACTTTTTTTAGTATTTATTTATAAGGATAAATGCTCGAATAGTCTCTATATTGTAGTTGAGTGTCTGTTTAGTTCGTTATAATTTGAAAACTACTTCAAAACACCTTTGCCATTATATATGTGACATTTTTGCTCTTATTTTTTCTTGTCTTTCAAAAAAATACATTACTACAACTTTGGAGACGTTAATTAATTAATCTATAGAAAACTTAATTAACAAATTAACCCATAGTTATTCATTAGTAAATTAACCAATAATATTAGTCTGAATGAACTGGTATTTTTCATATCCTTGCAACAACCTTCTACTTATTTACAATAAATTGATACCATCCAACTTAAAACAATGTTTAGTGCCTAGCAATTATAATCTTACTAATAATTATATTAAAAAATCAATTTACCAAATTAATCCTAATATTAAACTAATAAGAAAAAAATTGACATTTATTTTTACTTTACTTTTAGGGTAACTTTGTTAATTAACTAGTTCTATAAATAAATTAATTAATATCCCCAAAAATAATGTTATAAGGGTATTATTATAAAAGTAAAAATAAATAAATAAATAAATAAAGCAAAAGCATGTGTGTAATATGTTTAACAACATGGCTCTCTTGAGATCTTTTTCAAAATATAAGGACTAAATGGTCATTTAGGCCAAAAATATAGAAATTAAATAAGCATTTATCCTTATTTATAGTTTAGTAAAAAAACCATAAGTGCATGTAAAAAGTGTACATGGTAGAGAAAAAATGTATGGATTTATATTTAATACTATGTAGAAACTCATGTCCCGAACTTATACTAAAAAATTAATTCATTAATATAGAGAATTGCCTCAATTTTATACTCCCATTTGGGATGTGATATTTTTTCGAGAACAAAATCTTTTATACCTTCTAAAACTTAGTAAATTTTTTTCTCCTGATTATTATTCTCATGGACTTATCCTCCTATCACGAAGCTGGAACGAAGCGTATTAATAATTAATGAACTATAAGACTAACTGAATGAAGTAGTACCTTGTGAGATCCTATGTCATCTATGAGTCTGCAAATACTGCTCGATGCTATTATGATTTTAGGGTAACTGACTACCCATTCAAAAACTTCCTTAGTTGCAATATCACCCATGCCAAGGTATGAAGCTGTTATAATTTGTAAAACAGCACTAGTTCTCAATGCAACAAATTTATATTCCTCCATGCTCGGAACGTAACCATCTTTTAACCACCTCGCTTTTGTAAGGTACATCGTGATTAATTCTTGTACCTGAGGAACGTTAATGTAACACAAGTCAATAATCACCATGCCCAAAAGGAAAGAAAAAAAAACGTGAAGAGTACAATCATCTAATGAATTGGATAAACCTCGACTTTGTGAGAGAGACAAGTTATTTTTGAAGAAAGGAAAAGAAATAACATCATATCAGGCAACAGATCTTACCTCATAAGAAATAACTTTGATTTCAGTTATGATTTCTAATTGTCTAGTGACACGTATGCATATAATTACAAAGTATGGTTAAGATTTAATTACATAAATATTCTTAAAAAATAACTACAAATCACGACCGTTTTAAAGTGTCATCACAAAGATCATATGAATTCAAGTATGCCATCTACGAGGGGGGCGAAAGTAGTGTTGGCAGTAATACCCGCGGGGCCCCGAACCCGCGGGGGCCCGATTAATTTGGGGAGGGTATGGGGCTCCAAAAATATCTAAAAATAAATTCGGGTTCGTTTCGGGTATGGGTTTAAGCCCCAAAAATTTCGGGTTTGGATTTGGGGATTTTATTGGGTCCCCTAACCCGACCCGAAAATTTAAAAAACCATTATCTAATTTTTCTAGCTCAACTCAATCTTACCCCAAAAAAACCCTAACAACTCTAAAGACCGATCACCATTGTCCCCACTAGAAATAGGTTAGTTAGCCGCCACTGTTTGTCGTCGCCGACCAACACTCAGCCGTGCCTGTCAGTCTTCTGCCGCCAGGTTTATGCTGTTTCTTTCTTTATTTATTTCAAATTGCATCTGGGAAGATAGGTAGTTAAAGGGATGTTAAAAACTCTAAATTACACAGTTTTGATTGTTAGGTATGTGTACTTTTTTGGCTTTGGTTTTTGTTTTTGAGTTAAGCTAGCTGAAGAAGCAAAAGAAATCTCTATGAATGGCGCATAAGTTGGTTTGTGGCAGTTTTGCAGTTAAGAAATTAGAAAAAAAAAACTTCTAGCCTCAGAAACCTTGATCTTTAATTGTTCGAGGCCTATTTGAGAAGAAGATTCATTTGATTGGTTGATGGACTGTGAAACTGCTGCTGCCTGTAAGATTAGGCCTGTAATACAAAACATGCGCTAAATCTCATATGAACTATTTTGCTTCACAAGGGGAGGGGAACAAAGTACTTCATGTTTTCATTATTTGTTTTCTCCTTATCTCTGTTAGAATAGTTAGGCTAAGCTGTAGAGAATTATAAATTGATATCTTTGCATCCCAATAATTCCTGTGAATCACCTCCTAAAAGTGTATTTTGTCTGTAAATACTTTCTGCATTGGTGGGTTATGTCCTCGTGGGTCCTTTTCTTTAGCATTGGAAATGTTTCTCTTTTATGCAAAGGTGTCACATGTTTTCAAAAGCCATAATAATAGCTGGCTATAAGCCTTTAAGCCTTTCGCTATCTCTCAATTCATTAAAATGTCCCTGTTCTTTTGTTTTTTTTGGCTAATGTGCCTAATGCCTACTTTAATTAATTAAACATAAACAGCCAAAATCAAAGCCGCAAAGAAGAAAGAACCAGAGAGATGGGGAGAGAGATGCACTAAAGAGGACATTGTGATCACCCAGGGACCCACTGGGATTATGCCAAATGGCATACCAACATACACCGTTGAGATCATGAATGCTTGTGAAACTGGGTGTAACATATCTGAGATTCACCTCAACTGTGGCTGGTTCAGCTCTGCTCATCTCATCAACACTCAGCTCTGTTAATGAAGGCAAGCCTTTGGTGAGTGGCGGCACTCTCAAATTTCAGTATGCCAATACTTTCCTTTACCCTCTCTCCGTTTCATCCGTTGTTTGTTAAATTCTTAGTCATTGAAGCAGCGGCAAATTAAAGAAACCTTATTATAGATAGATGATTGGTTGATATATAATACTCAAATTGCCCGTGTGTAGTTTTGTTGTTATGCTCTTGTTACATTGCTGTAAAGGGTACGGACGATGGTCACACGATAGAGATTTTGAATTTTGGGTGTCAGCTATATGCCTATATCTGTTGTATATAGAGAGAATTAAATTTTGTTAACTGTGATTAGGAGAGCAATAGATTTTGCTTCAATTGTTGTTGACTGCTGTTTGGTTTATAATGTTTATTTTATTTTCCTTTTAGTTCCTGCAATTTTGTAAACTTTTTTATACAGCACCTGAGCTGAGTTGACTGAACTCGTTATCTGTGTAATGAAATCAGTCACTAAAATTGTATGATTACGAAGTTAAATTTTTTACACATTCTTATTGGTAATTTATTGGTAATTTTTTACACATTTGCAGTTGCGCTCAATTATAAATTATTCTTCATGTAAATAGTGTGTGACCAGCTATTAATAAATAGTGTGTGACCAGCAGCTGTACTGATAAGTGACAGTGAACAGAATCTAGAAACAATTCTTGTTATTGTTGATTAGCAGATCCAGTAACTGTATTAAAATGCCTAAATGCTTTCCATTGATTGTAGGTTCAACATTCTATATGTCAAGTTCTTTGCCCACACCACAATTAATGGATGATGAAGGCAATCAAACTGAAGGTGAATCAGCTACTAGTGTTACTCATGGTGGGTTGAGACGTAAAGGAAGGTTGAGGTCAATTGTGTGGGAGCATTTTGAGAGGAAAAAAATCAACGGGATTGATAAGGCTGTGTGCAATTATTGCAAAAATGCATTGGTAGCAAGGAGTACTGATGGAACAAAGCACTTACACGACCATTTAAAGACATGTCAAGTGAAAAAGGAAATAGAGGCCATGGAATTCCCACCGACAAAGAAAGCTACTGGTGAAAAAGGGAAGACCGCAGTAGAAACTCATTTTGATCCTGATGTTATAAGGAGAAAAATGGCACGTGCTATTGTCATGCATGAGTACCCTCTGAGTATTGTAGAGCATCAGGGGCTGAGGGATGTTATGTCTTCTCTAAATCAATTATGGAAGCCAGTGTCTCGAAATACCATCAAGAAAGAGATTTTAGACATGTATGAGTGTGAAAGGGCCAAACATATCAGTGTGTTAGAGCAAACTCAAGGTAGAATTGCCATTATAACTGATATGTGGACTGCAGAAAATCAAACAAAGGCATATATGGCAATCACTGCACACTTTATTGATGACGCTTGGGCATTACGGAGCATACTTTTAAGGTAAAATTGTTACTGTTCTGATTTATTTAATTATTAATGGTCAATCCGATTTTTTTATTGGTAATCCACTGTTAATTTCTATTTTTGTCTCAGTTTTTTGGAAGTGCCTGGTTCTCACACAGGCCAAGTGCTTTGTGATAAGCTGATGGGTTCATTATTGGAGCTCAACATTGAGCGTAAGTTATCCTCCATAACTGTTGACAATGCTTCTACTAATGATCGCATGATTGATTTTATGTTGTTGGCACTGGATAAAAATGATCTTATTTTGGGTGGACAAAAGTTTCATGTTCGTTGTTGTGCCCACATTCTAAATTTGATTGTAAAGGATGGTTTGAGTGTGATTGGTGATCTGATTGCAAACATTCGTGAGAGTGTTATTTTTTGGTCAGGATCAACAAAAAGGAAATCGACATTTGATGAAAATGCACGTAAATTAGGCATTACTTCTGGTAGAAAACTAGTACAAGACTGGCCCAAACTAGATGGAATTCTACTTATCTCATGATATGTTCTGCATTGCACTATAAGAATGTTTTTTGTCGATTGAGGAACATTGATGGACAATATAAGTGTTTGCCTAGTGAGCATGATTGGCAATTGGCTAGTGCCCTAGAAAATGATTTGAAATGTTTTTATAATTGTACAACATTATTTTCTGGCACTAGTTATCCAACATCTAATCTATTTTTACACCATGTGTGTGATATTAGATTGCGCCTGAATGAGTGGGTTTCAACTCCTAAGTATGATGAATTTAGAATCATGGCACAAAAAATGATTGAAAAATTCGATAAGTATTGGCATGACATGAGTGGAATATTGTCTATTGCATGTATCTTTGATCCTAGATTCAAAATTAAGTTGGTTGAGTATTACTTTTCTATGATTTATGGGGATGATGCTACTTCTCGTGTCCAAATAGTGCATGGTGATTGTCAAAGTATAGTGAAAGAGTATAAAGCTAGATATGCATCAGGTGCTAGTTCTCCTGGGTATAGTAGTTCTAGTTCATTGAGTACTTCTCATTCTATTCTGAGCTCGGGTTCCTATAGGAGTTCAACTGAATGGATTTCGGGGTTTACTAGTTTTATCAATATTGGTAATGAGGAAGTAAAGGATGAGCTAGATACTTATTTGGGTGAAAAGTTAGTACCATTTAATGTTGAGGAACACTTTGATGTGTTGGCTTGGTGGAAAGTGAATGGTGGTAACTATCCTATATTGTCTCGAATTGCGAGAGATATTTTGGCTATTCCAGTTACCACTGTTGCTTCCGAATCTGCTTTCAGTACTAGTGGTCGATTTGTAAGCCCATATCGCAATAGACTTCATCCAAGCACATTGGAGGCTTTGATGTGTAGTCAAAGTTGGATACGTGCTCTTTGTGGAGGTATATGATTTGCATTTTAATTTTTATATTTTTGTTTATTTAAATTAACTAATAACTAACTTGATTTTAGTTTTCATTTGTATTTCTTTAATTAGCTGTGGCATTGACCTCTCCGGCATATGCCAAGATTCTTGATGAGGAGCCAGAGATTGAAACAGATGTAGAGGCTATAGAGGTATATAGTTTTAATTTATATGATTTTTTCAAGTATTTATTAAGTTGAATTGTTAAAACATGTTTTTATTTTTTATTTTTTTGTTTATCTTGTTATAGGTTTACGAAGAATCTTAGAATGTGCTTTAATGGTGATAGCTGCAAGTTTATGTTGAAGGCTTCATTTATTTTGATTTATCATATAAAATTTGATCATTTGTAATTGTGTTGAAAACTTAAAATTATTATATTTTTATTTATGTGGAGGTTGTTAAAATTTGATCATTTGTAATTTTATTTTTAAATCTTGAGGTTGTTAGAATTATTAATTTATTTTAAACAAAGTGACTCAAATATTAAAAAATTATTACTTAAAAAAATGGGGATCGGGTCCCCATTTTAATCCCCGCTCAATTCGGGGATTTTTGGGGATATACCCAAAATATCCCCAATTACAATTTTTCGGGTATGGGGCGGGTTCGGGGAATAGCTTCCAAATCGGGTTCGGGTTTGGGGATTATAATCCCCGCCCCGAACCCGCCCCATTGACATCTCTAGGCGAAAGAACATTATTTGGGGGGGGGAACATGGCACCTACAGGATTTGAAAAAAGTTTTGGATTTTCTATATAAGATATGAAAAATTAGTGTGAGAAAAAGTCTATATTAGCCCCGCACACTTAAATCTATAACTTTATACATTGGATAAAATTTGGTTTGGACCACTAGACATTTACTCCAAGCTCTGCCCCTGATCTACAAGATATTCCATGCCTACCGTCTGTTTGGCATATGATATGCCGTATGATCTTCCTTGCTTTGACAATTCTTCCTCGCCCCACTGTAAACATCTAAGAGATTCTTATAATTGATTTTAATGTACTCTTGATGTGAGTCTATAATGCCAATGTCCCACCTGAAAATCAAACGAAGATACTAGATTGGAATGGATATATATTTTAACAAAAGAAAAGGCAAAATAAAAGTGATAATATGCGAAAAAAATTATATACTGCATGCTGAATCCATCCTTTAAACCTTGTGACTGCTTCAGTAAAGATTGTGAGCTCTTCAAAAGTACCGTAGGCGTCGAACGTATCATCTATGAGGGATATAATGCATATTATTTTGGACACAAGAATTCTACCAAAGGTGAATTTGAGCTCGTAGTACACTCCTGCCAATATCCAAAAATATAACTCTACTACTCTGTCTTTTGCGTAAGGTAGCTTTGCAGGAATGTCTAAATCTCTCCACCACCTGAAATTTAATTCCATATCTAAGCACTTTGTAAGAATGAGAAAACGAATAGAAATAAAAAATTCATCCTGCTATTAAAAAAAAAAAGCACCAAATAGGTACTAAATTAACATATACATTGGAAGGATATGGTCACTTGTTACCTCGTCAAGTCACTTAGTTCCTTCTGATGTGCTGCTTGTAATAAATTAAAGTCTATCTGTGCAAACTTGAGCAAACTTTCATCGTGCAAATCATCTGTTGAATAGATATCCAGAAAATACCTTTCCTCCAACCTTGGTAGGGCTTTACGGAGAGGAAGTCTGAGAGCATGATGTATTTGTTCGGCAAGATTAGCGTTTACATGAGAATTTGATACCGTTGACTTCAGGTGAGTGGTAGTGAAAACAATGGCTTCATCTAGAATATCTTCTCCGCGAATTGCCAAATATGCTGCCTCATACAAACTTAACATGCCTTGAACATCATTGATTAATGATGCCTTGAATTTACCTTCATTTTCCTTGAACTTCTGAAACACATCTGATGATCACGTTCAAAATAATTAAAGGCAAGCTAGTCTCAATTAGAGTATATGCTTCTATTTAGTTTGAAAACTAATACAAGGGAAGGGCATGACAGCTAGTGGTTTGACAAAATAGTCATATACTCTCTTTTAATTTAAAAAATGATCATATAAACCACTTTTGGAACACACGGACCGTTTATTGAATAAACCTTTGGTATGTATAGCAATTTCTGAATAAAAGAAATACCTGTGTTTTAAAAAGAAGTATGTGTGACAATTTGTTGTAATTAATATACTAAAATTTGCTAAAAAAAAATAATTACATACCACATGAAATCCTAACTCCTTGCTGCCGTAGAAGTCGAAAACGTAGAGAAACAGTGGAAAGATCATCACTATCAACGTCAAGGTCATGAGATATTTTTTCCAATTCATCTTCAATCTCTTTTTCAAAATGATAAGCGATACCTAATCGTTGTACTGAATCAATTAAGTGCAATTTGTGCGCAAGCTTATCTCCATTAGCCACTATCATCCTCCTGACCTCTTGTTTCAGAGCGTCGTAATGTTCGTGTGTTGTAGTATCTATTGTCTGCAAGCACCAAAAATTTCTTAATACAAAATGTGTCTCATGTATCTAACAAATTAATTATATCACAAATAAGAATGTCGATTCTCGTACTGATATGATCTTTTAGACGGCTTGTGCCGCATATGCATATATAATATTGTACCGTTAAGATTTATAGTTACCACATACATCTTTAACTATGAACTAACAATACGGGGTTTATAAAGGAAAAAATTAGTACAAAAATCAAATCAACACTGGATCTAAATCCTACAGATTGATGGATAGATTTGTACTTAACGAGATATTTAGAACCTGTTTAACAACCTTGAAATCAGAAGCAGATTTCAAGAAGTGGTTTCCCCATAAATCAGGATGGAAACCTGCAATGGGACGAGTAGTTTCTTTAGTTGAACTGGAAACTGCTGGAACTGGCTTAGACATCTAATTTCTTTCACACAAGTTGCCAAATAGATCTTATGTTTGTTGCTTAACGGAAGTTGCAAAATTCTCGAGACGCTTGTGCTCTATATATAGATGATAGAATTAATGTACGTTTTAAAGATAATTCTTCCAATTTGTCAACAAAATATCAAATTAAAAAAATCAAATAAAATTAGAATTATTTGAGATGGTAGTTAGAACACGTGGCTAACGAGTAGTTACGGAGGCGGTCGGTTGGTTAAAAAGTGGCAATACATGGAATAAGATAGAATAATGATATATTCAAGAAAATAGCACGCATATTATTACTACTCAATAATATATGAATATTTAGATTTTAGCACAGATGGCAATGGGAGAGAAGGTAAGGGGATTGACATCTTGTATTCATTTTCAACGTTCTGTTTATGTTTCCATACCCTCTTTGTTGTCCTCATAAATATTTGAGGGCAAAAGATGGGAATCGCCGACATTGTTAATTCTTGAATAACAATAATTTTATTATATAAAATCATATTATTAACAGAAAAAATCAAAATAATCTAAATAAATTAAAAACATTTCCATCAAATTAAGTCAATGCCATAATCTATAAAATTATTCAAAAGTAAAGTATCAAATTTGAACACATTTAAAAAAAGACAATATCTCTTGCATTAACCAATCATAAAAACTGCACAATATAAATCATCCATAAAATTATCTCCTTCATCCTATAACAAAAGTAACATCAATTGTTTTAATATATATAATGAAATTAATATAGATTACTCAAATGAAAATATATTTAATAAAAGCATTTACCTCTTTCAGTTTTCACCATATAAGAAAATCTGTTTTACAAACAATTTTTTTCAATTTTTCTAACTTTTTACCTTTTTCTTTTTAAGATGGCTTTTTTTACCCACAATTCGACGCTGGCAATATTGCAGGAAAAATTGTGAGGTATTTAATATTTTGACTTTTTAGAAAATTATGTCTTCTATAAGTACCAAAAGTCAAGCGTACAACTTTGCCTATTTAAGATTTCGAAAAGATGTAATGAATGGTTTGCATGATTTATCAAGCTGTCCTCAGGGCGCATGAAAGACTCACTGAATTCGGTAATCGCCGTGACACTTTCATTTTTTTACTAAAATCCTACATAGAAAAAATTTTCTTAATTGCATCTTCGGCACAACAAAATATTCTTCAGAATTGTTAAATATAAATAATTTCTATGGCAATTTGATTGACCTTTGTTAACGATGCTGTGTGGCATAGTATCCTTTCTCCATCGTTATGAAGAATTTTTACTTACACCAAAACCGCCAATAAATTGATTGATTGATTGCAATCAAAACAGCATGAACCCTACCCAATTACCTCTCAATTAGATAGGTCAGATGGTGACAGTGGAGAGAAACATGATAATGGTGGCAAAAAGTACAAAATGATGGACTTGACTCTTTGTTTGTGACTATTTAGCCTTTGGTTATGTGTAATTGAACTCATCAAATACTTATTTTTTAAAAATATTTTATTAATTTTTATATAATTATCTATTCACTACTTATTTTTTTTATATTTTTTTAAAAATACATATTTTTTTTTTCACTGAATTTCATTAGAAGTAACATTTTTTTGCATCCGTCCACTTTCGTTTGCGGACTGTTATAACGTTACTGATATCACAAGAGTAAAATTATCGTTACTGATATCACAAGGGTTAATTATCATTTTACTGAAACATACAAAAAACAACATTGTTTATGCACAGCTTGGCTTCGAATGGGGTTTGGATCCTATCCGAAAATCCGATTAAATTGCACAATTAAAAAATTAAAATTAAAATTAAAATTAAAATATAAATATAAACAAATTTCACTCTTTCATTGTCGCCAAGCCTCTCAACTCCCAAAGATCACTCAATTCTCGAGCAATTCTCAAGTAGCAGCCTCTTCTCTCTCAACTCTCAAGCCGATCAACTCATGGCCAACGTTGATCGGCCATTGCGCCAAGATTTCAACCTCCCCAGTAGCCACTGCACTGCCAAGTTTTCACCGCACCAACAGCCACGCAATTTCTCATGGCTGAGTGCATGCTCCACTATGCCACACAACTAGCGTCTGGTCACCATCGCCAGCTACCGGCGTTCTCTAGCTACAATAACCCGGCAATCTTTCAAGATTTTGTTATGTATAATTGAGCTGGATGAAGTTATGATCACTTGAATCCCTTGACCCAAAGATGGATTGATTGCTTTTGTGGTGGCATAACTTTAAAGCTGCGTAAGGGGAACTGATGGGCCTAGCTTGCATGACCTAACAGCCTTTGATTTTGAGATTTTGAGTTCTAATATTATTGAATTTTGTCGTTCTGAAAGAAGTCTGTAGATCTGCAAATGATATTTGGCTTCATACTCAAATTGATTTGTGGAGAACTGAAGAGTTTCGGTTATTGGGAAATTTTTCTTCCATGAAAGTTAGGGAAATATCACGATTCCTGTCATCTATATATGCTACTGGAAACAAAGATTTACTTACCCAAAGAATTCCCTTTATTTTTATGATTTCAATTTGGTATATTTTCTAATTTAAGTTATATATATATATTATTTTATTTATTAAAATAAATCAGTTTGTTTTGGAATCTTTCATCTTTTCTTTGTCATTTAGTTGGGGGCAAAATAGTCACTTTATGTTTAGGGGTAAATTTGTCATTTCATTAATATTCTATTAACTTTTCTAACCGAGTTAAGACAACGGTGGACAATTATAATACTTTGTAACTTTTGGTAAAATTCAGCCCAAAAAAACGGTGGTCATAAATAATTGACCTTACTTTTTTTTTTAAATCACTATCATAGAAAATAATATAGAATTAAATTAATATTATACTGCTCTTTACATCTATCTTTAAAACACACTTTTAATTTTATTAAAACTAAAAGTGATGATAGAGCCACAAATTCTTATAAAAATTTAAATTATAAAATTAAAATAATATTATATTGCTCCTTACACCCATCTTTAAAACAAACTTCTAATTTTATTAAAATTAAGAGTGATAATACAATCACAAATTTTTGTATAAACTTATTTTGAACAACTGATTTGGCATTACAAATAAAAGGTATAACAACACAAAAACTCAAGCCAAGCATTAACAAGGAAACCCGTATTGGGAAGAAAGTTTACTGTGAATCATAGGTGGGGCTTCTCCCCACTAAGTCAAATACCAATCACTATATTTTGGCAATTCCTTCTTAATTGCAATACTATAAAGGTCATGATACTTGTCCTATTTATATGAAATAATCACAATAACTTTGGCATGTAATTAAATAAAATTACTAAATGAGAAATCCTTGATCTCTAAGGCAACTTGTTCTTTCATCTTATGTGAATTCGTGTAGCGATCAACACCATCCCCGTAGATGAATTCCCACATACGTGTAAGATTCCGCTCAAGCAGAGGCAGCGGGACGTCAGTTGGGTTGAGAAGCTCTTCAATTGAGCCTTCCATCCGTTTGCAATTTCCAATGCCAACGCCTTCCCTGCTTCTTCCTCTGATGCTCCATGTTGCTTCATGTAGCATTCAACAGCTGAGGGAAGATGTCCTCTCTTTTGCTCAAACTACACATCGATTACATACAGAATTTGGTAGAGTAATTGAAAAAAGAATTACGCGCCAATTTTGAATATTAGTTCCTTTTTCATTTGAACAGTTATGACATGTTCGATATTTGATGTTGATGTCTCTGGTTCGGATAAGCTGTAGAGATTATTTTGTAGTTTTTATTTTATGAGTAACTTTCCTCGTAATTGATTTGATTATTCTTTTTAGTATTGATGGGTGTCGAATCCAGCAAATATAAATACATATTCTAAATACATATTCTAAACAAGATTGTGTATAGTGATTGAATAGGGTCGTGTCCACAGATACTGGTAATTATTAAATTCTTTTTAAAATGAAAATGTAAAATTGAAGGATTGTTGATAATAATGAAAATCAAATTAAAAATATTTAGAATGCAAATTTAAAATGTAATTCAAAATGGGAAAACTTTGGTTGAAGAAATTAACTCAGCTTTGATTCGACTACTGATCATTAATACAATTGTAAATCATTACCGCTTATGAATAAAACGGTTATAACTACTGAGACACTCTAATAGTCAATCTCTCCTTAATTAGTCAATAACCAAGATACTACCGTTGGTTATTTTCCTAATCAATAGACAACCCTAGATATAATCATAGAATTTAATCAATTGACAGCCTAAAAATTAGAAAGATTCAAATCCTAATTAATAAACGCATATGATGGTTCATTTAAATTAAATTGTTTATTCTCACAACACAACACACTGTTATGTTATTTGCCACAAACATCAAAATCTTCATACGATGAATCTTTCAATTGACATTAGATTAAGTTGATAATTAAATAGTGATCAATTATTTAATTAACAAAGATAATCATGACAATAATTCAAAGAATAAAAAAATATTCAAAAAAGCAATAAAACAATTAAAGCATAAAAAGATCTCACAGTAATGGTGAATCAAAGTTTCATTAACTTTCAACCAAAAAAATGAGTTTAGTTTCTCATGGAGAAAAAGAGAAAACCATAAAAAAATAAAAAAAATTAATAATCCAATCTATCTCACCAATCCTTCTTTTTCTCCCTTTTTTATAGTTTTCTTCAAAAGGATAAAGATACTAATATCTAAAATATTATCTAAAATTTAAATTTAAATTCAAAATTACAAGAGTAACAAAAAGATAAAACACGTTAAAACAAAAACTTGAAGTCCATAATTGACAACAAGCGCCCACACCTTATCAATAAACTTCTTTTGAAATTGAGAATTTCTCCAAGAAGTCAATTCATCCTCAAACATCATCTTGTAGCTTAATTTAGCACGAATCAATAGAATTATACCTACAAAAATAAAGCACAAGTAAATCACAATTATTAAGTGCAAAACATTAATATTAAAGGGAGTAAACAATGCAAAACTAGTGCATGAAATGCACTAGAACAAATTCCCCCACACCAAGATAATGCTTGTCCTTAAGTATATAACTCAAGAATAATCTCAAATCTTCACTCAATTCTCATCTCGACTCATCCAAAAATGATTTTAAGCAAGCACACCTCAAAGATTTAAGTCAATCAACATTCAAGAGATAAGAGTTTCAAAGCATAGAATCTCAAAAATTAACATAAAGTCACTCAACCACCAAGACAATCTTTTCAAAATTCAAGTGCAACAAAATTTAATAGCCCTCTCATTGATTTCACTCCATGCACTCAAAGTGTTTAGGGTATCATTTATGCATTCAAATCAAATCAAAGAATGCTATTACCATAAGTTTGCTCATATATCACATCTCAATCACAAAACATGAATTAAGTGCAAAAATCTAAGGGTCTTAGTAAGGTTGTAATGAGGCTAAATGGATTGAATGAAAAAAAAAGGTCTATGGAAGAAAAAGGGATCAAAATGAGAAGAATGAACCCATTGGATGAACCTTATGACATCAAAATATTTTTTTTATTTTTTATTTTTTATGAATCTCGCACTATTTTATTCAAGCATAATGTAACTTGATCTAATTGAGAAACTTTTATTCAAGGTAGCAAAAGCAACAAAATATATCCAAACAATGAGTTCAAAAATCTTCTCAAATTAAGGCTCAAAAAGTAGGTAAACGGGTAAGTAAATGGAGAGAAGTAGATGGTGAAGGATCAAACAAAGATAACAAATTAAAGATCTTCGGGTGGAGAAAAAGAAAAGAAATGTGAAAATAGAAAAATGGAAAGAGGTTTGCCCTTATCATTTTAATGCATAAAATCCTATAATGCGGCGTCAACATGCATAACAAAGTAAGTTCTAGAATAGACAAACTAAGATTGATATTCACTCAACAAAAACAATTAGAGCAAAGTAGTTGCTCATAAGCTCAAATCCTCTCAAAGTTGTTGAATTTGCCATCAAATCATGCACACTCATAAAATGAATCAACTATCAATAGTGGTGAGTTATTCATTTAAGCAACCAAGACCAAGCTAATCAAAACTCGAATCTATTCATGCATCTCAACTCACATACAAGAAAAATAACACTAACTCCAAAATTATTCAAGGATGAGTAGAGTGAAACAAAAACGACTTCACAAAAGAAGAAGAAAAAAATGACGCAACCAAGAATGCTATTCAAAATCATCTCAAAAGCAACAAAATAACACTTCCAGACATTAATATTGCAAAAATCACTCCCCTACACTAGGAACATACATTGTCCCAAATGTATGATAATTAAAGTTCACATAACGAAATAAAGCATAGGGACAAAAAGATTAAAGGCAAAGAAAACATCCATGAATTGTCCACATAACATCTATGGGCTTGGTGGAAATGGTGGGATAAATCCCACACTCTCGAAGAATGCCCCTAAATTCTGCTCCAGTTTGTTCAACTTGTTCTATATTTTCTCCAACTAAGTGCTCAAAGGTGGTACAGAAGTAGAAAGAATAATTGGTGGGGTAGCAGTATCGTCGTCAAACTCATTATCATCAGAGGTGACACCACTCATAGCATAAAGCTTCTTTGGAAGTTGAGTGGGTCCTAGTTCAGTAAACTGGAATTTTTCCGCCTTGAATTCTACCACACCTATTCTTTCAAATAAAGGTATATCCAAAAATTTCTTTTTGCAAGCAGGATGCAAATTATGATTATCAAGATCAAGCACACATAAGTTTACAGCTAACAAAGTAATGTATGGACCTAGAAATAAAGTCCTAAACTTTTTAAGCACATTCTGAAATTGATCTGCTAACCAAAAACCTAAATTAGGCCTCACATCACTTAACATGCACCAGATAAAATAAAACTCAGTTTTCGAGAAAACCCTCGAGTTATCTTTCTTCCCTAAAAAATTATATGCCAAAAATCGATGCACACATTTTAAAACAGGATCACGCAAGAACAAACTCTTTGATTTACTCTGGTCATAGGCCTTGTTATCCAAAGATAAATCATGCCAAAGATGATAAGGTTCAAATTCTTCGTTAAAGTCACAAGTTGTCCCAAAATATTTATCACTAAAAGAATAGTCATCATCAATGAATTCTAAAGCTAGGTTAAAATCTATGATTGATTGTGAAAAAGTCCGTCCCATTAACCTAAACTTTATAACATTCGAAGTATGCAAAGTAAAATCATCCGGTATTTAAATTGAAAAGTAGAATAAAATTCCCTAATCAATTCAACATAACCTAAAAAATCAACATCAATAAACTTGCGGAAACCAATCTTATCAATTAAATAATCAAAATTTTCCATACCATTCAACTTTTCAAGAGTCAGGTAATGAATATACTTAACTGGAAGTATTTTTCGCTTAGAAATATATTTGTTCCTCTCTTTCTACCGTTGAGTCGTGAATGTGAGGCACCCTCTGAGATTGAATTTAGCAAGTGTCAAAACACTTTTTTCCTTTTCATGTTTCGATCTCTTTTTCACTACTTGGCGCGAATTAGAAATTGTGTTCCATGGCACTGTGGTGGGAGCGACAATTTTAGATTTTTTAGCGACAATTTTCTTTTTAACCGTTGGTGACTTGGAAGTTGTTGCTTTCCTCTTAGGCATTGTTTGACAATTTTCTTTTTAACCGTTGGTGACTTGGAAGTTGTTGCTTTCCTCTTAAGCATTGTTTGAACTCACGGGTTGTGGAGGACATGAATTGAAGGTAGTAGGCAGCGGCTGGAACTTTGAAGCAATGAGAGTGGTTGTCGCGGCTGTTGGATTGGGTTAAGGGTGGTGAGTGGTGGCTGGACTGGATCTGGAGAGTGGTTGTGATCTCGCAGGTTGTGGAGAGGTGGCTGGATATGGGTCTTGATTGTTGGTAGTTGAGCGCGCGCTGGTACAGGACTGGATCTGGATCGTGGCTGCTGGAGCTGATTTGAGCTGCTGGTAGAGTAGATCTGAGCTCGGGTTGCTGGATCGGGTGGATGGCGTGCACGGGTTGTGATGGGCGTGAATCCGGTGTGAGGATGCTGGTGATGTTGTGGGTGGAGCGTGATCACTGCGGGCGTGGTCTAAACGCGGATCATGGGGCTGTGATGGATTTTTGAGAGTGGCGCGCGCGGTTGCTGGAACGAAGCTAGTATGTGATGTTGCCATTGAAAATTGTGAAGAGGTGGCTCAAATCTGGATCGCTACTGGAAATGGATCTGGATTGCCGAGAGTTGGGCGCACGGATCGTGGGTGAGTGGAGCACGCGGTTGCTGGAACGGAGCTGGTCGGTGATGTCGCGGCTGGAAATCGTGAAGAGGCGGCTCGGATCTGGATCGCGGCTGGAAATTGATATGAGCGCGGATTGCTGGATCGTCGGTAGCTGCGCGCACAGCCCAGCTGCTAGGAGTTGCGTGCGCGGGTCGTGGTGGAGATTGATGGGAGTGGCACTGTTCGTTCGTGGAGGGCTGTGCGTGTTGGCTCTGTGGATAGTGGTTGCAGGTGGAACAGATCGTGCGGCTGGAGCCGGAGATTGATTTAGTTTTAGAATGTTGTTTATGGTTGCTGAAAATTGAAATATAAAATTAATATTTTTTTATTAAATAAATTAAATAAAAAAAATAATATTAAAAATAAAACTTAAATGTTGAAATAGATACTTGATTAAAAAAAATTATAGAAAATTTTTTTTATTAAGTATATGGGTATTCTTTAACAAATACTATAATAAATTAAAGATAGAAGTACTTATTAGTTAAAGTGTGGACACGCCTTATAATATACTGTAATAAATTAAAAACAGAAGTACTTATTAGTTAAAACGTGGGCACACCTTAACCAAAAATTTCCTTCTAGCCAAAAATAAGTATAGATATTATTTAAACAATCTAAATCAAAACCAAAAACAAAAAATGCACAAAAATTTAAAATAAACATCAAATCCTTTGGGTTACCTCCCAAAAAGTGTCTTTATTTTATGTCTTTGGCTAGACACATTTATGCCCCAATCTCCATAAACGGGGTTTTCAAGAGACACTTCCTCCATAATATTCACCAAAAAACCTTCATAAAAAAGTTTTAAGCGATGACCATTAATCTTAAAAATTTTGTCAGAGGTAGGACTCTGAATCTCGACTGCATCATGAGAAAAAATATTAGTAATAATAAAGGGTCCAACCCATCGAAAGTGTAATTTACTAAGAAAAATTTTAAGTTTAGAATGAAAAAGAAGAACTTTTTGACCAACAGAAAACTCTTTTCTCAAAATCATTTTGTTATGAAATGTCTTCATCCTCTCCTTGTAAAGTCGCGTACTCTCGTATGACTCATTTCGAATCTGCTCTAACTCCTACAGCTGCAATTTCCTTTGCTTTCCCACCTCATCCATTCATATATTACATTGCTTAACCGCCCAGTACACTCTATGCTCAAGCTCTACAGGTAAGTGGCAAGGCTTACCAAATACTAAATGGTAAGGAGACATACCTACGGGGGTCTTGTACACGGTGCGATACGCCAACAATACATCATCAACTCGCAAGCTCCAATCCTTTCGATTTGGATTAACCATCTTTTCAAGGATAGACTTGATTTTTTTGTTTGATATCTCTGCTTGTCCGCTTGTCTGTGGATGATAGGCAGTAGACACTTGGTAGGTGACATGATATCTCTTGAACAAAACCTCCACCATCTAATTACAAAAATGAGTGCCTCTATCACTTATCACCGCTCTCGGTATACCAAATCTTCTGATGACTTGATCAGAATAATGTTTCCATAAGTACGGGTCATCCCAAACATAGTACTTAGCATCGCTCTTAATATTATCTTTTTGAGCCCTCGTTAGATCACTAGGTAGTATTCTTGTAACTAAATAATTGACAATGTCAGCATACCAAGGAACCATACCTTGAGTTATAAAAAGATGCTCATCTGGAAAATCATCTTTCAAAGGTATTGCTTCTTCACTCGAGGTTAATCTACTAAGGTGGTCTGCAACCAAATTCTCTGTTCCTTTCTTGTCACGGATCTCTAAGTTGAACTCCTAAAGTAGTAGGATCCAGCGGATGAGTCTCAGTTTCGCTTCCTTTTTGGCAAGCAAATATCTAAGAGCTACATAATCAGAATAAACAATCACTTTAGTACCCAATAAATATAAACAAAACTTTTCTAAAGCAAAAACAATAGCTAAAAGTTCTTTTTCCGTTGTTGAGTAATTGCACTAAGAACTATCAAGTGTCCTTGAAGCATAATATATCACATGATCAGCTCTTCCATCCCTTTGTCCAAGAATAGCACCAACAGCGTAGTTACTAGCATCGCACATTATCTCAAAGGGAAGGTTCTAGTCAGGTGGCTGTATAATTGGAGCTGAAGTCAATAACTCTTAGAGCTTACCAAATGTTGCCTTGCATGCCTCATCAAAATCAAACATCACATCTTTCTGAAGTAGCTTGAATAAAGGCTGAGCTATCTTCGAAAAATCCTTGATAAAGCACTGATAAAAACCTGCGTGACCAAGAAAAGAACGAACTTCCCAGACACATGTAGGATAAGGTAAAGATTTAATAACATCTATTTTAGCTTTATCTACCTCAATTCCTTTAGCAGAGACTACATGACCCAAAATAATACTCTGATCTACCATAAAATGACATTTTTCATAATTCAAGACAAGATTTGTTTCAATGCATCTTTTAAGCACTTTCTTCAGATTATATAGAAAATCATCAAAAGAATCAGTGTAAACTGTAAAATCGTCCATAAATACCTTTATGATATTCTCTACATAGTCTGAAAAAATACTAACCATACACCTCTGAAAAGTGGCGGGGGCGTTACAAAGACCAAATGGCATACGTCGACACACAAAGGTTCCAAAAGGGCATGTGAAGGTAGTCTTCTCCTGATCTTTAGGCGCAACTAATATATGATGAAAACCTGAATAGCCATCAAGACAACAAAAGTGAGATTTTTCTGCCAATCTTTCAAGCATCTGATCAATAAAAGGAATGGGAAAATGATCCTTCCTAGTGAGTGAATTAAGCTTTCTAAAATCAATACAAACCCTCCACCCATTTTAAACTCGAGTGGATACTAACTCACCATTGGGACTTTCAACAACTGTTATACTAGTTTTCTTTGGTACCACTTGTACCAGACTTACCCATTTGCTATCCGAAATTGGATAAATTATACCTACATCAAGAAGTTTCAAAACATTTTTCTTTACCACTTCCATTATAAGTAAATTCAAACGGCGTTGAGCTTGTATCGAAGGTTTGGCATCTTCCTTTAGCAGTATTCTATGCATGCATGTGGACAGGCTTATCTCTTTGATATCAGCAATTGACCATCCAATAGCCTTTTGACAATCCTTCAGCACTCTTATAAGCTTTTCTTCTTCTAAAGCACTAAGCTTTGAATAGATGATCACCAGAAGTGTCTCACCATCTCCTAAAAACAGGTACTTTAGATGACTCGGCAACGGTTTAAGCTATATTTTCGATGCCTATAAAATAGATAGAAGAAGTTTTGCATGAGAGGTAGGTAATTCAATATAAGATACATTAGGAGTTAAAGTTCTCAAAGAATTTAATTCAAAGATTATCTCTTGTAATGTAGAATTTAAAACAAACTCTCTTTCATCATTTTGCAATCCTTTGAGGTCAAAGCTGTTGTTTAAAGCAACTACCAATGAATCTTCAACATCCAAATAAAAAACTTCCTGCACTAAAGGATTAATAACATCTACAGAAAATAACGACTGTTCATCCTTAGGATATTTCATGGCATCATTCACATTGAACTCTATAATTTATCTATCAAACTCCATAGTAAGAGTCCATTTATGTACATCCATTTTAGTCCTAACAGTCTTAAGAAAAGGCATTCCTAGCAAAATTAGAACAGAATTAGAGGAGTTATCCTCTTCCATATCAAGTACATAAAAATCAGCATGAAAAACCAACTCATTAACTTGTACTAAGACATCTTCTAATACCCCATCAGGATATGCATTAGACCTATCAGCTAGTTGAATTATCACACCAGTTTCTTTCAATTGACCAACATTCAAAGATGAATAAATAGAACGAGGCATGACATTAATAGAAGCTCCTAGATCTAACATAGCCTTCTCAACTCTAACATTACCAATTTTGTATGGGATAGTAAACATACCTGGATCCTTGCACTTAGAAGGTAGTTTCTTTTGAAGAACGACAGAAACATTCTTCCCCATGTGAACTCTTTCATCTCCTCTTGACTTCCTCTTGGAGGTGCAAAGTTCGTTAAAGAATTTAATATAGCGAGGTATTTGTTTTATAGCATCTAATAAAAGAATATTTACTTCAACCTTGCAAAATGTCTCAAAGATATCTCTCTCTTATTCTTCCTTCTTGGATTTTGCAAACTAACTTGGAAAATGAGGAGGTATCACCACAAGTAGGGATTTCACTTTGTTAGGTTGCGCATCTTGAGATTGAGGCATCAATTCCTCCTTCTCAAGCTCATTTTCCAAGTGCTTTGTCACTTTCTTGCTGGGCTCTTACAACTCCTTCCCACTTCTAAGGATGATAGCACTGGCGTTTTGCTTTGGATTCACCTTCGGTTGTAAAGGTAATCTCTCTAATACTTGAGACTCTAAGCAGCTCACTGTAGTCGCCAGTTGGCTCACTTGATTCTTTAAATTTTGAATGCTTGTTGTAGTTGCCTGCTGAAATTGTTGAGTGTTAGTTGCAAGTGATTTAACAATCTCTTTAAGAGGCATACCTGACTTGGAGTTTGACTGAGGAGGAACCGGTTGAAATTATTGTCGTAGTGGGTATTGTTATAGAAATCCCGACGGCGTAACTCCATAGCTGAAATTGGGATGATCCTTCCATCTTGGGTTATAGGTTTGGGCATAAGGATCATATCTCCTCTGAGGCATGCCTGGAAATCCTCAAACTGTATTGGCTTGTTCGAAGAGTTCTTTTTGAAGTGTAAGACACATATCAGTTGAATGACCCATATTGGAATAAATGCCACATGTCTTCACCTGTTGCATATTACCTACAACAAACATTTCCATAAAAGAGGTAAGTTTATCTAAACGTTGATCAATAGAAGAAGTACTTACCTCATTCATTTTCCTTGAAATGAGAACTTGCCTATTGCCAAATTGTTGTGCATTGGCAGCCACGTTTGAGATCAGCTCCTTTACTTGAGTAGGGGTCTTGTTTACCAACACACCTCCACTAGCAGCATCTATCATACTCCTATCCATCAACGACTATCCTTCGTTAAAGTATTGAATAAGAAGTTGATCAGAAATCTGATGCTAAGGACAACTGCCACACAATTGTTTGAATCGCTCCCAATACTCATACAAAGTCTCCTCAAGAAGTTATCTGATACCACAAATATCTTTTCTGATATTAGTAGTTCTTGAAGCAGGAAAATACTTTTCGAGGAACTGCTTCTTCAAATCATTCCACATTGTAATCAATCCAGGAGGCAAGTAACACAACCAATCTTTAGCTAGCCCATCTAAAGACAAAGGAAAGCTCGCAACTTAATCTGCTCTTCAGTTACACCTTGAGGCCTCATGCTTGAACACACAACATGAAACTCCTTGAGATGTTTATAAGGATCTTCACCTGTAAAATCGTGAAACATGGGTAATAAATGAATAAGACCAGATTTTAATTCAAAATTTATCTCCAGGTCTGCATATTGAATTTAGAGTGGTTACTGATTCAAATCTAGTTTAGCTAACTCTCTAAGAGTTCTTTCTGCAGGTGCAGCTCTATCCATCACTTGTTCTTTGAAATCGCTAGATGATTCAACCAAATCAAACATTGTATCTGTTTCAGAAAGCAAAGGCAACGAGGATCATTGCTTATCTCGCTTGGCTTATTGTCTTAGCCGGTGAGCTGTCTTCTCAATTTCAGGATCAAACAAAAGTATACCTGTCCGAGAAGAACGAACCATAAACCAAGTAAAATGTGAAAAGAATTAAATAAATGACACCAATGCCCAGCAACAGCGCCAAAATTTGATGAGTGTCGAAGTCAGCAAATATAAATACTTACTCTAAACAAGATTATGTATATTGATTGAGCAGGGTCGTGTCCATAGAGACTGGTAATTATTAAATCCTTTTTAAAATGAAAATGTAAAATTGGGGGATTGTTGACAATAATGAAAATCAAATTAAAAATATTTAGAATGCAAATTAAAAGTGTAATTCAAAATGAAAAATTTCTGGTTGAAGGAATTAACTCAGCTTTGACTCGACTACTGATCATTAATACAATTGTAAACCATTACAGCTTATGAATAGACCAGTTATAGCTACTGAGATACTCTAATAGCCAATCTCTCCTTAATTAGTCGATAACCAAGGTACGACCGTTGGTTATTTCCCTAATCAATAGACAACCCTAGATACAATCATAGGATTTAATCAATTGACAACCTAAAAATTAGAAAGACCCAAATCCTAATTAACAAACGCATACGATAATTCATTTAAATTAAATTTTTTATACTCATAACACAACACACTGCTAGGTTATTTACCACAAACATCAAAATCTTCATACGATGAATCTTTCAATTGGCAGTTGATTAAGTTGATAATTAAATAGTGGCCAATTATCTAATTAACAAAGATAATCATGACAATAATTCAAAGAATAAATAAATACCCAAAAAGAAATAAAACAATTAAAGCATAGAAAGATCTCACAATAATGGTGAATCAAAGCTTCATTAATCTTCAACCAGAAAAATAAGTTTAGTTTTTCATGGAGAAAAAGAGAAAACCCTAAAAAAATAAAAACAATTAATAATCCAATCTATCTCACCAATCCTTCTTTTTCTCCCTTTTTATAATTTTCTTCAAAAGGATAAAGATACAAATATCTAAAATATTATCTAAAATTTAAATTCGAAATTACAAGAGTAACAAAAAGATAAAACACGTTAAAACAAAAACTTGAAGTCCGCAATTGACAGCACGCGCCCACGCCTTATCAACAAACTTCTTTTGAAAATATCTGTCATGCGCCTATGCCTTATCAACAAACTTCTTCTGAAATTGAGAATTTCTCCAGGAAGTCAATTCATCCTCAAACATCATCTTGTAGCTTAATTTAGCACTAATCAATAGAATTGCACCTACAAAAATAAAGCACAAGTAAATCACAATTATTAAGTGCAAAACATTGATATTAAAAGGAGTAAACAATGCAAAACTAGTGCATGAAATGCACTATAGCATGTATTTACTTATAGAAGAACACAAGTACTTGTAAGAAAACAAGACAGTTTTACTTTGCGCGAATTTGCATTTGATATGAGTTTAACTTAAAAATTAAAACATGAGTTGACCTCAGCCCTATATTTTTAATCCAATAACAAATTTCATTCAAGGTGGGATATTTTTCGTAACAAAACTTTGTATAACTTTTATACCTTTTAGACAATGCAGATTTAGTACTGAACCTTATAAATTGTTTGTCTTTTATATATATTGTCATATTGTGATTGATTATTATTCTTTTTATATACCTATCCTCCTATTATGATAGAGTGAAGTGGTACCTTGCGGGATGATATATCATCTACGAGCCTGCAAATATTTTCTGATGCTATTATGATCTTTGGTTATTGACTACCCCATTGAAAAACCTACTTAGTTGCAATATCACCCATTTAAATGAAGGAAGCTGTTATAATTGTTGTGTGAAATTTAATATACTCACAAGCGCACGAATCTAGAAATAGAGTAGTGGTAACGAGGTTGAACCCACATGGATTGCTTTGAAATTGAAAAGTTTAATTTAAATCTAAAATTAATACTAATCCTAACCTAGTTGATCAAATTGAGTTTTAAGATAAATTAAAAAAATTAAACTAATAAAATAATTAAAGCAAAGGAGAATTCAATAAGAAAAAGGTTATCAAGGTTTCAGAATCCACCACTATTCAACTAGTAATTATCTAATTATGAATTAATCCCCAATTTTAGAAAGACAACTCGAAATCAATCTATATCATCTCATGGATCTAATAATTAAGTCCAATTAAAATTAATCTTGTGTAGGTTTTTTTTCTACTTAATAGTATGATATCTAAGCATCCCATGTAAACATATTGATTAACAAAGAGTCAAAGTTTTTCTAAGCACTTTGTGTAAACAATTTAATGACAAATAGAAAATTAAATATAATCATATGTAAGGATTTAATAACATTCAACTAATCATATGAAATAAGAACCATAAACATTAAAGAACAGATGTAGGGAATTAATTAAGTAAATAGATAATTATTTTATTGAATAGCCTTGGTATAAAAAAATTAGCTAGACATACTTGAATTAGGAGCAACAAAACAAATAAAATCAGCCATGGGAAAATTGGACTGCTACTGCTCTTCTTCCTCTACCGTGTTCTCCCTCTTGTGTCTTGCCCCTTCTCACAGCCGTGGCTTGCCTTTATATAATGTGAAACTTGGCCGAACTCTTCTCAATTAAGGTTGCTACAAACCGCCACACCCACTCACCAAATCTTTTTTATATTATTTCCTTAATAAAATTTGAAAGCTAGCCACTCGTTTCACTAAAAACAAAAAGGCCAATTAATAATATGTTCTCTTTTAATGCTTGGCACATGCATTCTAAACTGCCAAATCAAATCTTTCTTTAATTAGTTTGAGCTCATGTAGCAGCTTACTTGGAACATAATCTTCAATTCTTCAATTCTTTCCGCATATTGATTTTTTATGCACTTTTTGTTTTTCAATCTTCAATTACTTTTCTGTTCAATGAAATAATTTAATTAATTAAAAATCAAAAATAATAATAACTAACAATTATATAATTAAGGATAAAATATGTATATATTATATGCTCATCAATAATCGGTAAACTAGCAGTACTTCTTGATGCAATATTTTGTATTCCTCCACACTCGGACCACTTGGCTTTCGTAGAGTACGTTAAGATTATCTACCCTAGTCAGTACGTATTCAACATGCCCACCCCACAAAAATGAAGCCAAAAGAAAAAGAAATGATGAATATGATTATTAGATGAATTTATATTCGATGCTGATTTTTGTTATTTTTCTTTTTTAAAACAGGTGTTTAAGCAAAACCCCAATAAATTTATAAGCATCCCTAACTCTCAAGATTTGAACTTGGGGGGATAACTAGAGAAAACTATTTGAAAACCATAAAGTCAAGCACATAAGAGCTAGATCCAATTTTGGCATGAGTTGTTGAACTTCTAAAGATCTAATGATACATCTGCATTTACTAATGTACAATTAATATTTAATTATGTATATATTTTTATGGAATAACTACCAAGTAGGACATTGTAAAAATATCAGCTTAAAAATCATATCAATAATTAATCTAAACACCTCATTTATATTACCATGAAGTGTGTGATAGATAGAAATTCTATGCCTACTGTCTGTGTTGTATATGGTATGCCATAGGATTGTTAAGTGCTAGAGAGAGTATGTTTATAAAGGGTAAAATCATTATTTTACATCCAAGTCTCACTAACACCTATACTTTTATGCAATTAAGTCCCGTAACCTTTGATTTTGTGTCTTTTGTTATAATTTGATTGTTTTATGTATTTTAGGGGTATTTTGGCTATTTTATGATTAAAGAGAAATCAAACAGCAGAACAGAAAATATTTTTTAACTTGAGATAGGTAAAAGCCTTAAGAAGGGTATAAAGGGAAAAATTATAATTTTACTCATGTTTAGAGTTTCGAATGGCGGCATCGATGTCATAAATGGATTCAAAACCCCTACAAACTTATAGAATGACAGAAACTGGGATCAAAATGAACTCTAATTGCATGCTAATTTAGTGGAGCCTAGTTGACTTTGCGTTGACCAAAGATGTAGCAGAGTATTATTGAGCCAAAAAAATACATGTTCGTTACATGTAATACACTGAAGCAGTGCTTTCTAACCTTTGCGTTAATCGATGACATGGTAGCATATTATTGGACCGAAAAATAAATGTACGTTACATTTAATACACTGAATCATAGTCCTAATGACGTGTTCCATCCCATCAGAGCTTGCCACCTGGCGTAATCTTATGCATCCAAATTGCTTTCATCCAATGACCATGATTTACCCATTGTATCTATAAATAGATGTCTCCCCCTAATTTAAGAGCTCTAAATCTAAATTTGAGCTCCATTTTATGTAGTTGTCACTCTATCTTGTTTTCTTCACATATTAGAATAGATTCTTGCGCTTAGGAGTACAACAAAATTTGCACAATGAAGATCTTTATGATCTGCCAATTTCTCCCCAGTTTCATTGTAAACATCTAAGAGATTTTTATACATGAATTTCATGTATTTTGGTAGTGTGTCTATGACGGCAATGTCCCATTTGAAAATCAAATGGAGATACTAGATTTAAATGAATATATATTTTAACAAAAGAAAGGCAAAATAACAATGATAATATACAGAAAAAATATATATAATGCATGCATAATGTATGTTTTAATCCTTGTGACCGCTTTAGTAAAGATTATAAGCTCTTCAAAAGTATTGTAGGCATCAAATCTATCATCTATGAGGGTTGTGATACATATATATTATTTTGGACAAAAATGTTCTATCAAAGGCAAACTTGGGCTCATAGTACACTCCTACCAATATCCAAAATTATAACTCTATTATTTTGTCTTTTGAATAAGGCAGTTTCGTAGGAATGTTTAAACCTTTCCACCACTTGAAATTCAAGTTTATATTAAAGCACTTTGAAGAATTAAAAAAAAATCATCCAATTTTAAATAGCACGCACTAAAGAGGTACTAAATTAACTTGCACATTAAAAGAAAATGATCACTTACTATGTCACGTTACTCAGTTGCTTCTGATAATGTGCGGCTCGTAATAAATTAAAGTCTAACTTTGCGAACTTTAGCAAAGTTTCATCATGGAAATCGTCTGCTGTATAGAAATCCAAAAAATACCTTGCCTCTGACCTTGGTAGGGCTTTATAGAGAGGAAGTTTAGAAGCATAATGTATTTGTTAAGCAAGATTAGAGTTTAGATGGCATACCATTAACATTGATTTTGGGTGGTAGTGAAAACAATGGCTTCATCTAAAATATCTTCTCCGTGAATTGCTAGGTATGCTGCCTCACACAAACTTAGCATCCCTTGAACATGGTTGATCAATAATGCCTTGAATTCGCCTTCTTGATCTTTGACTTCTCAAACACACCTGAAGGTCACATTCAAAATATTAAAGGTGAGTCTCAATTAGAGTACATAGCTATATTTAGTCATACATAATTTGTATCCCTAATATGTGTCACCCATCGTTTCTTATGTATATGGTGTTAGCTATTCGTCATTAATAAGATATAGTTCAACCATCAATCATTGAATGATAAGTATATCTCATCACGTGAAAAACAATTGAGCTATGTATATCTTATCACTTAAAAAATAATTGATCGCACAAGTAAATGAATTTTAATTGTGTATAATTAATTTTATAAGTGGGTGATTGGATTTTTAATGAAAGAGATGTAAGCTATTTTATGATTTAAATTAGAGCGGCGGGAATAAACTATCGAAATGAAGTGCTTGGACCTTCGGATCTGTACTCAACATGCACTATCGACTTAATATTCATTATTAATACCAATTAAATCATGAAGGGAGATTTTCCACTCCTCATGAACCTCAGTCTAATAGATATGGTGCTAAGTGCTTCTCGTGCCAAATAGTAATAACCTTGCTTAGGGAGACGGTTATACTAGCTGATATCTAGACAAGATTATTATTATCCTTCAATGAAAAGTCAAAACATCCACATAAATTAGAGGGGAAGAAAAAGTAAATTTACCAAATTAAGCCCATAGAGCATGTTGAGACTTCACCTTCACCCAAGCTTGAAAAGAAATTAACTACTCATAATTGAACTAGGGGTAAAATGGGAATTTTATTAAATTACATCGAAAATACAAGTTGAAGATGGAATTACAGAAAATGAAGCTCAAAAATGGATTCAAGGGTGTCAAATTAGCGGGGGGAACCCCCTTTTTATAGATACAATGAGTAAATCATGGTCATCAAAAAATAATTTGCACGCTCAGGATTACGCCACGTGGCAAGTTCTTATTGGATGGAATACATCATCAGGGCTATCATTCCATGTATATGCATGTACCGTACTCATATTTTTTCGGTCCACTAACATATTGCCATATCGCCGGTCAACACCACATAAGCATTTTAGTCCAATACGATCGTGACACGTCATCAGTCAACACCACATCATCAGTCAATGCCACATAAGTGGTCAATGCCACATCATTTAGCTAATCAAATACCGCTACATCATCCTCTAGTGCCACGTCATCGTACAGTACAAGCGAACATTGCCGTGAACAGTGTCATGTACAGTATCGTATGTGTGAATAGTACTGTATGTGTGAACAATACCATTTATCTTTTTAGACTCCTCCTAAGGTTTTAGACTGTCCTGAGTTCAAATTTGATGTCTGTTTTTCTATATGATCTCTCGTTCATTGTGAAATGACCATGATATCCCCTAGAATATATAAAACACTTAATTAAACTAAACATATATAATTAAATCACAAGGAACTTTAAGATATAAAAGTAGGGATGTTAGTGAGACTTGGAGTGTAAAATAATGATTTTCTCCATTATAAATACACACTTTCTAGCACTCAACACCCCCCCAACCAGCTTGTTGCTAGTCCCTAGCAAATTAAGTGAAAACAAAACTCAAACCAAAATGAATTTTTTTTTAAACAGTCGTATTTATTCAATCAGACTAATGATAACAATCAAATAAAAATATAAGCATTATCTCCAGTCTAAAAAAATATCATCCCCACATCAACTCTCCACATGAATCAGTCTATAAAACTTTGTCACAACTTCAGTAATCGAGTCACTTTCAAGAATGACATGTCAAACCACAGAATCTCATCGATAGTAGTGATACTCTCACAAAGAAATTAAACCAAAAAATAATCACTCCAGTGAATAGTAAATTGAGTGAAAATAATAAAGAAGTAATATCACACACTCTCACCAAGGTGACTGAAATATGCCCTCAGCTTAGAAATAGTCCAATTTTAATTCAAAAATGCTAATCAAACCAATATATTCATCATTCTTTTTTTTTAAATTACATTACCACATCTTTTCAACCTATATAACTAGTTTCTATTTCAGACTATAATTTTCTAAAATCAAGAAGAACTTTTATTAAGACGTAACATAGGCTAGGGACGTGGCTAACAAAGAAGGGATAATAGGGAAAAAAAATATATGTTTGAAAAATAGAGGATTTTGGATATCTTTAGGTGTTTTTCACTTGAATTCTATTTTCTTTCTTTTTATTTTATTTTATATATATATATATATATATATATATATATATATTTGTTTTGTTTTTTTTTTATAGCACATTTTTCATGAATGCAAAATTATATCTATTTTTAAACATAAATGGGTGGTGGAAAATACAAAATACAAGGTGATACTCCACATTGGAATGGGACAAGATAATAGGTTACCAAAGAAAAAGGTTTTTTTTTAAGGCTTAAAGGGGTTAACTATAGATACATACTAATAGGGTTGGCTAGAAAGGCTCAAACGGACCAAAGATGACGTTTCTGTCATCTTTTAGGGTTCTAAATAATCTTCCATATCTACTAGTTAGATAGACCTTCAGATGTGACAACACGCACTTTATTTTTTATTTTTTTAGAGAATGTTAACTCCAAGGAAATCTAGAGATAATGTATAAAGCAATAAACTACTAAGCTGAATGAAGAATGGGCAAAAAAGGTTACTCTCCAAGAAAAATGACAGGGTAAAAAACTCACTTGAAATTTATTATGACATGTGCATTCTTTCAAGCAACTTATATTTGTCTCCAACATCAACATATAGAGTAACAAAAATGGTATAACATAACTCAAGACCAAAGATAATAGAAATACTAAAATTTGAAAGTTATCATGTCATCTAATCTAAAAAGATCACACAAAATATATATTTTTTAAATTCCACCCCCAAACCTATTCTAGTCATGAAAATTATGCATGAAAAACATGCATCGTTGAAATATAGCAGGTGCATTACATAATCCAAATGGCATTCTCCTATATGCAAAAGTGTCAAAAGGGCAAGCGAAAGTGGTTTTCTCTTAATCTTTTGGTGGTATGAGAATCTGATTATATCCTAAGTAGGCATCTATGAAGTAATAAAATTCATGACCCGCTAATCTATCAAGCATTTGATTGATAAATGGTAAAGGAAAATGGTTTTTACGCGTGACAAAATTTAACTTTCTATAATCAATACATACACGCCATCCTGTAGTCACTTTAGTAGGTATTAATTCATTTTCAGCATTGGTAATTACTGTGACTCTTGACTTTTTAGAGACAACTTACACATGACTGACCCATGAAGTATCAGAAATGGGGTAAATAATACATGCATCTAATAGTTTAAGGACTTTAGTTCTAACAACTTCTTTCATGTTAGGGTTCAACCGATGTTGCATTTCCCTAATAGGTTTAGCATTTTCATCAAGGTGAATGTAATGCATACAATCCACTGGGTTTATACCTTTTATGTCGGCTATGGTCCATCATAATTCTCCTTTGTGCACTTTCAAAACTTCCAACAACTTACCTTTTTGTTCGTCATTCAGGGATGATGAAGTGATTACTAGCAGAGTGCTTTCTTCTCCTAAAAATGCATATTCCAAAGTGTCAAGTAATGATTTGAGCTCAAGTTTTGGTGGTAATTCTAATGATGGACTCAGTTTCTTCTCTGATGGTGCTAGTTGTTCTACTCTTAACTTCCATTTATTAGTGTCCATGGATGGTGTTGAATCGAGTAAGGCGTTAACCTTATCTGTTGATCTGTCAATATCAAAATACAAACCAAAGTGAGTTAAACAAGTTTGTAAAAGGTTATCACTAAGGTTTGAAAGAAAAGCATTATCAACTAATTCTTCTATCAAATCCACATCAACAATTTCATCATCTATATTATGAGGTTGTTTGGCAATGTTGAAGATATTTAGCTCCATCATCATATTGCCAAAGGACAACTGCATATTTCCAATCCTTCATTGAATGTGAGCATCGACAGTTGCCAAGAAAAGTCGTCCTAGGATAATGTGGATGTGCTTCCTTGAATCCTAGACTGGTTAAGTGTCAATTATAATGATATCAACAGGAAAATAAAACTTATCTTCCTGTATAAGCACGTCTTCCAAAATACCACGGGGTTTTTTCATGAACCGATCTTCAAGTTGTAACACCACTGGAGTTGGGTGTAATTCTCCCAGTCCAAGTTTCACAAATACTGAGTAAGGCAACAGATTTACACTAGCTCTTAAGTCCAACAAAGCATTCTTAATTATGTAGTTCCCTATACTACATGAAATAGTGGGGGAGCATGGGTCTTTGTATTTTAGAGGAATTTTGTGTTGGAGTATAGAGCTCACGTTTTTTGTTAAAAATGCCTTCTTTTGAACATGAATATTTCTCTTTTTAGTACAAAGGTCTTTAAGAAACTTGGCATAAGATGGCACTTATTTTATAGCGTCAAGCAAAGGGATGTTAACATTTACCTGTTTAAAGATTTCAAAAATCTCATTTATGGATTTTCTCTTCTTCGCTTTAGCTAACCTCTGAGGAAATGGAGCTTTGGGAACGTATTCTCGTGGGTTGGTTTCTTCTTTTTCCTCTAATGATGAGTCTTTTGTATTTACCGGTATAATTTGAATTGTTTTTGTCACCGGCATCTCCACTTTGTTGTCGAATTCTTTTCCTTTTCGCAAGGTCATAATGGCTTTGACCTCCCTATGCTGCTGAGGTGAACTGGTACTTGCTTCATATACTCCTCTAGGATTAGGTACTGGTTGACTTGGGAATTTACCTTTCTCAACAGTCATTGCCAAGGTTTAAATTGAAAAAGCAAGCTGTCCTACCATTTTTTTGAGGTTTGAAACTGACTGGGTTTATGAGTTGAAATCTGTTCTCATCTCATTTCGCAGTTCATTAATGGTGCGGTTTTATTGCTCAATTGTGGAGTGAGTAAGATTCTTGAAATTCTGGAATGTATCTTCCGATGGTCTAGGTTGAGAATAGTTTGGGTTCTGATTGTATGGTCTAAATGGTGGCTGAGAGGCTTGAGGATTTTGAGGAATTTGTTGTATTGGTAGAGCTGGAGTTAGGGCTACTGGTCTATTCTGTTGGAATTCTTGAGACTATGAAAAATTTAGGTGGTCTCTCTATCAAGGATTATATGTGTTGAAGTAAGGGTTATAGTTTGATGGCTTTCTCATTACACCTATGGCATTGGCTTGATTTGGGTATGAGTCCTAGTCATGTGGCTCCATCAATTGAGCAGCTATTAATGATGCTATTTGTCGGGAAAAACCTTCAACTATCTCTTTGACTTCTTTAATTTTTGAACTTAACTCGCCAATGTGAACCTAATTCACTCCCTTAACTCTTATAGCAGTCCTGAGTGAACGACTCTGTTGTTAAAAATTATCCGTTTGTCGCTGAAAGAAATCCCAAATCTCTTATGCACTTTTTGACATTAGCTCTCCTCCACTTGTTGTCATTAGCCATTCTTGTACATGCGGCAATAATCCCTCTAAAAAGTATTGGCATTTATACCATTTCTCGTACCCATAGTACGGACACTTTAGGAGTAGCCCATTGAATCGCTCCCATGCTTCGAAAAACTGCTATTCTTCTCTTTGGGTAAACTCTGAAATTTTCCTGCGAATAACATTGGTTTTATGTACTGGAAATATTTATTCAAAAATTTTATTACCATTTGTTCCCATGATGTAATGCTATTAGCAGGCAATGCATTGAACCATGAACAAGCTCTATCCTTTAAAGAAAATGAAAATAATATAAGTTTAACATCATCATCTGAAAAATTCTCATATTTAAAAGTTTGATAAATAGCATGGAAATCATTCAGATGATTATATGGATTTTCATTTTCTAGGCCATAGAATATTGGGAGACAATTTAGCACACTAGGTTTTAACTCAAAACTCCTAGCAGCTACATTTGGGTATCATATGCATGATATACTCAAGTTAGCTAAGGGACTGAAGTAGTCCTTAAATAGCCTCTCTTGTGGTGCTAGGTGCAAATCCATCCCAATTTTATTTTTAATTTCAATGTGTTTGTGTGTGCAAAGTATTTTTTCCAGTTCAAAGTCTATAGGCTCAAGATTAAGTAATTGTGACTTACAACCATGCATGCAAAAAAAAAATGATAACAAAATTAATAAAAATAAATAAGAAGGAGAAATTATGTTACTAACCTTATCACGTTGTTACAATTTTGCTATGAAAACAACTCAAATGCTATAAAAAAAATAATAAATGTGTGAAACAAATTAAAATAAATTAATATGCGGTTGAATCTACCAAATTAAAAAAAAATAACATGAAAATTAAATTACAAAAATTTAAAAAAGAAACAAAAATACTTACCTCAAAATGAAGATTCACTTTTTTATATATAATAAAAAAACAAAATTGCAAGAAAACAACTAAAATAAATAAATAAAGAAATAAAAAATTTATTCTATGAATTAAAATAACTTACCTCCACGGTAATGGCGCTAAAAACTTATTGTGCAAATTTTATTGAACTCGCAAGCGCACGAATCTATTGTAGAATAGATCAACGGTGACGAGTGTCGATCCCACGAGGAGGTGAATTTTAATTGTGTAGAATTAATTTTATAAATGGGTGATTGGATTTTTAATGAAAGAGATGTAAGCTACTTTATGATTTAAATTAGAGCGGCGGGAATAAACTATCAAAATGAAGTGCTTGGATCTCCGGATCTGTACTCAACATGCACTATCTGCTTAACATTCATTATTAATACCAATTAAATCATGAAGGGGGATTTTTCGCTCCTCATGAACCTCACTCTAATATATATGGTGCTAAGTACTTTCCGTACCAAATAGTAATAACCTTGCTTAGGGAGATGGTTATACCAGCCGATATCTAGACAAGATGATTACTATCTGTCAATGAAAAGTCAAAACATCCATATAAATTAGAGGGGAAGAAAAAGTAAATTTACCAAATTACGCCTATAGAGCATGTTGAGACTTCACCTTCAACCCAAATTTGAAAGGAAATTAGCTACTCATAATTGAACTAGGGGTAAAATAAAAATTTTATTAAAATACGTAGAAAATACATGATAGAGATGGAATTACAGAAAATAGAGCTCAAAAATGGATTCAGGGGTGTCAAATTGGCGGACGCCCCCTTTTTATAGATATAATGAGTAAATCATGGTCATCAAAAAATAATTTGCACGCTCAGGATTACGCCACGTGGCAAGTTCTTATTAGATGGAACACATCATCAGGGCTGTCATTCCGTGTATATGCATGTACCGTACATACATTTTTTCGGTCCACTAACATATTGCCACATCGCCGGTCAACGCCACATAAGCATTTTAGTCCAATAGGATCGTGACACATTATCAGTCAACACCACATTCATCCAATCAAATGCCGCCACATCATCCTATAGTGCCACATCATCTTACAAAGGTCTTTGCGTCGTCATCGTCAAGATGTGATAACAAAGATCGTGTACGCATCTATATATGTGAACAAATGTGTCGTCGCATGACAAGATCGTAGTATATATGAACAGTGTCGTATGTGTGAATAGTATCATTTATCTTTTTATGCTCCTCCTAAGGTTTTCAACTGTCCTGAGTTCAAAATTGATGTCCATTTTTCTATATAATCTCTCATTCATTGTGAAATGACCATGATGTCCCCTAGAATATATAAAATACTTAATTAAAATAAAACATACATAATTAAATCACAAGGGACTTTAAGACATAAAAGTAGGGATGTTAGTGAGACTTAGAGTGTAAAATGATGATTTTCTCCATTATAAATACACACTTTCTAGCACTCAACATGGACCAAATGAAATCTTAATTTTTTACTACCTCAGAAGTCGAAAACGAAGAGAAATAGTGTAAAGATAATCATTATCATTGTCAAGGACATGGGATAATTTTTCCAATTCATCTTCAATCTCTTTCTCAAAATGATAAGCGACACCTAATCGTTGTACTGCATCAATCAAGTACAATTTGTATGCAGCCCCCAAGGGCGTAGCTGAGTTGGTTGGCAGTGCAATCTATCGCCCCTCACTTGTGTGAACTCGGGTTTGAGCCTTGAGGGTGGGGAAATGGGTAAAAATTGATTTGGACTTGTCCACCCCTCCTTTCCTTTAAAAGAAAAGAAGAAAAAAAAAGTACAATTTGTATGCAAGCTTATTTCCATCAGCCGTTGTCATCCTCTGACCTCTTGTTTCAGAGAGTCATATTGTTCCTGAACTGTAGTATCAATTATCTAAAAGAACCCAAAAAAAAAAAAAATGAAAGTTAATATTAATGTGTTACTTGTACGTCTTATAAATTATATCACATACATGAACTAGATCCAGTGATGATCCAAAATGTTTTACGATCCTATGCCACATGTACATAACAATAGTATACGGATAGATTTAATGTCTATTTGGTATGGCTTATCTAGTGGCCATAAGTGCTTATTTAATCTCATAAACACTTTTTAAAAATTTTTATGGTGTTTGGTTATTTTTTTAGTAGAGTTTTTTAGGTTTAAATAAACTAATTTACCTTGACTAGCAAAAGTTCAAAATTCAAGCTTTTGGGAGTAAAGGCTAAAGAGTTTTTCCAAAAAATATGTAATATCAAAAATATCCTTAAAATATTTCATTAATTACTTAATATCCTATTTTGTTTAAAACTGACATAATGAAAATTGTTGCCCATATAAATGAATTGTCGCCACTTCACTTTGTTTCTCTCCTCTTTTTTAAATAGCCAACACTTTAATTTTGCAAACCCTACACATACCCAACACTTGAGAGAAAACTCATAGTCTTAGCCAATGCTTTTTGTGAAGAGCGTGCCAGGTAATATTTCATGCTACTTTTTCATCTTTGTCTTTATTATATTATTCAAACCTTCCTGCTACTTTTTCATCATTATCCTTATTATATTATTCAATATGTGGTACTGTTTCATGTTTCTTTTAAATCTAGTCTTAGTTTCCAAACGAACTCCTAACAGTTATTGATTAATGCTTTAATTAATTCATGTGTGGGTGCAATTTTTTTTGTGGATTTCGTAAGTAGTTGATCATTGCCTTCTACATACATTTTCCATGTAAGTCATTACATGCAAAGAAATCACATAACAATGTCATATATTCTGTCGCCACCTATAATAAGATTTTAGTTATGATTTCTTTGTAAATAATTAATTGATCATGCACTTGAAACGTATTTAAAACCCATGACCAATTTATTATAATATTCAATATGTTTATTGCCACCATTTGTTACTGTTTCATCTTTCTTTTTCTTATATTATTCAATATAAATTAATGCCACACTTGCTACTCTTTTATCTTTCTTTTTATTATATTATTTATTATAAATTACTGGCACCGTTTGCTACTATTTTATCTTTCTTTTTATTGTATTATTCAACAATACATGTCAATTATTATTTTATATTTAAAATTCATTTCATCTTTGTTTTATTTGTGCATTATTTTTTTATATAATAATATTAGATATCCTTTGTATAGAATGGCGATTGCTATAGAAGAAAAAGGAAAAAAAAATCAAAGGCAAATTGGGATGTTGTTACTACTAATGCTTTTGTTAAGATTTGCATGAATGAAACATTAGTTGAGAATCGACCAAATGGTTACTTTAATAAGATTGGGTGAAAAAATCTGATTGCTAAGTTTCATTTAATGACTAGTAGAGATTATGAACAAAAACAATTGAAAAACAAATGGGATATCCTAAAAAAGGATTTACAACTTTAGACAAACTTGTTGAGAAATGAAACTAGTTTTGGATGAGATCCTGTTAAACAAAAAATTGCTGCTAGAGATGAAGGGTGGGAGAGAAAATTGAAGGTGCAAATTTCTAACATTTTTATTTTATAGCGCAATAGAAAATGATTTTAGGAGCAACTTAGACATATTTTTAACATATAATCCCATTGCATTATTGTAGGAGATACCTGAAGCAATTAAATTTCGTTCTAAAGGCTTGAGAAATGTTAACCAACTAGAAATTTTGTTCAAAGATGTTGCTGCTACAAGGGAAGGATCATGGGTGTCATCTATAGCTTTTGTACCAAATGATGGTGAGGGTGGACCATCTAATTAATATGCTATAAAGATAATAATATATATTTTTAGGAGGAGAATGTTAATATTAAACCAAATAATTTGGTGGACTAGAGAATATTGAGACTGACATTGATAATGGTACTCTTGTAGCATCTACACATGATAATGGAAGGAAAAGAAAATTACCAATTTGAAAGCGAGATGGAGCTGCAGCTAGATTGTCTAAATAATTGGATATTGCTTATGTCAGGCAATAGAGAGTACATCATTTATAGCTATAGGAAATGGTGAAAATGGTTGTAGTATTGCAGAAGTAATGGAAATGCTACATAATATGCTTGAAATTGAGATAAAAAATTAGTTGTATTTAAATGCCACTAAAATTTTTCTTCCGAAGAAAAGGGAGATGTTTGTTGCAATCAAGAATTGCATTGTTCAAATTAAGTGGTTGAAGTTCAAGAAAAACTTTTCTAGTTTTATTTTATGGTCAATTCTTATATTCAAGACTATTGTTTACTTTAGCTTATTTTATTTATGTTCTAATATTAAGAATATAATTTTTAACCAATTGGGATATTTTTATTTTATTTGGTTTGAGCTGTGTTAGATTTATTTTTTTTTTCTTTTCAAATAATGATAATTTTTATTATATATGTGTTTACAGATATGAAATTCTTAGAAAATGACGATGATAGTGAGCATAATTACATTGATGAAAGTGATGTTGAGTGCAAATTGTCACAAATGGTAAAACTGGAGTTGCATTGTATGTCAATCATTTTATTAAGCATAGTTTAAAGGAACCATGTAGAACATCCTATCATTCAAGTCATTCTTTTGTATTAGAAGTGCTAAATGGACATAAAGATAAATGTCACCAACAATTTAGAATGGAAAACATGTATTTATGAAATTATGTCAAGTTTTGAGTGAATCATATGGTCTTAAAAAATGCAAGAATATATCTATAATTGAGTCAATAAATATGTTTTTTATTATATTAAGTCATGCATTTGGGAATAAAATGGTTCAAGAAAGATTTCAACATTTAGGTGAAATTATAAGGAGGTGGTTTGGAATAGTGTTAGATGTTGTTTGTCATATGGTCATTGATTTTTTGAAATCATCTAATCTATAGTTTAAAGAAATTCCCAAAAATAAAAATTACTTTCTAACATTTTTTTTCTCTTCTTTTCTTTTTCTTAATTATCTCTTTTAAGTTTTTGCAATCAATTCCAACTTCTTCTATAATGTTTTCTTTAAAAAAAATTTTAGAGGAATTTTTTTATGTTTTCTTTAAACTTTAAAAAATAATTGTGATCTTTTAACATTGGATAACATGATGATTTCTAAATTTTGGTATTTGTATTATCTTTGGTCTTGAATTATGTTAAACCATGTTTTTCACCTTGCATATTGAAATGTAAATAGAGAAATTTGATGGATAAAACTGATTAAGCCATTTGAAGGAATGAAAATGTCATGGTAAGTCCAAGTGAGTTTTTTATCCTACTATCCTTGGAGAGTAATAATGTCTGCCTATACAGCTCCATAGTTTATTATATAGAATCTTTATATTTTTCTTCCAAAAAAAAGTAAAAAAGATAAATGATAAAAAAAATTGTGCGGTTGCATTTAGAAGTCCGTTGAACTAGTGGATAAGAAAGATTATTTAGAGTCATAGAAGATGAAAAAAATATCATCTTTGGTCCGTTTGAGCGTTTCTAGCCAACCCTATTATTAAGTATCCATAGTTAACCCCTTTGTGCCTAAAAAAAAAAAAATTTATTTGGTAACTTATCATCTTGTCCTACTCCAATGTGGAGTATCACCTTATATTTTATGTTTTTCACTACCCAATTATGTTTGAAAATAGATATAATTATGCATTCATGAAAAAGGTGCTATGAAAATAATAATAATAATAAAATAAACAAACAAATAAAATAAAAAATAAAAAATAAAAAAGAAAAAAAGAGAGAGAGAATTCAAGTGAAAAGCACCTTACAATCTCCAAAGTCCTTTATTTTCAAATATATATTTTGTTTTTTCTATAATCTCTTCTTTGTTGGCCATGTCCCTAGCTAAGGTTACGTCCTAGTGAAAGTTCTTCTTGATTTTATGGAACTATAGTCTGACGTAAAAGCAGGTAATATGGACTAAAAGATGTGGTGATGCATAAAAATATAAATAAATTAGCTTGGTTAGTATTTCCCTTGATTTGAGATCATTTTATTTCTGAGCTGTGGACATTATTCTTTCATCTTGGTGAGAGCGTGTGATTTTGTTTTACTATTCTCTCAATCTACTACTTCTTAAAGTGATAGTTTTTTCTACGGTTATATTTTTTTTTTCAAAGAGTCACTCTTAATTGTGAGATTTTGGGGTTTGACATATCACTCTTAAAAATGGCTTGATTAATATAGCTTTGATAATTGATTATTTTACATGATTTTACTTAACTGATTTGTGTAGGTGTGATTCTTTTTAGGCCAAAGTTAAAGCTTATACTTTTATTTGATTGTTTCCATTAATCCGATGAAAGAAATAAGCTCAATTTCAAAAAAAAAAAGATTTTCAATTTGGGTTTGAAATTTTGCTAAATATTTATCGCTTAAATTGCTAGGGCCTAATAATAAGCTAGGTGGAGAGTGTGATTAACACTAAAAAGTGTACATTTAATAAGTATAAAATTATTAATTTTTCACTTATAGTGTTGATTAATGAGCTCATTATATTTCTAAATTATCTTAATGCTCCCATAATAAATTTTTATGTTAAAATTAATTTGCAACAGTTAATTTTTTTTAAATTATAAATATTTCAGGAATAAAGAAGGAATTGAAACTGAAAGCGAGAATAAATAAAAATTATTAGAGCCATTGAAAGCCATTATGGAGGAGATATAATTAATAAAAATAAATATTTAAAAAAAGTATGGGTTGATGGTCAGGTGGCCATTTCCCCACCTGACATCACACTTTTCAAAATGTATATATATAATATAATATAATATAATATAATATAATATAATATAATATAATATAATATAGCAAATAAATAAATAAATAAAAGAAAAATGTGCATTCCTCGCCTATAAAAGGCTAAGAAATGCAATGGAACCGAGGGGAGCAAAAGAGAGAAAAGTAGAGAGAGTTAAGGGTTGAAGTTGGGGAATTCTTTTTCTTATTCACTTGTAATATATTTCAGAAGTTTGTTAAATAAAATAAGTGTTTTATTTTTCAATATTAATTGCAAAATTTTCTAAACTGAGGTGAAAGATAAAGCTCAAAGATTCAAATTAATTACTCTCCCAAGTGACTTTTAAAATTTATTTTATTTGTGTATTTTTCTTCTTTACCAGTTTCTTTTATGTTATGTTAATTTAAAGATCTAGATCTTTTTCTGATTTATATGATATTTTGACATAATATTGACACTTCAATATAGTTGTGACACATTAGGTACTTGGTCTTATATTCATCACATTAATAGTTTGTTAAGAATTAAATAGGATAATAATTAACTGGCAAGATAAATACAAAATAAAAATATGAGAGAGTTATTATAATTTAAAATCTGAGAGTGGATCCCAAAACCTTAGCATATTTTTAAACTTTATTCTTGTCAATTTCTTTCTCCACAGTTAATTTTCTTTGTTATAATAAATTAACTACTAGATTTTAAATTCCTCATGGTTCGACTCCGGACTCACCAGGTTATATTATAACTAGATACTCTAATATTTTGGAGTAATAACACTTTTAAGTCATGTCAAGTTTTTGGCACCGTTGCCGAAGAGTTTCTAAAATTTGGTGTCAATTTTTTTTATTCTCTTTTCTCAATTATTTTTCTTATTTTGCATCCTCCCTTCATTCTTTTGTTTGTTTTTAATAATTTATTTTGTAAAATTTGAGTTGGCTCATTTCTCTCTCCTGTAATCATAAAATTAAAATAAAACTTGTGATGAATTTTATTTTGACTCGAATAACTTTGTAAATCAGTCTCTAAACTAAATTGGAACTTAGATCTTTGGACTTTGCCTCATTCTTTGGACTTTTAGACTTAAAGATTAAATGAACTTGGACCTTTGGACTTTGTGGACATAATGGACATAGAGTTGGAATTTTAAAATAACTATTAAGGCCCAATAATTTAATTTTAATAGGTTGGTAATAAAAAAAAATTCTCTTTCTTTATATTTCTATCATTTTCTTTTTGCATTTATTTTTTTGGCTGGTTCTAAAACAACGCCTAAATTGTTAATATTTTGTTAATGTGTTATTTTATTATTTTTTTAATTATTTTATTTTTATGGCTAGTTCAACTGCCTAATATTTTAATTTTAGTTAATTAATTTTTTAGTTTATTTATTTTTATTTCGCATTTATTTATTTTAAATTTTTGTTTATTTATGTTCTTTGCGTATTTTATTTTTATTTTATTTTTAATTGTGTAATTTCTATTTGTTGTTGTATGCATTATTCATTTGTTTATGCATCATTTTTTTATTTAATTTGGCACACATTCACACATCATTAGCATTGCATGCGATGTTGGTCTCGTACAGACAATGGTAGACTAATTAGAAAATCACCTTCACTACGTTTAGATATGGCTGACATCAGAACTGATAATTTTTCTGAGTACGGAATAACCAAGCCTTGCAAAATCTTCATGAATAGTCTAGGATACTTAGAGATTTCATGCATCCTACTAGAACAGGGTCACCATCATGCATAGTTTTTCCTCCCAATGCATCTCTTTTTAATTTCAAACATGGTATCATTCAACTTTTTCCTACTTTTTATAGTTTTGAGTATAAAAATCCATATTTACATTTGAGAGAATTCGAAGAGATTTGTGGCACTTTTACTAATCAAAATTGTAGAATGAACATAATCAAATTTAAGCTTGTATTTCATCCTAAGTTCTCATAGATCCTGACCTAAGATTTTGTAGCCAAGTTTTAGCTTTTTCTTTAATGAGAAAAGGAAAAGCTAAAACTTGGCTACAAAATCTTAGGTCAAGATCTATGAGAACTTGGTTGAGTGATAAACAAGCTTGATGGTTATTGACTGAATTTATTGTGCTGTTGCATGATTACTATAACATTTTATTTTGATAATGCTTAATTTATTTTACTATTTCGGCTAACCACCAATTTAGTGATACTAACTAAAAGAGAGCCACAAAAGGGCCTGTTTTATTGGATCATATCAGAACAATATTTGGTTTTAAATTAGATTTCTCAAGTTTGGTTAACTCAATTTGAATAGGTTCATACTTAATTTAAAACTAGTGAGAAACTAGACATGTGGAATCACCTTGTAGGGTATTAGGAACCTAGATCTTATAATGTTATATTGTGTGGCAAAACAACTGATCATTATTAGGTTGTATATAGATATAAGAGGTCCAACAGGCGACAACTGAGGATGCATTAGAGTTCTGCCTAGTGCTATAGTAATTGCTACAGCAACAATACTGTAATTGAAAAGAAATAGTCAATACTATTAAGTGAGTTAAATCACTCAACTACATCATTCTTAGTAATTCCATTATTGTGTGAGACCTGTTGGTTTATTTTAATACATTTTATTTTTCTGTCATTTTAAATTGTTTAGTTTAATTTAGTTGTTAAAAGAATTTGATTTGATTTAATTGAATTTACACCATAAGAATTGTTGTAGCAACTTTAATAGCACCAATCCCTGTGGAGACAATATTCGAATACTTATCACTTTATTACTTGTTATTTACAGTTGCGCACAGACATACAGATAACATATTCAAAATCTTACCAACAAGTTTTTAGTGTCGTTGCTGGGGATTGATTGTTTATTTTGATTTGTGAAATCAATTTTTATGGTGTTTTATTTAAGTATTTGTTTAATCATTATTTTCTGTGGTTGACAAATTGTTCTAGTAACCATTGTATGCGTAAAGACAAACAAACTGAGTTTCACTTTAATCCTGAAATTGAGAGGACTGTTAAGAGATTAAGAAAGGACCAAAGAAATTCAAAAGTTGCTGTAGGAATGGATGATTTACAAGACATGAAAAATTTGAACAACCAAGGAGAATTGTAACCACTGAATGCGCAGGGAGGTTAGAACGGACAGCCCAACCAGGAAACAATATCATTCATATGGCAGATGATAGAGAAAGAGCCATTCAGGATTATGTTGTGTTGACTCTTCAAGCCATACATTGGGGCACAGTTAGACTTGAAGTTCGAGCAGATAACTTTGAGTTGAAACCTGTGATGTTTCAGATGTTATAAACTGAGGTCAGTTTAATTGACTGTCATCAGAAGATCCTCATTTTCATCCAAAGTTTTTTTGAAGGTGAGTGATGCCTTTAAGATAGCTGGAGTATAATAGGAGGCATTAAGGCTAAGACTTTTCCCATTTTCTTTGAAGGATCGAGCACGAGCATGGTTAAATTCCCTACCACCAGACTCTATCACAACATGGAATGACTTAGCCTATAAGTTTTTGATAAAATATTTCCCAACCATTAAGAATGCCAAGTTGATAAATGAGATCACATCTTTCCATCAATTAGAAGATGAGAGTTTGTATGATGCATGGGAAAAATTTAAAAAGTTGCTGAGAAATTGTCCACATCATGGTATTCCTTGCTATATACAACTAGAAACTTTCTACAATGGTCTTAATCTAAGTACAAGACTGATGGTGAATGCTTCAACAAATAGAGCTTTGTTATCCAAATCCTACAATGAAGCTTATGAGATTTTGGAGAAAATAGCTAACAACAATTATCAATGGCCATCAACTAAGCAAGCTGCAGTTGGAGTGCATAATGTGGATGTCCTAACAGCTTTATCAGCTCAAGTAACTTCATTAACAAACATGGTGAAAGCTCTAACTACTGCTCCAGCAATAGTTCACCAAGTTGCTGAAGTGTTATATGTTTATTGTAGAAAGGGATTTTTATTTGATAATTGTCCCGAGAATCCAGCTTCAGAGAATTATGTGGGCAATTTCAATAAACAAAACTATAACAATCCATATTCAAGTACCTACAACCCAAGATGGAGGCAACACCCAAATTTCTCATGGAGCAATCCGAATCAGCATGCTACAGCAACCAGTGGACAAAATAGACTAGTACAAACATGAATTTCACCAGCAAAATCAAGGTTAAAGAAGTACTAGTAATGACCAGATTAACTCTCTTGAAGCTTTAATTAAGGATTATATTATGAAGAATGAGGCAGTTGTCCAAAGCCAAGCTGTGTTGTTGAGAAATTTGGAGAATCAAGTTGGACAGATAGCCACAACACTTAGTAACATACCTCAAAAAAGTTTACCTAACAATACAAAGAATCCAAGAAAAGAAGGAAAAGAGCAATGCAAAATGATCAATTTGAAATCTATAAAGGATATGCATATTTCAATAGGTATGCCAAAGAAGAAAAATGAGCCTCTTCAAACTCAAGAAAAAGTTCAAAATGAAGAAATGCCTGTTACTTCCACCAATCAACATACTGCTGAGAATAGTAGAGTTACAGTACCTGCAGAAGCAAATGAGCCACTATCTATTAGAAGGGATGTTGTAGAATTATCAACTGTAACAGAAAAAATGAGAGCAAGTGAAAAACAACATGTGCAGCCAACTGCAGCACAATAGTTTAGACATCTACCACTATTTCCATAGAGATTTCAAAAGCAGAAGTAAGATAAACAATTCAACAAATTCTTAGAGGTTTTAAACCAGCTTCATATCAATATTCCATTTGTGGAAGCTTTGGACCAAATGTCTAATTATGTGAAATTTTTAAAAGACATCTTGGCAAAAAAAATGAGGTCAGGAGTATTTGAAATTGTTGTTTTAACAAAAGACTGCAGTCGTATGCTCCAAAGAAAAATACCTCAAAAGTTGAAAGATCTAAGCAACTTCACAATTCCTTATTCCATAGGAACTAAATACAGTGGAAAGGCATTCTATGATTTAGGGGCTAGGATCAATATTATGCCTCTTTCAGTCTTCAAGCAATTAGAAGTTGAAGAATATAGAACCATAATAATAACTTTGCAGCTTGTAGACAGATCTCATGCTTATCCAAAGGGAAAAATTGAAAATGTATTGGTGAAAGTGGATAAATTTATTTTTCCAATAGATTTCATTGTGTTAGACTTTGAGGCAGATAAAGAGGTACCAATAATCGTAAGAAGACCCTTCTTAGCCACGAGAAAGACTCTCATTGATGTGCAAAAAGAAGAGTTAACAATGAGGGTCAATGATTAGCAAGTTACATTTAACGTGTTAGATGCCATGAAGAATCCTGATGAGATTAAGGATTGCAATTTCATCAGTGTTGTAGATTTTGCTGTAGCTGAGCAGGTAAACAATTGCTGCAATAACATGCAATTTGATGTTGTGACATTTGATGACGAAGATAATGACACAATTGATATAGCATGGCTAGGGGAGAAGCAACAATTAAGAGCAGATAAACATTTTGAATCTTTGGATTTATTACATAATAAAGTAAAACCTCCTTTACCTTTTGTGAAGTCCCCACCAGTTTTGGAATTAAAGTTTTTGTCTTCACATTTAAAATATGCATATCTTGGTGACAATGACACATTACCAGTAATTATTTCATCTTCTTTGGATGCAGGTTAAGAGAAACGTTTAGTGAATGTGTTGGGGAAACATAAGAAAGTAATTGGTTGGACTATAGCAGACATTAAAGGAATCAGCTTATCTATTTGCACGCATAAGATTCTGTTAGAAGAGAATTACAACAATTCAGTAGAGCAACAAAAAAGGTTAAATCCAATCATGAATGAAGTTTTGAAAAAATAGATCATCAAATGGTTGGATGCTAGAATCATATACCCTATATCAGATAGTTCATGGGTGAGCTCAGTGCAATGTGCACCTAAGAAGATAGGAGTGACTGTTGTAGCAAATAAGAAGAATGAACTCATACCCATCAGAACAGTTACAGGTTGGAAAATTTGTACAGATTATAGAAAGTTAAATAAGGCAGGAACAAATTATCACTTCTCACTACCCTTTATAGACCAGATGCTGGACAAACTTGCTAGAAATGAGTATTATTGCCTTTTGGATGGGTATTCAAAGTACAATCAGATTGCTACAGCACCAAAAGATTAGGAGAAGACAACATTCATCTACCCTTATGGCACCTTTGCATTTAAAAGGATGCCATTTGGCTTGTACAATGCTCCAGCAACATTACAAAGGTGCATGATGGCAATTTTTTTTATCTGGTAGAGCAAACACTAAAGATCTTCATGGATGACTTTTCAGTCTTTGGTGAATCATATGAGAATTGTTTACATAACTTGGAAAATGTGCTTATAAGATATAAAGAGACAAATCTAGTTCTCAATTGGGCAAAGTGTCACTTCATGGTGCAAGAAGGGATAGTTTTAGGCCACAGAGCTTCAAGGAAGGGAATTGAAGTGGATAAGGTGAAAATAGAGATCATTGACAAACTTCCACGACCCACCTCAGTTAAGGGCATAAGAAGATTTTTTTGTCATGATGGTTTCTATAGGAGATTTATTAAGGATTTCTCAAAGATAACCAAGCCTTTATGTATGTTACTTGAGCATAACAGACCATTTAAATGTGATGACAATTGTTTGAAGGCCTTTAAGGAACTAAACGAAGCCTTTATTATAGCATTTATTGTTGTAGCACCAGACTGGAACATGCCATTTGAGTTAATGTGCGATGCTAACGACGATTCTGTAGGAGCAGTGCTAGGACAGAGGAAGAACAAGAATTTTCATTCAATTTATTACGATAGCAAGACACTAGCAGATGCTTAGCTCAATTACACAACCATTGAAAAAGAACTGATGGCTGTTGTGTTTGCATTTGATAAATTTAGAGCATATTTAGTTGGTACTAATGTAACTGTCTATACAGACCACTCGGTAATAAATATAATTGATCTCCAAGAAAGATGTGGAGTCGAGACTAGTCAGATGGATTCTTTTACTCCAAGAATTTGATTTGGAGATTAAAGACAGAAAAGGGACTAAAAATCAACTAGTAGATCATCTATCCTGATTAGAGGCAGATGCAAGCACTCATTCTAAACACTCTATCACATAAACTTTTTTTGATGAACAGCTGTTAATGCTTCAGCATACACCAAAGTTGCAGCAGTTAGGATTTCCATGGTATGCAGACTTAGCCAACTACCCAGTGAGTGGACTACTGCCACCTGACCTAACCTACCAGCGGAAAAAGAAGTTTCTCCATGATGTCAAAACCTATTAATGGGATGACCCTTACTTATATAAGGTGTGTTCAGATCTGATCATTCGAATATGTGTGCCTGATCAAGAAATTCCAAACATATTACAGGCATGTCATACTACAGCATATAGAGGACATTTTGAAGGTCACAGAACAGCAACAAAAGTGTTATAAGTAGGTTATTACCGACCTTCTATCTTTAAATATGCTTATCAGTTTGTTCAATGTTGTGACAGATGTCAAAAAATAAGAAACGTCCCTCAGCATGAGATGCCACTTACCAATATTCTGGAAGTGAAACTTTTTAATGTATGGGGGATAGATTTTATGGGACCATTCCCACATTTTTTTAGCAATTTATACATTTTGGTGGCTGTGGATTATGTGTCCAAATGGGTAAAGGCTACAGCCTTACCTACAAATGATGCCAAAGCAGTGGTAAAATTACTTCAGAAGAATATTTTCTCAAGGTTTTGAACTCCTAGGGCCATAATTAGTGATGAAGGGACTCATTTTTGTAACAAGGTATTTGCTGTAACATTTGTCAAATATGGGATCAAGCACAAGAGTACAGCAGCATATCACCCTCAGTCAAATGGTCAGGCAGTTTCCAACTGAGAAATCAAGAAGATTTTAGAAAAAAATGGTGAACCCAACTAGAAAAGATTGGTCTCTTATACTACATAATACTTTATGGGCTTACCATACAGCCTACAAGACGCTACTTGGCATGTCTCCATACAGAATTGTCTATGGCAAAGCTTTTCATTTGCCATTAGAGTTGGAGCATAAGGCATATTGGCCTCTAAACAACTTAACATGGACATGAATGCTGCAGCAGAGCACAGGAAGCTTCAACTATGTGAATTAGAAGAATTAAGGTTGTCTTCTTATAAAAATGCAAGGATTTACAAAGAGAAAACAAAGCAATGGCATGACAAACACATTCAGCAAAGGAATTTAGTTGTAGGCCAACAGGTTTTGCTTTACAATTCAAGATTAAAGATATTCCTAGGGAAGTTGAAATCAAGATGGTCCGGTCCTTTTAGACTTATCAAAGACTATCTTTATGGTGCGATAGACCTGAAAGATGAGAAAACTGGTCAAGAGTTCATAGTAAATGGGCAGCAAGTTAAACAGTATATTGAAGATGCCATGCATGACTCAAGAGAGGATTTATTCCTCAAAGATCCAGTTTGAGTAATTCAAGGAAGGTCAAGCTGAAAGACTTTAAAACAAACACTAATTGGGAGGTAACCCAATGAGGGAAGTATTTTAAATTTTGAGTGCTTCTTTTGTTATTTTATCTTTAATTAGTTGCTTAATTTTAGTTATTTCATTTTCACTTACATTGTTTAATGCATTTTTCTTTAATTTTTTTAGTTACATTAATCGTACAAAAAAATGTAAATTTTTCACAGATTGTTACAGCATCAGACTAATTACTAAAGCAAGAATTCAAAATGGTAAAAAGAACTAAAAGCAAGGGATTTTTACTATTGGGAATAAATATGATAGCTGGCAAAGCAATCCAAATCAGAGTTAACAACGAATTTTATAATCCCAAAATTTTCGATTTGATCCTCTTGCCTTTTTCAAATTGATGTGATTTTAAATTTAAAATATTCCTCTTTTCAATTTTATCTCATTAATTCTTTAATTAACTCTTCTTTTAATTTTTCTATTTATTTATCTTTACCGTCACTATATATTAGGGTTTTTACTGTACATCTTGCCTACTCACTTTCGATTTTGGATACCCTCGGCCAACAGCTTGCAAATAACCACAACTTATGAGGCTAACCTATCTCTTTGACACCCTACAATACAACCTTTAGTGTTTCCATCATGATAAGATACAAGACAACAACAGCTAAACTGAAGGACCCTTCTTGCTTCATAGCTACAAAGCCGAGGATAAATTCAAGGAATTTATCGAGTCACGAAAAATTTTAGAGGAGAAAGGTTTCCAATTCTCGCCATAACCATCAGGGACATACAACATAATTTATGATACTACAACAAGAAGTGGTTGGCTAGACTTCTGTGCCCATCCAAGAGACCTAGTGCTACCATTAATCAAAGAATTTTTTTATGCCAACATGTTAGGCAGGACCAGCGCACCATATAGGTGAGAAATTCACAGGTTCCTTTAGAACCATGAGTCATTAATGCCTTTTACAATTTACCTTCTAATATCGATTATGAATATTCTAAGATGATCGGAACAATGACTAACAAGAAGTGGAATAAGGTTCCTAAGGCTCTGACTATTGAAGGTAGTTCTTGGGCCAATAAGGAGGCTAGAGTAGTGAATAAGATAGACCTGAAGCCAATAGCAAAAGTTTGGGTGAGATTTCTTAAGTCTAGGTTAATGCCCACTACACACACCATGACAGTGTCTCAAGAGAGATCGGTGCTCTTATATGTCCTCTTTAAGGGTCTACCAATAGATATTGGAACTATTATAGATAGAAAGATTAGGAACTATGCTATGAAGAAGCACAAAACTATAGGTTTGTTGTTCTTTTCCCTCCTTACAAGCGTTGCATTATCTCTAGAGCGCATGTCTTTGCCAAAATAAGAGAATTAAAAATGAAAGAACATTCACTACTCGAACAATTGAAAGAATTGCTGAAGAACCCACTGCTACTGGAGCAACACCAAAGCCTGTTACTGTAATTAGAGTAAGGAGAGCCTTGAGGCTTGAAAAAAGACTACATGAATTAAGTGAAAGCATTACCCAATGTGCTAAAGCACAAAGGAGGGAGAATGATCGGTTCTAGAGCTATCTGGTGCACCAAGAGGATCATTTGTCTGACTTTGTTGTATTCATGAAAGGTAAGAACCCAGATCTTCCTAACAACTTGTTGCAGCAGTTTAACTTTAAAGCAGCAGTAGAGAAAGCTCCAACAGCTGAAACAACAGCCAAGGAAAAAGAATCCAGCTCTAAAGAAGAACTACCACAGGAAAAAGAGCAAAAAAAATAGGAAGCAGAAAAACAAAATGAGGAAGAAGAAGAGGAGCAAAGAGCAACTAACTTATAAGAAGAGCAGGAGGAGGCACCCCCAATGGTGCCACTTAAAAGAAAAGGCAAGCAACTTATCTAAGAAGAATCAGAAGAAGATGAGGACATAGATGATGAAATACCCAACCTCTCCCACAAAGGCAAGGAAAAAGTTCTGAGTGAAGTTGAATTGAAAGCAGACCAAGAGGAGATTGATGTTGAAATTAATGCAGCAGTTAGTAGGGCTACATGAACAATTGTAGAAAAGTAGAGTCTGCTGGATATCATTACTAAATAACTACGCAGAAAGCTACTCCAACCACTTCACAAAGAACTCCACTAAAAGCGTGAGCATCAACACCAGTTAAAAAGGAGTCCAACAAGCGAAAAAGGGCACCGCCGTCTGGAGGTGCTACAACACTAGAAGAGCCAGACCCAAAGCGTGCACAATCATATAAGCCAAAGATGCCCGAGCTAGCTGAAACCCTTCCAACCAATTCTCCAACACCCAAGAAGAAGAAGTCAGTTGTTGCAGCAATTGAAATTCCACACAGGTCACCCAAAGACCGTCTTCGCAGTACAACTAAGAAAAAGTGACCCTTTTCCCGCATTTAATGCAACTAGTCTGTAACAACAGGGGAGTGCCCCTGCCAGATTTAATTTTTCAGTCTTTATCAAAAATGTGTTTTGTTATTTATGTTTCTTTTATTTAAACTTGTTTTTTTGTTTTCCTTATTAGTATGTTTGGGTTGTTTGATTTTTTTACATGATGAATGTTTGTGTGTGTGTGAGGACACAGCACATCACAAGTTTTGTGGGGGTTGTGTTATAATAAAAATAAAGCTTGTGATGTGTGTGTAAGTCTCTATTATCTAAGTTTGTGTATGGATTAAACACTTAATGAAGATAAATTGAGTGTCAAATTTTGTGATTGCCAAGTAGAGACAGTTCAAATATAAGGGTCGAATTTTATCTTAACACTTAGGTTTTGACTGAGTTCTATGAGGATGTTGTAGCAAAGTCTTATGTGTTAGAAGGGTAGAGAACATTTTAAGTTTGAGGGAAAAGTTTTGGAAATTTTTGGAAGTTGCACTAGTTCTGAATAATTTTACTTCAATGGCTGAAGTTGTTGAGTAACTAGGGCTGAGTATGCACTCCATATGCAGACTTGAGTCCAAGGCAACAAATACTATGAGCATTGCTGTAGCAATAAATAAATAAGAAAAAAAAATTATTTTCTTGGTCCTCTATCTAGGATGTTGAGTAATCAAGACTGTTCATGAACCTCATGTTTAGCCTTGAGTCAAATGTGTCTTGGATAAGACCATGTTATGAGCATTGCTGTAGAACCTCTGATTTATACATTGGGTGAGTAATTAGGTGTCATAACCACAAGTGATAGACATTCATATGAAAAACCAATTCCACATTGAAGAGAATACTGAAAAAAAAAATTTGCTTTAGCACAGTTGGCATACGTTGTGATTTTTGCCCTTGTACATTATTGAATTGACTTTTGCCCTTGAGTATGGAATAGTAATTGTGCAATGCTGCAGTATCGCTGGATTTGGTCAAAATAGCACACACTCACTTTGGATAAAATGAAACCTAAGTCTAAGAATTGAACTGCTATAACAATCGTGCATGATTTAAGATGTGATCTTAGGGTTAAAAAATCTTTGCAAACAGGATGACAGAGCTAAGTATGTTGCAGATTGTGTGATTTAGATGTTAGTGTTATTGTCATTACTTGAGGACAAGTAATAGTTTGAGTTTGGGGGTGTGATAACTCTATGAAATGAGAGTTATCTATAGTATTTTTGGACTTAAATCAAGGTAATTTAGAGAGTAAATGGCACATTTTAATGGCATTTAAGTTACATTTGGCATATTTATTTATCTTTAGCCTATTCTTTATAAATTAAGTTGTTTTAAAATAAATTGTGTTCTTAGATTATGTGCTTAATTGTAGGCAACTGGAAGTGTAATTCTCAAGAAATGAATGTTGTGCAATGAACTTGCAAAAATAAGGAAAGGAATGGATTGCAGAAAAGTGAAAACGAGTCTAAAATAGTGTAGATGTTGTAGCCGTTACTGAAGCAACCATTGCTGTAGCAATCCTGGAGCAATCAAGAGAAGAAAAAAATCTCGCGCGAATCTTAAAAAAATTATGCGATCTGCAGTTTCCAAATATGGAATATGCGTGCCCTAGACGTCCAGTTGCCCTAATTTTCAATTATAAAAGGAATCACACAAAAAAGAAATAGAGAGAGCTATCATTCACAAGAAAACCTTAGAAAATAAAAAGAAAACAGCAAAGAAATAGAAAATTCCAAGGCTGCAAAAGAAGATTTCAGGCGTGAGAAAAAAAAATAGAGAAATCAGAAGAGCCACTCACGCTTATCTTATTATTTCTTGTTTCTTTGATTCATAATGATGGATATGATGGCTGAAATGGCTTTTGTTTCTGTTTTGATATAAATTATGAACTAATTTTATTTGTGGTTGAATGATAAACAAGCTTGATGGTTATTGACTGAATTTATTATGTTGTTGCATGATTGCTATAGCATTTTGTTTTGATAATGCTTAATTCACTATTTCGACTAACCACCCATTTAGTGATACTAGCTAAGAGAGAGCCACAAAAGAGCTTGTTTTAGTGGATCATATCAGAATAATACTTGGTTTTAAATTAGGTTTCCTAAGTTAAGTTAACTCAATTTGAATAGGGTCATGTTTCATTTTAAATTAGTGAGGAACTAGACATAGAGAATCACCTTGTAGGGTATTAAGAACCTAGATCTTATAATGCTATATTGTGTAGCAAAACAACTGGTCATTATTAGATTGCATATAAATATAAGAGGTCCAACAGGTGACAGCTGAAGATGTATTAGAGTTCTGCCCAGTGTTGTAGTAATTGTTGTAGCAACAATATTGTAACTGAGAAGAAATAGTCAATACTATTAAGTAAGTTAAATCACTCAACTACATCATTCTTAGTGATTCCATTCTTGTGTGAGACTTGTTGGTTTATTTTATTGCATTTTATTTTCCTATCATTAGTTTAATTTAGTTGCTAAAAGAATTTGATTTGATTTAATTGACTTTGCACCATAAGGATTGTTGTAGCAACTTTAATAGCACTAATCCCTATGGAGATAATACTCGAATACTTATCATTTTATTACTTGTGTTGTGCACTTGCGCACAGACATACACATATTCAGAATCCTACCAACAGACACTTATATTTTAAGAGGTTGAACACAATCCGTAACAATAAGACCTTTGTCATCTATTATGCAAGTAGAACTTAGAATAGTGCTCAAATAATTGGTTCATATTTAATTGGTTCATCTACTGTTATTTTGATCATGTTGCTATGACATATTTAATGTGAAAACAGGATGCCAAGCCAAGATTGATACAATGAGTTTTGCTATTTTAGGAATTTAACTTGACAATCAAGGATAAAAAGGGTGCCGAAAATATTGTTGCAGATCATCTTTCAAGACTTACAAATGAGTCTTCAATTGATACAATACCCATAAATGATTTTTTCCCTAATGAGTTTTTATTTTCTATAAGCAAATTGTCTTGGTATATTAATATTGTTAATTAGCTTGTAACAAGTGAAATGCCGTATAAATGGAGCTCCCAAGACAAGAAGAAATTCTTAACAGAGGTAAAAAGGTTTTATTGGGATGATACATACTTGTTCAAGTACATACCAAACGACGATGTAAGTAGGGTCATTCAATTCTATCATTTTGAAGCATGTGGTGGCCACTTTTTTTTCTAAAAAGGCGGTTGTAAAAATATTACAATGTGGATTTTATTTGCCTACATTATTTAAAGATTCACATGCATTTTGCAAAGTGTGTAAAAATTGTCACATGGTTGGGTCTATTTCAAAGCGAAACATGATACCTTTAAACCCCATCCTTGTCATTAAAATATTTTATTGTTGGGAAATTGATTTTATAGGCCCTTTTCCATCATCATTTGGATTTTTATATATTTTAGTTGCCATAGATTATGTTTCAAAATGGATTAAAGCGATTCCTTGTCAACACAACGATTATAAAATTGCAATCCACTTTTTAAAAGAAAATCTTTTAAGCAGATTTGGAATCCCTCGAGCCATTATCAATGATGGAGGTAAGCATTTTTTCAACAAGCCATTTGAGTCCTTAGTGAAGAAATATGGAATTACACACAAAGTTGCTACCTCTTATCATCCTCAAACCACTTGATGCTTGTAATGTGCATAAATTACAAAAGAATGAACTTGAGGAATTAAGGAATTATGCATATGAGAATTCCAAAATTGTCAAAGCAAGAACCAAAACTTTTTATAATAAAAGAATTTTTCAGAAGACATTTGAGATTGGTCAAAAAGTACTATTTTATAACTCTCGTCTTCGTTTGTTCCCAAGAAAGTTAAGGTTAAAGTGGAGTAGCCTAATTGTTGTAAAAAAAGTATATTCATATGGGACCGTAGAAATTGAGAATCTAAAGGACAATGTCATATTTAAAGTTAATGGTCAAAGTTTGAAACTATATTTAGAGTACCAACCACGTGAAGTAGACACCGAAATAAATTTAAGTGACCCATCAAATCTTGATTAAATCGTTTGCTTTTAACTTTTTTCTTTACTATTACTTCACCGTTTGAATAATTTAATTTTTTTTTAAGTGTATTACATTGATTTTTGTTTAAATGTGTTTGTTTGACAATTGTGTTTCACTTCATCATTTTTAATATTTGTCATGTGTGCCTTTATGAGAAGTATCCTTTTCAAACATCTTAAAGAACTTTTACATGTAAAATTTCACTTAAGAAGTTTGATCCGAGTTTGTAAATCACATTTTATTTAGAACTTACAACCACCATAATTAGTATCTCACATTGAAAATCTAGAAAGACAACTCAAAGAAATAGAGGGTGGTATTTATGAACTCCAATTAGAATTTGAGGTAAATTTAATAAAAAGGACGAAGGTGAGTTGCATTTTGATTATATTTATTGTGTGTTTTTATTTTGTTGTTTTGTTCACTTTTGACTTAATTTTGCAAATTTGATTTGTTTCTTTAGTATGTTTTATTTGCTTTCCCATATAAATGGCGGATAACAGTACTCCGTGACTTTCTACGTCGGTATTTTCAGTTTTTCACAATAATTGAAACCCCAAAATCAAACATGGAAGAAATACAACATAAACTACATAAGTGTTTTCCTTCTCTCGCTTAAAATGCTCTCAAGAAGATTTATAAAGCTTGTTGTGAACGTCTGCATTTGTTAACGATCAATAGAATTCTTGCTGATATATGTTAGTTAATTGATTAATTGAAGCAAAAGTCTAATTGGCAGGTGAGTTTTCTGATCCATTTGTTTATTACATGCCTAGTTTTGATAAAAGCACATTTGCTAAAAAAAGAAGAGTTAAATGGCTTGGCTCTAAATGTCCTAACTGTGTAAGACTTGCTTGCATTAAACCACATTGTAAAACTTTAGGAATGGCTTCTGTAAATCATCAAGATAAAATCAAATTCGTTAAGGATGGCATAAGTAAAAAATCATTGAATGGTATCTTACGATCTCTTGAGACATATCCGAGTGGATATCTGCAACGTGAAATTCATAATTTATGGAAATTGTTCCAAAAAGAAAGTGCACAGTTTAGTCTTAGGAATATGACTCTAAAAAACCCCATTTGCTAGTTTGTATGAAAACTGGATGGGAAACCTATCCTTGACCCATAGATGGCTTTAAGCCATTACTGGATGTAAAACTAGAGGAAGATGTGCGCCACAATGACAACTACTAGTAAATGTCTTTGTATTTTTTATTTATTTATTTTACACATTATTATTATTTTTTTGTGATTTTATATCTAGTAGTTTTTTTTTCTTTTACTGTTTGCTTTTTTTTTTCATTTGTTTGCTTTTGAATGATTGAGCTACCAACTTTACAAGCCATTTAACAAACACACCACTCCATTTACAGCTGTGTATCATTATTTCTGTCCCCAAGATTATTAAACAGGTTCTCCTTTTCAGGCACTCATAATAATTTTTTAAAATTGTTTCAATGGCAGCAACTTCAAATAGACAACTTAAGAACATTTGTGTATTTTCTGGATTTTGCTATGGAAAGTATAAGGAGTTCATTCATGTAGCCATAGATCTTGGTCATGCTTTAGCAAAAAGAAAACTACATCTTGTATATGGAGGAGGTGACCGAGGGTTATCAAAACTAGTCTCAGAAGCTGCTTTTGTTCGAGGAAGACAAGTACTAGGCATCATTCCAAAAACCTTAAAACCTTTGGTATGTCTGCCTGGTTCACCATCTGGAAAAGAGTTAGTAATCTCAAGTATGCAAGAAAGAATATCTGAGATGTTAAATCATGTTGACACTTTCATTTTCTTGCCAGGAAATCTTGCAACTTTAAAGGCACTAATTACATTTGCTTCTTGGGCTTATTTAAATATCCATAAAAAAAACCCATTGATTTGGTAAATGTTAATAACTTTTATGATGGCTTAATACATTTCTTAATCATACAATAAAGAACTATTTCATTTCATCCTCAGTGAAAAAACTCTTTATTTGTGCCCCTACTGTTAACAAGTTACTTAATCTTTTGCAGGGTTACAAGCCAGAGCCAGATCCTATGACCTTGGCGTTGGATTGGTCAACTGATAAAAATGATAGTAACCCTCCTAAAAAGTGTAAATTAGATTTAACTCTTTGCTTGTAAATATTTTCTCACAATGATCAGGTGATGTCTTATAAACTCTACTCCTTTCTTCGAAAACATTGAGGACAATGTCTCCTTAAGGTTGAGGGGAGAGAATAGTTGACAATTGTGGAATGTTTTAGTCCTGGTAACGTTTTTACTAATTTTTGTTGTAAAAAGCAACTTTGGATAAACATTTGAGTCGAAAATGGCTGAATATGGAGTGTGGTGACTATAGAAACGCATCTTCTTTGTTTACAGTTTTGTTTATTAAAAAGAAAATTGCTTTCTAACATTTTTTTTCTTTTCTTTTCTTTTTCTTAATCATCTCATTTAAGTTTATGCAATTAGTTCCAACTTCTTCTATTATGTAATCATCTCCTTTAAGTTTCTGCAATCAATTCCAACTTCTTCTATTATGTTTTCTTAAAATAAATTAGAGGAATTTTTTTATTTTTTTTTAAACTTTAAAAAAAATTGTGATCTTTTAACATTGGATAATATGATGACTTCCAAATTTTGGTATTTGTATTATCTTTGACCTTGAGTTATGTTACACCATATTTTTCACCTTGCATATTGAAATGTAAATTGAGAAATTTGATGAATGAAATTGATTAAACCATTTGAAGGAATGAACACGTCATGGTAAGTCCAAGTGAGTTTTTTAGCCTACTATCCTTTAAGAGTAACCTTTGTCTCGCCTACACATGACTTCATAATTTATTATACAATATCTCTACATTTTTCTTCCAAAAAAAAAAATTGTGTAGCTGCATCTGAAAGTCCATTGAACTAGTGGATATGAAAGATTATTTATAGCCCTAAAAGATTATAGAAAGGCCATCTTCAATTCGTTTGAGCCTTTCTAGCAAACTCTATTATTAAATATCCATAGTTAACCCATTTGAACCTTAACAAAAATATTTTTCTTTTGTAACTTATCATCTTGTCCCACTCCAATGTGAAGTACCACCTTATGTTTTATATTTTCCGCTATCTAATTATGTTTGAAAATAGAGATAATTATGTATTCATGAAAAAGGTGCTATGAAAAAAATATTAATAATAAAATAAGTAAATAAATAAAATAATAAATAAATAAGAAAAAAAGAGAGAATTCAAGTGAAAAGCACCTTACAATCTCCAAAGTCCTCTATTTTTCAAATATATATTTTGTTTTTCCTATTATCATTTTTTTGTTAGCCATGTTCCTAGCCTACGTTACGTCCTAGTGAAAGCCCTTCTTGATTTTAGGGAACTATAATCTGAAGTAGAAGCTGGTAATATGGACTAAAAAATGTGGTGATGCATAAAAATATAAATAAATTATCTTGGTTAGTAATTTCCTTGACTTGAGATCATTTTATTTCTGAGTTATAGGCATTATTCTTTCATCTTGGTGAAAGCGTGTGATTTTGTTTTATTATTCTCTCAATCTACCACTTCTTAGACTGACGGCGTTTTCTAGGATTATATTTTTTTTTTTTAGGGAATCACTCTTAACCGTGAGGTTTTGAGGTTTGACATATCACTCTTAAAAGTGGCTTGATTAATGTAGCTTTAATAATTGATCATTTTATATGACTTTACTTAATTGATTTGTGTAGGTATGATTCTCTTCAGGCCAAAGAAAATACGCATACTTTTATTTGATTGTTTTCATTAATCTGATGAAAACAAATCAGCTCAATTTCAAAAAAATAAAAAAGATTTTCAATTTGGGTTTGAATTTTGCTAAATTTTTATCGCTTAAATTGCTAAGGATTAGCAATAAGCTGGTTGAGGGGTGTGATTAACAATAAAAAATATATATTTAATAAATCTAAAATTATCAAATTTTCACTTATAATGTTGATTAACGTGCTCATTATTCCTAAATTATCTTAATACTCTTCTAATAAATTTTTATGTTAAAATTAATTTGCACCGGTTAATTTTTTTTATATTGTTAATATTTCATGAATAAAGAAAGAATTAGAACTGAAAGTGGAAATAAAGACAGATTGCTCAAGCCATTGAAAGCTATTATGGGGGAGATGTAATTAATAAAAATAGATATTTTTAAAAAAATTAAAAAAAAAAGAAAAAAAAAGAATGGGGTGATAGGCCACCTGACATAACACTTTTCAAAATGTACATATACTATATAATATAATATAATATAATAAATAAAAGAAAAATGTGCATTCGTCGCCTATAAAAGGAAAGGAAATGCAACAGAACCGGGGGGAGCAAAAGATAGAAAAGGGGAGAGAGCTAGGGGCTGAAGCTGAGGAATTATTTTTTCTTGTTTTTCTTGTGTTATTAGTTCACTTGTAATATATTTCAAAAGTTTGTTAAATAAAAAGAGTGTTTTGTTTTTCAATGTGAGTGGCTAAATTTTTTAAGCTAAAGTGAAAGGTGAAGCTCAAGGATTCAAATTAATTACTCTCTCAATTGAGTTTTAAAATTTATTTTATTTATGTATTTTTCTTCTTTACCAGTTTCTTTTACTCCGATTTATATGGTATTTTGACATAATGTTGACACTTCAATATAGTTGTGGCACATTAAGTACTTAGTCTCATAGTTATCACATTAATGATTTGTTAAGAATTAAATGGCATAATAATTAATTGGCAAGATAAATACAAAATACAAATATGAAAGAGTTGTTATAATTTAAAATCTGAGAGTGGATCCCCTTAACCTTAGCATATTTTTAAACTTGATTCCTGTCAATTTGTTTCCCCATAGTTGATTTTCTTTGTTATAATAAATTGACTACTAAATTTTAAATTTCATGTGGTTCAACTCTGGACTCACCGGGTTATATTATAACTAGACACTCTTATACTTGGTAGAAATAATATTTTTAAGTCATGTCAAGTTTTTCTGACGAAATATAAATGTGGTGATAAACAAATGAAAAAAAAAAGACACTACAATTTATGTGGTTCGACTTAAAGCCCACATCTACAGACAAAGACTGAAAGATAATTTTACTAAAAAATGAGAGTTATAAAATTGGGAACTACTCTAAAAACATAACCTAATACACTTAAATAGATCCTCTTATCACCCAAGGAAATGTTCTCTACCCTTTTAAATAGCTTACTTGTAAATGCTCTTAACTTTCACAATTTGAGATGTCATAGTTCTCTGCAATGAAGCTTTATTCATAGACATCTAATAGCTTTGATCTTCAACCAATTGTGGTACAAAATTTGCTGAGACAAGCCACCATTAAGGTGGGCAAGTCTTGACTAAAAGGGCCTAATTCCAATCTTTTAAATTTTCCATCACATGGAAATAGAAACTTGTATTGTATGCATTAAAGCAATGCATATTTTGTCAATAATTTGCATGTGCAATTTGGTGCCAGATCCAATTTTCACCAACATCACCATATAACATTTAATTGCATGAACTAAATTATCAAACGATTTCATTATTTTGTCTTTATGATTTTACCATTCAATTATTTGGCAGCTCGTCTTTAATAGTGTCCCATATTTAAGTCAATATATTAGCAATTCTCTTCTTTGACTTGAATATTATTGCACTCCCTGAACATCAAATCATCCTCCAATCTCTGCTTTCCTGATTGTTTAAACTTGTAGGATATTGATCAACTTTAGACAATACTCAAACTTTATTATCATTACTACCTCAATCAACATATCTATAGGATTCTCTACAGTCTTGATTATTTGAAGAAGAAATCTTCCCATCATCAATAATTTCCTATACAAAGTGAAATCGTACTTCAATAAATTTCGTATATACATGATACACTTGATTCTTTGCTAAATGAATAGCACTTTGACTATTATAATACATATTAATGCATTCCAATACTAGTCCCAAGTTTTCAAGAGGCTTATAACCAAGCCTTTTTAAAACTTTTGTAATTGTCATGTACTCAGCCTTTGTGGTCAGCATAGTAACTATAGACCATAATATAGAGTTCCAACTTACTAGCCCTCTAGCAAAAGCAAATACATATCTGGTGGTTGACCGTTGTTTGTCTAAATCACCGATATAGCTAGAACCAACATACCAAATCATATGTTGACAAGTGAATCATCCTGCTCAAACAATAAACCAATATCTATGTTTTTCTAAATGTACTACATAATTCGTTTCACAACTTATTAATGCCCTTTACAAGGATTATGCATATGCATGCTCACTATACTAATTGCTTGTGAAATGTTAGGCCTTGTCCATACTATTAAATACATCAAGGTACCCACTGCATTTGAATACGATACTTGTAACATATATTCTTATTTGGCATATGTTGAAAGGGGTAGTTTTGCAGAAAACTTGAAATGAAAAGCCAACAGGGTACTCATATGTTATGTCTGCTTGGTCATGTCAAATTGTTATAGTACTTTCTTCAAATATTGCTTATGAGACAAGATAACTCTGCCACGAGCTTTATCTCTGCATATCTCTATGCCAAGAATCTTTTTAGCTTTACATAGATATTTCATATTATTTTATTAATTAAGTTAAAACTTTGACTTTTAAGTCTCATCTTTATTCTTAGATGTTATTAGCATCTCATCAGCATAAAAGAGCAAGTATATGAAAGATCCATCTTGTAGCATGCGAAAATACACGTAATGATCAAATTTATTTCTCATGTACTCATGCTACTTCATAAACCCATCTAATCACTTATACCACTACCTAAGAGATTGTTTCAATCCATAAAGTGACTTTGTCAGTTTACAAATCCAATTTTTTTTTTAAGAACATTGAACCCATCTAACAAAATCATTAGATTTCCTCTTTCAAATCACCCTGTAAGAATGTGGTTTTCACATCAAGCTAAATTATTCAAGATCAATGCAACCATGGCTTGTAAAATTTGAATTGAGAAATGCTTCATAATCAAGATAACACTAGTTTACTCCTTCTTTCTGAGCATAACCCTTCACTACCATTTTAGCCTTGTATCAAATTTTATTCTTATGAGCAAATCTTTATTTCTTCGTATATACCCACTTGCACCTAATTACCCTTTTTTCCTTAAGTAATATAACCAACTCCTAAGTTTCATTCTTATAAAAGGACTGCATTTCTTCATCCACTTCTACTATATATTTTCAAGGTTACTTACAGCTTTCTATAAACGGAAGGAACATCATTATTTACAATTGAGAGTGCATAAGCCACCATAGCAACATAACAAGGAAGCTTACAAATTTCTCTCTGTAACTTTTAAATGCAATTGAATCATGTTCTTATAAAGGTCTCTAAGGCATAACCTCTTCTTCATCTTCAGTTGATAGAAAGTCATTATTCATCTCATCAATACTAGCTGGGTTAGCTTTAAACTTTTTAAACTCTATCTGCTGTAAAGTACTGTTAGTCTTGTCATTCTTTTAAGAATCTTTTTGTTTCAACATAATAGATTCATCAAAAGTTAAATCCTTGCTAAAATGATCTTCCTCACAACCTTTTTACCTCAGTAGTTATACCTATAAACAAAGCTTTATTTGCTCTTAGGTCTAACTTAGATTCCTTTACATGATAATAGGCAGTGGAACCAAAGACACGTAAAAAATTATAGTCTATAGCAAGTTCGCCAGTCCACACTTCCATGGCATTTTGCCCGCAATTATAGCTGATGGCAAATAGTTAATCAAATGGCACCATATATAACTATTTAGCCTAAAACTCCTTGCCCAACCTAGGATTAGACAACATACACCAAACTTTCTCCAATATAGTCTAGCTCATGCATTCTGCCACTTCATTCGGCCATGGTGCATTCCGAATAATAAAGTATCACACTATACCTTTATATTAGTATACTTATAGAAAATGGATCACTTTTATACTCATCATCATTATCAAATTAAAGTCGTTTGACCTTTCAACTAGTTAAGTCTCAACCATCTACTTCTATTTTAGAAATGTGCCAAAAATTTCACTCTCGATCTTTATCAAATACACCCACACTTTTCTTGAATAGTTATCAACAAAAGTAACAAAATAGTGCATACTCCCAACAAAGCTACTTTGATAGGTCTCCACACATCATTATGAACATAATCTAGAATCACTTTTGTACAATAGATTCTTGAATCGAACTTTACTCTAGCCTAATTGCCCAAAACGCAAAGTTCACAAAAGTTCAATTTATAAGAATTTACACCTTTCAACAAGTCTTTGTTCACCAAAATTTTTAAAATTTTTTTACCAACATGTCCTAATCTTATATGCAACAACTTTGTTACCTTTAAATCTGTATTTTTTTAGAAACTATTGATGCTTATTTAATAATTATACTTTTTTAGAAGTAGTACAAGTTATTTCTTCTTATAAATTTCATCATAATAAATACCTCAACTTTTACTTTTAAAAACCATCTCTTAGAATGATTGTAAGCCTTTTGGACTTTAGAACTTCTAATGAGATGAGATCTTTCTTCAAGTTTGATATGTGGCGAACATTGTAAATACTTAGATTGATCCATCATGATTCTTCAATTAGATTAAGCATATCTCTATTGTTTTAGAAGCATTATCATTGTCTATTAAAACAACTCTACTGTCTACTCTTTAAAGCTATAAAACAAGTTCTTGTTAGGACAAATATGATAAGTACAATATGAATCCAAAATCCACTCATCTGAGTGACATGTCAACATCATGCTAACTAACTAAAATCTGACTCTTCAGCATCATACTCAGCACACATATGTCAGAGATAGCCTTGTCTTTGTCATTCTTTTATAGTTTAGGACAATTCTTTCTCCAATGCCTTTTCTCCCCGACAAAAAGTACATTCATCTCTTGTAGGTCTTCATTGAGACTTGTTGTTTTTTTTTTCTAGTTTTATGGCTATGTGAGTGACCTCTTACTGTTAATGCTTCTGTTATTATATTCTTATGATCCTTTCTATCTTTTTTTTTTCAATTTCATAGTTATACAAAGAACTATACATAGCATCAAATGTGACTTTATCCTTCCTATGAAGCAAAGTGGTTGTGAGATGGTCATATTCCTAATGAAGAAAATTAAACAACAACATTGCCTTGTTTTTATCCTCAAAAGTCTCATCCAAATTTAGCAAATCAACTAATATCTTATTAAATGATTTCACATTGTCATTCATCGACATGCCAAGTACATACATGAATTGATAGAGTTTTTTGTTCAAATAAAATATATTTTCAAGCCTTTTGGTCATGCACTTATCCTCTAGCATCTTTCATAATTTCTTTGTTAATGTTTTCTTCATGACATAGTACTTTTGATTTTTAGCCGAACACAAGCGAGTGGTACCATGTGCATGTCTATTGATCTTTCTCCATTTCTTGTCATTCATCTTGTCATGCTTTTCTTTAAGACTAAGCTCCAACTCTTGCTGACATAAGACTTCCAACGCATTGAAATATTGACTTGAATATGGGAAAGTATTAAAGACAAGTTTTCGAGCAATTGAGTGGTCAAAGCGTGAAGATGAAATAGTCAAATTTTTTGACAATTTTGTTCATGCAACTAGATGCTACATGGAGATGTTGGTATAAATTGGATGTGGCAGCAAATTTCACATGCAAATTGTTGAAAACATATGCATGGCTTAAATGCATGCAATGCAAGTTCCTATCTTCATGTGACAGCAAATTTAAATAATGGCAATTCATGATCCTTTAGTCAAAATTTTCCTAACTAAATAGCGACTTGTTTCAGCAAATTTTGTACCATAATTATTGAAACTCAAAGCCATTTGATGCCTATAAATAGAGCTTCGTTCCAGAGAGTTATGGCATCCCAAATTATGAGAGTTAAGAGAATTTGCAAGTAAGCTCTTCAAGAGTGTAAAGAGCATTTTCCTTGGGTGCTAAGGGGATCTATTTGTGTGTATTAAGTTATTGGGTTCTCAGAGTAATTCTTAATTTTGTAACTCCCGTTTGTTAGAAAAACTATCTTCCAATCTTTACCTATGAACATAGGCTTTAAGCCGAACCACATAAATTATTGTATCATTTTTCCCTATATTTGTCTATTACCATATTTATATTTTGTCAGAAGTCGCAATCACTATAATATTGATAATTGCTCAACCCACGCTTCCGCAACAAACTTAATGGTATTAAAGAATAGGAGAGGACAGTAATAAAAAATAATTTTTTAAGAAAGGGAATTTATTTTGTAGGGCTATTGAGATATTAAAATTAACCAATGGTAAATAACAAGTTCAATTGTATTTAACGAAAAAGAATTAAATAAAAGACTCGAAAGTTATTTTGATTTATTATTACAATCATCTTTGATGTGTTTTTATATTTGTTAATTAAATAAACATGTAAATATCATACAATAACAAAAATAAGCAAATCTTCTTGATTTACAATTATGAATAAAAGATGAAAACAAATAAAGGATAATGAGTTATGGGAGTAAGATAAGGGTGTCAAAAATATCCAACCAGATCGAACCTGGACCAAACCAAAGTGATGCCCAGTCCGAAATTGATGTGAGGCTGGGCCGGTCCCTAACATCACTTGATAAGCCTAGCGTTCGGCCTAGAACCCGAATTTTATAAAAAAATATAAAATATATATTATTTTTAATAATTTATTTGATCCATTTATTACAAATATTTAAAATTTTAAAAATTTAAAGTCATATTGTCGTGTAACAATTTAATTAAAATAGATTTAAAAATTATTAAATTATAAAATAAATTAAAAATATGTAAATATATAATACAATAAAATATAAAATCTAGGCTGAAAGGATTAAAAAATTCGAGTGCCCTGGGTGGTAAAAAAAAATTTATCCAAGCCAAATATGGACATTGCCATACTCGGATCTAGGCCCGCATTTTGGCCAAATGCTAAACCACATAAATTTCTTGTGTCTCATTTATTGTATCGCCCCATTTATTTATTTCTCTAATTGGCAAAAATTAGCATAAACAATACACTTGGACAATTGTATGATGCTAAAAATCAAGACTTAATATTTTTTAAAATTCTGTTATTTCTTTACAATTTGATTTTGCAAATTTTTTTCTTTTTCTTATATGAGATCTTGTGATAATTATTTAAAAAAAAAAAGTGAAACCGGTCTGTTTCTATGACTCTATAAGAATTCGAAATCTTGTAGTAATTTTCATCTTTGCATATATATATATATATATATGGAACAGACCGATTTATTATTATATTATTTTCACCAAATGAAAAAAATCTTTCCAAAACAGGAAAAAGATGAAAGAATGGGCCAATGGATCTACCTGTGATACTGCATGAAATAAATAATTAACAAGGTCTTGCTACTGAGCATTCATCATTAGTTTTCTCTCATCTGTTATAAATTGTTCGTTAATGGTAATATTTTCGTTACTTATAACAACATTTCTTAACATATAATCCATGAAAACATAAGTTGAACATACTATTAAAAAATTATTATCAATAACAAAAAAAATTTTATTGATAATAAAAAAAAAACCACTACAATAGAGTTGTTTCACCTTATTCATACTCTACTCTTGCACAGCATTTAAAAACCAAACAAAAAAAAATACCGTCAGGATAAAAATATAAGGTGCATTAGTAATCCTTACATTAGAAGTTCAGCCCAGAAACCCAAAAATAAGTAGTTATAAGTTGTTTAGGATTATATCTCACATTAGCTGAAAATGAATTTTAAGTTAAATATATAAGGCTTGGGCAGCCAAATAAACTAAGCTGCTTGAAAAGTTATTGGCCAAACTCCCGCGTGTTGTGCAAAACGCTGTTGAATGTTCACATTTTATTCGTTGAGAACCTTCCTTCAATCAATATTATTGATTACTCACCTTTTATTCATTGAGAACCCTCCTTCAATCAATATTATTGACTAAATTAAATATTTGATGGTGGTAAAACTATTGAAATTATAAACACACACCAAACATATTAATAAAAATGAATTACATATCAAAGGCAAGATTTATGAAAGGAGATCAGATGAATATACAAATGTAGGACAGCGTAGAAAATATCCTGGAATATAACTGATAGATAGAAAAGAAAATAATTAATTCAAAATACAATTTATACCACACACAGAGATCAACTATAACCCAATCTCTTTTACATTTTATCCCAAACAGCAAGAGATGAGGAGTAACTCAATCCCTTGATACAAACACCATTTATTCCAAAAACACCATGAAATGTAACAGACAGAAATACTTAAAACTCTTCAGATAGTAACAGGGTCTCTGAGCACTGCGGCGATCTGGTCTTTAATCGCATGAGCATGAGTGTACCAATCGCCCTTCCTGTTTAGAAGTTCAATTACACGTGCGAGATTGAAAGGTCTCTCAATCAAAGCCACAGGAAAAGTAGTTGGTTTCAGGAATTCCTCATTCATATCTTTCCATGCATTCTCAACTTCTTCAGTAAAAACTTTAACTACCTCTTCTTCTGAAAGACCATGCTGCTTACTGTAGCACTCAACTCCTTTGGCAACATGTCCTCTCTTCTGTTCAAACTATACACATAGATAATAGAGAAAGTTCATTAGATAATTATATTATTATTAAAAGTCCACGACATCAGTCTCATCTAATCTTGACCGTACATAAAACCACACTATTCTCTGTAAATGCACGCATGGCAGAAGATTATAAAATTCTGAGCACAACTCAGTTCAGCACTAAATCTAAATCCAAATACAAATTGTCATGATTTAAGGGGCAATTGATAAATTAACTAATTTATAGTGTAGCACGTACCTCGCAGGAAACAATGTCATTCATGAGTCTGCAGATAACTGATGAAGCTCTAGAAATCTTAGGGTTCTTGAGTATCCATTCAAAAGCTTCCTTGTTTGCAACATCACACATGCCAAGGAAGGAATTTGTTGCGACCATGAAGTAGCCGCAACTTACAAGTGCAATCGGATAATATTCGTCCCATGCTGGAACATAACCTTCACTGAACCACTTGGCTTCAACAAAGTACATTTGAACAAGTTCTTGCATCTGAGCACCACAAACCAATTCAATGAAATAATCAACACTATCGGTCTTCAATGCATAAACCATTAAGCTAGTTTTGCAGCTTGAGATTAATTGACAAATAAATTCCCTATTAGTCCGCAGGTTTTGGAACAATTACTCAAGTTTTCCTTGAAACTTCAAATGTACATCCAAAAGGTTCGTGACGTTACTAAATCCAATATTTTAATAACTATTGAATTTGATTTTTTAAGGAAAAAATATTTTATTTCTTAGATAATTGAAAAAAAACTGATATTCATATAAATAATAGTTGAAACAATTATACAATAGGGAAGTTTTGGATAATTTTTAAAAGTGTAAATACTCGTTTAGTCCCCATATTTTAGCTTAATTATCCGTTTAGTTTATATATTTTAAAAATATATGAAGAGATTCCTGCTGTTAAGTACATTACAATCAAGCCCTTGTTTTTCTTTGTTTTTACAATAATACCATTGCAACAATATTCTGATATTAATTAATTTAACTGTAAAAAAAATTAATGAACAAATTAACCTTAAAATAAAGTAAAAATGAGTGCAATTTTTATTTTTTACTTTTAGAATTAATTTGGTAAATTAATTCTTTTGTAAATAATCATTAGCAAGATTATAATTGTAAGGGTATTAAACGTTGATTTAAATTATCTAGTATTAGTTTATTTTAAATAAGTAGAAGATTGTTGTAAAATGTGAAAAATACCAGTTCATTAAGACTAATAATTGTTGGTTTATTTTGCTAATAAATAATAATGGGTTAATTCATTAAATTAGCTTTTTTCATAGATTAATTAACAAATGTCTAAAAAATGATAGTACATGTATTATTATAAAAGATAGGAAAAAATAAAGGAATGAGTGTCACATATTCAATAATAAGGGTGTCTTAGAGATATTTTTCAAAATATAAGAATTAAACAAGTACTTAAGCTAAAGTATGGGGAAGCGTTTACCATTTTTCAAATATATAGACCAATTGAGAATTGACCCTTTAGTTGCCTACCTTTTCCTTTCCATAACATACGTAGGACGATCGTCCTTCCTTGGCCAAGTCTTGCTCAATTTCTTTGTAAGTATTTTCATGTATTCTGGAAGTATATCCACGGCCCCAATGTCCCACCTGAATACGAAGCAATATATTGTGTGAATGAAATTTATAATAATAATAATAATAATAATCATTTGTTACATTTATATAGATCACAAAATATTTTAAACCTCTGGACTGCTTCGGCAAAGAGTTTCAGCTCTTCAAAGATACCATACGCATCGAAAGTGTCATCTATGACAGATGCCATGTAAATTGATTTGGTCGTTATTTTTCTAGCTAAAGTATATTTTGGTTCAAAATACGTCCCTAAAATCCAAAAATATAACTCTACGATTCTGTCTCTTGCATAAGGCAGCTTTGTAGTGAAGTCTATATCTTTCCACCACTTGAAAATTGAAATATTTCATAGTAAAATTATCTAATTGGTAGCTAAAACTAATTAATAAATTCACTTCCATTGTGCAAATTAAAAAGTAACAAAAGGAGAAACAAAAACATGGTTTTATTTTTCACTAGAATTATATATGTATGATCCATATCGTAAATAAGAGAAGAGAATATTTGGCCCTTGTGTGAAATTTTGTAAGATTGCCAAAATTAGTTCGTGAAAAGTAAATGAGAAATTAAATTGCCTACTTTTATTAGGATCTTTTACTAGTTTTTTTTTCTCTCTCTTCTAACTACTCTTAGTTTTTTTAAATTTTATGAAAAAAGTTGACTTAAAGATAAATAAATTGAAAAAGTCTAGCTTGATTATCAATATAAAAATTCAAAACTCAATCTTAATCACTCATTAGATTAGGAGAGGCTAGGAGACAGTCAATCATGTTCCCCTTTATCAAACTATTAGAAAACCATTTGAGTAAATGTCCTCATAGTCCTAGGTTCAGCTAAATGTCTGGTTGGTCCTCATAATTATAAAATTTACTCGATTGTTCTTGCTGTTATATTTTTTCGTTTTCATATTTTATTTTTAAACGATAAGGGGAGGGCAAAGCCCCAAAAGAATAATTTACATCAAACAGATAATGGGCTGTTACATATGAAAACCGTAAGGATGTAAGTAGTGAAAACTAAGAATTATGGAAGGAAAGTGACAATTTCCTACAATAATTGAACAAGAGCAAAAACAATGAAAATATCTTGTCCAAGAATTTTAAATGAATAGAAAAGAGATTTATATGTTTTCAAAATCTTTTCTTAATTAACAGAGTAAATCAATGTTTCCGTTAATTTTATCTTTTAAAGTAAATAAACACAGGCGCGGGTTAAGAGCTTACCGTGTGATGGCACTTAATTCCTTCTGATGTATTGTTTGCACAAGGTTAAAGTCTAACTTCGCAAACTTTAACAAAGTTTTATCGTGTCTATCATCTCTTGATAGACAGACAAGAAAAATCTTGTCTCAACTCTTGGGAGGGCTCTGCGGAGAGGACAGTCGAGAGCATGATTAATTTGTTCGGCAAGATTATTAGGACATGCATCATGAGATACCATAGACTTAAGGTGAGTTGTAGTGAAAGCAATGGCTTCATCTAATACATCTTCTCCGCGAATGGCCAAGTGTCCTGCCTCATACAAACTTAGAATGCCTTGAACATCCTTCACCAGTGATGCCTTGAATTTACCTTCATCATCTTTGAACTTCTCGAACACATCTGATAGTTTTAGTAAAAGATTTATTGTGCTCAGTTACTTTGACGTCAGCTTGTATAAACACATATATAAATGATTAGGGATAGTTTCAGCCAATTACTCAATTATATAGTTACTGCATTTTCAAACATGTCCCAAAATGTCTCTATTGCACAAATTTGTATTAAAATCTACTCAAGTATATGGCCATTTTCTTTTCACCTGCTCATATCCAACACCTACAACTGCAGCAACAAGCCTTTTGAGTATCTTTTAAAAGTTAAAAGAACCAAGTATGTAATTGGCAGAAACTGTAGAGACCCTAATTAGCTTTAAGCAATAAGCCTACTTACCGCACGAAATCTTAAATCCATGCTGCCTAAGCAGTCGAAAACGAAGAGAAACAGTGTAGAGATCAACTTCATCATTATTGTCAGAGTCATCGTGATAAATCTTTTCTAATGCATATTCTATCTCCTGTTCGAAGTGATAGGCCACACCCAATCGTTGGACTGCATCAATCAATTGCAACTTGTGGGAAGACTTATCTGCCGTAGCCGTTATCATGCTCCTGACTTCTTGCTTCAGTACTTCGTATTCCTCTTGACTTGTAGTATCATTTGTCTGCAAACCATGTATGTATAAAACAATTAATTAATATTTATTGGTCTCTATGCGAGTTAATCACACACATGGCTAGGTAGCCAGCTGGTAGTTAATGAGTTATTTAGATCAATCTTTAATTACCTCGCAATCAGAAGCGAGGGTCAGAAAATAGTCTCCCCATAAGTTAGGATGGAAACCCGCAATGGGACGAACAGTTTTTTCTGTTGAACTGGAAACCGTTGCTAGAACTTGAGCGGACATTTTTTTTTTTTTCACACTCGAACCAAAGGAACTAATTACTTTGTTTGAACTGGGCAGGACTTCTGCTCTTTATATAGAGTTTCCCAATCCATAGGTGGAGAAATTCTATAATATCTATGAGCTATTACGTCAGTTGTACAATAAAATACAAAATTAAAATAAATATAATTTAAAACACTAGATCCGTCAATATTTGTATTAAAATTCGAAGTCTTCAGCCTTAATTTTTTTTTTTTTTAAGACAAACATTTATTTAGATTATTATACATGTTGTAATGAGAAATGTGAAAAGTCAAATAACTACATCCAGAAGAGAGCATGATAAGCATGAGAGCATGAGAGCATGAGAGAATGAGAGTATAAAAGCATCAGAACTCAGTAGCAGAAAGCGTAATTGATTAGTATTAAAAATTGTATGTTTATTAAGGGATAAAAATGTTATTTTGTGCATATATTATCATTTACATTTGTATTTATGTAATATATTAAGAATTATTAATTATGTTTTAATTATATTTAATTTTGAGTATTTTTGTGTATTTATTAGGTAAAATATTAATTTTACGTAATTCGAGGCTCCAAACGAAAAAATGAAAGTCAGATTTGGATTTCGGAGGTCTGAAAACCTTAGGATAGGTCAAGACTGGCTTAAAATTCAGCTTTTAAAAGAAAAATTGACTTTTTTAGTTAACCAAGCATTAATTGAATGATAAAATGAGCTTACAATAGATATGGATGTTGTAGATAGCTGTCAATTTTGACTAAATCTCAGCTATTCATAATTCAATGGCCAAGATTGTGCCACGTGGCAGTGGTTGGTGAAGCAAGTTGAAGGATCCGAATCTTTGTATTTAGGTCGATCCGATCCACCCATTAACCCGTCAAATCTCAATCGTTCTTTAATCAAATCAGACATTTCATATAATGCCAAGTGAAAGGTTGACTTTTGAAGTTTGACCAACCGTTAGATCTTGATCTAATGGTTGTATGGAGAGCATACATCAAGCTTATCATAGACCGCAAAGCACTGGATTATGAATTTATTTCTCTATAAATAAAGCTTCATTTTTGTGTTTTTAATCATTCCTCTTCTTCTCAAATTCTCTTAATCCCCTTGTAATTCTCTTTGCCAAGTGTGTTCTAATATTTTGTATAATTATTTTCATAAATAAATATTAGTTTTATTTTCAATTGTAGTTGTTTTATTTCCTGTTAATTATGAGTAATTTAATTTTAAGAATTATTTTTATTTTAATCATGCTTCGTTAAATAATAATAATTAGGGTAAGGTGAAACTCTTAAGAAATAAATACGATTTAATCAAATTCTATTTTTAATTATATAAATTAAATTATTTTCTAATTAATTTTATACATATTTTATATTTTGAAATTTGGATTTATTTTAGACAAAAAAATAGATTTTTGCACAATAAATTCTTAATATCTTAATATAAGATATGGTAACGTGGTATTTTGATTTATTGTAGACAAATTAAATTTAGGCACAATAAATACTTAATCCGTAATAAAATTAATGGGAAAATAATAATGATTTATATAATTAATCTTTTGAGCAATAAATCTAAATAAAAATGGCAAAAAGAATTTTTTCAATTTTATTTACTATTAAGAGTAAATCCATAACCCTAACTAATTCAATTTCATAGTTTCACTTAAATTAAGTCTCATATATTCAAGTTTTATTTTTATTTTTTAAAAAAATAAATTAAATAAATTAAATCTTTTCTCTGTGGATCGACCTCGAACTCACCGAGTTATAATACAACAAGTCAACAAGACACTCTTATACTTGTGAGTTAAAAATCACTTTTAAGTCGTGTCAGTAATAAGTCAAATAAGCACAGCTACAAGAAATCACTTTTAAGTCATGTTAATAATAAGTCAAATAAGTACAGCTACATGAAAGTATAAGAGCTCAGTTGCAGGAAACTTAAAAGTCAAATTAGCACAGCTACAACATGATAGCTCAATAGTAGGAAGCTTAATAAATCAAGTAAGCACAAACACATAAGATCATTGTTGAGTACTAGAAAGTGTATATTTATAATGGAGAAAATCATCATTTTATACTCCAAGTCTCACTAATATCCTTACTTTTATGTTTTAAAGTCCCTTGTGATTTAATTATGTATGTTTTATTTTAATTAAGTATTTCATGTATTTTAGGGGACATCAAGGTCATTTCACAATGAACGAGAGATCAGATAGAAAAACGGACAGTAATTTTGAACTCAGGACAGTCGAAAACCTTAGGAGCATAAAAAGATAAATGGTAATGTTCACATATAGGGTACTGTTCACACGTACGGTACGGTTCACCTATACTGTACGATGACGTGGCGGTATTTGATTGGACGAATGATGTGGCATTGACCGCTTATGTGGCATTGACTGATTATGTGGCGTTGACTGATGACATGTCACGATCCTATTAGACAAAAAATATTGACCGGTGACGTGGCAGAATGTTATTGGACTGAAAAAACGTGCATACGGTACATGCATATACACGGAATGATAGCCCTGATGATGTGTTCTATCCAATAGGAACTTGTCACGTGGCGCAATCCTGAGCGTCCAAATTATTTTAATCTGATGGCCATGATTTACTCAGTGTATCTATAAAAAGGGGGCTCCCCCACCTAATTTGACACCCCTGAATCCAGTTTTGAGCTCCATTTTCTGTAATTCTATCTCCATCTTGTATTTTCTACGTATTTTAATAAAATTTTCATTTTACCCCTAGTTCAATTATGAGTGGCTAATTTCCTTTTAAGCTTGGGTTGAAGGTGAAGTCTCAACATGCTCCATGGGCTCCATTTGGTAAATTTACTTTTCATTCCCCTTTAATTTATGTGGATGTTTTGACTTTTCATAGACAGATAATAATAATCTTGTCTGGATATCGACTGGAATAACCGCCTCCCTAGGAAAGGTTATTACTGTTAGGCACAGGAAGCCCTTAGCACCATATCTATTAGAGTGGGTTCATGAGGAGTGGAAAATCCCCCTTCATGATTTAATTGGTACTAATAATGAATGTTAAGACGATGGTGCATGTTGAGTACAGATCTGGAGATCCGAGCATTTCATTTTAATAGTTTATTCCCACAGCTTTAATTTAAATTAAAACATTGCCCACATAATTGTCATTATAAATCCAATCACCCACTTAGAAAATTAATTCTACAAGCAATTAAAATCCACCTCCTTGTGGGATTTGACACTCGTCACCGTTGATCTATTCTACAATAGATTCGTGCGTTTGCGAGTTCAATAAAATTTGCACAATAAGTTTTTGGCACCGTTGCCCGCGAGGTAAGTATTTTAATTCGTAGAATTTTTTTTATTTTTTTATTTCTTTTTTATTTTGATTAGTTGTTTCCTTGTAATATTTTTTATTATTATTATTAAAAAAAAAAAAAGAAGTGAATCTGCATTTTGAAGTATGTATTATTTTGTTTTCTTTTCTTTTCTTCTTTAAATTTCTGTAATTTAATTTTCATGTTATTTTTTTTTGTTAAATCGGCAGGTTCAACCGCCTATTAATTTATTTTAATTTGTTTCACGTATTTTCTTTTCTATATATAGCACTTGAGTTTTTTTCATAGTAAAATTGTAACAGTGTAACAAGGTTAGTATCATAATTTCTCCTTTTTCTTTATTTTTATTAATTTTGTTACCATTTTTTTTTCTTCTTTGCATGCATGGTCGTAGGTCACAATTACCGAATCTTGAGTCTATAGACTTTGAATTAGAAAAAACACTTCGCACACACAAGCACGTTACAATTAAAAATAAATTTGAAATGGATTTGCAACCAACACCACAAGAGAGGCCATTTAAGGACTACTTCAGTCCCTTAGCTAACTTGAGCACATCATGCATACGATACCCAAATGTAGCTGCTAGGAGTTTTGAGTTAAAACCTAGGGTGCTAAATTATCTCCCAACATTCTATGGCCTAGAAAATGAAGATCCATATAATCATCTGAATGATTTCCATGCTATTTGTCCAACTTTTAAATATGAGAATTTTTCAGATGATGATGTTAAACTTAGATTATTTCCATTTTCTTTAAAGGATAGAGCTCGTTCATGGTTCAATGCATTACCTGCTAATAGCATTACATCATGGAAACAAATGGTAACAATCTTTTTGAATAAATACTTCCCAGTACATAAAACTAATGCTATTCGCAGGAAAATTTCAGAGTTTACCCAAAGAGAAGACGAGCAATTTTTCGAAGCATGGGAGCGATTCAATGGGCTGTTAATCTTATAATAATGATTTCGATGATAACAAAAATTATATGTTTATGATTAAAATATTAGGGCTATTAAAATGAACTTCTTAAAGTCATTCATTTGTTTAAAGAAACAAAATATTGTGCAAAAATGATGAAACTGGAAATTAACGGTGAACCGTTAATTTATAACGGCTAACCAATAAATTCCAGTAAGGAATTTTTTGTAGCCTTGAACCGATTAGCACAAACGGTAAGCTAAGTTTGTTCTGAAAATTAACGGTGAACCGTTTATTTATAACGGTTAACCGATAAAGTCCAGTAAGGAAAAGTTTTCTAGTCTTGAACCGTTTAGCTAAAACAGAGAGCTGAGTTTGTTTCAAAGGTTCTGGAAATTAACGGTGAACCGTTTATTTAAAACGGTGAACCGATAAATTCCAGTAAAGAAAAAGTTTTCTACTCTTGAACCGTTTAGCAAAAACGGAGAGCTGAGTTTTGTTTTGCAGGTTTCTAGAAATAAACGGTGATCCGATAATTGTAAACGGTAAACCGTTTATTTGAAATCAAAGGATAACGGCTAGTTGGAAATTCAAAATGGCTAACCGATTGAGACAACCGGCGATCCGATTATTCTCAGAAAGTCAATAACGGCTAGTTTTCAGCTCCAACTATAAAAAGGCTCAATCAAATTCAAACAAAAAGTGATCCAACATTTGATATTTGAGCTTCCTACTGAGAAACAATCTTCTTTGAGCTTCAATTGTGTTTCATTTCATTCCCTCACACATTAAAATTTCAATTGTAATCATTTGGAGTGTGTGAGAGATTATTTGTTATTAAATCTCTATCATTGAGTGATTGTAAGTGTTAAGAAACACTTGGGTTGAGAGATTGGGTTTAATCTCTTATTGTAAAGGTCTATTGACACCTTGGAAGTCAAGTGTAAGTGTTTTGAAGCCTTGGAGGCTTGCATAGTGGAATCCTCGAGCCCGGTGAGCTTGGAGGCGTGGACGTAGGCACGGTTGGCCGAACCACGTAAAAAATCAAGTGTTTGATTTCTCTTCCCTTATCCTTTTTTATTTGAGCATTGTTGAATTTATTGCTTTTAATTTTGATTAAGACATTAGTTTTAATATTGTGCATTTTTATTGGCTTAGTTTTTAAAACCCAATTCACCCCCGCTCTTGGGTAGCCTAAATAGAATTTCATGGGCTACTCCTAAAATGTCCACATCATGGGTACAAAAAATGGCACCAATGCCAATACTTTTTAGAGAGATTATTGCCGAATGTGCAAGAATGACTAATGGCAACAAATGGAGGAGAGCTAATATAAAAAAGTGCATAAGAGATTTGGGATTTCTTTCAGCGACAAGCGGATAATTCTCAACAATGAAGTCGTTCACTCAGGAGTACTAGAAGAGTTAAAGGAGTGAATGAGGTTCACATTGACAGGTCAAGTTCAGAAATTAAAGAAGTCAAAGATATAGTTGAAGGTCTATCCCGACAAATAGCATCGTTAACAGCTGCTAAATTAACGGAACCACATGACCATGACTCATACTCAGATCAAGCCAATGCCATAGATGTAACGAGAAAGCCATCAAACTACAACCCTTACTCCAACACGTACAATCCCGGATGGAGAGACCGCCTCAATTTTTCATGCTCTCAAGGATTCCAACAGAATGGACCAGCGGCTCCAGCTCCACCACTGCAACCAATTCCCTAAAATCCTCAAGCCTCTCAACCACCATTTAGACCATATAATCAGAACCCAAACTATTTTCAGCCTAGACCATGGGAGGATGCATTCCAGAATTTCAAGAATCTTATTCACTCTAAAATCGAGCAACAAAACCGCACCATTGATGAACTACGAAATGAGATAAGAGCGGGTTTCAACTAACAAACCCAATCAGTTTCAAACCTTGAAAAAATGGTGGGACAACTTGCTTCGTCAGTTCAAACCTTAGCAACGACTGTTGAGGAAGGAAAATTCCCAAGTCAACTAGTGCATAATCCTAAAGGAGTGCATGAAGTAACCATCGGTTCACCTTAGCAGCATGGAGAGGTCAAAACCGTCATGACCTTGCGAAAAGAAAAAGAAGTTGACAATAAAGTGTAGATACCGGTAGCAAAAACAACTCAAATCGTACCGGTAAATGAAAAAGACTCATCATCAAGAGGAGAAAGAAGAAACCAACCCAGAAGAATACGTTCCCAGAGCTCCATTTCCTAAGAGGTTAGCTAAAGCAAAGAAAGGAAAATCAACAAGTGAGATTTTTGAAATCTTTAAACAGGTAAGTGTTAACATCCCTTTGCTTGATGCTATAAAATAAATGTCATCTTATGCCAAGTTTCTTAAAGACCTTTGTACTAAAAAGAGAAACATTCATGTTCAAAAGAAGGTCTTTTTAACAGAAAATGTGAGCTCTATACTCCAACACAAACTTCCTCTAAAATACAAAGACCCAGGCTCCCCCACTATTTCATGTAGTATAGGGAACCACACAATTGAGAATGCGTTGTTGGACTTAGGAGCTAATGTAAATCTGTTGCCTTACTCAGTATTTGTAAAACTTGGACTGGGAGAATTACACCCAACTCCAGTGGTGTTACAACTTGCAGATCGGTCCATGAAAAAACCTCGTGGTATTGTGGAGGACATGCTTATACAGGTAGATAAGTTTTATTTTCCTATTGATTTCAACGTAATTGACACTCAACCAGTCCATGATTCAAGGAAGCAGATCCCCATTATCTTAGGACGACCTTTATTGGCAACTACTGATGCTCACATTCAATGTAGGACTGGAAATATGCAGTTGTCCTTTGGCAATATGACGATGGAGCTAAATATCTTCAACATTGCCAAACAACCTCACAATGCAGATGATGAAATTGTTGATGTGGATTTAATAGAAGAATTAGTTGATAATTCTTTCCTTTCAAACCTTAGTGATGACCCTTTACAAACATGTTTAACTCACTTTGGTTTGAATTTTGGTATCGACATATCAATAGATGAGGTTAACGGTCTACTTAATTCAGCACCATCCATGGACATTAACGAATGGAAGTCAAGAGTGGAGCAACTAGTACCATCAAAGAAGAAATTGAGTCCATCATCAGAATCACCACCAGAACTTGAGCATCGTGCATACTGGGCCATCAAGAAATTCAACATTGACATGCAGCAAGCTAACTCAAAAAGAAAATTACAACTGGAAAAACTTGAAGAAAGTCGTAATGATACATACAAAAATGCCAAGATTTACAAACAATGAATGAAAATCTTTCATGACAAGAAAATTATGAGAAAATCTTTCACACTAGGTCAGAAAGTACTTTTATTTAATTCTCGCTTGTGCCTATTCCCAGATAAGTTACGCTCTCGATAGACTAGTCCCTTTATAGTCCACACTATTTTTCCATATGGAGTAATTAAAATTAAGGATCCAAAGAACGATGTAATTTTTAAAGTTAATGGTCCAAGATTGAAGCCATATCTAGAGTACCAACCACATGAAAAAAGGCACTGAAATAAATTTGAGTGACCCACAAAATTTTGATTAAGTTTTTGTTTTTTACTTTTTATTTTTAAAAAAATAATTTAACTTTTTGCTTTCACTTTATCTATTGAATTGTTTGACTTTTATTTACGCGTTATTATGCTTAAGTGTTTAATTATTGTATTTTCTTTTCATTGTACACCATGACAACCTCGATGAGAAAATATCTTTTAAAATGTCTTGGAGAATTTTTACGAGTGAAATTTCACTTGAGACGCATGATACAAAGTTGTAAATCACATCCGATTTGGTATCAAAGACCATCAACATTTGTATCTTATGTTGAGGATCTGGAAAATCAACTCAGAGGAATAGAAGATGGGATATATAACTTCCAATTAGAGCTTGAGGTTAACTCAATAAGAGCACGAATGTAAGTTCATTTTTCTTTTTGTTATGTGTTTTCTTATTTTGTTCACTTTCATTTTGATTCGATTTTACAGATTTGATTTCCATTATTTAGTGTGTTTTGATTTATTTTCCCGTATAAGTGGCGGATAACGATACCCGTAATAATCAAAGTCAGTTACTTCAGTTTCCCATAATAACTGATATTCTGATAAGAAGGTATGGACAGCAACGCGATTCTAGCAAAGCTTCACAAGCGATTTCCTTCACTTCCTCAGAATGCCCTCCTTACGATATATAAAGCTCGGTCCAAACGCATGCGATTGCTTATGAGAAATAACGTCTCTGCTGACATTCGTTGGTTAATCGAGGCAAAGGTACGTTTAGCAGGTGAATTACCTCCTAAATTTAATGCATACGTGCCTGGTTGTGGTAAAGGAAATTACTCAAGAAAAAGAAGAGCTAAAAAACTTCATGTTCATTGTCATAAGTGTGCCAGGATGAAATGCGATAAAAATCCTTGTTCTTTAGGAATGATGTCTGATAACAGGGAAGATAAGATTCAATTCATTAGGGATGGCTTGAATAAAGAGTCATTGGATGATGTCCTTTTGTCTCTTGAAACGCATCCCAGTGGATACGTACAAAAAGCAATTCTCCAGTTATGGCCATTATTTTAAAAAGAGCATGTACGATATAGTCTTGGGAATCTGACTATAAACGACCCTGTGTGCCAGTTTATAAGGAAACTGGATGGGAAGCCTATCCTCGACCCATAGAAGGCGTTCAAACCGTTTCTGGACATAAAACCAGAGGAATGATGGGTGTCGAAGCCAGCAAATATAAATACCTACTCTAAACAAGATTGTATATAGTGATTGAGCAAGGTCGTGTCCACAGAGACTGGTAATTATTAAATCCTTTTAAAAAATGAAAATGTAAACTGGGGGATTGTTGAAAATAATAAAAATCAATTTAAATTAATAAGAATGCAATTTAAAGGTGTAATTCAAAATGGGAAAACTCTGGTTGAAGGAATTAACTCAGCTTTGATTCGATTACTGATCATTGATACAACTATAAATTATTATTGCTTATGAATAGGTAGTTATATGCCATCGAGACACTCTAATAGCCAATCTCTCCTTAATTAGTCGATAACCAAGGTACGACCATTGGTTATTTCCCTAATCAATAGACAATCCTAGATACGATCATAAGATTTAATCAATTGACAGCCTGAAAAACTAAAGAGACCCAAATCCTAATTAACAAACGCATACGATGGTTCATTTAAATTATATTATTTATTCCCATAACACAACGCACTGCTATGTTATTTGCCACAAATATCAAAATCTTCATACGATGAATCTTTCAATTGACAGTAGATTAAATTGATAATTAAATAATGGCCAATTATCTAATTAACAAACATAATCATGACAATAATTCAGAGAATAAACAAATACCCAAAAAGCAATAAAACAATTAAAAGCACAAGAAAGATCTCACAGTAATGGTGAATCAAAACTTCATTAACCTTCAACCAGAAAAATAAGTTTAGTTCCTCATGGAGAAAAAGAGAAAACCCTAAAAAAGATAAAAACAATTGATAATCGAATTCTAATCCTCCCTTAATCCCTCTTTATCTCCTCTTTTATAGTTCTCTTAAAAAGGATAAAGATAAAAATATCCAAAATCTTATCTAAACTTACAAGAGTAGTAAAAATATAAAACACGTTCAAAAAGAAATAAAAACGTAAGTCTGCAATTGATAGCACGCGCCCACGCCTTATCGACAAACTTCTTCTGAAATCGACTGTCACGCGCCCACGCCTTATCAACAAACTTCTTCTAAAATTAACAATTTCTCCAAGAAGCCATTTCATCCTTAAACATCATCTTATAGCTCAATTTAGCACTAATCAATAGAATTGCACCTATAAAAATAAAACACACGTAAATCACAACTATTGAGTGCAAAACATTGATATTAAAGGGATTAAACAATGCAAAATTAGTGCATGAAATGCACTATAACAAATTCCCCCACACCAAGATAATGCTTGTCCTCAAGCATATAACTCAAGAATAATCACAAATCTTCACTTAATTCTCATTCCAACTCATCCAAAAATGATCTTAAGCAAGCACACCTCAAGGATTTAAGTCAATCAACATTCAGGAGACAAGGATTTCAAAGCATAGAATCTCAGAAGCTAGCATAAAGTCACTCAACCACCAAGACAATCTTTTCAAAATCCAAATGCAACAAAATTTAATAACCTTCGCATTGATTTCACTCCATGCACTCAAAGTGTTTAGGGTATCATTTATGCACTCAAATCAAATCAAAGAATGCTATTACCATAAGCTTGCTCATATATCATATTTTAACCACAAAACATGAATTAAATACAAAAATCTAAGGGTCTTAATAGGGTTGTAATGGGACTAATGGATTGAATGAAAAAGAAAGGTCTATGGAAGAAAAAGAGATCAAAATGAGAAGAATGAACCCATTGAATGAACCTTATGACATTAAAATGTTTATTGCTACTCAAGTCGTCAAGAGTTTTTTTTTTTTTTTTGGTTTTTTTTTTGTTTTTCATTTTTTTTTTCTCTTTCTTTTTTTTTTTCCCGATGAATCTTGCACAATTTTATTCAAGCATAATGCAACTTGATGTAATTGAGAAACTTTTATTCAAGGTAGCAAAAGCAACAAAATATATCCAAACAATGAGTTCAAAAATCTCCTCAAATTAAGGCTAAAAAAATAGGTAAATGGGTAAGTAGATGTAGAGAAGTAGATGGTTAAGGATCAAACAAAGGTAACAAATTAAAACAAATAAAGATCTTCGAGTGGAGAAAAAGAAAAGAAATGTGAAAATAGAAAAATGGAAAGAGGTTTGCCCTTATCATTTTAATGCATAAAATCCCGTAATGCGGCTTCAACATGCATAACAAAGCAAGTTCTAGAATAGTCAAACTAAGATTGATATTCACTTAATAAAAATAATTAGAGCAAAGTGGTTGCTCATAGGCTCAAATCCTCTCAAAATTGGTGAATTTGCCATCAAATCATGTGCACTCATCAAATGAATTAACTATCAATAGTGGTGAGTTATTCATTTAAGCAACCAAGACCAAGCTAATCAAAACTCGAATCTATTCATGCATCTCAACTCACATCCAAGAAAAATAACACTAACTCCAAAATCATTCGAGGATGAGCAAAATGAAACAAAAATGATTTCACAAAAGAAGAGAGAGAAAAAAAAAATGGCACGACCAAGAACGCTATTCAAAATCATCTCAAAAGCAACAAAATAACACTTCCAGACATTAATATTGCAAAAATCACTCCCCTATACCAAAAATCACTCCCCCACACCAAGAACATACATTGTCCCTAATGTATGATAGTCACAGTTCACATAACAAAATAAAGCATAGGGACAAAAAGATTAAAGGCAAAGAAAACGTCCCTGGATTGTCCACATAACGTCGATGGGCTTGGCGAAAATGGTGGGTGGAACAGCAAATTAACGTCGCGGGTTGTGGATCGAACGGATACGAGCGTGGATGGCGTGCATGACTTGTGGTAGTCAAGCTCGTGGGCGCATTGGAACTTTGGAGCAATGAGAGTGGTTATCATTCTTTCTTTGAAAATTATGGGTCACGGTGTGGATATCGTTCTTTGGAAAATTGATGGTGAAGTTGCGGTTCTTAAAGATCGTGGGTGAATGGCATGTGGATTGGCGTTGGAAATGGGTCGTGGGTCTGGAACCGATTTGGAGCTTGGCGAGTTGCGGGTTCCGGAATCGAGCGGATTTGAGTGCGGATGGCAATTCTGCGGCCGATCGTGGATCGTGGGCTGCGATTGACTCGTTGCCGCATAGCTGCTAGAAAGGTTCTAACGCAGGTTGTTGGGTCCAACGCGGAAGTGGATGCACGGCTTGGCCGGGTCTCGCGGGTTGTGGGTTCCCGACGTCTTTGGATCGTGAAAAGGGGCTCGGCTTTTCCGGAGAAGACGCCCTGCATCTTTGGAGATCGTGGATCGTGGCTGGAGCTCGTGGGGAGTGGATGGAATGGATCTGGACGGTGATTGCTAGCTCACGGGTTGGCTGGAACTCGTGAAGAGGCTGGCGTGCACGTTGGATCGGGTCTGGACGCGGCTGGAAGTCGTGAAGATTCCGGATCGATCGCTGGAAATCGTTGAGAGGCGCTGCAGATCATTCGTGGAGAGTGATGAAACGGCTTATGGTTGCTGAAAATTGAAGCACAAAATCAGTTAGGTTTTTTTTTTTTTTTTTAAATTAAAAATAAAAACAATAAAATAAAAACTAAAATAAACAGTTGAAACTCTAAAAATTACAGAAGAACTTTTTTATTAAGCACATGGGCAAGCCTTAATAACTACTATAATAAATTAAAAACAGAAATACTTATTAGTTAAGGAGTGGGCACGCCTTTATAACATCTTGTAATAAATTAAAGCGAAATACTTATTAGTTAAGACGTAAGGCACGCCTTAACCAAAAAGTTCTTCCGCCAACATAAGTATAGATATTATTTAAACAATCTAAATCAAAACCAAAAACTAAAAATGCACAAAAGTTTAAAATAAACATTAAATCCTTTGGGTTGCCTCCCAAAAAGCGCCTTTGTTTTATGTCTTCGGCTAGACATATTTATGCCTCAATCTCCATAAATGGGACTCTCAAGAGCCACTTCCTCCGCAATATTCACCGAAAAACCTTCATAAAAAGGTTTTAAGCGATGACCATTAACTTTAAAAAATTTGTCAGAGGTCAAACTCCGAATCTCGACTGCACCATGAGGAAAAACATTAGTAACAATAAAAGGTCCAACCCATCGAGAGCGTAGTTTATCAGGAAAACGTTTAAGTTTAGAATGAAAAAGAAGAACTTTTTGACCAACAGAAAACTTTTTTCTCAAAATCATTTTGTCGTGAAATGTTTTCATCCTCTCCTTGTAAAGTCGTGAACTCTCGTAGGACTCGTTTCGAATCTCCTCCAACTCTTGCAATGCAGAATTTAAAACAAACTCTCTTTCATCTTTTTGCAATCCTTTGATGCTCAAGCTGTTGTTTGAAGCAATTACCAATGAATCTTCAATGTCCAAATCAAAAACTTCCTGTACTAAAGGATTAATAACATTCACAGAAAATACCAACTGTTCATCCCTAGGATATTTCATGGCATCATTCATATTGAACTCTATAACCTCTCCATCAAATTCCATAGTAATAGTCTCTTTATGTACATCCATTTTAGTCCTAGCAGTCTTAAGAAAAGGCCTTCCTAACAAAATTGGAACAAAATTAGAAGAATTATCATCTTCCATATCAAGTACATAAAAATCAGCAGGAAAAACCAATTCATTAACTTGTACTAAGACATCTTCTAATACCCCATCAGGATATACATTAGACCTATCAGCTAGTTGAATTATCACGCCAGTTTCTTTCAATGGACCAACATTCAAAGATGAATAAATAGAACGAGGCATGACATTAATAGAAGCTCCTAGATCTAACATAGCCTTCTCAACTTTAACACTACCAATTTTGCAAGGGATAGTAAACATACCTGGATCCTTGCACTTAGGAGGTAGTTTCTTTTGGAGAACGGCGGAAACATTTTCCCCCATGTGAACTCTTTCATCTCCTCTCAACTTCCTCTTGGAGGTGCAAAGCTCCTTAAGGAATTTAGCATAGCGAGGTATTTGTTTTATAGCATCTAATAAAGGAATATTTACCTCAACCTTGCGAAATGTCTCAAAGATGTCTCTCTCTTGTTCTTCCTTCTTGGATTTTGCAAACCGACTTGGAAAAGGAGGGGGTATCACCACAGGTAAGGGTTTTGCTTTGGTGAGCTGCGCATCTTGAAATTGAGGCATCAATTCCTCCTTCTCAAGCTCATTTTATAAGTTCTTTGTCATTTTCTTGCTAGGCTCTTGCAACTCCTTACCACTTCTAAGGATGACAGCACTAACGTTTTGTTTCGGATTCACCTCTGGTTGTGAAGGTAATCTCCTTAATACTTGAGACTCTAAGCGGCTCACTGTAGTTGTCAGTTGGCTCACTTGGTTCTCCAAATTCTGAATGCTTGCTGTAGTTGCCTGCTGAAATTGTTGAGTGTTAGTTGCAAGTGATTTAACAATCTCTTCAAGAGACATACCTGACTTGGAGTTTGACTGAGGAGGAACCGATTGGAATTGTTGTCTTGGTGGGTATTGTTGTTGAAATCCCGACGGCCTAACTCCATAGCTGAAGTTGGGATGATCCTTCCATCCTAGGTTATATGTTTGTGCATAAGGATCATATCTCCTCTGAGGCATGCCCGGAAATCCTCCAACTGCATTGGCTTGTTCGAAGGGTTCTTCTTGAAGTGTAGGACACATATCAGTTGAATGACCCATATTGGAACAAATACCACATGTCTTCACCTGTTGCACATTACCTACAACAAACTTTTCCACAAGAGAAGTAAGTTTATCTAAACGTTGATCAATAGAAGAAATCTTACCTCATTCACTTTCCTTGAAGTGAGATCTTGTCTATTGCCAAATTGTTGCGCATTGGCAGCCATGTTTGATATCAACTCCCTTGCTTCGGGAAGAGGGTCTTGTTCACCAACACACCTCCACTAAGAAAGATCTATCACACTCCTATCCATCAATGAAAGTCCTTCGTAAAAGTATTGAATGAGAAGTTGATCGAAATCGATCTTTGAGGACAACCGCCACACAATTGTTTGAATCGCTCTCAATACTCATACAAAGTCTCCCTGGGAAGTTATCGATACCACAAATGTCTTTTCTCGATGTTGGCGACTCTTGAAGCAGGAAAATACTTTTCAAGAATCGCTTCTTCAAGTCATTCCACGTTTTAATTGAACCAGGAGGCAAGTAATACAACCAATCTTTAACTAGCCCATCTAAAGAGAAAGGAAAAGCTCGCAGCTTAATCTGCTCTTCAGTTACACCTTGAGGCCTCATACTTGAACACACAACATGAAACTCCTTGAGATGTTTATGAGGATCTTCACCTGCAAAACCGTGAAACTTGGGCAATAAATGAATAAGACCAGATTTTAATTCAAAATTTACCTCCAGGTTCGCATATTGAATGCAGAGTGGTTGCTGATTCAGATCTGGTTCAGCTAACTCTCGAAGAGTTCTTTCTGCAGGTGCAGCTCTATCCATAGCTTGTTCTTCAAAATCGCTAGATGATTCAACAAAATCAAACACTATATCTGTTTCAGAAAGCAAAGGTGACGAGGATCGTTGCTTATCTCGCTTGGCCTGCTGTCTCAGCCGGCGAGCTGTTTTCTCAATTTCAGGATCAAACGAAAGTGTACCTGTACGAGAAGAACGAACCATAAACCAAGTAAAACGTAAAAAGGATTAAATAAATGACACCAATCCCCGGCAACGGCGCCAAAATTTGATGGATGTCGAAGCCAGCAAATATAAATACCTACTCTAAACAAGATTGTATATAGTGATTGAGCAGGGTCGTGTCCACAGAGACTGGTAATTATTAAATCCTTTTAAAAAATGAAAATGTAAACTGGGGGATTGTTGAAAATAATAAAAATCAATTTAAATTAATAAGAATGCAATTTAAAGGTGTAATTCAAAATGGGAAAACTCTGGTTGAAGGAATTAACTCAGCTTTGATTCGATTACTGATCATTGATACAACTATAAATTATTATTGCTTATGAATAGGAGTTATAGCTATTCGAGACACTCTAATAGTCAATCTCTCCTTAATTAGTCGATAACCAAGGTACGACCATTGGTTATTTCCCTAATCAATAGACAATCCTAGATACGATCATAAGATTTAATCAATTGACAGCCTGAAAAACTAAAGAGACCCAAATCCTAATTAACAAACGCATACGATGGTTCATTTAAATTATATTATTTATTCCCATAACACAACGCCTTCGAACATGTTATTTGCCACAAATATCAAAATCTTCATACGATGAATCTTTCAATGTGATGGAGATTAAATTGATAATTAAATAATGGCCAATTATCTAATTAACAAACATAATCATGACAATAATTCAGAGAATAAACAAATACCCAAAAAGCAATAAAACAATTAAAAGCACAAGAAAGATCTCACAGTAATGGTGAATCAAAACTTCATTAACCTTCAACCAGAAAAATAAGTTTAGTTCCTCATGGAGAAAAAGAGAAAACCCTAAAAAAGATAAAAACAATTGATAATCGAATTCTAATCCTCCCTTAATCCCTCTTTATCTCCTCTTTTATAGTTCTCTTAAAAAGGATAAAGATAAAAATATCCAAAATCTTATCTAAACTTACAAGAGTAGTAAAAATATAAAACACGTTCAAAAAGAAATAAAAACGTAAGTCTGCAATTGATAAAGACGCGCACGCCTTATCGACAAACTTCTTCTGAAATCGACTGTCACGCGCCCACGCCTTATCAACAAACTTCTTCTGAAATTAACAATTTCTCCAAGAAGCCATTTCATCCTTAAACATCATCTTATAGCTCAATTTAGCACTAATCAATAAAATTGCACCTATAAAAATAAAACACACGTAAATCACAACTATTGAGTGCAAAACATTGATATTAAAGGGATTAAACAATGCAAAATTAGTGCATGAAATGCACTATAACAAGGAAGATGTGAGCCACAATCACAACTACCTGTAAATATCATTTTACTGTTATTTTACTGTTGTTTTATTTCACTGTTGCTCCATTAATTGCATTCTTGTCTTTAATAATTGTTTGCTTTTTCTTTTCACTATTTCCTTTTTTACTCTCGAGCCATGTGCTTTACGCATTAATTGACATGGACATGCTACCTCCTATACAGCTGTAAACAATTGTCACCATGATCCTTGATATATGATCTTTTCTTTCTAGACTCACAATTTTTTTTTTAGAAGCATCCCAATGGCAGCTACTCCCAATAAACAATTCAAGAACATTTGTGTGCTCTCTGGATTTAACTATGGCAAACATAAAGAGTTCGTTGAGGCAGCCAACGATCTTGGTCAACGCATAGCAATAAGAAATTTGCATCTGGTTTATGGAGGAGGTGACCGAGGGTTATCAAAACTAGTCTCAGAAGCTGTTTATCTCAGAGGGAGCCAAGTGTTAGGCATCATTCCAAGAAGCCTCAAACCATTGGGCTGTGTGTCTGACTCACCAACTGGAGAAGAGTTAGTCGTCTCAGGTATGAAAGAAAGAATAACTGAAATGCTAAATCATGCTGATGTTTTTATTTTCCTACCAGGAGATCTTGCAACTCTAGAGACACTAATCACATTAGCATCTTGGGCCCATCTGAACATTCATCAGAAACCCATCGGTTTGTTAAATGTCAATAACTTTTATGAAGGCTTCATCGTATTTCTTAACCATGCAATAAAAAACCATTTCATCCATTTCACAGTGAAAAAAAATTTTATTTGTGCTCATACTGCTAACGAGTTACTTGATGCATTATGAAGCTTGTAGACTGAGCGATTCAAGACCCTTATGTTGGAATGGCCAACTAATGATCTTACACAGATGGCCGTAGTAGTAAGAAGTGCAAATTAGATTTAACTCTCCGCTTGTAAATATTTTCTTCTGTGATGCGGCACTCAGGTGATGTCTTCTAAACCTTATTTTCTTTCAAACATTGAGGACAATGCTCCATTCAGGTTAGGGGGATAGAATAGCTGACAATTGTGGAATATCTCAATCTTGGTGTAGTTTTTACTGATTTTTGTTGTAGAAACTAAATTTTTGTGTCGAAGATGGCTGAATATGGAGTGTAGTAACTCTAGAAACGCATCTTCTTATTATTAAAAAAAATTAGACATTTCTTGCTTTGACAGTCATTTTAAGTGTGATTTTTCTAACTTCTTTTACCAATTAGTTTTTCTATGTCATTTTCACCATTCTGCATGCATAATTTTCATGATTAAGAATAAGTTTGGGGGTAGAATTTAAAAAAAAAAAGTATTTTGTGTGATATTTTCATAATTAGATGACATAATAACTTTCAAATTTTAGTATTTGTATTATCTTTGGTCTTTAGTTACACCATGTTTGTTACTCTACATATTGATGTTGGAGATAAATATAAGTTGCTTGAAAGAATGCACATGTCATAATAATTTCCAAGTTAGTTTTTGAGACTGTCATTTTTCTTGAAGAGTAACCATTTTTGCCCATTCTTCATCCAGCTTAGCAGTTTATTGCTTTATACATTATCTTCAAAAATAAAAAAAATAAAAAACTAAAGTGTGTTTTGCCACATCTGAAGGTCCATCTAACTAGTAGATATACAAGACTATTTACAACCCTGAATCCAGTTTTGAGCTCCATTTTCTGTAATTCTATCTCCATCTTGTATTTTCTACGTATTTTAATAAAATTTTCATTTTATCCCTAGTTCAATTATGAGTGGCTAATTTCCTTTCAAGCTTGGGTTGAAGGTGAAGTCTCAACATGCTCCATGGGCTTAATTTGGTAAATTTACTTTTCCTTCCCCTTTAATTTATGTTGATGTTTTGACTTTTCGTAGACAGATAGTAATAATCTTGTCTGGATATTGGCTGGAATAACCGCCTCCCTAGGCAAGGTTAGTACTATTTGGCACGAGAAGCCCTTAGCACCATATCTATTAGAGTGGGTTCATGAGGAGTGAAAAATCCCCCTTCATGATTTAATTGGAACTAATAATGAATGTTAAGCCGATGGTGCATGTTGAGTACAGATCCGGAGATCCGAACATTTTATTTTAATAGTTTATTTCCACAGCTTTAATTTAAATTAAAATATTGCCTACATAATTGTCATTATAAATCCAATCACCCACTTAGAAAATTAATTCTACAAGCAATTAAAATCCAACTCCTTGTGGGATTTGACACTCGTCACCGTTGATCTATTCTACAATAGATTCGTGCGTTTGCGAGTTCAATAAAATTTGCACAATAAGTTTTTGGCGCCGTTGCCCGTGAGGTAAGTTATTTTAATTCGTAGAGCTTTGTTTTCTAATTTCTTTATTTAATATTTTTTTTTTGTTGTTTCCTTGTAATATTTCTTTTTATTATTAAAAAAAAGGAAAAAAAAAGAAGTGAATTTACATTTTGAAGTATGTATTATTTTCTTTTCTTTTCTTCTCTTCTTTAAATTTCTGTAATTTAATTTTCATGTTTTTTCTTTATTTTGTTAAATCGGCAGGTTCAACCGCCTATTAATTTATTTTAATTTGTCTCACGTATTTTCTTTTCTATATATAGCGCTTGAATTATTTTCATAGCAAAATTGTAACAGCGTGATAAGGTTAGTATCATAATTTCTCCTTTTTCTTTATTTTTATTAATTTTGTTACTATTTTTTTTTCTTTGCATGCATGGTCGTAGGTCACAATTACCTAATCTTGAGCCTATAGACTTTGAATTAGAAAAAAATACTTCGCACACACAAGCACGTTGAAATTAAAAATAAAATTGAAATGGATTTGCAACCAGCACCACAAGAGAGACCATTTAAGGACTACTTCAGTCCCTTAGCTAACTTGAGCACATCATGCATAAGATACCCAAATGTAGCTGCTAGGAGTTTTGAATTAAAACCTAGTGTGCTAAATTGTCTCCCAACATTCTATGGCCTAGAAAATGAAGATCCATATAATCATCTGAATGATTTCCATGCTATTTGTCTAACTTTTAAATATGAGAATTTTTCATATGATGATGTTAAACTTAGATTATTTCCATTTTCTTTAAAGGATAGAGCTCGTTCATGGTTCAATGGATTGCCTACTAATAGCATTACATCATGGGAACAAATGGTAACAAAATTTTTGAATAAATAATTCCCAGTGCATAAAACCACTGTTATTCGCAGGGAAATTTCAGAGTTTACCCAAAGAGAAGACGAGCAATTTTTCGAAGCATGGGAGCGATTCAATGGGCTACTCCTAAAGTGTCCACATCATGGATACGAAAAATGGCACCAATGCTAGTACTTTTTGGAGAGATTATTGCTGAATGTGCAAGAATGGCTAATGGCAACAAATGGAGGAGAGCTAATGTAAAAAAGTGCACAAGAGATTTGGGATTTCTTCCAACGACAAGCGGATAATTCCCAACAACGGAGTCGTTCACTCAGGAGTACTAGAAGAGTTAAAGGGGTGAATAAGGTTCACATTGGCGAGTCAAGTTCAGAAATTAAAGAAGTCAAAGAGATAGTTGAAGGTCTTTCCCGACAAATAGCATCGTTAACAGCCACTAAATTAACGGAACCACATAACTATGACTCATACTCAGATCAAGCCAATGTCATAGATGTAATGAGAAAGCCATCAAACTATAACCCTTACTCCAACACGTACAATCCCGGATGGAGAGACCACTCCAATTTTTCACAGTCTCAAGGATTCCAACAGAATGGACCAGCAGCTCCAGCTCCAGCTCCAGCTCCAGCTCCACCAGTGCAACCAATTCCTCAAAATCCTCAAGCCTCTCAACTATCATTTAGACCATACAATCAAAACCCAAACCATTCTCAGCCTAGACCATGGGAAGATGCATTTCAGAATTTCAAAAATCTTATTCAACTCACAAACCCAATCAATTTCAAACCTTGAAAAAATGGTGGGACAACTTGTTTCGTCAGTTCAAACCTTAGCAATGACTGTTGAGAAAGGAAAATTCCCAAGTCAACTAGTGCCTAATCCTAAAGGACTGCATGAAGTAACCACCAATTCACCTTAGCAGCATGGAGAGGTCAAAACCGTCATGACCTTGCGAAAAGGAAAAAAAGTCAAAAATAAAGTGCAGATGCCGGTAGCAAAAACAACTCAAATCGTACCAGTAAATGAAAAAGACTCATCATCAGAGGAGAAAAAAGAAACCAACCCAGAAGAATACGTTCCCAAAGCTCTATTTCCTCAGAGGTTAGCTAAAGCAAAGAAAGGAAAATCTACAAGTGAGATTTTTGAAATCTTTAAACAGGTAAGTGTTAACATCCCTTTGCTTGATGCTATAAAACAAATGTCATCTTATGCCAAGTTTCTTAAAGACCTTTGTACTAAAAAGAGAAACATTCATGTTCAAAAGGAGGTCTTTTTAACAGAAAACGTGAGCTCTATACTCCAACACAAACTTCCTCTAAAATACAAAGACCCAGGCTCTCTTACTATCTCATATAGTATAGGGAACCACACAATTGAGAATGCTTTGTTGGACTTAGGAGCTAGTGTAAATCTGTTGCCTTACTCAGTATTTGTGAAACATGGACTGGGAGAATTACACCCAACTCCAGTGGTGTTTCAACTTGCAGATCGGTCCATGAAAAAATCTCGTGGTATTGTGGAGGACGTGCTTATACAGGTAGATAAGTTTTATTTTCCTGTTGATTTCATCGTAATTGACACTCAGCCAGTCCATGATTGAAGAAAGCCGATCCCCATTATCTTAGGACAACCTTTATTGGCAACTACCGATGCTCAGATTCAATGCAGGACTGGAAATATGCAATTATCCTTTGGCAATATGACGATGGAGCTAAATATCTTCAACATTGCCAAACAACCTCACAATGCAGATAATGAAATTGTTGATGTGGATTTAATAGAAGAATTAGTTGATAATTCTTTCCTTTCAAACCTTAGTGATGACCCTTTACAAACATGTTTAACTCACTTTGGTTTGAATTTTGATATCGACATATCAATAGATAAGGTTAACGGTCTACTTGATTCAGCACCATCCATGGACATTAACGAATGGAAGTCAAGAGTGGAGCAACTAGTACCATCAGAGAAGAAACCGAGTCCATCATCAGAATCACTACCAGAACTTGAGCATCGTGCATACTGGGCCATCAAGAAATTCAACATTGACATGCAGCAAGCTAACTCAGAAAGAAAATTACAACTGGCAGAACTTGAAGAAAGTCGTAATGATGCATACAAAAATGCCAAGATTTACAAACAGCGAATGAAAGTCTTTCATGACAAAAAAATTATGAGAAAATCTTATTCAATTCTCGCTTGCGTCTATTCCCAAGTAAGTTACGCTCTCGATGGACTGGTCCCTTTATAGTCCACACTGTTTTTCCACATGGAGTAATTAAAATTAAGGATCCAAAGAACGGTGTAATTTATAAAGTTAATGGTCCAAGATTGAAGCCATATCTAGAGTACCAACCACATGAAAAAAGGCACCGAAATAAATTTGAGTGACCCACAAAATTTTGATTAAGTTTTTGTTTTTTACTTTTTATTTTTTAAAAAAATAATTTAACTTTTTGCTTTCACTTTATCGATTGAATTGTTTGACTTTTATTTACGCTTTATTATGCTTAAGTGTTGAATTATTGTATTTTCTTTTCATTGTACACCATGACAACCTTGATGAGAAAATATCTTTTAAACTGTCTTGGAGAATTTTTACGAGTGAAATTTCACTTGAGACGCATGATACAAAGTTGTAAATCACATCCGATTTGGGATCAAAGACCACCAACATTTGTGTCTTATGTTGAGGATTTGGAAAATCAACTCAGAGGAATAAAAGATGGGATATATAACTTCCAATTAGAGCTTGAGGTTAACTCAATAAGAGCACGAATGTAAGTTCATTTTTCTCTTTATTGTGTGTTTTCTTATTTTGTTCACTTTCATTTTGATTCGATTTTACAGATTTGATTTTCTTTATTTAGTGTGTTTTGATTTATTTTCCCGTATAAGTGGCGGATAACGGTACTCCGTGATAATCAAAGTCGGTTACTTCAGTTTCCCATAATAATTGATATTCTAAGAAGAAGGTATGGACAGAAACGAGATTCTAGCAAAGCTTCACAAGCGATTTCCTTCACTTCTTCAGAATGCCCTCCTTACGATCTATAAAGCTCGGTCCGAACGCATGCGATTTCTTATGAGAAATAACGTCTCTGCTGACATCCGTTGGTTAATCGAGGCAAATGTATGTTTGGCAGGTGAGTTACCTCCTAAATTTATTGCATACATGCCTAGTTGTGGTAAAGGAAATTACTCGAGAAAAAGAAGAGCTAAAAAACTTCATGTTCATTGTCATAAGTGTGCCAGGATGAAATGCGATAAAAATCCTTGTTCTTTTGGAATGATGTCTGATAACAGGGAAGATAAGATTCAATTCATTAGGGATGGCTTGGATAAAGAGTCATTGGATGATGTCCTTTTGTCTCTTGAAACGCATCCCAGTGGATACGTACAAAAAGCAATTCTCCAGTTATGGCCATTATTTCAAAAAGAGCATGTACGATATAGTCTTGGGAATCTGACTATAAACGACCCTGTGTGCCAGTTTATAAGGAAACTGGATGGGAAGCCTATCCTCGACCCATAGAGGGCGTTCAAACCGTTTCTGGACATAAAACCAGAGGAAGATGTGAGCCACAATCACAACTACCTGTAAATATCATTTTACTGTTATTTTACTGTTGTTTTATTTCACTGTTGCTCCATTAATTGCATTCTTGTCTTTAATAATTGTTTGCTTTTTCTTTTCACTATTTCTTTTTTTACTCTCGAGTCATGTGCTTTACGCGTTAATTGACATGGACATGTTACCTCCTATACAGCTGTAAACAATTGTCACCAAGATCCTTGATATATGATCTTTTCTTTCTAGACTCACAAATTGTTTTTGAGAAGCATCACAATAGCAGTTACTCCTAATAAACAATTCAAGAACATTTGTGTGCTCTCTGGATTTAACTATGGCAAACATAAAGAGTTCGTTGAGGCAGCAATCGATCTTGGTCAATGCATAGCAGAAAGAAATTTGCATCTGGTTTATGGAGGAGGTGACCGAGGGTTATCAAAACTAGTCTCAGAAGCTATTTATCTCAGAGGAAGCCAAGTGTTAGGCATCATCCCAAGAAACCTCAAACCGTTGGGTTGTGTGTCTGACTCACCAACAGGAGAAGAGTTAGTTGTCTCAGGTATGCAAGAAAGAATAACTGAAATGCTAAATCATGCTAATGCTTTTATTTTCCTACCAAGAGATCTTGCAACTCTAGAGGCACTAATCACATTAGCATCTTAGGCCAATCTAAACATTCATCATATACCCATCGGTTTGTTAAATGTCAATAACTTTTATGATGGCTTCATCGCATTTCTTAACCATGCAATAAAAAACCATTTCATCCCTTACACAGTGAAAAATTTTTATTTGTGCTCATACTGCTAACGAGTTACTTGATTTGTTACAAGCTTATAGACCAAAACCAGATCCCAAGACCCTTATGTTGGAATGGCCAACTAATGATGCTAACAGTAGCCGTAGTAAGAAGTGCAAATTATATTTAACTCTCCGCTTGTAAATATTTTCTTCTGTGATGCAGAACTCAGGTGATGTCTTCTAAACCTTATTTTCTTTCAAACATTAGGACAATGTTCCGTTCAGGTTGGGGGGAGGGAATAGTTGACAATTGTGGAATATCTCAATCTTGATTAGTTTTTACTGATTTTTGTTGTAGAAACTAAATTTTTGTGTCGAAGATGGCTGAATATGGAGTGTAGTAACTCTAGAAACGCATCTTCTTATTATTAAAAAAAATCAGACATTTCTTGCTTTGACAGTCATTTTAAGTGTGATTTTTCTAACTTCTTTTACCAATTAGTTTTTTTATGTCATTTTCACCATTCTGCATGCATAATTTTCATGACTAAGAATAGGTTTGGGGGTAGAATTTTAAAAAAAAAAAAAAAAGTATTTTGTGTGATATTTTCATAATTAGATGACATGATAACTTTCAAATTTTAGTATTTGTATTATCTTTGGTCTTTAGTTACACCATGTTTGTTACTCTACATGTTGATGTTGGAGACAAATAGAAGTTGCTTGAAAGAATGCACATGTCATAATAATTTCCAAGTTAGTTTTTGAGCCTGTCATTTTTCTTGGAGAGTAATCATTTTTGCCCATTCTTCATCCAGCTTAGCAGTTTATTACTTTATACATTATCTTCAAAAATAAAAAATAAAAAAACTAAAGTGTGTGTTGCCACATCTGAAGGTCCATCTAACTAGTAGATATAGAAGATTATTTACAACCCTAAAAGATGACAGAAATGCCATCTTTGGTCCGTTTGAGCCTTTCTATCCAACCCTATTAATATGTATCCATAATTAACCCCTTTGACCCTTAAAAAAGAAAAAATAAAAATAAAAAATAAAAATAAAGACTTTTTCTTTGGCAACCTATTATCTTGTCTCACTCCAATATGGAGTATCACCTTATATTTTGTATTTCTCACCACTCATTTATGTTTGAAAATAGAGATAATTTTGCATTCACAAAAAAAAGGTGCTATAAAAAAAAGGGAGAAAAAGAAACAAAAGAAAAAAAATATGTATATAAATAAATAAATAAAATAAAGAAAAAAAAACTTCAAGTGAAAAGCACCTAACAATCTCCAAAGTTCTCTACTTTTCAAACATATATTTTGATTTTCCTATTATCCTTTCTTTGTTAACCACGTCCCTAGCCTACGCTACGTCCTAATAAAAGTACTTTTTGATTTTAGGGAACTATAATCTGAAATAGAAATTAGTTATATGGGTTGAAAAGATGTGGATCGATCTCGAACTCACCGAGTTATAATACAACAAGTCAACAAGACACTCTTATACTTGTGTGTTAGAAATCACTTTTAAGTCGTGTCAGTAATAAGTCAAATAAGCACAGCTACAAGAAATCACTTTTAAGTCGTGTCAGTAATAAGTCAAATAAGCACAGCTACATGAAAGTATAAGAGCTCAGTTGCAGGAAACTTAAAAGTCAAATTAGCACGGCTACAACATGATAGCTCAATAGCAGGAAGCTTAATAAATCAAGTAAGCACAAATACATAAGATCATTGTTGAGTACTAGAAAGTGTGTATTTATAATGGAGAAAATCATCATTTTACACTCCAAGTCTCACTAATATCCCTACTTTTATGTCTTAAAGTCCCTTGTGATTTAATTATGTATGTTTTATTTTAATTAAGTATTTCATGTATATTAGGGGACATCAAGGTCATTTCACAATGAACGAGAGATCAGATAGAAAAACGGATAGTAATTTTGAACTCAGGACAGTCGAAAACCTTAGGAAGAGCATAAAAAGATAAATGGTACTGTTCACATATATGGTACTGTTCATACATATGGTATGGTTAATATATACGGTACTGTACACGATACGGTTCACGGTACTGTTCACCTATACTGTACGATGACGTGGCACTCTATGATGACGTGGCGGCATTTGACCTGACGAATGATGTGGCATTGACCGCTTATGTGGCATTGACTGATTATGTGGCGTTGACTGATGACGTGTCACGATCGTATTGGATCAAAAATATTGACCGTTGACGTGGCAAAATGTTAGTGGACTGAAAAAACGTGCGTACGGTACATGCATATACACGGAATGACAACCCTGATGATGTGTTCCATCTAATAGGAACTTGCCACGTGGCGCAATCTTTAACGTCCAAATTGTTTTAATCTGATGGCCATGATTTACTCAGTGTATCTATAAAAAGGGGGCTCCCCCCCTAATTTGACACCCCTGAATCCATTTTTTAGCTCCATTTTCTGTAATTCCATCTCCATCTTGTATTTTCTACATATTTTAATAAAATTTCTATTTTACCCCTAGTTCAATTATGAGTGGCTAATTTCCTTTCAAGCTTGGGTTGAAGGTGAAGTCTCAACATGCTCCATGAGCTTAATTTGGTAAATTTACTTTTCCTTCCCCTTTAATTTATGTTGATGTTTTGACTTTTCGTAGACAGATAGTAATAATCTTGTCTGGATATTGGCTGGAATAACCGCCTCCCTAGGCAAGGTTAGTACTATTTGGCACGGGAAGCCCTTAACACCATATCTATTAGAGTGGGTTCATGAGGAGTGGAAAATCCCCCTTCATGATTTAATTGGTACTAATAATGAATGTTAAGCCGATGGTGCATGTTGAGTACAGATCCGGAGATCCGAGCATTTCATTTTAATAGTTTATTCCCACAGCTTTAATTTAAATTAAAACATTGCCTACATAATTGTCATTATAAATCCAATCACCCACTTAGAAAATTAATTCTATAAACAATTAAAATCCACCTCCTCGTGGGATCGACACTCGTCACCGTTAATCTATTCTACAATAGATTCGTGTGCTTGCGAGTTCAATAAAATTTGCACAACAATCATGAGAACATAGGTGCGAGAAAGCTCAGTAGTAGGAAACGTAATAAGTCAAATAAGCACACGAGATGAGAGCATGAGAGCGTGACAACATGAGAGCTCAATAATAGAAAGGTTAACAAGTCAAATAAGCACAGCTATATAAGAGTGTGAGAGCATGAGAGTGTGACAGCATGAGAGTGTGAAAACACAATAGCTTAACACGTAGTAGGAAACTTAATAAGTCAAATAAGCACAACAGCATAAGAGAATGAGAACACGAGAGCATGAAAGCTCATGAAAACATAGGAGAACAAGAGCTCAGTACCAGGAAGCTCAATAAATCAAATAAGCCTAGTTATATAAGAGCATGAGATCATGAGAGCTCAATAGCAGGAAACTTGGTAAGTCAAATAAGCATAATAAGCATGACTGCAGTAGAGCACGGACAAAATAACATAGCATGCAAGCTCAAAAGCTTACTAAGTCAAATAATCACGTCTGCGAGAGAGCGAAACAGCATGATAGCACGAGAGCACAACCTTGGGAGATAAGTTTAATTAAATAAGACCAGTTGCTGAATCTAACAGTAGCTGAATCTTTAATTACCGCGCAATCAAAAGCGAGTTTGAGGAAATGGTCTCCCTATAAGCTGGGATGGAAACCTACAATGGGACGACCAGTTTTTTCTGTTGAACTGGAAGTCGTTGCTAGAACTTGAGTGGACATTTTTCCCCCCCTTTTTTCACAGAAACCAAAGGGATTAATTACTTGTTTGAACTCGGCAGTATTTCTGCTCCTTATATAGAGTTTCCCAATTCATAAATAACCATTGGATTGACAAAAGTTCATATGATGTATTAATGGAATGTAAAATTACAAAAAATGATCATTTGCCTAATCTTAGCAAGTCGAGCTTTTAATGAATAGATCCACTCTTAAAACCTATTTAATGAATGGTTCGATTTTGGTTTGGTCTTTAAAAATCTTTTTTTTCATATATTTTCAACAATTTAATTATTTTACTTTTTATAGAAATAGATGGCATTAGATTTGGACATATACTTATGTCAACTAATATAATTAAAGAGTAGTGATACACATTCTAAATTTTTTATCTCAAAAAATTATCTCAAATGACCTGGTATTCATTAATTAATTGGTGAGAATAATACAATTAATTTACTTAGATCTTATAATTAATTATCAACCAATAAATAAATGATATATCATTTGAGATGAAATTTGGGATAAAAAATTTGGGTTGTCTATCAGTACTCTTAATTAAAAACCCTAGACCCATCAATATTTGTATTAAAAATTAAAGTCTTCATCCTTAATTTTTTTTTAATTTTCTAGACATAAACGTTTATATAGACAATTATTCACTTGGACAATTATATGATGTTAAAATATAAAATTATGTTCTTTATATTTTTGTGATATCTTTACAATTTGATTTTGCAATTTTTTTCTCTTTTTCTTATTTGAAATCCTATAATAACTATTATTTGGTAGTTAGAAGTACTTTCAGTTTTTAGGCATAAACATTTATGCAGATAATTAGGGGTGGGTACCAACCAGCCCAACCCGTGAAACCAACCTAACACACATGATTTTTTGCAGTTTGGGTTGGATTAGTAAAATATGCATGTTGGGTTGGGTTGTTAAATTATCAACCTGAAATGTTTGTAGGTTGGATTATGTTGAAAATTTCTAACCCAACCCAACCTGCCAACACGTGTATACACACGCACATACACAGAAAAGAAAAATTGATATTTTATATAAAAATAAAAAAATATATAAATATAAAAGGAAGAAAGCCTCTCACTACAATCGCAACTCTCATCAGTTACAGTAATCCTCATGCAAGTTCCTTTGGTTCAAAAGTAGAACATAACAAAACATCATAACTCGCAAGCCTTTTTGAATAGCAGTCCAGCCATAAAGGTTCTTATTTCTTTCTAATTTACTAATTGATTTTTGTTTTGAAACAAATTGGTTAACTTTTTATTGTTCTGAATCGATTTGGATAAAATTATTAGGTGCTCTATTATATTTTTGTATGAAACATAGTGGCCAATTTTTGGTTGTTAACGAGTCAAGAACAAACTCAATTGGATTGGCATAATAATAATAATAATAATAATAATAATAATAATTATTATTATTATTATTATTATTATTATTATTATTATTATTATTATTATCTTTGAAAAAAAGCTTTTTGAAAAATATCATGTGAGTATTTTTTTACAGTAATACTTTCATCAAACATTCTTATTTATAAAAATTGGTCTTTTACAAAAACCAAACTCAATCAACCCAACCCAATCAACCTGCAATTTTACTTATTAGATTGGGTTGAGTTATATATATAACAGATTGAATTGAGTTGAATTTTTTCAACCCAACTGAACCGTTACCCACCCCTATACATAATAAGTAAAATAGGTAAGTTCCAAGAACTCCATAAAAAGTCAAAATCTTTTAATAATTATCATCTTCGCATATATATGTATATTTTTTTTGTACATAATAAGTAAAATAGATAAGTTTCAAGAACTCCATAAAAAAGTCAAAATCTTTTAATAATTATCATCTTTGCATATATGTGTATTTTTTTTGAAAAAATAAAATTAAATCAAATTGCATTAAAATTAATCTAAATTAATTTTTAACTTTCTATTCTTCTAAACTTTTAAATATTTAAACCCCAATAATCAATTAAATAAAATTATTTGTAAATCATCCGACCAAGTGGATGAAAGCTACTGCATATGTTATAATGCCCAACAATGAAACCTACTAGTAAAAGCAAGAATATCAAGAAAAAAAAATCAATAATATGTGTCGGTTGACTCTGGAGAGGCAATAAAATATCACTTGGATCAATCAATGGATGTTGGTACGACGAGAGGCTGATATCAGGCCAAGAATATCAAGAAAAAAAAAATCAATAATATGTGTCGGTTGACTCTGGAGAGGCAATAAAATATCACTTGGATCAATCAATGGAGGTTGGTACGACGAGAAGCTGATATCAGGCCAAGAAATCAGCTCCATGTACGTATGAAACATATCATTTTCACCAAATGAAAAAATATTTCCCCAACAGAACGCGGAAAACGAGGAAAGAATGGGCCAATGGATCTACATCGGATAATGTATGAAACAAATAATCGACAGGGTCTTGTACATTCATCGTTGTCCTTTTGTTTTTTTTTTGGAAGACACTGCGCATATCATTAGTTTTATAGGGTTCGCCTGCGTTGCAACGTGCCAACGGTTTTTATTTTTTTATAGCTTAATTATATTAGGGTCTCTTATATTTTTTATAAAATAAAATAAATAAAAAATTTTATAAATATTTATATATAAGTCTTTTTTTATATTTATTTTAAACAGAAAATTTTATAAATATTTACATATAAATCTTTTTTCATATCTATTTTTATTATTTAATTTTTTTATTAATTATTATTTTATTAGTTATTAATATATAAATATAATATGATATAATAAAATAATATTCTAATATAATTTATTTTTATATTATAATATTTACATATAAGTCCTTTTTTTTATAAAATGACATTTAAAAAGAATTTTAATGGTTGTTATTGTTGTTGTTGTTGTTATTATTATTATTATTATTATTATTATTATACAAATAATATTAGGGACCTAATTAACAAAGAGTATTTTAGTTATTTGCAATAGTTTATTTCAATTATAAAATATTGAAGTTCATTAATGTGTTTACTTTATTTTATAATTGAAATAGACTGTTGTAAATAACTAAAATACCCTTTGTTAATTATGTCCCTAATATTATTTGTATAATAATAATAATAATAGTTAAAAAAATTAATAAAATTTAATAATAAGAATAAAATAACAATGAAATTAATAGAAATAATAATATTAACAATGATAATAATTAAAATAATAAAAAATTATTAATAAATTTTAATAATAATAATAATTAATAGTAATTAAAATAATACTGTTGATTATATATTTTAATAATTGAAATATTAATACTAATAATAATAAATTAATTACGGTATAATAACAATTAAAATAATAAAAGTAATAAATTTTATTAATAATATTTAAAATAAATAAAAATAAAAAAATTAATAGCAATAATAATAATAATAATAATAATAATAATAATAATAATAATAACAACAACAACAACAATAACAACCATTAAAATTCTTTTCAAATATCATTTTATAAAAAAAAGGACTTATATGTAAATATTATAATATAAAAATAAATTATGTTATAACATTATTTTATTATATCATATTATATTTATATATTAATAACTAATAAAATAATAATTAAATATAATTAATAAAAAAATTAAATAATGAAAATAGATATGAAAAAGGATTTATATGTAAATATTTATAAAATTTTCTGCTTAAAATAGATATGAAAAAAGACTTATATGTAAATATTTATAATATTTTTAACTTATTTCATTTTATAAAAAATATAAGGGACCCTAATGTAATTAAGCTATAAAAAAACAAAACCCACTGCACTGTAACGTAGGCGAACCCAATTTTCTATTGGGGTGGGGATATTTCCACCCCATTATTTGTGTAAACCCACCCCACTTTTAAAAAATATTTATAATAAATGCACATTATTTTTTATAAATACAAATCAACATCAATATGTGTATAATTAATCAATTAAATCATTCTTATATTGTTTTACTTAATTTTTTTACTATGAAGATTATTTTAATATGAGTTTTATTTAATTATGTAATCGTTATGACATAAAATTACTTAACCTAAAGCATAATGTGTTCTTGTATCTAATACTTTAAGTATTAATTTTGTGACTTATTATCTAACTTTTTAAGTAAAGTCTAATAATTTTCAATATTTTACGTGTAAATGATATAAATTTAATAATTTAATAATTTACGTGAAGATTGACTCATAAAAACATAATGTTTGTTAAAGGTTAATAATCATACTAATAAAGTAGAATTGACCATTTAGAAGCAATGAATTTTGTATAAAATAAAAAATGTTGAAGTTGAAGTAAATTTTTTGTACTTTTACATTTTAAGGATAAAATAATCAATTTAAATTTAGGCTGAAGCAATCATAGTAATCAAACATAAAAAAAAAAAAGGTCACAAAAAATAAATTAAGAATTTAAGAAAGATTTAATTGATTAATTCCTTAGAATTCTTCTTTATTTAAAATTTTTAAAAGTAATGTGAAAATTTTATAATTATTTTCTAGAAGTGTGGTGGATTTATATAATTTGTGGGGTGGAAATATCATCACCCTTTCTATTGTCAGTGATAAATTGTTCGTTAGGGTAACTTTTAAAATCCTCCCCTGAGGTTTGGGCTTATGCAAGTAGATGGTAAGAATTCATTTATTTATAAAAAAAAAACCCCTTGCCGTCAATTAGTTTTTACATTGACCATTAGTTGACTGTGTAAAGACAATATTGTCCCTAACAATTAAGTAAAAGAGATAACAACAATTACATAATGTATATTTTAGTGCCATCTTTATCATTTTTAGAAACAAGTTTTGTATGGCAAAAACAATTGACATATGAGAAAATGAAAGGTAATGGAGAATAATTAATGAGATTGCATATTGTTTTCTCATTTTTTTTTTCATTTTTATTAGCTTCACTGTATGAATGTAAGTTAAACCAATTAGGCATCTTTTTAATTTTTATTTTTAAATAAGGGCCACCTTTTATTTTTAAAAATAATTGATTTTTTTTAACTAATAATTCTTAATAAGGGAGCGTTGCATTACTAACAAGTGAAAATCATGTACAAATTCGTATGTAATAAAAAAATATAAGCTCCAAAGGTAATTAAGGAATTAAGAATTTCAAATTTATGCAAATTAATTAACATAATATAATAAGCTTGTAAATCAGCTCGATAGCCTGATGGCGGAAAGGAAGAAGATTTTTAACCAAAATATATTAATATAGTGCACCATAAAGTCATACACTAAAATAACAATGACCACCTATTGTTCTCAAGGCAACGAAAGTTGCAAAAGCTTTATTTTATTGCGAAATGTCAACAATGCCCACAACTATCCAAACTGCAACCAAACTGAGCAAAAATTTAGGAGGTTTTTTCACAAATAAATAGATTCTCACCATCTATTTGCAATGAGCCCAAATCTCAAGAGAGGTTTTTAAAAATTATCCTTGTTCGTTAATGCTAATAATATTATCGTTACTTATAACAACATTTCATAACATACAGTACATGAAAAATAAGTTGATTATATTATCAAAAAATTACTAAAGAAAATTTTTACTAATAATTAAAAAAAAAAACTAAAACACAGTTGTTTACCTTAATTATATTCTAATTTTGACAGGAGCACCATTTTTTGAAAAATCAAAAAAATACCATCCAGATAAAAATAAATTATTGCTTATATATTACAGTACCGCTGAAACCATCGTTTCTATTTTATTAGTATCTTCTTGGTGGTGAATTACCAATAATTATTCAAAATAAATAAAAATAAAAGGGCAGTCAGATTGAAAGAATCCAGAAAGCAACAATGCGAAATCGGGTGGGCCCCATGCATGAAGGTATTGAATGACATTATCACGTGACCAAAAGGTGTTTGATTTTTAAGGTAAACTCCCAAACAAAAGAAAACAAAACATTTAAAAAAAAAAAGTTGAAGAACAAGTGCTCGACCAAATGTGTCCCGCTAGTTTTGGCGAGAAGCCTGAATCACATAAAGTGATAAACCTTATCCCTATTGTCAGCTTAATATAAGCCTCTGATTATCTAACATTGTTATTTGCTGTAATCATATTCGAAAATCGAGTGTATAAATATTAAATAATATTAAGGTTGCCAAAACAATTAATCCAAGTGAGATTGAACTGGATTTGTTGATGCGTGCATATTATTTTCAAGAGCTTATTAAGTCACATAATTATGTAATATATATTAACTTAACAGTTGCTACTAATAACCAAAAAATATAAAAAACAAAAACTATATGTGTTAATAACAGCTACTGTTACAGTTGATGTATATTACATAATTATATAACTTAACAACTGCCTTATTTTCAATAAATAAAGAACCATTTGCTGCATTTCGTGTCTTTATAACTTTCATTGATTCTCTTTGTTGTTTAGTTTTATATTTCTACAAAAATCAACCGGTCTTGATAAATTATCTCACTACGATCGATATAAGCATCAGGGAGGTATCTAGCATAGGACCAGCTGAGGTCCGTGCTCCAGCTGGCTTTTGATTTTTTTTTTTTCCGTTTGTAATAATCAAAATAAAGTACTTTATTTATAGTTTAAGACAGTACCCCAACTGAATTATGAACTTATGAAATTACTTCAAATATTTTTAAAAAGTTCACAATGTTTCTAGATTAAATGTCTAATTCTAAATAATTTGATCAACAACTAAAATATTATGAAACTTAAATAAAAATAAAAGACAATAGACTATTAAGAGTTTTTCTTCCAAAAAAAATGAGGGACATTTGAAGCAAGTAAAATTAAGTCCCTCTTCTCTTTTTTGGTTATGTTGCCTGCGCCTGAATCTTGAACGGAACTTGAACAACACAAATTAAAAAAACCAATTAAAAACAAAAGAAATTCACTTTAATCTTTTTTCTTTTTATGGTTTCTTTCCAATGCTTTGAATCAAAAACACACTTTCTTTATTTGTTTGTCACGAGGTCAATGCATGCATTTCATTCCAGTTCTCTAAATCAAAAATACTTGCCATCAATTATCTTAGTCTTTCCACATTATCTTAGTCCAGTTAATTCTAATTTTTAATTTTCTAATTAATTTTTTATCTAGTTTTAAAATCCCTAATTTTATTGCGTGTTCATATTTGCTCTTTGTGTTGCGCTATATGAATATTTTTGCTATTATTAAAAGATTTTAAGAACAAATTAAGTGATAGCTTAATTTTGGATATTAGAAAATATATTTTTTATTATATTGATGATGACACTATCATACATTCTTTTCAACACCTAAAATCCCAACAAGTCTTCAACAAGAGCAATTTTTGTAAGTAAATTGATTATCAATGAATATATAGTTGCAATGTTATAATTGCTATCTAAATTTTTAGAAGTATATTATATTTTAAATAGGGTGTTAATCAGATGCAAGCAATCGCACTCCATAAGGAGCACGTTTGTGCGCGTGGGAAGCTCTCATTTGGAGGTTGTGCGGCCACAACTCAATTCCCTAAATTAGAGCTTACCACACTTGTAGTCAAGCACTTGAATCATGTTTAATTTTAAATGTGCCCCAGTTTTATCAAAATCCTAGCTACATCTTGTTAGTGGTATGTACTTATGGCAAAATGCAAATGTAGAGCATTGCAGTAATAATGGTAGAATTTTATTGTGTAAAGTAATGTGTTTACAATGCTATATGTAAGAAGAAAATAATAGTAATAGGTAAACTACAGAAAAATAACATGTACTTTAAGGCACGTTACAAATGTCGCTTTCCTTAAGACATTATTTACTCCTACTAATTGAGTGATGCACACGGGTTAAGTAAATATGCATCCATGATACAATGAAGCATTTATTTGTTTGCTTGCGTATGCATTGACGAAAGCAAACTAGAATACTCTTGAATGTTGCAAGCTTGCCCAAAAACAATGTATTGTTCTTGCAGAAAATAATATATTGGATTTTTAATGCACAAAAATAAGTGTTTATAATGAAATTCGTTTTAGAAAAGAGGGCCTCTATTTATAGGCATACTTGTTCCCTTCCATTTGGGTTGTCGTCTTTTATGATACCCCTTCATTCATGACCATTAGATCAAGATTTAATTTTAATCAATGGTCTAAACTAAATCATCACCATTTCAAATGAAATGTCACCATGAAATTATGTATCTTTAAATGAAAAGATACCTCTTTTATAAGACACAATTAAATAGGCATTGCTTTACAATAAGACACCATTTATTTTGAAAAATATTCCAACAATCCCCCACCATTTTCAAAATAAATGAATTTTTTAAAAATAAAATAATATGATAAAAAATAAAAAATATTATCTTGCACAAGCTTTGAAAACTTTTGCATAAATGAAGGTGTCTTGTGGAATTGAACCTTCACTTAGTGACAACACATCAAAGTTAATCAAGGTGACATGGTAAACAAGCTTTGAACTAGCGACCTTGTTGGACTAACCAGATATATCTCACACATAAGTGTTCAAATTCTCAAGTATTCTTTAGTTACGTAGGGAGTGGCACCACCTCCTACACTTACATAGGTAGACTTGTCTAGAATGTCCTTATAACTAAAACATTTATAAGTCTACTAAAAGCTAAGTAGCTTAACATTTCTCATATGTTACGGGTATCAAGCACTAACCTTTGGGATGCATCTTAAAATATTATAGGGTTTGCTATCACAACATATTACTTTTGCTCATTGAATCCAAGATCTAGATCTTGATATTTCAAATGTTGGGTTGAGTTTCCATTATTAGTGATAAGATGATGCTGTCTCCAATATCATCTCCTAATTAGTCATATCATTCAATCTTCTAATATTCATATGTCCTAATCAATTATGCCATAAAGATAATGAATCAACCATATAAGCACAAGAAACATTCATATTATTGATATTAAGTTTAAACATTCCCTTATACACGTATCCTTTCCAAACAAAGATACCACCCTCAGATAATATAAATTTGTTTGACTCAAAAATAAGTTTGAAGCCAAACTTATTAAGAAGGCTACCATATACAAGATTTTTCCTAACTTCAAGAACATGATAAACATCAGTAAGAGTTTAGGTTTTTCCAGAAGTAAACTCTAGTTGCACATTGTCTTTTCCTTTAATTATTGCAGTAGAGGAATTTCTCATGTAAAGAACACTTTCATCATCCACTGCTTTATAAGATTTGTAAAGGCTATGATCCTTGCATACATGCTTGGTTACACCTAAATATATCCACCATGCATTATCATCTTCGAGAACATTAATCTCAGATATCATAGCCACAAAATTTGTGTTCGAAACTTCCTTTTGTTTCTTAAGAAGTCGACAATCTCTTTTGGACTGGTCAAGCTTTCTGCAGTGGTGGCATGTACCCTTCTTTTTCTTCTTGTTGTTTAGATTCTTTTTTGAATCAAACTTTCTCTTTTGGTTATTCTTAAGGTGATAAAAATGCTTAAACTTCTTCCTCTCCTCCACAACATTAATTTTAGAGCACACAACAACCTGGTCCTCAAGATTATGAAGCTTGAGTTCCTCTTCAATACAAAGACTTTGGTCTAAGCCTTCCAAGCTAATTTCCTCTTTGCTATGTTTAAGACTTTTCTTATAGTCTTTCCAAAAGGGAGGAAGTTTATCAATAATTGAAGAAACAATAATAGACTCATCCATTTTCATGTTGTGTTGGTTGAATTGATCAAGAATATGCAAAATCTCATTATATTGTTCAACCACAAGTTTATTATCAACCATTTTATAATTAAAAAAATTTAGAAGCTAAGAATTATTTGCTTGTGACATCTTTCATTATGTACTTAGCTTTTAATGAGCCCCATATTTCTTTTGTTGTAGGTTTGTTATGGTATTGATCAAATAAAGTATCAGACATGGCATTGCAAATGTGTTCCTTGCACATGTAGTCATCTTGCCCCCACTTCTGCCGCACTTTGGTTTCCACTAATGTCTCATCCTCATGTTCTTGAGGCTTTGGTGTTGTGAGAACAAAGACCACATTGAGGCTTGTCAACAAGAAATGCAACTTTTTCTGCCAACGAATAAAGTTACCACCATTGAACCGCTCCCATTTGACAAAATCTACTACGAATTGTCAAAGAGATGAACTTGATGCCATTGTTTTAAAAATAACGTCTTAAGATTGCTGGTGGTATGTACTTGCGGGAAATTACAAATGTAGAGCACTGCAGTAATAATGGTAAAACTTTATTGTGTAAAATAATGTGTTCACAACTCTGTATGTAAAAAGACAATAATAGTAATATGTAAACTGCAAAAAATAACGTGCAATTCAAGGCACATTACAAATGTCGCTTTCTTTAAGACGTTATTTGTCCCTACCAATTGAGTGATGCACATGAATTAAGTAAATATGCCACCAAGATACAATGAAGCAGTTATTTGTTTGCTTGCATTGTGTATTGACGAAAGCAAAGTAGAATACTCTTGAATATTGCAAACCTACCAAGAAACAATATTTGTTCCTACAAAAAACAATATATTAGATTTTTAATGCACAAAAATAAGTGTTTTATAATGATATTCGTTTTAAAAAAGAGGGCCTCTATTTATAGATATACTTGTGCCCTTCTATTTGGGTTGTCATCTTTTATGATATCCCTTCATTCATGGCCATTAGATTAAGATTTAATTTCAATCAATGATCTAAACTGATTCATCACCATTTCAAATGAAATGTCACCATGAAATGATGTATCTTTAAATGAAAATATATATCTTCTATAAGGCACAATTAAATAGAATTCTTTACAATAAGACACCATTTATTTTGAAAAAATGTTCCAACACGTTTTTTATAAGAATTATAAAAAAAATGTGGCATAATTTGATTAGATAGATATATATAAAAAGATTTTCATAACTTGTTATAGAACAAAAAAATTTTGTCAAAAGTGATTTTCAAAAGAATTCACTGAATCCTAAAATTATACATTTGCTTCTTAAAAACAATTTTGAGGTTGAGCCTCCCCACAATAAACCAAAAATAGGCTCTTAGGACATTTTAAGTAAGATTTGCGTTTCTTTATTTGCATAAATATATTCAAACATATTTAGGTAACATTTTTTTATTTAAAATTTAAATAAGTTTGAACATGTCTAAATGAAACTAGATTAACATTGTGATTGTTTTTTGTGTTTTGACGCTAATTATACATGTTAAGCTATTTGTTTTAATAAATAAAAATGTTGAAAACTAAAATTTTTACATTAATGACCTTCCAATTGTTACATGCATTATTAAGTTTTACAAGTTAAATAATCAATAGTTTCATAAAATCTAAACAAAATATATTTTGAGATGAAAAAACAAACAACCCCTAGATGTTATCAACTGATCATTTACTCTCTTTATCATCGAATTTAATGCAATCAATGGCTAAACATTTGTATCAAAATTTTACCTTGCCCATTTTTATTAGTAAATTTAATTCAAACTAAATCGTAGTAATTGGGTGTTATTAGAAATATTATCGTGTTTTAATAATTTATAAGAGGAAATTTTTTCTCTTATCATTTTAAATTTTTTTTAATTAATTAGTAATTGAAATAAGATATGATTGGTTGTTCTTTTTTTTTCCTCTATTTATATCATCTTTCCTCAAAACCATAGCTTGATAATTGTATAATCTAATGGTATGTTTATTAAACTAGAATCGGAATAGACTGTAATGGAAATGAAGAATGGAAATCAGAATAAATTGTTTACTTGAATTATAGAAATCAAAATCGAAATAAGTAGAATTGCTATTAATGTGTTTTCTTTGTCTTAGAATCAAAATCGGGATGAGTTACATTATGATAAATTACTAAAATATATTTAATGAACTATTATTATAATTATTATTTTATATTTTAATTGTTCTGATTATTTATTAAAAAATTATTATTATCATTAATTATTGTTAATAATATATTAATATATTAATATACTAATTAATTGTAAAAAAAATTGTCATTAATAACAACAACAACAACAACTAACATTAATATATTAACTGATTAGAATAATTATATTAATTAATTATAATGTATTATTTAATTATTTAATAATAAGAAAAATTAACATTAATATTTTAATTAATTATTATTATTTTGTCATTGATAACAATAATAATAACAATAAAAATTTCAAAATATATTAATAACTAGAAAAATTACAATTTTATTTATTTATTTATTTATTTATTTATTTATTTTTTATTATTATTATTATTATTATTATTATTATTATCAATTCCAAATATATTAATTATTTGAATAATTATATTAATTAATTATAATAATATATTAATTATTTATTTAATAATTCAATATTAATAGTATTGATAATAATAATAATAATAATAATAATAATAATAAAATAAATAAATAAGAATAATTATATTAATTGATTAATTATAATATTTTTTAATTGAGAAAAAAATGGATAATTGATTAATTAAAATATTTTTTAATTAATTGGAGAAAATTGATATTTTTAATTTTATGGGGGGCAAAATAATCAATCATGGAATGAGAGATTGATTCCCACCACCTCCTCTGAGAATCAATCTCTCATTCCTCATTTTGAAATTTTGGTAGACCCCATAATTTCAATTTTGATTTCTTCTTTCATTTTGCAAAGCAAACGCCATCAATAATTTAATTCCCTAGTATGCGAAGTAAACACATGATAAGATGCTTTTGAAATTGTCTTAAAGCTACCTCAAGAATGTTTAGGCCCAGCCTATACCCGTGTCCAAATAGTTGGGCCGCTTGGCACTCTGCTGCCCCAATTAGCCGAAACCCATTCCAAATTATCACCAGATGTTTGTTAACATTCCTCGTATATTTGGAGTCAAGAAATGTAAGAATTATTTGACCAGAAATTTGGTTCAATCCCACTTCATAATTAAAAAATGAAAAAATAAAAACAAGAACAAAAAAATTTCATACGCTCAAGGGTTGCTAGAGAATTTCTACAACCATATTCAAATATACTTTATAAGGTTGCCAAAAATATAGATATATTTTCTGAAAATTGAAAATGAAGTAATAATAAAGCATTGATTCTCTTGATTCAACAGATGTCATTGCTTCCAACGATTGACCTCATGCACAATCTTTCAAATGCCAAAATCATCAGCTGACGTAAAATCTGTCAACATGAAATCTCCCTCTCACCCTCATCTTGGTTCTTTACATTTTTCATGTGCAAGTTGAATTACTACACAGATCCTAATATCTCAACAAGGCGGAGCCTGCTTCAAGTTCTCTCCATTGATTTGCCGTAAGATTACCAGTAGATGTTCCTCTGTTTTCATACCAATAACTTGAAAAGAAAGAGAGAAGGTCATTTTCAATTTAGAAACTGTGTATTGTCAAAGTCCAATATCCAAATTGTATGCTACAAAGACTTCATGTGGAGGCAAAGCTAAGTGATACCAAACAATGCCATTTCATCTTTTATTATTTTACTTTTCTTTACATTTAATTTCATTTTACTCTATCAACTTCCCTACTTCTAAATGAAGCCAAATCTAAAGCACAGCTTCTTCTAATTGTAAGTACTCTGTCTTTTTCTCTTTAACAACCCTTCTGTCTGAAATTTATTAAATTGCATGTGAAATATAAGCTCGGTAAATAGATACATATATATATATATATATATATATAATCTAGCCCAACTGCTAAGCAAGGTTAGGTAAATGACAGCAACCTTAAACACAGCACCCTCATCAGATCCTTCCTTTTACTGCATATGATCACTTGGGATTCTTGCAGTTCTGTTCAGGTTCTTCTTTGGCATATGAACTAACAAAGCCTGGAAAAATAACAAGAAAAACAAGAAGAAGAACTCTAGATAGCGGGGTTTTGTTTGGTTTTTTTCTTTTTTCCTTTGCCGCTTGGTAGAAAATGCAGCTTCATATATCACCTAGTTTGAGGCATGTAACAGTGCTACCAGGCAAAGGTGTTAGAGAGTTTATCAAAGTGAAGGTTGGATCGAGACGGCTTTCATATCGAATGCTATTCTACTCACTTCTGTTCCTCACATTTCTTCTCCGGTTTGTGTTCGTATTATCCGCAGTTGATACCATTGATGGAGAAAGCAAATGCTCTACTATAGGTATGTCTTTTCATTAGTTGAACAACATTACCAGCACATCGCAGCATTCATATTAGAGTTCAAGAAGAATGCATTTGCAGGAATTGTCAGTGACAAGCAAAACTTTAAATTCCAATCTAAGTATTAAATAAACAAAAACAAAGTTCAAACCATTGTTACCCAAAGTTAAATGATTATCCATAAACTTAGTTTATATGATTAATAAGAAAAATAGCTTGAGATTGTCCTGCATACTAGAGATTCACTTAGAGATCCTCCATAGCCCATTGACAAACACGCCTATGAAAATCCTAGCCAGGGCTTCTTTAGGTACAATCCAGTGATTTTCCTCTGGTAAAAGATTAAGCTGCTCACTGAACTTCAACTATCAATTACAGAGATAAGTCTGACATATGCCACCGGGCATGTCATGTGATCCTAATTAAAATATTGGCATCATTAAAAAATTACTTAAAATTACTTAATCATATGGTCGGTAAATGGGTTGCACCAGTGATCAGTGGTTGGCACCTAAGTAACAGTAAGAAGAAAGAGACTGCATAACTACTATGATTATTATAGTAACTCATCCTCTCTTAACTTTGTTTTTCACATTTTTAACCTTATGATAGGTTGTCTGGGAAAAAGACTTGGACCAAGGATCCTGGGAAGAAGGCCCCAGTCCACTGTGATCTCTCCTAACCCCTTAGTTTTCTCTGATTTTTTTTTTCCATGGATTCGTCCCCCAAAAATAAAATTAGGAACTAGTGCTAATTTTGTTCACTAATTTAATTATTTTCGGTTTGCTAAAGGTTCCAGAGGTGATATACCAAATATTAGAAGAACCCATGAGCAAGGATGAATTAAAAGGAAGATCTGATATTCCTCAGACGTTGGAAGAATTCATGGCTGAAATGAAGGAAAGCAAATCAGATGCAAAAACCTTTGCTATCAAGCTTAGAGATATGGTACCACTCTAGCATATTTTATCTTTTTCAAATTTGATTTAATAATAAGAGATGGGTGAAATATTCAGAATTTTTAGCAATGCTTAGACCAATCAACATTTATTATTTCACAGGTTACTCTCATGGAACAAAGGACTAGAACTGCCAAAATTCAAGAATATTTATACCGCCATGTAGCATCAAGCAGCATACCAAAGCAGCTCCACTGCTTGGCATTAAGGCTGGCTAACGAACACTCCACCAATGCAGCTGCCCGCCTCCAGCTACCCTCAGCGGAACTTGTTCCAGCCCTTGTCGACAACTCTTACTACCACTACATCCTTGCCTCAGACAACGTGCTTGCCACCTCTGTTGTTGCCACTTCACTCGTGAAGAACTCATTGCATCCTGCAAAAATTGTGCTCCACATAATAACAGACAGGAAAACTTACTATCCAATGCAGGCATGGTTTTCGTTACACCCCTTATCACCAGCCATAATTGAGGTCAAGGCATTGCAACATTTTGACTGGTTTTCAAAGGGCAGGGTGCCTGTTTTGGAAGCAATGGAAAAGGATCAACGTGTACGGGCACAGTTTAGAGGGGGTTCATCAGCCATTGTGGCAAATAATACTGAGAAACCTTATGTTATCGCGGCAAAGTTGCAAGCACTAAGTCCTAAATACAACTCTTTGATGAATCATATTCGTATCCATCTACCAGAGGTAAGTATTATGCTCATTGCTCTAAGTTTAAGTTGTTCTACTGATTTCACTCTGTGCTAGTATGCGTAGTCTCAATGACTGCATTTTCTCTGCAGATGTTTCCTAGCCTCAACAAGGTAGTGTTCCTAGACGATGATCTTGTTGTACAAACTGATCTTTCCCCTCTATGGGACATTGATATGAATGGAAAAGTTAATGGAGCAGTGGAGACATGTAGGGGGGATGATAAATTTGTGATGTCAAAGAGGCTCAAGAGCTACCTAAACTTCTCCCACCCATTGATATCAAGCAATTTTGATCCTAATGAATGTGCATGGGCTTATGGTATGAACATATTTGATCTTAAGGCTTGGAGGAAGACCAACATTAGCCAGACCTATCATCACTGGCTAGAACAGGTAATCACCACTATCCATCTATTTAGATTGAAGGAAAAGAAAAACATACTCACTTCGAAGTGTTTGAATCATCTCGTCTAAGATTTCGAATAGTTTAAATTCTTACTGTATGATGTTTTCTGTTATGCAGAACTTGAAATCAGACCTGAGTTTGTGGCAGCTAGGGACATTGCCTCCTGGTTTAATAGCATTCCGTGGACATGTCCATGTCATTGATCCATTCTGGCACATGCTGGGGCTGGGGTACCAGGAGAATACAAGTTTTGCTGATGCTGAGAGTGCTGGGGTCATTCATTTCAATGGCAGAGCAAAACCTTGGCTAGACATTGCCTTTCCTGAACTTCGGCCGTTATGGTCCAAGTATATAAACTTTTCTGATAAATTCATAAAGAGCTGTCATATCAGGGCATCTTAAGATGAATTTTGAAAGAAACGTGTTGCATGTTGATTATATGGATGGTAAATGAATTTGTATATGAGATAAAAAGGGGAGAGGTAAATGGAGAGAATTCTACACAAGATTGAGGCCTTCAATTCAGAATGTTAAATGGTAATAGCCCCAGGCTATTGTTTTTCTGGATCTTTTGTTCCTTTAAACAAAAATTCCAACAGAAAGCATGTTAAAGAATTGATACCATTAGTATCATTTTATGTAGGACAATTCTTTTTTTCATAAATGTATTGATGATGAAACATCAGTGATTCTTATGAATTTCCTGAGAATTCAAACTCAATCAATAAAATCAGGCACCTTTCAACAAATTTGCTCAAGTGATACACTGTGCCATCATTCTTGGCACTGAAGTGGTCCTATTGCCCCCATTTCAGAAGAGGCACTTTAGATCAGTGAAACTTAAGTTATACATTCATTCGAGCAAAGAAAATATAAAATATAACAAATTCCTGTTGCATTCCATTACATAAGGAAAACAATGTCTTGCAATGGGTAGAAGCATACAGGACCTTGAAGTTTAAAAGCATAATTCTTCTAACCTGTCTTCAATTTCTATATAGGAATTAATTATGGAAAGTTATATAATAAAGTAATATCTCTTACTGTATTAAAATTAACAAAAATAAAAATAAAATCATGTATTCACAAGAATCACAACTCCCATCAGTTTCCAAGGATAAGCATTTCAAAAATTCACATTATATTTATCATTCAAGAACAAGCAAAAGCAGCACAAACTGTAGAATAAATGGTTGTCTCATCAATAATCTTTTGTAGAAAGTGGTAGATAGGTTATATTGGCAAAACATAACACCAAATATTGAGATCCAACACCAACATCCTCATCTTCACTCCTCTTCCCAACAATGCAACACAATGGTTGCTCATATTTTAAGTTAGAAGTACAAGCTCAACCACTTGCTTTTGTTTAAATGAGCTAACATATAAACGTTATTTAACTTCAATGAAAGTTCTGGTTCCAATGATCAGGAACTTATTTAAGTGAATAAAGGAAGTTATTTAAATGAATAATTAAATTCAGCAGTCAATGATAATTCAAACAGCACCAAATTTCTCATTTTGTTTATGAAAAATATCAAACAAAAAATATGTACAACAAAACTTACTTTTTTCCAGTTACATTCGACACCAAATCTCTCAAGAACTTGGCAGATTTTGTGATAGGGGAGTTGATAGCCATCAAATTATACAACACAGTCTCCACTTCACCAATTGATGGTCGTGCCGTAAACCTGGAAACCACCTTCATTTTTCCTTCTTCTTCTACAAAAACATTCCACTTTTCACCGCTCAGTATCCCATTTCTTACACATTTGAAAATCATTCCTGTTCTTTTACTCAAAACGCCCTGAACTTCTAATCCCAAAAACGAATATATCACCTCAAAAGAACCCACAAAGCCACTCATATCACCAAAATTCTCCTCCTCTTCAAACGCCCATTTGGGGTTAAAAATCACCACTGGCTTCGGGTACAAACTGTCAGTAACTGTCTTCATAACTCCCAGTTGTGACTTCTCTGGTGCCAAAAATATCGCCACCTCAGCAGAACTCACAATTCTGTTATCTCCACCAGTAACTGTCTTTACATCAACGTGTTCAAATTGGTTCAAAGAGTGTGATTCAAATACTTTCACTGCAGCTCTAGTGAAGGCAGCATCAGGCCAAAGAATCAGCATCTTGACTGGTGAGCCTTTTCTTCTGATGGGCAGGTCTTTAAACAAATCAAAAGCAAGCTGAGAGAGGGAAGATGGCGAGTCATCATCTATGATAGGAATCTCAACACGATATCTAGGTTGCTTCAGCTTCTTGAGTTTTCCAGCGAGTTTCGGGTTCTTTAGAGGCTTCTCAAGGGTGGTTGAGAGGCAAGTTTTGGCTTGGAGAATTGCCTCTTCCTTGGAAGTTGGTGGATTAGGGGAAGACAGGGAGCAGTTAAGGGATAAAGAAGAAGCTTTTTGGCTTTTGAAAGGAATCATTGATGGGAATGAAGAGGTGTTGTAATAATAAATGTTGTGGGTGGTGGAAAATCGCAGAGATGGGCAAAGGGTTTTGGTCTGAGGATATGGGGTTGAAGGATTTGTGATTTTGAAGGTTTGCATATGAAGTTTGAGGAGACTAGCAGCCATTTGGGTGACGATCAAGCCGCTACTTTCACCAGAAGAAGATAGCACGCATCTTATAAAGTAGATAAGATATCCTCGCAGACTAGGAGCCAATGGGTTGCAAGAAATTTCACATCAACATCGCGGCAGTCTTAAATAAATTTCAATTTGTTTTTCAAACACCTTTATCTTTCATTTATATAACACTTATCAATATACCACATATCAATTAAATTCAGATGTTACATAAAAAATTTATATCTTTGTGATTCATCTGTGCATTGGCAGGGTGAGGCCTTAGGCTCTCATTAGCAATGCCCAAAATAAGATCAAACTTTTTCGGTCTCCAAAATTGAAACAAGGATTGCCAGACGAACTTATTGAAATTTACATGCAAAACCAGCAATGATCCATAGAAGGACAGAGCGATTCAAGTACAGTCACCCACCAATCATTAAAGACTTCCGAAAAACTAATACAGTCAGAGAACAATGATAAAACGGATACACTTGTTAGGTGCAAAATGCAGACGCAAATCATTGTAGGTTGCTTACTTAAGCAACCGGAGGACGGAGTACATGATCCTGTGAGGTATCCACTGCAGCAGGGGGCATGAATTGCCACATTGCAACTCCAGGGTAGCTGATGAAAGGCACCAGCTTGTTTCCAGGGGCTTGGCCTTGGGCAGCAAATGCAGCAGGGATTGCAGGAGGAGTTAAGAAACTTGGTTGTGTGTTCATCGCTTTGAGTTGCTGTTCTATCTTCTCTTTCTCTGCCTTTAGCCTCTGTTTCTCATCACGAAGCTCATTCTTCTCAGCCTACATAAGAGAAAAGGCGCTTAATGTATCTGTCACAAATGTAACCTTAAATTTCCTTGTCCCTTTTTCAGATATCAAAACAATACACAAACGAGAGAACAGAGAGAATTTTCAGATATCAAAACAATACACAAACGAGAGAACAGAGAGAAATAAAGCCTTGAGACAACAACATTTCATCCACAAAGTTTCCACAAAAATTAAGGCAGACTTGCCTTCAACTCTTTGATCTTCTCCTGGAGACTTGAATTTGAGTCCTTCAACTTCTGGGCTTCACTGCGTAATTGAGTCACCATCCGGACAGCATCAATCAGAATAGCTGCCTTATCTGTTTTGGGAGGCCTTCCAGGCTCTAAGATAGAGGCTAACTCCACGAACCTGCAAATTAATCCAAATATTGGACATTCAAGCTTTTTTGCGTGTGTGTGTGTGTGAGAGACAGAGAGAGAAAGGGAACACGATAATACTTGTCATTAAGACGATCCCTACGCAACTTTTCCCTACACGCCTTGGAGCTAGATGACCCACATGATTCTGATCTAACCCTGCAGCAGGAATATTGGAAGAGAGATAATATTAATAATAATATATATCGGTACGCACTTTATGGTCTCGTTGAGGCATAACGACCCATAAAATTTAACCCACTTTGCATCTGATTAAAATCTAGATTCATCCAACATCCACAAGTTCCTGACTATACCAAAACCCAAATGGCTCAAAATCTGACCACACTGATTGCAAGTTACTACAGCTCTAAGGAATGCTCAAGAAAGACTGAACATCTCAAAACAATTTGCATTCATTATATCCAATTCCGGATCCTACAGATCCAATAATTATGCAACAATTCTGTAAAATCCATAGCTCACAATTTATAAACAGCTGACAAATATTAGGGCAAGGTAATAAACAGAGAAAAAAGGGAACAAAAAATGACAAAAGAAATTGTTTACCTCTTTTTTGAGCTTTCCTTGAGACCATTTGAATCCCCATATGCAGAATCAATTTCCACACTAGAAACAGACCATGTCAGACAAACAAAAACAAGTTACAGAACAAACTACAAAAAGAAATGCATGTACTGCAGTTAATTATACTGACGTATTATGTTGATATCATGCAAATCAGGATCTCAACCCAAGCATTTGGGAAGCAAAACAAATTTTCCATGATTCAAGACAAAAATGGAGCTGAAAAGCTAGCATCCTACTCCTTCCACCGACACATTCAATAACTGACATCAATCAAAATCTAAAGATTAGCAAATACTACATCCAACCACCATTTTTCCCACCTCGAAAACAATTATTTGATAACTAGAACAGAACAATAAAACATCACTTACACAGTCAGTTCAAGCCTTAAAACATAAATATGAGTATTATTCAAACAATATTAGTTTCTGCCTTAAATACCAAAAAATATAAACATTTAAGTAGAGTGCAGAGAATGAAATTCATCCACTATAATCACGATGCACAGAAGTGGAGATTAGCTTCTACAAAAACACAACGAACCAACATTTAAAGTTCTACTAATATCCAATTCCGCACCAAAAACAGCAGTAAAGTAACTTCATTTATGCTGCATCAGACAGCCTGGAATTCTACCATAAAATTGGAACAGGATGGAATGGAGGTTATCTCATTCAGAAAGAGAAATTACAAACTACCATATATGGCGTGAGAGCATTCACAAAAACCTAATCAGAAATTAGAAAAGAATCTAGTAGTGCAACAAACCGCATAATTCCACATAGACTGGACAAGTACAATGATAAAATCAACAAGCAAATGCCCTAAAATTAATAACCAAAATTAATAAAAGAAGAATTGAAATCAGCTTGTTATATCAGCATTTAGCTCCATTTGACCTCAAATTTTCAACTCTATAATCTCCCCAAAAAGAATGGACCCAATAGAACAAATTCTCACAATACATTTTCTGATAATTTCAAATTGAAAAACAAGTAACACAAAAGAAAACCTAATTGATTAGTTAATAAAAGACATAGTAAATTAAAATAAGCCCATAATAAAAATACGTAAAGGCCATTTCTTTTTCTTCCTATAAGTACCAGCCATTTGAAGGCCCGTTAATTGGCGGCTGAACAGTCCAAGTGAAACCCGAAGCGGAAACGGAGAAATTGCCATCAGGGACAGTGATATCATCGATCAAGGGGTAATCTAACAGCCAATTCGTATTTTCCGGAGAAACCATTTTGATTTTCCGGGACAATAATGATGGGTTTTCCGGCGGAGAAAAATTTTCCTGGGAAACAAACAGGGGTTCGGTTTCGAAGAAAGAGGAGAATGGGGAAGCTGCGTGTGGAATTTTCAGGGAATTGTAGTGGCAGGTGGTGAGGTGCGTGTAAACAGTGTTTCGTTATCTAACCCTTGGGCTTGGGCTTCAGCTAGGGCTCACACCTAAAGCCCATTGTAGATGAAATTTACACTATTACCATTTTATTTTTACTTTTTATATTATTTTTTATTTGTTCAATAACCTTTAATTTTTTATACTACTTTAAGCAACATATCTAATTATTTGGAATATTTCACTTTTGGAGAGAGATAACAATGTTATTCTTATGGAAGACTCTTAAAAATGTAAAATATGCTTGAAAGGTAATTAATTTTAAGTTAAGATGACAAAGCTAGATCCTAGAAACTCACATCGAAATCACAAAATAAAAAATATAGTGACATTTTTTTTAAATAAAGTACGAATGCTTAAAGCAATTTTTTTTTTTTAATGTTTTGGGTTTGAACGCCATCCATCAATCAACTCAAACTTGCAAAGTAGGGTTTTCTCGCATATAGAAAAGCAAGTTGATTGGATAGGTCCCATGAAAGCAATTGATGATGATCATCGGGATTTTATGTCAAGGTGAAGCATGATTGTGAGATTGTCAACATGTCAACATGACAACATAGGGTGGATACTTGCTGCTCAGTGCACACTTTTCACTCAAAAGTGTTTGGATGACTGGATGTTACAAGATAGATAACGTGTAGTTAGTCCATTGGGCAACAATTATGTGATCAAATAGTTATGGTAGGGGGATCGGTGGACTTAAATATTCTGCTCTGGCCTGTTCAGCAGCCCAACAGGTCAGGTGGGTCCCATGAACAAATATTGCTCCGAGTAATGGGTCCTTGGGCCTCAGGCCTAGAGATCACAGGCCCAAATATTTATCTAATATAAACTATTTTAATCATCTACACTATCGTTTTATTCAAATTTGAACTTATCTATTTTTTTTTTTTCAGTTGGGTGGCCAAATTCTAAATTGGTTTTCTAATCCCTACTTTCATCAAGATTTAAATTCAAATGGCAACTTAAGCAAACAAAAAAAAAAGGTCTAAAAGTCACCCTAATTCACTTGCAAAGTTATTTAGTGATTAACAATAAAAATTGTACATTTAATAAGTTTAAAATTATCAATTTTTTACTTATAATATTGATTAATACACTCATTATTTTTCAATTATCTTAATGCCTCCCTAATAAAATTTTATGTTAAATTAATTTGCAATATATTAATTTTTATACTGTAAATATTTCAGAAATAAAGAGGAAATTAAAATTAAAAGCAGAAAACAAAGAAAAATTACTAGAGTCATCTAAAATGCATTATTAAAAAAATGTAATTAAAAAAAAATTAAAAAAAAAAAGAAAGTGAGCAAACAAGCTCGTGATATCACGAGCTTGTTTGCTCACTTTCTTTTTTTTTTTATTTTTTTATTAATTACTTCTCTTCAATAATAATAAAATAAAAGAAGATGGCATGATTTGTTGCCTATAAAAGGCAAGAATTCGGAGACAAAAGGGAGGTGTAGAGAAGAAAGGAAGCCGATGCTGAGGTTCAAGAAAATTTTTTCTTTTGTATAGTTCATTCTCTTATAATATATTTAAGAAGTTTGTTAAATAAAATGAGTGTATTGTTTTTTCAATATGAGTGACTAATTTTTTAAGATGAGACGAAAGGTGAAGTTCAAGGGTTCAAATTATTGAATTAATTACTTTTTTAAGTGAGTTTTAAAGTTTATTTTATTAGTTTATATATTTTTTTCTTTAACATTTTCTTTTATATCGTGTTAATTTATAAATCTAGACCTCCTTAGATTTATATGATATTTTGACATAATGTCGACACGCTAATATCATTGTGGCATATTAGATACTTGATCTCATATTTATCCACATTAATAGTTAGTTAAGAATTAAATGGCATAATAATTATCTGCCTAAAGAAATGCAAAATACAAATATGAGAGAGTGTTATGACTATAATTTGAAACTCGATAGTGGATCTCATAACTTTAGTAATTTTCAGATTGGTTCCTATTAATTTCTTTTTTTACAATTAATTTTTGCCTAATAATTGACTATTAGATTTTTAAATTCTCTGTAATTTTATTTCAGACTCACCAGATTATATTATAATTTGACACTCTTATACTCGACAGTAATAATACTTTTGAGTCATGTCATTCATCTTTCCATCAAGTTCGTGTTCATATAATAATAATTTATCTAGGAAGTGTGGTACGTGGTAACCCTCAACAATGCAACTGATTGATATGGTATTGGTAGCTCATGTTTTGCTTTTTGCATCATTTGCATTTTTTATTTCAAGCGAACATCGACTTGCTAGGTTCATTGGCCACATGTGATGGTCACTGAAACCCTGTTCAAATAATTTTTAGGTGATGATGAATGAAATGTTAACTACTAGTGAAAGATAGAATGAGATTCATCTGATATTTTGTACTTTAGAGTAGTTAATCAGTTAAATAAATGAATATCTCATAGTAGGATGTGGTATGTGTAATGAGTAATGTAAGTGCCACAAAGTGATTATACAAATTGATTCAATTTAGTGTTGGTTAAGTGAAACACAAAATACTCGTGGAGGTAATGAAATCTTTGCATCCAATCAATACTAGAAAACTAAGTCATTTGTATATACAGTTTAGAGCTCTAGTATTTCTAACGTATGACGCATTAAATGATTTTTTTTTCTAATTATACGATTTACCTGAAAAAAGAAAATGATCAGGATTCAAGGTCAATGCATGAAATGTTATTGAATGAGTTTAAGTTTTCCAATACGCACATTTTTAAAAAAAAATACCATTCATAGTTTCAAATATAAAACAAACTAGTAATCAAACCCACAAGATATGAAACCAAAACAACCCAACTCGTATGATTGACATCCCAACTAATCTCACTAACAATTCTCACAAACTCCAATAAATTTCTTCAAACAATTCTTACCCTAAATCTTATGAAACACACACACACACACACAAACACACAAAAAGAAAAAAAAAAGGGCATACATATTCACATAAATTGCAACTAGCTAGGTTTTGTGTAACCGAACGGAGTGAATAAAACCATTAATCATATTTCTTATCGCTTGAGGATTGGCACCCACAAGCTTATCAACCAAAGCTCCTTCCTTCATCAATATAAATGTTGGCATGGCCTTTATCTCCATCTTTGATGCTACCACCTAATTAATTATTTAAAAAAAATATTGTTAGGATAAACGACATACATGATGCATCTAACATGATCAAAATAAGAATCATGCGATATTACCTCTCATTAACCACCTTTTTTACATTGCCTAAAGGATGATATATAATTTTAAAAGTCAGACAACAAGGAGTAGGAGTGTGGTCATGTTAAGGAGGCTCACATATGCAGCAAAACAGAGGATCATAGAAGCTTCTACAATCAGTTGCAAATTGATGACATGTACTGCCAGCTAGCTCCAGGTGGTTATATAACTTCTTGTGCATGCACACGTGAAGATTCTTTTTGTTAAGCAAGTTGTAAATAGTTAGTTAGTTTGTTTACTTTAGCTGAGCTACTACCCGTGTATAAATATACATGTATTTGGTTGTAACAAGAGATCAAGTGTGATACAAATTTAATGAAATAAAATTCCAGATCTTATTCATTTTTCCTTAACTTTCTCAACTGCCAAACAATCATTTTCTGTTTTTTTTACTTGGTATCAGAGCCAGCCATGGCATCTGTAAACCTTGCATCATCAAATCACACTTCAAATACTAATGTCAGCTCAACAAACATTACCTTTACTTTTAATACACCCGTGAAATTAGATCAGTCAAACTATTTGATCTGGAAATCTTAGGTACTGGCCTCAATACGTGGTAATAGGCTAGAGAAATTCATTGATGAATCTTTCACTCCACCTTCATCTCATATTGCTCAAAGAGTAGGAGATAATCTCATATCTATTGAAAATCCAGAATTTACAACTTGAAGGTCACAAGATCAGGTACTTCTCAGTTGGCTGCTCTCATCTATGAGTGAAGGCATCTTAAGCCTGGTGTTTAATCTGGAAACTTCACTTGAGGTATGGAAAGCTATTGAAACTCAGTTTGGATCACAATCAAAATCTAGATTCTTGCATCTGAGGTATATGATGAACTCGACCAAAAAAGATGATATGAAAATCACTGAATACTTCATTAAAATGAAGAACATAGCTGATAATATGGCTGCAGTAGGAAGTGCTTTAAGTGATGATGATCTGATTTTACACATACTCTCAGGCTTAGGACCAGATTATAATTCTGTTGCTACCTATATTACTGGTCAAGTTGGTGTTGGCAAAATGAATGTAAATGAAGCTTATGCTATGTTGCTAACTCAAGAAGCTAGAATTGAGCAACAAGCACACATGCTTTCTGGCATGGATGTTAAGCACAATTTTGAGGCAAATTTTGCTCAAAACAGAGGCTTCAAGAAGTGAAATTTGTCAGGTGGCAGAGGATTTGGAAATTATCATCACTATTCTGGTTTTGATAATGTTGGAAATTTTGGTAATGCTGGAAATTTTGGTAATGCTTATAAAGGAGGTTATGGAAGATCTGGTTTTATTGGGAATGGTCCTGGTAATAATGCATTTGGTTCAAATAATCAAAAGGGAATAAGAGCAGGAAACTGGAACAATGGTGCTAATAATAGTAATTTCAATAATAAGTAACTGATGAATCCTAAACCTCAATGGAATGCATTTAAACCAACCTGCCAAATCTGCTTTAAAACTGGTCACACGGCAAACATCTGCTGGAAACTTGAGGAATTTTTCACCTCTGGTGCTTACAGACTTCCTCCAAACAGGAATCCCAAAGCTGCATTTCTGGCTGACATGGATGGTGTAACTGATAATAGCTGGTATCTTGACAGTGGTGCTACACATCACCTCACAAATGATATAAGGAATATGGCTGTTTCAGAACCCTTTACATGTAATTCCAAACTCATCATTGGTAATGGTACTGGTTTATGCATTACTCATATTGGAAGTGCTTTGTTAAGAATGCAAAATTCTTCTGAATTAACCTCACTTAAACTAAACAATATGCTTCTTGTTCCACAAATATCCAAAAACCTTATTAGCATATCCCAATTGACCAAAGATAACAATGTTATTATTGAATTTACTGACAAATCATGTTTGGTGAAGGACAAGGTGAAGAATTTGATCATACTGCAGGGCAAAGCTGAAAAAGGTTTATACAAGTTGCTATTATTCCATTACAATAAAGTCTCTCCTCAATCATCTCAAAAGTCTATCACAGTAACTCAATCCAAAATTCCAGTTGTTCCTCTGTCTATGTTTTCTACTGTTCATTCAGTTTTCAATAATCAAACAAGCACCAGCATACATGTTGTAGAAAAATCTTGTACTACTCCAAACTGTATGTTGAGTACTTCTGTGTTACATTAGAGATTAGGTCATCCTAATTCACAAGTCTTGAGTCATGTAATAAACTCCTATTCAGTCTTTAAGAAATTCAATGGAAATAAATGTTTTGATTCATGTGATGCTTGCAAAATGGGCAAACTACATAAACTGCATTTTCTAGTCTCTTCAACTAAAACAAAACGTGCCTTAGAAGTTTTGCACACTGATTTATGGGGACCTGCCCCTGTGCTTTCCATTCAAGGTTATAGATATTATGTGAGCTTTGTTGATGATTTTACTAGGTTCACTTGGATATTTCCATTGAAAACCAAGGATGAAACACTAGCTGTTTTTAAAGTCTTTAAAAGACAAGTTGAAAAACAGCTAGACAGATCTATTAAATGTATTCAATCTGATTGGGGAGGGGAATACAGATCTTTTGTGAATTTTCTTCATGAAGAAGGCATTAAATTTAGACACTCAGCCCTTATACACATAACCAAAATGGATTAGTAGAAAGGAAACACAGACATATAACTTAAACAGGACTTACCTTACTTGCTTAAGCAAATTTGCCCATAAAATTCTGGTGGGATTCGTTCCATACAGCCACTTGTATTATTAACAGACTTCCCACACCTGTACTCTCTATGAAGTCACCTTATGAATGCCTCTTTAAACTCAGACCAGACTACAAATTTCTCAAGGTTTTTGGTTGTTCATGTTTTCTATTCTTAAGGGATTATAACACTCATAAATTCTTCTTTCATACATCAAAATGTATCTTCTTAGGTTATAGTCCTCTACACAAGGGCTATAAATGTCTACATTCCTCTGGAAAAATTTATATAGCCAGTCATGTTATATTTGATGAAACCTCCTTTCTTTATTCTTCAGATTCAAAATTTTCAGTGTCCTCATCTAAGTCATCTGATTTTCAGTATAATCTTCTTCAAATTCATACTATCTCAGTTCCCAATAACAATTCAGAAACCTTTGAAGCTGGTACTGCAGTAGATGAAAATCATTCTCATCAATTTAATGATCATTCTTCACTTGATATGCACCACACAATCTCTTCAACCTCTGACATTCCACCTTTGCAAATACACTCTCAAAACTCTTCATTATCTGTCTCAGACATACAGCAGCCATCACACTCTTCTTTACCCTCTATATCACATCCCACACACTCATCCCAACTATCTTTACCAACTCACCCTATGATTACCAAAGCTAAAGTTGGCATATTCAAACCTAAAGCATTCTTAACAGCACATAACAACCTAGAGCCCTCAGTTGTTGATGAAGCATTATTTAATCCTAAATGGAAAGCTGCAATGCAATTGGAATTTAATGCTCTGACCAAGAATAATACTTGGACTCTAGTACCTATGACACCTCAATATAAGCTGGTTGGATGTAAATGGGTTTTCAGACCAAGTATAACACAGATGGTACAGTTTCTAAACACAAAGCAAGGCTGGTAGCAAAAGGTTTTCAGCAGACAGCAGGGGTGGACTATTCAGAAACATTCAGTCCTATGGTAAAATCTTCTACAGTCAGAATTATATTGAGTTTGTCAGTAATGAAAGGTTGGAAAATCAGGCAAATTGATGTCAACAATGCATTTCTTAATGGAGATCTTTCAGAAGATGTATACATGACACAACCAGAAGGCTTCATATCTAAAGAGGGTTATGTTTGCAAACTGAACAAGGCTCTTTATGGATTGAAGCAAGCTCCTAGAGCTTAGTATGATAAGCTCAAAGGATGTCTTACAAACTGAAACTTTTTCAACTCTAAAGCTGATACATCTCTATTTATCAGACATGACATAAGAGGTATTATCATTGTATTGATCTATGTTGATGATATCCTCATTACAGGACCTGATTCATCCTTATTGGAAAGTTTTATCACCAAACTCAGTAAAGTCTTTACTTTGAAAGACTTAGGACTGGTAGCTTATTTTCTAGGTGTTGAAGTATGCTATACAGAGACTGGAATGCATTTATCTCAAACAAAATACATCAAAGATCTCCTAACTAAAGCATCAATGCAGAACTGTAAAGGTTCTGATACACCTTTTAGTACAAGTCAAAAGCTAGAAAAGGCTGCTAAGGGATCTTTGGGTCAAGAGTTTGAAGATCCAACTCTTTATAGAAGCATTGTGGGCGGACTCCAATATCTAGTACTCACCAGACCCGATATTGCATACTCAGTTCATAAGCTAAGTCAATATCTTAGTGGTCCTACACTTCAACATTGGCTTGCTTGTAAGAAGGTGCTAAGATATCTTCAATCAACAATTTCTTATGGGCTGTATATTCAGAAAGAAGGGGAGCTTGAAGTTACAGGTATAACAGGTTACTCAGATACTGACTGGGCTTGTGATGTGGATGACAGAAAGTCCATTGGAGCATACTGCATCTATCTTGGTAATAACCCGGTATCATCGTCCTCTAAGAAACAAGTTGTAGTTGCAAAGTCTAGCACTGAAAGTGAGTACAGAGCATTATCTTCAGCAAGTTCAGAAATTTCTTGGCTGGAATCTCTATTTTCTGAGCTCAACATTGTTAAACTACCAACACCAGTGCTTTGGTGTGATAATCAAAGTGCTGGTGACTTAGCTAGAAATCCTGTGTTTCATTGAAGGTCCAAACACATTGAATTGAATATTCACTATATAAGAAATAAAGTGCTTGGTAAACAATTAGAAGTCAGATACATTCCCTCAGAAGAACAGGTTGTTGATATTTTCACAAAGGCTTTGTCTCTTCCAAAATTCAACTACCTAAGATCCAAGCTCAATGTCATTAGCAGACCCTTGAGCTTGAAGGGGGATGTTAAGGAGGCTCACATATGCAGCAAAACAGAGGATCATAGAAGCTTCTACAATCAGTTGCAAATTGATGACATGTACTGCCAGCTAGCTCCAGGTGGTTATGTAACTTCTTGTGCATGCACACGTGAAGATTCTTTTTGTTAAGCAAGTTGTAAATAGTTAGTTTATTTGTTTACTTTAGCTGAGCTACTACCCGTGTATAAATATACATGTATTTGGTTGTAACAAGAGATCAAGTGTGATACAAGTTTAATGAAATAAAATTCCAGATCTTATTCATTTTTCCTTAACTTTCTCAGTTGCCAAACAATCATTTTCTGTTTTTTTACTGGTCATCACAACTCTCAAATAATATTTGGCTCTGTTCAATTCATAGTTTATTCCAAATTGTCTTTACTTTACCTAAATAATATAATTGCTGCAAAAACTTAATAAAAAAAAATAGTCAGAACTCACACGACACCAATTCCAATCATTGTTAGACTCGTTTAAGGATTAAAAAATAAGTATATGGTTTATAATAGTAAATTCTATTTCACATGGACTCGTTCCCTCCAATATGCATCAATGAATAGAGATGCATTTGCATTTGCATTTGCTTTTGTTTGTTATTTCTATAAAAAAAAAATGGATAAATTAATTAAGAATAAAGAGAGCATGTCCCAGCCCATTACAGCATATGATAAAATGTTGTTTAGAAGTATCTATTGTACGGTCTAATGCTAAAAATGCTTTGATGAGACAATATTTCAAGTCTTTTGAGATATGTTTAATAAACAAAAAAAAAAATCGGAATTACAAATTTTTGTTAAACCTGCATGTAACGTGTTAATTTCTATTTTACAGACGTCCGCACTTCAGAAGTTTTAAACTTAATCGTATATACTGTTAAATAACACCGACGAAATTTTTGTATAAAGCCAAATATATATTTTATCAAATAAAAATGTCAGCATAATTTAAAAATTTTTAAACAGATAATTAACAATTACCACAACTTCATCCACATCGACTGAGAGAAATAGAATATCTTGATAGGTCGAGGCAAGTTCTTCAAAGAAATGATTCATAGCCACTGATGGCACGCACCAGGCTGCTGTAAAATGCACCACAACCTGCATATATAATCCACAAATAAAAAAGCTGAATAACAAATTAGAAATTATATGCAGTTTCGCATTATCAAATACAATATTATCTCCTTCCAAAGCAAAGAAAAAAAAAAAGAAGTTGCCAATAACTATTAAGATTCGTCAATATATATAGTGGCAATTTGGCAAGCATGAGCAAATTATAAATAATTAAAAGAGCGCTTACAGGGCAGCCTTGGTTGGCCGCTCGGGTGATAAATAAATCCCACGATTTCTCTGAATTTACTTTGGCGACTCTGGACTTCATTAGATGTGCTTCGTTGCGATTGCCTTGCATCTTTTCTTTCTACTGACTTTCTTTTTTAACTTTCTCTATAGACGAGAGAAGAAATAAAAAAGGTGCAATGAATAAAGAATAATATTAATGGCTGTTCAGCTTGGTTTTTATTTTTTTTATTATTATTATTCTTAAATGAGAGGCTGCTAATCGTTCTTTACTTTATTTCAAAGATGATATTGATATTCTTCTATTTTATTTTTTTTATAAGTACGAATGATATGATGGAATGGATTTATAAAACTAAGCGTGACCCACTTCTCACACCTAATGATCTATCACATCTGCCTGAGGGTTTTGCATTATCCGGTTCTCTGGTCCCCATAATTAATCATGCATTATTTTGATTCGTGGTTTTCATGATTAAGATTTTTGTTTCCTTCTTTCAAAAATAAATAATCTCCTACTAGTAATTATTATTATTATTTTTCGCATTAATTAATTGTGGCCCATCACTCTCCCACTTCCGTTTTAATCGTATTCTTTTAGTCTAAAACTCAGGACCGCTTGCTTTCACCATAAGAATTAATAAGCCAATTCCGATAATGAAAAATTATTTAGTGATTAATTGTCGTATTCTTGTCAAAACTGAAGATAATCAACAAATCATAACCTTGTATTAGGATTCAACAAATCATAATCTTATATTAGGATAGAGCCTCTTTTTTCTTTCTTTCTGATATTTAATTTCCAGAAGACTACGCGTCTGGTAGTGGGTTTTGGCCAACCATATCCCCAGAAGCTTTGCCTACAAGGTCCACATCGAAGGTTGAGGATAATTCTATCTGTAACTTGTGAACAGTAACACACTGGTGAAAATACTTCTTTCATTTGTTTTTTTGGTTGTTGTGAGAAAGGAGTGACAGAATATATCTGATTTTAGAACTGATGAACATCAAGTAAATCTCAGAGGACAAACTTTAGAGAACAGAAAATGAAACTACATGCTACTTTCACACCTGAATTAACGTTTTCTCTACTTTGTATACCATAGTTCCCAACAATAATAATTCTCAGGTGCGCATATTTACATTATTATAAAATATTGCAGACTTAGACTGATTATTAACCACTAGCAACTAGTCGATGACAACAATAAATAACAAACTTATAAAATATTGTAGAGTGCGCACCAATTTTAGTGATTCCAATTTATATAAGTTTGTTCTTTCAAAAATAAAAGTTATGTAAGTTTGTGGGTTAAAAGTCGTACAACTTGGTTCAAAACTTCCCTTAAGTAATCATTTCCTCGCATAAGGACAAAAAAAGGTGTTACGAGAATGGGTTAATTTCGGATTCTTTTCTTCTTAAATGATAATTTTTAAAATATTGCCTAACCTATATAAATTTCAACTTATCCTCCATTTTTGTAAGATAAAAAAATCTTTTATAAACTTACCTTTTTTTTTTTTCTCTCATCTTTTGAACAAAAATAGAAAAAAAGTAAAAGTTATAATAATTTGGAGATATTTTACAAATGGGTGGGACTATTTGAATCGTCCAAAATGATCATGGACCCATTTTTTAATTAAATTCTTTATTATTAAAACAATCCTAACATAAATCACTATTATGGCCGAAGCAAAATAATTAAACAAAAAACAACGGCCTGTTGCTCCATCTTTAACCTATATCTTTTTTACTAAATTAAGATTGTATGAAGTCGTTATATATTTCGATTTGGCCAAAAATTTCATATTGGTGAAGGCTTGAATTTAGCCGATAATTTTTTCATATCAAATCTTTTGAGATTAACTAAAATTCTCTCTCCCTAATCAAGGCTTTTGTTATGTATACAAGAAATTAGCCATGAATGAAAGTAAATGCTAATTAGAAATATTTTTTAAAGTTATAACTATTGTTTTCTCTAATATATTGTTTCATGGTCGGCCATTTCACATCGTATCTCTACAATTTAAAGGGAAGATGTGCTTATGAAATTGTGAAAATTTAAAATTACAGAGAGGGGAGAAGAAAGATGCTGAAACTGCATCAATTTCATTAAGGGTATAATTGGTATTAAATGGGTTTGTAAAGTGAAATATAATTTTTTTTTTATTTTTAAGTGAATTTGTTAAGTAAATGAGTTTAATAAGTTCAAATAACTTTACCTTTTAAAATTGTCATTTCACAGTGGACCAATCCAAAACTTACCCTTTGAAAATATATCAAACAACGGGGCCTGATTTATAGAAATAATTCAAACTAAAAATTGGAACTCGCCAAATGACCAGACTACCCTTAAAATGAGGATATACTTCTGGTGGTCGGTAGAAGCCAACCCTCAGAAACGGATATAACAAACTGAATCCCACCAATGGTTACTCTATGATTATAAGCTCAAAAACTGCCATTTTCACTCAAAATTCTTCAGCAATGGCTCATTTGGCAAAGTTAAATGGTGTTTCTGAAACCTTACCAGCCATCCCAAAGCTGCCAAGGTTTCAAAAATCTCAAAAGAGAGCTAAAATAATTGGACTTGTAGGCCACAAAGCAGAAAACTTTCAAGACCAGGCACAAATTACAAGAAGAGTGTCACTAGGCCTTGCCTCTTTAGCACTTATTGGAAGCACTTCTAGCAATGGAGTATCTCTTGCTGAGGATAATGGCCTCTGGGTCACTGGCCCTTTGCCAGTGCCTGCTGTAACGAACAGTAAGAAAGCAATTAGCCAACTCTTTCTGCTTCTGTTTTTTAACCATACCTTTGCTTTGCTGGAAGTGCTTATTTTCATGCTTGTTATTCAGATATTGCTAATGAGAAAACGGGCACACGTTCTTTTCTAAAGAAAGCAATCTATATTGCAAATATTGGAACCAAAGGCAGGATTCATAGACTAAAAAGATATGCATTTGATCTGCTGGCAATGGCAGATTTGATTGGACCAGATACTCTTAATTATGTGAGAAAGTATTTGAGACTCAAATCTACTTTCATGTACTATGATTTTGACAATGTCATCTCCGCAGCAGCCCCCAGTGATAAGCAAACTCTCACTGATTTGGCTAACAGACTATTTGACAGTTTTGAGAAGGTACATAAACTTGAGTTATATTCTTTAACCTGAAGCTTTTGGCAACTTCTACTAATACTAAAAGTTTTGATATGTTGACAGCTTGAAGTTGCCGTAAGTACCAAAAATTACCCCCGGACACAATCAATTTATGCAGACACTGCTGTTATTCTTCAGGAGGTCATGGATCGAATGGCATAAATCTGCAGAATCTTATGATTCCTTGTCGGCAAAATCATCAGGTTGACTGCTAAATTTGTTCAATGCACAATCAACTTTCTTTTGCTATCAAGTATATGTTGCGTTTCAGTTCAAACGCTGTGCTGTGAGATTTCTATTCGATACCGAATCATTTCTGATACAACAATAAAGGATGCAATCACACACATAAAATTTAGATGGTATTCGTCATTGATACACTGAATCTTGTAAGCAAAATGTTAGAGGAATCAATCTCAGAGCCGAAAGGATACAAATGCAATGATTTTTTTTTCACTATACAAAAGCGGCTCCTGTTAGAATCACAATAAACTCTCATTTTCTAGTTACTAGATACACCTTAAGTAGAGAAGAAAAAAATGTCGATCTTAAGGTTGTGTTGTGAAAGATTAGCCAAGGCTCAGGCGAGATTCTGAAGACCTTATGCTAGTTTGGCGCCGAGGAGTCCCTATTTCACAAGCATTAACCCTTGCTGCAAACCGTAGCGAGCAAAGTGACTCACCCACTGAGGATGCTTCAGGAGATATATTTACAAACATCAATGTTTTTGAGTCCCCTCCTAAACAAGGCTGGTTGACAATTGATTCAAAGAATATTAGTAAAAATCATGGGATGACTAAAGCTATATTCTGTTCACAACACAATGGATTAAAATCAGAAAATGCATGAAGGATGTCCCAGAAAATACAGTCTCCAACTTTGATAAATTTACAATGTTTGTGATTTTGTCTAGGAACATTCATGGTAATCGTGAGGTTGGTTTGAAAGAAAATAATTTAAAGGGGAAAAAAATATATACGCATTCATTTTTCCTGCTTTAAGCTGAGTTTAAGGCAAGAATAGGAAATTTCACTCTTGTATGAGCAAATGGGCTGCTTCCACCTATGAGATGAAAGGATGACATAGAAAGCTATATCTCTTAATTAAATTCATCTTTGGAAGTTTAATTGTGACATAAATACAAATATTTTTTTATATATATATTTTTTAACTTATGCATATTTTTCCGCATTAAGCCTCGTCTATGTTAAAAGATGGAAAATATCTTACAGATGGAAAATTTTAACTCAATAATCCATATGGCCTGCAAGCTTACCTGAAGAAGATAAGTTAACTTCGAGTTCCTAAATGGTACATGGTCCTCCTTCTTCTCCTTCTTTGCCAAGGCAAATATGACATCGCTTAAAGATGACAAGCTTTTATTAATGGCCTATACACAAGTGGAAAAATCATTGGCAACCTAACATGCATATTACAACAAACAACAGAAGTGAATTTGTAACAACTAATAAATTACTTGAGTTTCTTTCAGTCGGTCCCCAGTTGAGCCACTCTTTGAAAGACGCTCACTCCCAGCAAGATCAATCAGATTCAAGACACCTTGTACTTGTTGCTCAGTGCTCTAGTCAATTATGAAAACAATAGCTAATTAAAAAGATATTGCATTTATGGTCACAGCACATTAGATAATGCTGAGAGCAGAGGGGCATCAATACATGCGGATGTTAAAAGGAAAAGGGTGATATACCTCATTAAGACCAGATATCCGCAACGTGAAGACAAAGTGACTTCTTGATGATTGCTCGTTCATCTGGGTCTTGCCTACAGACCTAAACAAATACAAAACTCTTCATTAGAAGTCCTCTTAATTGAATAAGATCAGTTAATAGACTTAGATGAAGCTCAAGTACGCCACATCTAAGTCAATTTCCCAAAATATGAAAATTCTTCTTTCTTCCCCCAACCAACAATCACCATTTGCCAAAAGTTTTGTCACATCTAACAAGCTGATATACAATTAAAAAGACTATGTATTACTGGACAAAATATGAACCATGGAAAAATATAAAATAGAAAATTGAACATAAAACTCAACACAGATAATGAAACAGAAGCCCTGATATACTTCTGAACTACTCTAAAATATCAGCATCACCAGAGAAAGCATGCATATTCTAGAATTGTTACCTGCTGTTTGCAGCCCTATCTAAAAGGTAGGAAACCTCCTTGGTACTGCAGACATCCACAACGGTAAGGTCAGTCACATGCGTGTTTCCATTTGCATCATGTTTAATTGCATACTGTTTTCCATTACAAGCATTCTCCAATCGTGATGCATCTCTATTTGTTGATAACAGATCCCGGATTGTTTCATTGTATATTTCCAACATGGACACCTGCACATGTTTGAAAAAATGAGTTCAAAATGTTTTGTTCTAGTAGACAAAAAAAGAGCTATACTACCAAGATCAGTAAGATGATAATGCTTACCTGCATTTCATATTTCCAGCCTTGAGATAGAAGAGATTGCCTAGTTTGAAATATCTGTTCTAATGAGCGTGGTATCAAACCTTTCAGATCCAGATGTCCTGGTTTCCCCATCATGGTGTAGGTTTTACCCGAACCTGTTTGACCATAGGCAAAAATACAAACCTGAAAAAAATAAAGAACTATCATCTCTTAAAGCATGCATTTTACTAGAGATAACCTGAGTAAACAAGTGTGATAGACAAGCGTGTTATGGAACTTGCATATTTGAATGTAGCAGGTATATAAAACCTAAAGGATATATTCTGCCCTTTTTCTCTCTCTCTCTCTCTTTTTTTTTTTAAGCAAATGCACAACTAGAGAACATATCTGAGTGTTCTCAAAAAGACTGCAAGAAAAAGTAAAGGAAAAATGCTAGATAGCTAAAATAACACAAAAAGCTACCATAGAAGCACTTTGCATGACCACATGCATACATTTACTAAATATGAGAAGAAACTTGAAGTAGAAAAAACACCTTGTACCCATCAAGAGCACTTTGAACAAGCTGAGAAATTTCTACAAAGACGTCCTCTTGCGATTCATCAGGCATAAAAACTCTATCAAACAAGAAGGAATGTTTTTGGCCTGATAGAAGTGAATTCACGACATGAGTTTTTATTTTCAAGGTTCAATTGAATTAAAAAAAAAAAGGAATAATACCACAAGCTAAAATCTACATTATTTTGTAAGAAACCTACCATTTTGCATCATATCAATGCCCCGTCCAAGAGCTTCAGTTGTTGTAGGATATGATATAAGTTTTCCTTCACTACCAGAACTATCATCAGGCAACAGCGGCCGCACTCTACAAAATACACGAATGTTCCCCTTGAGTTCCTGTAACATAAGAGATTTCTTTTCCGTAAATGTGTCTGATGTTTCAGCTTGTAATTTTAAGCGTGAGAGTATTACCAAGATGGTATTATGTAATTTTTTACGCAGCTTCTCTCCTTCAATGAGTTTATATTCTGCATCTTCCAGATGATTCTGTAACTCATTTATGAGTTTCTTTTGACCTTCAAATTCTGTCTTTGTCTCCAATGCAGATAAGTCAGACACCTAACAGAAGTAGAAATGTAGCTATGACACTAAGGACAATGACCAGAATGACATAGTGACATCAGAATATAACCAATGCATAAAAATTTTGCTGGATTTATGGCAAAACCTGCAACTTTTCCTCTGCAGCTGCAAGCTGATCTGATAATGACTTAATCTGGTTACTTTGTGAAGCACATCTTGCCTGTAAAAGAAAACCAACATCTCAATAAAATAGAAAGAGAAATATGCAGTCCCAGAGTTAAAAAAAATCAAATAAAAGGTTAAAACAAACCTCTAGCTCTTCTGAGCTTACTGCCAACTCCTTATACTTAATTACTTCAGCTGTTAAAGCTTGCACTTGTGACAGTTGGTGATCACGATCATCTCTAACTTGCTGCAGCTCTACCCTCATAGATGCAACTTCGTGCACCAAAGTATCTTTCTGTTTCATAGCCTCATCTTGAGAAGCCTAGAAATTTTGAAAGATATAAATTTTAAGTAATGAAAAAAATGAATATCAAAATAGTCTAATAATTGAACTTAAATGTAAGTAATATACAAAGGACCAAAATTCAGATACATTCAAGCTGCATATTAAAGATGTATGGCTGAAAAAACTTCACCAAATCTAAGGAAATATAATGCTAATGATGTTTTAAATTCATTAAAGACATGACCCAAAATATCATGTACTTGGCATATAATGTTCACTTTCTAGATGATTTCTAGCCATTCTCCTTATAGAGCAGCTGCTTGTGATGCTCAATTACCTGTTTAAATAGAACTATTCCCCAACCACTTGATCCTCTTCCTTGGTTCAAATTAATTTTCCCTTCCAACTCAACTAATGTAACCATATTACAAAATTGACATTCCTTATTGAAAAATATAGAATTTAGAATTTTTGGTTTACTATAAATTTATACTTTTTACGTCTAAATAGAAATTTTCTTCAAAAAAGATCACATGATAATCTAATTTCTATTAATCTTCGTGCAAATTTCCTAAATGCGCCACTTGTTGGTCACCTTATCACCAAATCAATTGATGTTAATGCATATGATTCACACAAATGGGTTTTATTCTTATTTTCGACGTCTCTTGAAATGTTTACATCTTCTAATGTGTTCCTCTATTCTCATGGAAAGTACAACATTTGTACATTAGTATGAAAGTCTTCCTTCAGGGTTAAAAAATTAATTATAACATCATAATTTAATCTAATTTCTTCAAAAAAGATAATCTAATTTCTATTAATCTTCGTGCAAATTTCCTAAATGCACCACTTGTTGGTCACCTTATCACCAAATCAATCGATGTTAATGCATATGATTCACACAAATGGGTTTTATTCTTAATTTCGGCGTCTCTTGAAATGTTTACATCTTCTAATGTGTTCCTCTATTCTCATGGAAAGTACAACATTTGTACATTAGTACGAAAGTCTTCCTTCAGAGTTAAAAAATTAATTATAACATCATAATTTAATTCTGCATGGTTGAAGAATAATGCAGTTAAATACCATAGATACATTCATCATTCATTGAGCATAGAAATTTTCAACAGCGCTATCTTCCAAGTGCAACAATAAACAAAGACCGATTCACTATGAATAATTTGCAACTAATATTCTCTTAAAAGAGCATTAAGAATCACAATATATCACAAGCATTCTACAGTATCCCATGTCTGGAACTATGCAAGAGGAGATGGAATAAGTGGAATAAGAACTCACTTTATATATAGAAAGTTGTTCTTGCAATGATTTATATTGACCCCTTAAGGTGCTTAGATTTTCCACTATAGCAGATTTTTCTTTCTCTCCACGCTTAATTGATTCATGGGCTGCATCAATATCCTTCTGGAGTTTAGTATTGTAGTGCTGTAAGCTTGAATTATACTCCTGTAGTAGCTTGTACATATCATTTATGGACGCTATCTGCAGAGTTCAACAAATCCGCATCACAGATTAAGCAGGATAAACGTATAACATAATCAAAAGGCAAAGGCAAAGAGGGCAAGAAAAGAAATTCGATGAATTAGAAATACATTTGCTGTATTACCCTTTGATTAGCATTTTGGAGCTCCTCTTGAGCTTTTCCAAGGTCTTCTGAGAGAGAGGCATGTGATCTCTCTACATTAAGTCTTGTCTCTTTCTCTCTTGCAAGAGAATCAACTGCTGCCTAATTGTTGATATCATAAAGTTAATCACTTCTTTGAACAAATATCAAGAAGGAAAAAAAAATCTCACAGACCACATTGAATTCAGAATCTAGTCCTCTCACCAACTTATCTGATTCTTCTTTTGCAAGTTTCTCTTGTAAAGAAGCAAAACTCTTTCTCAACTCCACAATTATCAAATTGAGTTCCTCTTCCTTGTTTCTCAAAGTCAGCTCTATATCCAAGCACATCAGTTAGCGTTTGCAAACAGCATAAATATGAAGACAGTGAAAATGAAAGAAATCGATCATACCTATCTCAGCACATTTTTGTTCACTCAATTCCAGTGCATTCCTCAGCCTCTCATGCTCAAATGCATAGTCTCCCTCTAGCTCTTGAAACCACTTAATGCAAAGTCTAAGCCTCTTTATGTAGTCCATCATATTCTCACATCTCTCCTACATTTCCGAACCAAACAATTAAAACTATTTCCCAGCTTAACTTCATTATAATTATGCTCGAAAACCCAAAAAAAAAAAAAAAAATAAGATCAAGTTGAACTAACCTTGTAATTGAACTTGTTCTTGTATCTCATTTTCTCACTCAATAAAGCCTCAACATCCTCTCTTGTAAATTCAATGATACCACATTCAGAACCCGCATTGCTTGCCGGATTGCTACTCAAGCCAAGATCCTGGATCCCATTTACCACAGAAAAAGCTTGCCGGATCCTTGCATTATTTGCTGTGCCAACCATTTTTTCTGCTCCAAACTTTTGCTCTTTATCACAAGTCACCTCATCAACACCGAACTTCTTCTTCTTAACAAACGAAAATAAAAAAATAAAAATAAAAGAACACAAAAAAGGAACGATTTTAGATAACAATACTAAAATGATAAAAAAAATTAAATAAAATCAAGTCTGTACTCTTTGAAAATGAATAACCACACCATTAGCATACTTCACTTAAAAAGGCAAAATGAAAAAGTACCCATTTTCAAGAAAATTGAAGAATTTACAATAAAATGAGGACAAAAAAAAATCAAATCTTTAACCGTAATTAAGGAAATCAAAGAGAACCCATTAACAAGAAAATGAAAAGGAACGAAGCCCAGATGTTGAAATTTTTTTTTTTTCATTTAAGAAATTACTTACATTGGAGGAAGGGCTTGCTCTTATTATGTTGTTGCTGAGAACTGGAGGCTTGTTCTGGTTATTAGAAGCCATTCGGAAGGTTTTTATTTTTTGGGTTTTCAGAAACGTGGGGTCATTGATTGCATTCGAAGCTACCGAAAACTAATCATAGCCGTTGCTTTTACGATCAGGAAGATGACGACTGATGGATGGATGGATGGATGGATGATGAAGAAGCGCTGCAGTCTCTCCGCTGCTGCTGAGACTGACGGATAGAGAAATGAATTCTTTTTTCAAAATATTTGAATATTATAGACTCTAGGGGTATTTTTGGTAAATGCGTCTTTCGATTATTCAATATTTTACCGTTGGGTTTTGAATTTTGCATTTTTTAAAATGAGAGCAGGCGGTACGCTATGTGAAAGCGACTGTACTTGTCCGTAATGACAATAATACCTTCCTGTTGAAGGCCATGGTTAGCTGATATTGAATGTTTGCTGGTGGGGCAAGGATGTCCATTCACAACCAAGCAGCTCCTCAAGAATGGATCCGAGCAGCTTCAGCACACTGGAATGTATAAATGTAAAATCAATTATGTTGGTTTAATCGATTAATGTTTGGTGAACAATCTAATAAAAGCCAAATCATGATTAGATATAATCATGCATACATAATGTATAAATGTTTTTCAAAAGAACAATTCATGTAATTAGTAGTAGACAATCTAGATTCCAAATTTACTTGAATCTTAGGTTATTAAACTAAATAAAATTTTGAATTATAAAGATTCTTTTTCACTATTTTTTTAAGAGTAAAATAAAGAATGTTATAATCATTTTGATTGTTATTTCTTGCAATGATGATAGATTGTCTATACAAGGACAAATGGTCCTATGGTAATTGATTGTAGTAATTTTAGATTCATTGACATAGCAAGTTATTAAAAAAACAATTTTATTTTTTAAAGTTATTTAAGCCATGCATTGTAGATGTGTGGACTCCAATGAATATGATGATGTTTTTTAAAAATAAAGTTAAGAATTTAATATTTACAACATTCAACTTTTGCTAATAATTTAGTGAAAGAAAGAATTTATATAATCATGTGATATTGTGCACAAACTAAGTCTAATCCAAAAGCACTAATAAAACCCAAAATTAAAAAAATAAATAAAATTGATCATTTCTGGCCTTTGTTAAAGATTTATCAATAACAAACTTAGCTGTGCTTCAATTAATAAAATTTGGGGATATTTTTTTCTATTAGGGTTACAATATATTGGATAACCACATACATTAATTAAAACAAAAGGAAAAAATAATTCTGCAATATTATTTAATTAGTTTGTGGTCCTTGAAGTATAGAAAATGATTGATACAGTGTGGAGCCGGCCTATAAAAACATTTGTACACAATCAAATACTTGATGAACAGGAAAATATTTAGATAAGAAAGATAGCTGATTGACTTGATTATGTCAACCTAAAGTTTTTGTTACACAAGAAATAATTAAAAGCATCAACATAAAATTAAATTAAAAAATCAAGTAGAATTTTATTCATCTATTAACGAACTACTTTTGATTCATTCTTGGTAAGATTAGGTAGCTAAGCTCTGAATATGTATAAAACTATTAACTAATGAGATGCACATATTAATTAATTGTTTACCTGAATTAACTACTTGGTAGGTAATAACAAACCCATAAACTTAAATTTCCAGTCTCTAAAAGCCTTAAATAACAAGACTCGTTAGCTTTAAAAAGGTGAAAAAAAAAATGCTTCTCTCTTTGTTGTGTCTATACCAAATAAAGCCATTATTTCCTCAAACTTTTACCTTTGCAGGCTGATCTGTGGAAATAATTAACTAGTATTTTCTCTTGCGTCAAATGGCAGCCAAGAATTTTTAACCTTTATATAAAAATTTTCCCGGAAAACTTTTCTTTCACTCTTTCTTTAAAGGGAAAAGCTCACAAATATAGGGGGTAAAAACAAAAAAAATATATATATATATTTAAAGTAACCATCCCACATGGTACAGTAACAAGTTGTTGGCATATCTATTTTGTTTTTGGTACCCTGCTGCATTCATGCGGTGATGTGTTTAATTTCTTGTTCTCTTTTTGGAGGCTTCTTCATTAGCCATATACATACCCATATCCAGATGTTTTCATTTTTATTTTTCAATTTTTTATTTTATTATTATTATTGTTTTACACTTTGCATGCATGTTAACATGTTCCATCCATGGCTGTGAATGTATCCTATCCTTAAATTTTAAAAAAAAAAAAAATCTCTTTTTATATTTGGCTGCAGATATAAAAAGTTTTGTGCCAAACTTGGTGAACTAACACTTCCATTTAAAAAGATAAGTGTCTATGTGTAGTGATAAATTGATATGCTAAATGGTCACTTTCCAGCTTATAAATGTAGATTACAACCTGCTTTACGTCTTTACCTAATTGGACAAAGACCAAGCATCTTTCTTTCTTGATTCAAGTTTGTGTTCTTGAATCTTAATTGATGATGTTCATGGCTTGCCTTTTTGTTATAGGTAATTGGCAATTAACAAGATAATATTTCCTTTTTTTACGAGTAAAGGTTATGATAATTTGTTGATTTTGATTGTCCATGAATATAATGTAGTGTAATATGTGTATGAGAGACTAATGGATATTTGAGGTGATAACAAAATTAAGAAATATCATACATATACTAGGTGAGATTTTTCCTTGGTAAATAAATTGCCTCTTTGTTAAGCAACGTTGTGCTTTTATTTGATTCAACGCAAATATTATGAAAGCTACCATGGTTTAGTTGGACTACTTCCCCTATGGTGAATTTTGTTTATTTGCATGCGTGGTTAAACATTACAGATTTATTAGGTCTTGTTTGGACTATAATTGATTGTGCGGAAAACGTTTTGTACTCTTGGTGATCAACTGTTACAAATCATCAATTAATATTTCTTGAATCCAGAAAATATTTAATATATTTTAAAAGTTAGAGATGCTTTGAATTAATTAAATTGCACATCTTGTGTGAGAAATGAGAATAAATAAACTCGAACTAATTTAGGAGCAAAATAGTAACTATAGGCCATGTTTCGATGCTAATATTAAGTATAGGATTGGGTTAATTTTGGGATTAAATATTTATCCCATGTTTGACAAGCGGATTAAACTAAGGGGGACTAAATTTAATAGGATAAGATTTAAAGAAAAAAATTGTCCTGAGACTTTTATTTAAATCATTTTTTTTATTTACACCTAATATTAATTAATTAATTAATTTTTTATTTATGATTTACTTAAAATTTTACTTTTTATTTATTATCTATGATCTAATCAAATTGGTACTTTAACTTCTACTAACTCTTGAGATTATATTTTCATTACTTGTATATTTAATAATTTATCGATAAAATTAACCATTTAATCATTTATTGCATCCTTGGATTGTACAAAATTTAATAATCACTAATATAATATTAAAAATAATCATGAAAATTATTAATGCCATTAATTAATTGATTGCATATAATATTTTTAAATATTTGAAAAAAATTAATTAAATATTTAGATTGTTTTATGTCTTTTTATTTGATTACTATATTATGACTACCCAATAACTTATCTACAATATATTTAATTTTTTACTAATTACTTTTTAAAATTATTTTAATTATGATTATAAAATTTCATGAATAATTGATATTTATATTTAAATATAAACTTAAACGCGATTTAATATTATCTAAATATAATTTAATATAGTCTAATCCGATATTGTGCCAAGCATAAGACTACATAATATAATCCAACCTAATCCAATCCAACTTAATCCAGTCAAATCCTAATAATTAGTCTAATATAATCCTGCATACCAAATGTAACCATATATAATAGGGGTAAGGATATACTAATTAATTAATATCATAAGGTAATATTAGCATATTAAGGAAAAAAAAAACTTCAAGTTAAATAAGTCACACGGGACATAGTTTTGTCTTTATTTATCAATAAAGGTGATTGTAAAACAGTATTAACTGAGATTTGATTTAAATATTTACATGTGTGTGTGTGTGTATGACTGAATGTAAGGTCAAACACTAACAATAATATTGAATTTATCGAGTTATATATTAATGTCGAGCATGGAATGTAACAAAATTAAAGTTGAGTGCTGAAAAGATTCTTGATATTTCCCAAGTGACACTTCTTAAACTAATGAAATCCATCTTAGATACTTTGGCTTAATCAAAGATTAGTCAAATATGTATGCCGAGGAAATAATATACAATTGGGCAATCACATAACAGTGAGTGAAAGAAACCAACTGAGCTTTGAATCACACAATGTGTGTTAATTCATGGGATCAAATACCATATGTGAGCTAATCTTGTCTTTTGTGTTTGACAAATTTACAGCACAAGAAAACAAGCACATGGCAGAGTTCTAGATATGTGGAGGAATCCTAGGACAGTCTTTATTTGTATCTTGGCCGGTCGTGGCTACAATTGGGTGCTCTAATTTGTTTATTGGTTCTACCTTTTAAGATTTTGGACCACGTTTTGGAGCAACATGGTTGGCCTGCGAGGAATTTGGCGGATTCATTACTCAACTTCATTAGATTTGGGATTTTATGACGGACTTTTTATTATTTAAGAATGTGTGTACAAGTGGCATTATTCAGATCTTTGATTAGAAAAGGGGGTAAGTTTATGTTGCATTTGCCATAAGTAACAACAACGATGTGACCAATTGACTCATGTAAGAGCAGCACGTGGCGGTAAGGGGGAGTATGAAAATCGTGTTCAAACCGATTGGAAACCAGTTGCAAAATTTGTCAACAGTAATGTCAATTTCTCATTCCTTACAATTGCTGGTTGAAGAATAGGCGCATATCAATGAAAATTTCAAAAAGAAAAGGAAAAATTGACATTCAAAAATTTTTATTTGACTTTCAAAAGTTTAGAATTCATAATCTCGTACTCCGTTTATTGAAGGAAGCAACATCTCCCCTCTGCGATATTTTCATACAGTTTTATAATGGAATTTGAACAAAGGCTGGAAAAAAATAAAAAAAACAAATGGTTTCAGAGTTTTGTCTGTTACTACATAGAGAAATGAGGGGAACTCCAGTTTGAGAGGTTAGGAAGTGTTTAAAAAATTTATAGTTTGTTTTGTTATTTATTTATTTATTTTATTTTTTTGAGTAATGAAATGTTTGTAAGTTTCTCAATTGGTATTCTCAATATTTTTTCTTGCTTCAAATTCTTAAATGGGCCGTATGCATCAAGTGTTTGATCAATTGTCTGAATGGCGTCAACAAATCATAGTTGGCTAATATTGAAAATGTTAATCTGACTTACAAATTCATGTATCGATTTCAACTATTTGCAGGATATTCCATTACAGGAGGGAATTATAAGATGCCAAGAATGATCTATATTGCAAGTACATGTTGCCATGCATATTTTTGGGAGTTTGATTCTTCACAATCACTTTTAGTTACATTTCAAGTTTGTTTTTAGCTGTTGTTGCTATTTCTATTATTTGTAGATGAACATCTCTACCATTTGTTGTTGCAACATGGGAGCAGCCATGGTATTGAAGTAATAACTTGCTGTGTACATATTGGTTCGAAGACTTTTTTAAATCAGGGAACCTGTTTTACATTAAGATTGAATGGTACTCCATGTTAATTCATGTTATTTTAAAGTTCAGACGGACTTTCTATTTTGGGGTGAAGGAAAGGTACATGTCTCCCACTATTGCCTGATATGCGGATCATTACAAGCATGACAAAATTAACTTTCTATGCCTTCTATAAATTTAATCATCCACGTTACCATGTCCTCCTCCATTTTCCTCCAATTTATACTACTCGCCTTGGTGTTGGATATGTATGTTATCTTGTGGTTTTGTGTGCGTTTGTGGTCTGTATCTCACCTCTTTGATTAAGTATATATTGAATGATGAAGCCATATCTTATCACGACTAATTTGCTAGGTTGTGGATTTATAAAAGGCTCATGCAAACTTCATAGTCATGTCTGTTTATTTAGGAGTCTGCATCTTTCATTTGCCGTCACAATAAGAAGAGCTTTTCCCTCTCTGTTTTCTTATTGATAATGTCAATTTCTTTATTAGTACTTCCTTTTGTGCATTGGCTTGTGGGCGGGTTGCCATGTGGGGAACTAGCAAAAAATCCTGTTTTCAAATTAACTGTGTTTTTTTTTTCTACTGTTGGGATTGATTATTGGTTTTAGCAGTAAAAAATGCTTTGTCTAAATATATTACATACATTTGCAAGAATATGACAGAAATATATGTCTATCTATCCCAAGTTGCTTAAATTTGACATCAATCCTGCAGTAGTTGATGACAACATAGAACTTGAGGAACTTCCCCGTCGACTTCATATTGAAATCAATTGGCTGCAATGGAGGTATTACTTCCGGTATCCGTATAACTGTGAAATATGTGGCTACTATATTTGTCGCTCTTTCCCTATTCATCCTTTATCATAATAAGTGTAGAATATTATTGAAGATTTTTTTCCTACTTGTATCCATATATGGGGTGAGGCAATGCTCATTAAAAAGGGCTGATCCAGTGGAAGGGTATGGTGTTAGTAATATATGGGTTACTTGGCAAAAAAGTGAAAGAAGGATTTTTGGGATCTTTGATTATCCTGGCTGCTTATATAAGATTCCATTTTCTGTTTTCATATTTTTTTTGTAGTTAATTGCATAGGAAAGATTGGCAATGCTTTTTTTTTTTCATTTTTATTCGATTTCATGTTATAAGAGTAAGTTCTATATGGAAAACATTATCTTTCACTACATTGTTTTTGTATTTCAGCAACCTGATTTTTGTAGGATGTTGGCTCACCCGTTTGTTCACCAGATGTTAGAGTCTCTAACTCACTTAAAGATACAGAAAACTAAGCAATCTTGGTGGTTAGTTGGAGGTTAACAACTTTACAAAATGAATGACTTGTTGCATTTATTATTTCTTTTTTCAGGAATAATCAATCCTGTAGACATGAGAGCGCACCATTTAAGTTCATATAAACAATAAAATGGTAATAGTTAAATTAAATCGTATGACTCAAGGAAGGCGATGATGAACATTCGTTGATAGCATAGGAGGTGGTTGTCATTCCTGTGGCAAGGAAGGATTAAAATGAAACATAATGCATCAAAGTTTGTAGATGCCTCTCTGAATGTCTTGCTGGGTTATCATGCGAACAACATCCTTACACACTTGTTTTATTGTTAATTTATTTGTATCCTCCATTGTCACAATGTCTTTCACATTTTACTTATGTATATTTTTATATGTACTTACTAAAACATGTTAATTTAATATGATCTCTTCTTTTGGGTAGATAATGATTGTGATAATAGGATTACATATGTTGAATTTTAAGCTTAAATAATTTTATGTATGCATCATATATTCAGCTCAATTTCTATGGATTTCAATTGCTTAGCACTAACATAAGGGAACTCTAAAGGAGAGGCCATGGTTGCAGTAAACTGGGGATGTCATTTGGTAAATTATATTAATTGCGTAGACGATTTATGAAGCTCTAAACATGGTCAATCTACTGTAACTTTATCATCCTTGACTTATTCAGTGGAACTCACAATATGTGAATAGTTTGATTGGGTTGAATATATTACATATAAGTATAAGAAATCAAATTTCAATACTGCTAAACTAAGATAAACTAGTACAATCCACAACAATTGTTTCATCAATTTTTTTTCCCATTGCAACAATTTGATTGACATAACTATAAATAATATACCATGCCAGCCACTTTCTACGGCCATGACCCTTCTGCTGCGGCCAGTATGCGCTCATCACTCCTCTTTTCCCTCTATAAATTTCATTATCGATTAATCCCTTCACTGCATTAGCCTAGAATCATATTGGTAGGTTGCCCATCTTTTGTTTATAATAATCATTCGACCACCTGTACCAATACTTGATTTTATGTTAAATTTCTTTACATCCGTTGGATTTGAGAAATGACAAATTCAACAATCCATTTTATTATTGGGTTGTTACCTGCAACAAATGTGACATAAGTACTGCCTAGAAAAGGGTCCTCTTCCTACAATTTTTAGCTTCTCAATTATTCAGCTTCTCAATTATTCTACACCCAAACATCCTATTTTAATAAATTTTGATTTTCTTTTAAATATTTAAAAGAAATTGCTTGATTTTGAACTTAATATCCAGAATGCCACATAGAACTTATTAAGAGTTTGAGCTTAATATCCAAAATGCCATATATAACTTGTTAAGAGATTTTAGTAGGCTTTTGAGTGCATATACGTGATATTAAATGTAATTAAAAAACAATAATTAAAGTGGGGAATGATGGGATAAGAAAAGGAATTTTTTTTGTCCCAAAAATAGCTCTAATCTTTAATAAATGCCAGTTTAGTATAACTTATTTAAATGGTTATAACTACTTATTTAATTTTATAAGTTTTTTTTCAAATTTTTTATTGTTGTTTTATTGCTCTATGGGTAGAGCTTTTGAAGATTAAATAAGCTATTTTTCATCCATTAATAAAAGCTCAAATTTTAGAATTTTGAATTTAAAAGTTGAAAACTTTTTTAATATTTTGAAATATCTAAAATATCTTTTACTTATTTTATAATCTTATTTCATTTTTCTCATAACGTAAATTAAAATAACTTGTCTATTTAAGTAATTTTATATTTTTAATAAAAGATCTCATTAACAACTAAAAAACTAAATTATTTTTGTAAAAATTCAACTTATAAAAACTGCACTAACAAATGTTATACCTGAATAAATTTTGTTTAAAAAGTTATATCAACCCGAGCCTAAATGTGAAACCTAGAAGTATGTGACACAAAAAATACGAAGGGAAAACCGAGCTTGCGCCTAGAGCTTTCATTCCCTTTACCAGGAACGCAAAAGTCGAAATAGGCCTTCCGCCCATTAGATTGGGCCGAAAAACAAAAGATTGGAAAGAACAAAAGAAGAGGGAAATTGGAGAAGCGGGGCATCGATCCCCGTACCTCTCGCATGCTAAGCGAGCGCTCTACCATCTGAGCTACATCCCCTGATGCGTTTAATATCATTTATTCTTCAAAATAAGGTGAGTATTAGTTCAACGTTTTAGCTCTATGCCTTCCCTTCGATTTATATTGGGGTAACCAACTAAACAAAGCTATTTAAAAAATTATACGGCTTAAAATCCTGTGGGAAAATAATCAATGTTTATGTTACCGTACAATTTTGACATTCACATAGGCTGTCAAATAATGGGCTAATACTGTGGAGACCAATCCATTGAACTACCCACAACAACCTGGCATGGCATCTATTCTTCCATTTTTGTTGATTATGCATATCTAATCACCATGCAACTGCTAGATAACACAGAAGGCAAAAGTTCTGGCCTGTAATCGGAGAGGGCAAAGAGAGTCAATTCTGTCTGATAGAAACGTTTGTCCTTCCCATGGTGATCGCTAGCTCCTTTGACAAGTTACCATTTTAGAAATGGTCCTTATTCTATTATAATTACTGTTCGTCAATCCTTCATCTACTCTTTGCTAGCTGGAATTAATGATAGTATGGACCATACAAACAATCTTACATATGCAGTCAGTAAATGTTAAATACTATAATCATGTAAAATTTTTCATTTTTGTCAAGATTGAATTTTTTTTTTCTTTTTTTACAACTAGCGGTATGCATCACCTTCCTCAAACTTACATTGCTTCAGAATTTTTTGTCGCGGCACCGTTTCCATGGGAAGTATCGCAACCTGAAGGATTCTTGGGAATTCTGATTTCTAAAAGCACGTCGTTACTCAAATACACTTCTGTTTTCCTCCAGTCTGCATCCTCCGGCAGCTCAAGCCTCCGAACATTTCCACATTCCCACCAATGGCCACTTCTCCAGTCCTTTGTCCTGGGATCTCTCTGCTCCTTCCACTGCCCAGAAATTTCCACAATCTTTCCATCTTCGACGGAGACTTGCACTTGGTTTTTCCCAACTCCTGCTTTCAAACAATCAAAGCAACGGCGTTTAGTCTTTAAAAATTACAAAACCAATGCTTGACTTGCTTCTGATTTATAAACCTATAGCAAAAACAAGTAAATCATAGGAAAATGCCTCAACTCCTTAGGTTTCTTCTGTTCCAAGTAGCCATGTATAATTAAAGATTGGGGGAAAAAATTGTGCTTAAACGGTTACCTGGTAGTTCTGCTTTTAGTACATAAGCTTGGTCTGTCTGAAGCCAATCAACAGAACTCTGGCCAGTGCTCCGAAGATGAGATAACAAAACATCTGACTCAAATTCCCAGAGAGGAAAGGCATCAGATGGATCAAAGAATTTTCCGAACAACAATGGACTGAACAGAGAGCCATCACCAAATACCTTATGCACAGCTGGATTTCCCTGGGAGAGAAATCTTTTGAACACGTCTTCGCCTAATGCAACACTCCATTTATGCGGAGTGTGATCGTCTGGCTGAACTTCGAGCTTTATGCAACTAGTCATTCCAGACTAGAAGACCGAAAATTGCTTAAATTTTCCTGGGGAGAGGTGTGTTGTTTGCTTGCTTTTATATGGTGTTGAAAATGCCTTTAGAAAAAGCAGTGGACAAATTCTCTTGGAATATTTGGAGGGCCATAAAGTAAAATGGAATATTGTTTCTTCCACGGTTTGATCATTGGAAAAAAACGGAATTTTTGCTAGCAGATTGGGCATGTATCAGTGCCATCTGGCAACCACTGACTCAGTCTGTTCAACAGGAGGTAATGTGATAGATTTAAAGTGCATGCTTTGATTGCCATTAGATGAGAATCTTCATAAATTTTCCAAAGCAGAATTCCTTGAGCTCTCACCATCAAAGCCTTGACATCCATACAACTTCAAAACACCAGAAACTTCATGAAAATTAAAAGCGCAAATCATCTTGCTAATAATACATTTTTAAACATTCTTTAAAAGGTTTGAATGGAGATCAGAAAACCTCGTCCACTAAAGATCAATTATTGCCTCCAAATTACTTGAGCGCAGATGACCGGGTATGCAATCTTATTTCCCTCTATCAATTGGTGAGGGCCTAGCTCTAGAAAGAAAGATATTTATTATGCGCCTAATGCTCACTCAGGGCTAATTAATTGAGCTCCGCCTAATATTTCTAAACTTCCTGCCAATAATGGGCTTGCTGAGATTTTCGGGTATATTTCTACCCACTTGGTTTTCATTTTCTGGACGTAATTTCAAGCCGTGGAATTGACACGTTAAGGACATTTAATGATGCAAAAAGCTATGTGAAAGGAATATTTGTAGGGTATGGGGGCATGTTGTCGTGCTTCTTAGTGGCCCCCTTTATCTGTAATTAATTACGTATAGTCTTCATATGCTCTCCTTTTCACCACCACTTAGTTTTTGATTGCTTTAAAGGGGGCTTTGTGCATTGCATTAAAGCATCTTGTGTGTGTCATCTGCAGAGCAACTTTTGAAAAAAAGCATGATTAGCATCAACTTGATTGCACTTTAATTTCTAGCCATAGCCCTAAAAAAAAGGGCAGTGGGGTGGCGCCAAAGCTATTTTCAATGTTGCATGGCATGGCCAGATAAGGCTGTCTGTTCGCCATTGTTATCTTGATAAAAGGTCAGGGTTGTTATGGCACTGACTGAATTGGATGGATTGTATAAAATTGAATGGAATGAAATGTACAGTAATGGTAATGCATTACACGCAATAGACTGTGAGACTAAATTTATATTTTAAATTATTACTTATATATTGAATTTTTATTAAAGATAGAAACTACAAAAATATTATTGATAAACATATTTTATTACCGAAAAAATGGTTGGTAACTATGGACTGATATATAATAGTTAGTTGAGAGATACTTCAACCACAACCCGCTTTACAGTTCGTCAATTTACCATGTGGTGATGGTAGCATCCTCGACCTCTTGTATCATTGAAATTCTCTCATCACTTATGTTTGCATATTCAAAACCTATATCTTTTATATCATTGAAGAGGTTTTACTAATTGAACTAACTGATAATTGAGTACAAGATTTTTCTATCTTTTAAAATGTGGAGAAAAGAAGAGATAATTACTTTATTTATCAAGTACGGACTAAGTATGCTGGTAGGTTTGATATTTCAATTTTTAAAAAATAAAGAGGTAGAATAAGTTCAATTTTCCAAATAGCAATTGGGATTTGAAGTTTTCAATCTAAAAAAAATTGTCCAATCTAGAAGCTTAAGCCTAATTTGTTGGCAAATGGATTTTCATGAGATAAAATGATTAATGAGCTCGGAGGATAAAGTAACTTGTAAACAATGATAATCTAATAAAAAAATTATGAAATATATGAACACGTAAGGTAGGTTTTATGTTGTTTAACATAATAAGTTTTTGTCTAATAAAATTTAAATAGTTGCAGCTAAATTTGCTTTCAATAACTGTAAATTTCTTATCAACACTTTCCAAGATATTTAAACATAAATTATTTAAAGTCATAGTGAGTTTTCTTTAAGCATAATTAAAAAAATGAAATAGAAGAAATGACCGCAATTCAAAAACGCGTTGATGGCGTAGATTGTAAAATAATAAAAATTAGTAATTATACAAAATTATAATAGGGCGCCCCCCCCCCCCCCCCTTCCTTTTTGGTAAACGCTAGATTAAAATCTAATCAATGGATAATTGAACAATATATTACATGATACGCCAATAGAGATAAATTTTTTCCAATATATTTTTATTTTTAGGCTGGCTACGATACTGTACAGATACCGTACTCCACAATTTGAGTATCGTTATATGTTTAAATTTGATTGAATTTGATTGCTTTTTTTAATTATTTAATCGAATGGACTATAAGATATGATACTCTTGAAGTATGCTAGTCGACCCTTATTTTTAATGCATGTTTAATAAGTAATCAAGTTCGTTTTAGTGTATTTTATTTTTAATAAGTCTTTGTTTTTATTGCATGATTTTATGTTTTCTAGTGTTCAGTTAGCTTTTGTGATTTTAACAGCAAAAACACGATGACATCTGTGGTGCCTTGCTTTGAGATTATTATCCATCTTTTCTTCAAAAGCCAATCATAATTAATTTAGATAAAACATAATAGTCTAATTAAAACATACATTTTTAACCATTTAAAAAAAAACAGTTTTAATGATGCATCTCAATTGGACTGACGTGGATAATGGGTTGTATTAAAAAATACACATATATTATTAAAAAAATTTCTGTTTTAGTTTCATAATTTTTTTTATGCAAAAATTGAATAAAGACTATATTATTTTATTTTTTCAATTTTGTCCCACCCATAGACATCAAAATTTGCTCGCTTCTCATTGGTCTGATCTGGCAAACGGTACAAAAATTTCAAAATATACCCAACATAAAATTTTTAAAAACAAAACAATAGAAATACAATTAAGGAAACAAAAACAGAAAGTCAGAAACGCTGATTCTAGTTTGTCAGCGTTTCAACAGAACATGTCTGCGAAGAAAATTCTTCAAAAGTAATTCTAGGTCAACAGTTTATTTTGCAAGCGTTAAACAGCTAATTTATTTGATTGGATCTGGTCGTAATCGAAGAAGACCCATTTGATTTTTCTTTCACACAGAAAACAGAGGACCTTCCTTTTTGTGCATATTCACATTTTGGATTTTAAGGGTTTTGTGCAATTAAAGGTTACATTTTTATTCGATCCGGGGCTGGTTCTAAGCTCGCTTTAAGCAAACTTTGAATTTTGTTTGCTGGGTTCCGCTTTAAAAGCCATTTGGTTCCTTGTTTTGGCCTTTTCTGGGAATGTAAATTCTGGGTTTTGTTTGGTTATTTGAGTTCTGATTCCAGTTTCAACTGTTAATTGATTCCTTTGAGGCTGGTATTTGAGAATTGCATGTACCTGCTGTTGGTTGGTATCTTTGAAAGCGGGGTTTTTGCAAATAATATTGAATTGGGTTGTTGTTAAATGCTCTAAAGTTGAAGCTTTGATGGTGGTTTATTCTGGTTATGAAGGAGCTTTGTTAGGGTTTTTCTTGTTTTGTAGGGTTTAGAAATTGATGAAATGAAATGGATTGAATTGGATAGTGGTGATAATTCGAGAAGAAATGGGTGTAATAAGAAGAAGTTGTTTCATGTTTTTGGTAGTTCTACTTTATGGATCATTGGTGGTCAGCTCGGAATATGGGAGGACAAGAGAGGAAGAGTTTCTTTGCAAAGTAGTTGATCCAGTGACTGGGGAGGTTGATGATAACTTGGTAAAAGACCATAATTCTTTTTTGTGTTGCTTGATATGCTTTTGCAGTTGGTTATTTTTGTTTTCAAGTAATAAGCTTTATTGACAATGCATTTTGAGATATGATATCAAGCTAATTGGTTTTGGTTGGTTGCATACATTTTATCTACTAGATCAGGAATATGATTGCAATGACTTATATTGTCATGGTGGGTGCAACTTCAATTATGAAGCTTATGCGCAGGCTAAAGTTCTGAATTGTGTGTAATGAAATTGTTTACACATAATATATAGTTGGCATGCCAAAAAATTTAATAAGAATTAGTTTAAGGCATATTGTATTTTGAAGTCCGAGTCTACGGCTAGCAGATTTAACAATTAGTAACTGTTTGTATTCCGTCTTTGTGTGTTTAGTAATCAAAACTTTTCCTGTAGAGAAACCTTCTTCCTCCTTTGTGGTGATGTGTTCATGATAGTTAACTAAAGGTATATTTCTTATTTTAATTGAAATAGGTGTTTCACAGCATTTCATTTATTTATTTTTTTTCTTAACTTTTTAAATGTACATATGAGTCCATTTAGAATTCAAGTTGAATGGAATTACTATATTTTAACTATCTATGAGGCCAATTTAATGAAATAACTGTACCTAAACTGTGCTTTAAAATTTAATGCATTAGCTGTAGCTGAGCTGCTATAGTGCATAAGTGAAGACTAACATCTATTGAAATTCTTTGATTGTAGGCACAGCTATTATGTTTCAGCTGTGGGATCGATTTGATCCGATTGAAGGAAGTTGTTGAAGATCTCAACTTATGCCTTCCAGAAGAAACACCTGGTGGTGCTGATGAAAGCAACTCAAGAAGTCAGTCACTGTCGAAACCTAACTTAGTGAAATTGCATAATGCGCTGCATCCCCACTTGAAGCAAACTCTTTTACATTGTATAAGAAAGAACAGTCTTCTGCTCCATGTCTCTAGAGGAGGTGGCTCTTGGCACAAGTCTTTATATCCCGAGCCTGATGCTCCAAGGCAGAACCAGCGCCTCGTATTTCCTCGTAGCCTTGTTGAAATACCTAATCATGCCTCTGCCCCTGCCCCCGCCCCCGCCCCTGCACATGCCCGTGCTCTTGCCACTGCCCCTGCCACTAGCCCCACACAAGATGCTAAACCTCGGCCTCGTACTCCACCAACACCATTTTTTCCAAGTGTTTCTAGTTCATCTCCTACAGTTGACAATAATTCTACCAAAAATTTAGGTTCTGGCACAAGTGCCCGGGATGATGATAAAACAAATCACCATAGTACTGTTATTATTGCTGTTGTTGTAACAGCAGCTGTGACATTTGTTGCTGCAGCACTGCTGTTTTTGTGTTGTAGTCGGTTCTGTAGAACCGGTTCTGGAGTTAGGCAAAATGATGAGAGGCCCCTTCTCAGCTTAAGCTTGAGTGATTACTCTGTTGGTATGTATAGATATACTCCGATAGCTTTATTGTTACTACTATTGTTCAACACAATCTGATATTAGTTTAAACTTTGATCTTTCAGGTTCAGGAAATTCGATCAAAGAAGAGAAGCTTGACATTGGGAAATTTGATGGAACTGCATCCTTTGGAGCTGTCGGTGGCACTGCCAAATCCTTTAATGAGAATGGACAGTTGTTACCCCCTCTGAAGCCTCCTCCTGGAAGGGTTGGTTCCACCCTTCAGGGAATGCCTCCTCTGAAGCCACCACCTGGCAGGGCAGAACCTCTCCCTCACGAACCACCTGCTTCTCTCAGGCCTTTTCCACCATCAGGACCAGCCCCTCCTCCCCCTCCTCCTCCTCCTCCTCCTCCTCCAGCACCTCGTCCTCCTCCAGCTCCTGCTCCTAGAGCACCTCCTCCACCACCAAAACCTGGTCCTCCACCACCCCCACCTCCAAAGGGTGGTCCTGCTCCTCGACCACCACCACCTATGCCAGCTGGTTCAAAGGTTCCTAGGCCACCTTTCGGACAAAAGCATTCATCTTCTAGTGAAGGAGCTAGCGCCGAGGGTGATGCTAATGCCCCTAAAACCAAGCTCAAGCCATTCTTCTGGGATAAAGTTCTAGCCAATCCAGATAATTCAATGGTTTGGCATCAGATTAAATCAGGATCATTCCAGTAAGTTACAAATTCTCTCTCCCATCTTCTATTCTGGCTGGCTTTTTCTATCTACCTTGTATATCTGACTATTTGGTTTTTGGATCAACCCATAAAGCATAAAGTATTATCAGCTACTGACTGTACTATACTGATTGTACAGGTTCAATGAGGAGATGATAGAAACTCTATTTGGGTATTCTGAAAAGAATAAAAATCAAAAAAAGAAAGAGTCTTCCTTAGAACCCCAGTACATTCAGATCATTGATCAGAAAAAGGCGCAAAATTTGTCAATTATGCTTCGGGCGTTGAATGTGACATTGGAAGAAGTTTGTGATGCGCTTCTTGAAGGTTAGTTTGTCCACATGTATCATTGCTTTTACTCTTTTTTCATTCAGATCTGAAGCTGTGACACATGTTTCTTGGATTGGTGAATTAAATCAAACTCACGATATTATGCAAATGTTGTTCCAGAAAAATTGGTTATTTTTTAAACTTAACGTGGGGTATTGTTGGTGCCATTCTGTTGGATTTTCCTTTGCACAGTGACAATCTAACCTGTTTTAATTAAATCAGGAAATGAGCTTCCAGCAGAACTCATTCAAACTTTGCTGAAGATGGCACCAACAGCAGAAGAGGAGTTGAAGCTTAGGTTGTTCAATGGTGAACTTTCTCAACTTGGGCCAGCTGAGCGGTTCTTGAAGGCCTTGGTTGACATTCCATTCTCTTTCAAACGACTGGAAGCGCTGCTTTTCATGTGTACTCTTCAGGAGGAGGTCTCTGCTACAAAAGAGTCATTTGAAATCCTGGAGGTAAGACCTTGGATTTTAATTTGCATCCCTTCTAGGATCTGTTGCTATGCTACATCTAGCTCATTGTCTAACATTCTTCTGGTATATAAGTTAGTCATGAGTAAATTTGAAAGAGGAAGTCATGTGTTGCTTTCACAATGGATAATTGTTGAACTTTCTAGTACCAACTTAATCTTAAATTTTCTATTTTTTTCCCATTATTTTAAATGTGTTAAAACTACTCATGTTTGTTGCTGATACACTTCTTTAGGTTCAGTATTTCTTGTTTATCTCCTTCCTAGTTTATGACTGATTCTGACGATCCTGCCATGTGCATAACTGCATGATATTTTAAGTGCCTAAATGATTCATATTTTGGGAATCGAAAGAGCCACATCAATGATACATACAGAACCAATTGTGTTCAGATTTGAACATGTACAATATATGGAAAAATTAAATTCAGATACCTTCTGAATGTGAATGCATAGAAAATTTCCGATGCTTATGCTGAGCCACATAGCTCCTTGTGGTTTTCCGCTTATCTGCTTTAACGAGTGTCTGACTTGAATGTTGTCACAATCTATTTCTAGGTTGCTTGCAAAGAACTCAGAAATAGCCGACTATTTCTGAAGCTTCTAGAAGCTGTTCTTAAAACTGGCAATCGCATGAATGATGGCACTTTCCGTGGGGGTGCACAAGCATTCAAACTTGATACACTTCTGAAATTATCTGATGTGAAAGGTGTAGATGGCAAGACCACTCTATTGCATTTTGTTGTTCAGGAGATAATTCGTTCTGAAGGTGTGAGAGCCGCCCGTAGAGCAAGGGAGAGCAGGAGCTTCTCCAGTGTCAAAACGGATGATCTTCTGGAAGAAACTTCTAAACCTAATGAGACAGACGAGCACTATCGGAACCTAGGGCTTCAGGCGGTTTCGCATTTAAGTAGTGAACTTGAGAATGTCAAGAAAGCAGCAGCTATAGATGCTGACAGCTTAACTGGAACTGTTTCCAAGCTCGGCCATGCACTATTAAAAACCAGAGATTTTCTGAATACGGATATGAAGAATTTAGGGGAAAATAGTGGGTTTCATGAAACGTTGAAGAGTTTTGTGCAAAATGCCGAGGGTGACGTCATGTGGCTGCTAGAGGAAGAAAAGAGAATCATGAGTCTGGTGAAGAGCACTGGTGATTATTTTCATGGGAATGCAGGGAAGGATGAGGGTTTACGTTTGTTTACCATAGTAAGGGACTTTTTGATAATGTTAGATAAGGCATGCAAACAGGTGAAAGATGCACCAAAGAAGTCAACAAAGTCACTGAAAAAAGAGGGATCCACTGCATCATCTTCCTCTGATACCCCGCAGCAACCTTCACCCGATCTGCGTCAGCGGCTATTTCCTGCTATTACTGAGCGACGGGTGGATGATTTTAGTTCCGATGAAGAGGGTTAATGTCCTAATGTCCTATGGAAAGGTACTTACACTTTGTCAAACAAAATTCTAATGTTGAAATATATCAATACAATAGGCTCTGGAGTCCGAAACGCTTGATTATACTGCGACAATGTGAAAATTCTAATACCATTTCTTGTTGCTATCCAGGTGAAAATTTGTGATGGAATTTCAACACAGGGTAAATGTTCCCCTGGAGTTTGTTGTAAATGCCATCTGTATGTATCGATAAAACTATTCATATCAGAAAAAAAACCCATTCAAAGTTGCAACGGTAGAAATGGGGCCAAGGCCATTGTGTTCTTCGTACTCTTTATTAAAGCTAAATGTTATCGAAGAAGATATCCTGAGGGAGTTGTCGTCCGGCACATAGACTGACCTTGTTTTAACGACGTACCGAGAGTTGATTCTTGGTATAAACAGATTCTGCCTCCATGTGGCATAGCTTGTGCATTAGCAGTTAGATGTAGTGATTTGTTTATTAATATTTTTTTTTTATGTCAATAAATTTTTGGTTCAAGGAATTCTGTCAAAGTCAGTCAGTTTTTTTTGTTCTTTTAATTAGGCATTGCATTACAAATTACTAGTTATGAAATGTTAGAAAGAAGATTTCTCATTCTCTTCATTAAAGTGCCTGGTCTATAGAGTTCTCTCCACTTTTCGGATATCAACTGTGCAGGGATAATGTCACAAAAGCTAAAACAGTTAATTAGGGGTGGACATGAGTTGGGTTGAATACCCCCGTGAAAATTTAACCAAATTTATTGTTGACAAGTTGAGATAATAACAACTCAACCCAATTAAATAAATAGTTTTAGCTAACCAACCCTTACATTATTGGGTTGGGTTGGATTGGGCTGATCTGGGTGAAAGTCGAATCAAAATTGAAAATTAAATATAGAAAAACATATAAAACATGATAATTTCATTCATTATCTAGTGTTTGATAAAAAAAAAAAAAAAGCCAAAATACCATTTTAAAATTAAGAAAATTTTGACAATGAGTTTTTAGACCTTATTTTCTGCTTCCCGCATCTCTTTGTCGAATTTCAAACGCAGATGCTTTAGATAATCAGCTAACATCACGTCGAGGAACAAAATGAAAGTGATATATAATTGTGTATTATTAAGTGTTTACTAAAAAATAGAGAGAAATTGAACCAATTTACTTTGAAAATTAAACTTATAAGATAATAAATTTACTTATATGAGACAATGATTTTAGTTCTAGAATTAGAGTTTATAACAATAGATATGAAAATGAAATGTTCTTTTTTATAAAAATAAAAAATAAAAAGAGTTAAAAAGTAGGTTAGCCGTTTAGGTCTTTAGGATTTTATAATGGAGAATTAACATAATAATAATAATAATAATAATAATAATAATAATAATAATAATAATAATAATATTATTATTATTATTATTATTATTATTATTATTATTATTATTTATTTGGATTGGGTTGGGTAAGACGTATTCATCATAATTAACTCAAATCTATTATTAATTAGGTTTGAAAAAAGTGACAATATTAACCTACAATAATCCAATCAACGCATCAAAATTAGATTGGGTTGGATTAGATTGGATCGAGTCTACTCGCCTGGATTGAGTTTGCCAACTCCTACAATTAAGGTCAACTTCGCCAAACTTCTGATCTAGAAAATTAACACAAGATACTTGTTACTTGGTTCTTTCAATTTTTAAATTCAAAACTGTCTTCCAACGTTAAGTCCTAAATTTTTCCATCATATATGTTAACATACCCAAAATCTAAAGGGTGCATTTCTATTGACAATTGATCATCCACACGAATACATCATATTTTATTCCCAATACATTTTCTAGAAAGTAATCATATCATATGTTGCTGCTGCTTCATAAACGGTATATTCATTCATTTGATTACGTATCATCAAAGAATTTAAACTAAAGGGAGACTTGAGCTTTGTTCGGTATCTCATTTAAATTAGTCCTAGTGTGTGTGTGATACCATTTAAATAGTTCTACTCAACATATGTGTGTAGGTAGGGATGGTAATGGGCACCGCCCGTAGTAGGTTTGTCAATACCGAACATGCTTCCGCAAAAAATTTAAATTGTCAAACCCACCCACAATCCACTACAGATTTTACTTTTTCTAAAAAAATCCACTTGCTGCAGGTTTTGACAATTACTAAATCCGCAATGGTATTCGATAAATTTTTTGAGAGTTTTCACATTTAAAATCACAAATGTTCTATATGTAAATATATAGTAATAACCTAAAATTCCATATAACATACTTAATTTTAAATTTAACCAATATAAATGAAAAATTAAAATTTCAACATCAATCCAATACAAATTCTCAAATTAAAGTATAAAATACATAAATTCATAAAAAAGGCCACAAACTAGTATCTAAAACTAACAATTATCATTTTATATTATCATTCAACACAACTCCAATAGAAGATCTTCATTTCATTCACCACCATTAGCACCCATCAAACACGATTCCTACAATAATGATTAAGATTAATATTGTTTAATCTTAATATTGTTTAAATACTAATCCAAAGAACAAAATTATAATAATCAAATAATTCATGCATTAAGTTAAAAAACAATAGTCCATACAAAATTATAATAAATATATGATAATCCATGCATAAAGTTAAAGAAAATCCAATCAAAATTATAATAAGTATATAAGCATGCTTTTAGATTTAAATATTTTTTTAATTAAAATTAAATTAAAAATAATTAAAAAAAGATGCGGGTTAGTGGATATTCATGTGGGTACTTGTCGAATATTTGATTAATATCAAACCCACTCGTAACTTAGTGCGAGTTTCAATTTATAATACCAAATTTGCCTGCAACCTACAAAATTACTAGCAGTGGGTGGGTTTTAGCTAGCGGGTTTCGGTAGATGTATAGGTTTGGGAATACCATTGCCATCTTTATGTGTGGGAGCGCGTGTGCATTTGTGTGCATGTGCGTGCATTTGTGTGTGCGTGCACGTGTGTGCGTGTGTGTGTTGTGTGTGTGCGCGCACGTGTGTGCGTGTGTGTGTGTTGTGTGTGTGCGCGCACGTGTGTGTGTTGTGTGTGTGCGCGCACGTGTGTGCGTGTGGTGGGTACCTATACTGGTATCTGGCATATTTTTTCTCAATACCAAGCCTACCCACAACTTGAAGGGTGTTTAAGTTTGAAATACCAAAACCCGCTTGCATCATGTAAAATTATCCACAATGAACTGACTTTTGCGGATGGGTTTGGGCAAGTTTACGTGTAATTTTGACATCCTTGAACTAAACAAACACTTAACCTAAAATATAGAGAATAAACAAATATTAATTCTTTTTTCTTTTTACTCACATGTATTTACAATAGAAATGACTAAGGAGTACATTTGAGTTTGACTCACATTATTTTTGGTAATTTTCTAAAGTTTACAAATTTATTGACATTTTATTATAAGATTTGCAGAGTTTGATCACAAGAATGTTTGCAAAATTGTAGCCAATATTCCTTTAATTTCAATTTCAGTATACACATTTGATTGCTGGTTTTCCCTTCAACCCTAAGGCCATGTTCGGTTGGGGGTAGAGGAGGCAGGAGAGGAGAAGATTTCCACTTTTGCCTGGCTTTCCTTTGTTCGATTGGCAAAAGTTCATCAAAAATTCAATTCCGTTCTATCTTCAGTTTCCATTATTTCAGGAATTCACTTTCCTCTATCACCAAAAAGGTTGATTTCTCTATTTTACCCTTAATTAAATGTTTATTTTCAATTTTATCCTTCAAACAAATTTAAACGAAACAACCATAATTTTCACTTTCTTCTTCGATTTTACGATTTAACAAAATCTCTTAAAATTGTTATTGATCCATTCTGAACTTCCGGCAGCTTTCACGAGTGATGGCTGGACATTTTAGCAATAAAACTGCTCATGATGAGGGGAAGGAGAAGAAGACTTATTGAATTCGCTAGAGCGTGTATCGAAGAATAACGCAGAGGCCATGGGAAAATGGGCAGCTGAAATTGGAGATCCTTACAAGGGTGTTCGTGTTTGCCTCGGCACTTTCAACATAGTCGAAGAAGCCGCAGGAGCTTATGCTGAAGTCGCCAAGCGTATCTGCTGCAACAAGGCCAAGCCCAACTTTGCTCATCTACCGCCGCCAATAACTCTTATCTCCAGCTAAGAAACGCTGCATGCTATTCCCTGAGTTGACTTGGCCGAGCTTTGAAGATTACATTTTTATTGATTTATGGATTTCATTGGGTTATGCCATTCCCTGAGTTTATAAATAATTGGTTTTCTCTTAAAGCACTGTTGATATTAAAAATATCATAAATCAATTGAGAATAAAGTATTAACATGGTGGCTGCAAAGGATAAATTTGGCAAGATAAAAAAAATGTAATTCCTTTTCTCTATTATGTCCAACCGAATAAGGGAAGTTGGACTCCCCACCATTTTCTTCTCCTTTCCTTTCTCCTCTTCTCTTTTCCATTCCTTTCCTCTCCAATATTCTCTTACGACCGAACATGACGTGGATGTAAATTTCCACAGACTAATACAACCACATAACTTCAGTTCACATGAACACAGAATCAACACAACTTCATTTCTTATTTTCATTTTTCAATAAATATTACAGCTGTTTAAATAAAGTACTTCAAGATTATTCAACATGAAACGTTGAGAAAAGTGCACTTTTCATGAATTGTCTTTCTCTATTATTTATTTGCCGTTGGCTTGTTGTTTGTTAGTTTGTTAACTCTAAGGAATTATAGTCACGGTGTCCCTGATTAATGTCATCTTTTCCTTTTCTATTAATAAAATTTACCTCGTAACGTTAAATTTCATCCAATAGAAATCTTAAAAAAAAAAGTGATCTCATTATAAATTACTGTAATGTTTAGTTGATTGAAATTTAATCAAGAAGTGTCAAACTCTGAATAGTGATCTCATTATAAACTTCTTCCGAACAAAAAATTCATGTGATAATTGATGGTTAATAAATAAAAAATAAAGAAGTTAAATCATATCCATACACACATAACAACACATTTTTAAAAGTTTAGGAGAATTACTAGAGAATTTAGAGAAAAAATCATGTGGTGATTAATGGTTAATAAATAATAAAAAAAAAATTAAATCCTAGACTATCATTATATCTATATAGATGAGAGGCTGAAGTAAACTGCATGCCTTATAATAAGTCGGGAATCCCATTATAAAATATTTCAAGTAATTACATGACAGCACGTTTTTGAAAGTTCAAGAGAAAATCCTAATTTAATTGGAAAACATTATCAGTATTTTAAGTTTCTCAAAATTAACACAAATGATTTGATTGTTTTTTATTTTTTTCAATGGCCGCTGCTCATCATGGATTTGTTGGAGAATTATCTAGAAAGAACAAATATCTATATGCACCTCAAGATTAAGTGAAATTGAAGAGAAATCTCCCTCTTCAATGTCTAAGAAAATTGAAAAGAAATTGTGGCAGGTATTAAAAAACGAAGCAAGGATAGAGATAGAGCTCAAAAGGTAAAATGATGAAGAAGAAATTAGAGAGGTTGTGGGAAAGCGTATGCATAATGTTGGAGATTCTCATGGACAAAAGAAGCTGAGGCTAGCGAGGAAACCGAAGCTGAACCGGCCGCGGCGACGTCTGCTCAAGTTGGAACACAAGATGAAGCAGCTCGGGCTGGAACGATGAAGGAAGGGTATCACACCATTGATGCTAAAATGTTAAATTCGGGAAAAAAATATTTTTTCTATATTCAGTTTTTAGATGTGTATTCAGCCTTCTTTTAACAAAAACAATAATATATTCTTCCTTAATTTTCTGTGTGCATTGTAGTGTAAATTTTTTTCCAAATTTTATCTTTAGCGTTGTGAAGATGCAGGTCATGCATGGGAAGGATCTATGGCTTTGAGATTTTTACGTTTTAACTTTGTTACATAAAGTTATAAATTTCCGCATTTTAGTCCGGCATTAGTATTGCATGACCAATTTGTGAAGACTGAAAACAATTGGTGCACATTTTGCTCTGAATACGAATAACCGCACCCAATTTAAGCCTCATAATATTCCCTTTTAACTGAATTTTCAACTAACCCTTGCTTGATACCTGATTCTATACCAAAACATTGTGATTCCAGAATTCTTTCTTCAGATTACATAATTTCCGAATTACAAAGTGAAGATTTTAATTTCCAATCAAGGAAGTGGGCTCAGCGCAAGAAGTAAAACAAAAGCAGTCACAGAGAAATGGAAGAGGAACAGCAGTCTAAAGAAAGAGAAATGGAATCTACTAATGCTCTGACGATGCTAAGACCGTCAAACAATATGGAAGAAGAACAGCAATCTGAAGAGAAAGAAATGGAATCGGCGGTTAATGCTCTGATGATACTAGCACTGTGGACTCAAGAAGTTGAAGCTGAAAGAAAGGAGGAACCACCTGTCAAGAAGAGGAAGATTCGGGAGAAGAATGAGAGCCTAAGTGGTGCTGTACATGATGAAATTTCGCAAAATGGATCAATCTTGAAGGCCAATAATTGTTGATTAATTTCGTTTGTGCTTCATTCATTTTTACTTGCGGTGAAAATCAAATTTGTTTTTCCTGTTGATTTTCTTTTCTGGGCTCATTGATAAATAAGTTACAAGATCTTGTGGTCCATTCTTCTTCCCCTTGTGTAATACGGAGATATGTGAAAAAATTATGTGGAATAAATTTACATATCATTCAAAGATAAGCCATGATTGTTTCACTAATTTTGTGCCTTCGTTTGTGAGTTAGTAGAGAGAGTTGGAAGCTGTTCTTGGCCTGAATCTCTTCACTGCAGTTCCCTCTGTGATCGTAACACAAAAATATCTCTGCATGTCACTCATAGCCGAATCACGTAAACGCTCTGTGTCTCTCTTTTGATCCTTTCCAGTTCTTATTTTCAGTTCTTTGATCGGTTGTGATTCAGATTTGATTCTTAGATAAGCTTATATTGATTATTGATTGATCTTGTGTGGTGCTTCCACATATTAAGCTCTTGATTCACTTAAACAATTTGGTTCTGCACAAGGTATCGATGGTGTTGGTCTAAGTCATTATACCAGACATTATATGCTCGCAATAAAGGTTGGCTATGGGAGATTTCCAAGGCTATTAATTTCTTATTCTTGTAACGATATACCCAAATCACATTAGTTTCAAAGGAGTCACACAAATTCAAAAGTGGGTAATTGTTTACTTTTTAGAACAGTAAAAAACAAATCCTAAATTGGGTACAAAGGAATCTATTTAGAACTGATATGATTAATATCCTAACTTGAGCGAATTGATCGACATTGTGATATGTATTTGCCTTGGCTCCTTCTCCCGAGCATCATCACCATCGATATGGATATAGTCTTCCAGGACCAATTCTGTAATTTCCTTTTCATCATAATAATTTTCAAGCTCCATCTCTAATCTTTCTGCCTTTCGGAACGCCCGCCGCAATTTCTTTTCATTTTTCATATACGCAGATTTCTCTTTAATTTTTATTTGATCGTGAGAGATGTATACTTGTCATTCTGAGAGCTCTCTTCAACAAATTCAAGAGGTAGTTTGGTGGGGGGTACCCATAGCAAATCGGCTGTTTACTGACAAACTATCTGACTTGAGCAGCTGCTGCCATTGTTTCAATTTGAAGAACAAGCCAAGATGTCTAGGAGAGTCTTGGAGAAAAATAAGCGAGAGGGTTATCGGGTCCTATAGACAAATAAGCGAATCCTTAATTTGTAAAAACCATTGAATTTCTGAACTGGCCAGGGAACTGAAACCATCTGATGGAAATATGCGTAGTAAGAAAGATCAACTTGGGAACACTAACGTGAATAAAATTTCTATAGTCTTAATAAGTTGTAGCACCGTAACCAGAAAAAGTGAAACAACAAAAGATGGCAATACTGCTGGCTTAGGGCTCAGATTTTCCGATATCTAACATTCTTGTATGTATGAGAAACAATCAAAGTGACAAGGCACAAGAAGGAGAACCTCGGTGCGTTTATTGGATCCTACATTTGTGCCATAGTTGGGCTTAGGCTGGTTAGAAGAGCAGGGCCTTTGACACTCCCTTGCAATTCCTCTTAAACCCACTTTTTAATTGATTTATTATTTTCAAAGGAAATTCAGTTGAACGCTTAAATAAATTATTGTTTTAACAAAATTTTCACACCCAACCCATTTCTTGATTTATAATTATATTTTAAATTTTAATTCAAAAATATTTTTTTTAGATAAGTATAAGAATTTAGAGTCATGAAAATAGAAATTGTATAACAAAAAAATTGAGATGAATTTTTTATGTGATTTAAAAAGAAACTTTTGGATAAAATTTATGAGAATATAATTAATTTTGATATATGAACTTGTATTTTATCAATTAAACTGAGGTTATTTTAAGAAAGAATTTTAGAAGGGTATTAAAAGCTTCACTCGTGTGTGCGCGCCATTCGGGCAAATTATTTCTTCAATCGTTCTTGGTAGCTGCTAATTCACACAACACGCGCTTGGGCCTTGTTAGAAGTTTTCAATGACCCTTTCAATTCTGCCATGACGATAAACTGAAAACGGCACCGTCCGTATAATTTGTTTTTCAACCGTTCAAAGCTTACTAATTTCACAAAACACACCTTTATTAGGCCTGGGCCTCAATAGAATTTTTCAATGATCTTTTATTTCTGGTAACTGAAAAACGACACCGTCCGTGTAATTTTGCGCGCGCCATTCGAGCAAATTGTTTATTCAATCGTTGACAGCAGCTACTGCTACTAATAATTCACCACACAACAGGCCTTCATTGATTGTCTTTTCATCAAGCAGTTGAGAAACGCTATGGATGAGTTGAGATCCAGCAGCGGCAGCAATTCCTTGAACTCATCAGCATCAAGCTTCTCTTTGCCTTCAAGCATTTCGACCAACTCATCTACAAAATTGAGTTGTTCAGGTACCTTCACTTTCACTCCAACTAAACTGTTTGCTGATTCTGAAGAGAAAGTGTTGCCTAATGATTCAATTAAGTTAGATGATTCATTAGGTTCCCAAGTTAATCAACCAATAGTATATAGTATGAACCACGTGGACGACTTCATTGATTGTGATATTAAGGATGATGTAGTTGAATCTGGTGATGTGAACAATGACGATAATTCGAGTGATTCTGATGATGTGGACAATGAGCAAAATTCGGATGTTTCTGATAATGTTAACGAAGTGGATAATGGGGAAAATTTAGATGATTCTGTAGATGTTGACAATGATGAAGATAATTCATCTGATTTTGATGATGTGGACAATGAGCAATATTCAGATGATTCTGATAATGTTAACAGTGTGGACAACGGAGAAAATTCAGATGATTCAGTTGATGTTAACAATGATAAAGATAAATCAAGTGATTCTGATGATGTGGAAAATGAGCAAAATTTAGATGATTCTGATAATGTCAACAATGTGGACAATGGGGAAAATTCTGACAATTCCGTTGCTGTTAACAATGATGAACATATGGCTATTTCTAAGGTAACTTGGCAACATGATGGCATAGACTCAAAGTGTCCATTTATCTGTGCTTTGCTAAAGAAGCTGCCCCCAAAGAAGTTCAATATTCCTCTTAGAAAATATATGGAATTTGATAATAGATTGGGGAAAGTTGCAGAGATTGTGAAAGAAGTTAAGAGGGACCTAAGACAATATTCAAAATCTAAGGGAAGTAGATTTTTGAATGAGGATGCTGTGGATTCAACTTGTGCTTTTAATGACAATGACTTTAGTCTCTATCATTTGATGAGGAAAGAGGACTTGGCTATAAAAGACGTTCCTATTGCTACATTGATAGACATTGAGAATCAATTAAAGGGATCAAAGAATACCGTTAGGGAGATAATGGAGGAGCTTCAAGAGCTGTACTATATGGGTGGGGATTCTGCCCAGGGAAAGGAAAGGGATGAAAATAAAGATTCTGAAGAGGATATCGGAGACTCTGATGATGAATCTGAAGAAGAGTTGAACAGCAAGACATTGGACAAGGAGGACACTGAGGATGAATCCGAAGACTCTGAGGATGAATCTGTAAAACATTTGAACAGCAAGACACCGAACAAGGACATTGAATATAGTGAGGATGAATCTACACAAGAATTGAAGAGCAAGACGTCGGACAAGAAGGACACTGAAGATAATGAGGAGGATGAGTCCGAAGACTCTGAGGATGAATCAGACTGAAGATTCTGAGTCAAGGAAGTTTTGATCAAATTCAGCTGTCAATGATTGGGAAATTGTTTAAACGAAAATTCAAATTCAGCAGTCAATTGTGAAAATGCGGTTTCTTCTCTCTTTCTCCCTCTGCATAACGCTGTCTATAATCTTAGCAAGGATCATTTCGTTGACTGAAGGAAAAATATTGTAAAGCAAGTTATCATTGTTTGTCTATCAACACATATGACATTCGCAAAAGTGATAAAATTCTTTTAGCGCAAATGTCCTTTCCTATTATTTTTTAGTTATATCCTTTGATGTTATTAGAACCATATATGCTTCAGGTCTCCATACCAACTCCAGTAAGACACCTGAACCCATTGTCTCTCCTGAAGGGCTTGTTCTACTTGTAGATGATCATGACCCCATAGAATAATCTTGTCGTGGGTAAACTTGACAAAGTAAGTCCTATTGCCAATGTATTCTAGATTTAATGGTTCAAATGCATGCTGCCTATTTATTAAACACCAAGTTATCTTTGTCACTTTCAATTAGTAAGTTCTTTAACATTTTTGCATGATTAGGAGGCTTTTAGATATTGTTAGACCTATATATGATAGGCAATACCAAGAACTACCAAATATGTTTCTCAATCGTGCCCTATTCTCCAGTGATCTGGATACAATTTTACTTCCAATCAATATGATCTCTTGCGATATGTTCCCACCTAGGGTGCAGATTGGTGTATGATGGTTGAGTTGGTTATGCTTAAAATAAGAAGATGCTTCTTATCTAGCCTACATACCTTGTTGCAGGTCAGGCTTTTCAGGTGATTACAGTGACAGTTTTGGATTCCAGCAGCTTAGAAATTGTGAGTGCATCCATGCATTTTTATGGTTGCTTCACCTTGAAATTTAAAGCTTCATAAACAACTACTTAGTTTTGCATACATTTGCAACATATTGGCTTTAATATAGTCAGTTTGTGAGTATCCAACTCCTTCATATCTTTGATAGCCTAAGAACTGTGTTTTCTGCACGACAATTTCTTGAATCCCTATCTTCATCTTCTCACGGTCACCAGAATTCTTGAAGGGATTGTTGGTAATTTGGCTGTCTCAGTTAACTTTTGGCTTTGGCTTAGTTTTCCCCCTTCTTATAGGCATAAAATCCTTATCCGAAACAAAGTAAATAATATCAAGTTCAGAACGAAAAATCACTATTTCTTATTCTCGAGCTGATGTATCCAATTCATGTTAATTCAGAAAGAATCACAAATTAAAAGTGAACCCTGAATTGGACAAAGAAATCTATTCAGAACAAATACACTTGATGTTTTTCTTATTAAAAACTGGAAAGAATCAAACCAGACACACGGTGCATGAACGTGGTTCGGCTGTAAGTGACCAGCAGAGATGTATTTTTCGTTACAATTCCAGAGGGAATGACATTGAAGAGACTGAGACAAGAACAGCTTCCAACTCTCTCCATTCACTCATAAACGAAGGCACAAAAATAGTGAAACAATCATCGCTTATCTTTGAATGGTACATTTATTCCGCATAATTTTTTTACACATCTCCTTATTACACAAGGGGAAGAAAAATGGATCACAAGATCTGCAACTTGATTTAGCAATGAGCCCAGAAAAGAAAATCAACAGGAAAAACAGAAGAAACAACAAAATCAAATCAATTTTCACCCATTTAGAAATGAAAGATACGCAAAAGAAATTAATCAACAATAATTGGCCGTCAAAATTGATCCATTTTCGAACTTTCATCATCTACAGAACCACCGAGACTCTCACTCTTTTCCTGAATCTTCCTCTTTTTGACTGGTGGATCCTCCTTTCTTTCTGCATCAACTTCTTGGGTCCACGGGGCTAGCATGGACTCAATTGAGACTAATGGTATTGGCAAAACTTAGCTAACATCTATGTAAACACTACTAATTTTGCTCATAAACTCTGCCAATTTAACATCCAAACAGCAGCATTCATTAATTCATGAGAATTAAAATAAATGTTATATAAACTGTTGTCCGGAGATTTTATTATGTGTGATGGTCTCATCCAAAGTTTAGCAGATCACTGCTGAAAGCATTCAATAAAAATTTTTTGGAAGGAGATGTGAATTTGATCAATATAAAAAAGGTATAAATTTTAAATAATTACTAAAATCTCTTCATGACAATTTCCTTTCAAAGCATTACCTCCAAGCATCAAGCATCAACCATCAAGTGGATACATGTATACTGCATAAAACTTCCTTTGATGAAGTATTTTATATTCTACGAATAATTGTTTTTATCACTAAATGAAAGATACATCTAAAAACTGAAACGGCGAGTGAGATATTCTTCTTTGATTAATATCCCAACTTGAGCGAATTGATCAACATTGTGATATGTATTTGCCTCAGCTCCTTCTTCCAAGGATCATCACCATCGATATGCATATAATCTTCCAGGACCAACTCTGTAATTTCGTTTTCATCATAATACTTTTCAAGCTCCATCTCTAATCTTGCTGCTTTTCGGAACGCCCGCCGCAATTTCTTTTCATTTTTCATGTTCTCAGATTTCTCTTTAATTTTATTTGATCGTGAGAGACATATATTCATCATTCTGAGAGCTCTCTTCAACAAATTCAAGAGGTAGTTTGGGTGGGGGGTACCCGTAGCAAATCGGCTGTTTACTGACAAACTATCGGACTCTTGAGCAGCTGCTGCCATGGTTTCAATCTGAAGAACAAGCCAAGGTGTCTGGGAGGGTCTTGGAGAAAAATAAGCGAGAGGGTTATCGGGTTCTTGAAAAATAAGAAAATCCCTAATGTTAAACTCTAGCCCTTATTTATAGGCTCATCACGCCTTTCCTTATTCCTTCGGGATTCCTTGTTACTTCTGGATTCCTTATCACTTTAGGATAACTCTCAGATTTAAATAATTAATTAAAATAGTGTTATCAAATTTACGTAAATCTAGACAAAAGAAAAAAAAAAAAGGGGAATTGATAAAAATAGCCAAAAAACTTATGTATTTTTTAAAGTTAACCACTCAAATTTTTTTCTATCATAATTAGCTAAAAACTTAAGTGTTTGATGAAATTACCCTCGTTATTTCATCAAATTTTCAAATCATACCATCCTCACAACTCAAAACGGCAAGTTAAGTTAAACACATTTCAACACAATTAACAACAAAAAAAATCTCAACACTCAATATATCTCAGCACTCCCAACAAAAGAGAAGTATAAAATCACCCATTGGAGAGGATATTCAAGGTTAGTTTATGTGCTTACACAAAATAGATTTTTAATGTTTTAAGGCTAGTTTTTAAGTTGAAAATTGATGTAGATTTTGTTGTAAATGTTGTTATTTTTTTGTATAAAGTAATGTAATTTTTTAAAAGTAGAGTTATTTGAGTTGAGAAATAAAAAAAAAAGTTGAAAACAATTAAAACTCGACTGAGAATCGAAACCCAGATTATGGGCGACAGTTTGTCATCGCGTATAAATAAAACTCGTCAAGTTCTTTGTATTTTTTCAACAAAGCGCTTTGTGCTGCCAAAATTGAGTCTGTCGCACAAAAATACAGCATGTGCGACAGGTTCATATTTTTGGGCGACAGGCGCCTGTCGCTCAACCTGTCGCCTATAATTGAGCCCGTCGCACAAAAATACAGCATGTGCGATGGGTACATTTTTTGACATGATAATTTTGGCTACATGTGTTCATTTTTTCGTATAATATACCGTTTTAAAGCTTGTGACGAGACGAATAAAACTCATAACTTATTCGCCGATCTCGTCCATAGTTAAATAGAAAATTTACCTCGATTTAAGTGTGACACACACTTGTTATAGCTGTTTGTGCGACATCCATGTAAAATGTATGGTATATTCACTTTAACATGTTTTGTAGTGTGTAACCACATTTGATTTTTTTAAATATTTTTCAGGTTTAATGGATTTAGTTGTACTTCAATTGTGTTACAACGGTCGGTGGGAAACGTTGGCGTATGGGCATATGGAGTACGTGAATGGCAATAATACAGCTTTTCTAGTTCAGAAAGATTGTTCATTTGATCAATTTGTGGCAAGAATTCATGATGTTTTGCAAATAGATCGTAATGAATGGAATATCACGATGAAGACAACTTTGAGGTCTAGTAATACAATGTATCGTACATGTTCACTACCTATGGACATATTTAATGACGAAATGATCAAGGTTGTGTTACATATGGCTTCTGATGTGGTCAATTACGGATGTATCCCTATATTTGTTACCACATCTCCTCGAGTTCAGAACGAAGATGGTGAGCCACTTGTACATACTGAAACTTCTTCTAGAGGAAACGTCTTTGGTCTGGATATTGAAGAAGAGGTTTTACCACAGACAGTGTCCATCCAGCAACGTTACTCTCCACTCCACGACTACAATAACACCATTAATGACAATGGCATAACAGTAGGAGATGTTGAAGAAGAGGAGTTACCACTAACAATGCCGTTAGAGCAACGTTACTCTCCATTCTACAACAATGATTTTTGCAACAATGATGATCATATTAATGACATCGGCAACACAGAAGCAAATAATGTTTGTAGGGAACTATATAATAATACCACATATAATCATTTTAATTATTCAGATCATGATGGAGGTGTCGGTCCTTCCAATATTCTTACTAATGATGAAGATGAAAATCAGAATGATATTCCCACTAATAATAGAGACAGCCCACCCATTCCTTCAATTGCCCATTCGAGAAGAAGGACAACATTTGACCACCTCGCAACTTTTGTTTCAGTTATGTCTTCGAACTTGGTTGCTCCAGATATGGTTAGAAATTATAATCATGATGATATTGGTATGGGAATGTTGTTTGTTGAGAAGAATGAGTTAATACTAGAACTGCGCAAAGTTGTCTTGAAGGGTAAGTTTGATTTTAGGATCACACGTTCCACAATGAAACGCTTCGAGGCCCAATGTTCTTCGGAATCATATAAATGGCGTCTTCGAGCAATAAGAGCTTCGAGTGAGCAAAATATTCCGTGGTTAGTGAAAAGAGTTGACAATGTACACACTTGTTGTAACGAGGTGATGGCGGATGGTGTTCGTCAAGTGAGGAGTCGAGTGGTTGGTCATATCATTGTAGACAAGTTTGTCCAGGAAAAACGGATATACACTCCGAATGACATAAGAGCAGATATACAACAGGAATACGGTGTCCAGTTATCATATCAGCAGGCGTATAGGGCAAAGGAAGTTGGTCTTCAAATAGTACGAGAGAATCCTGCAGAGTCATACAACTTACTTCCTAAGTACTCATACGTTTTGACTAAAGGAAATGAAGGTACCATTACTCACCTCGAACGAGATGGAAATGACAATTTTCTATACTACTTTGTTTCTCTTGGATCTTCCATCAAGGGTTTCATGCAGTGCATCAGGCCAGTGATTGCTGTAGATGGCACTCATCTGAAGGGGCAATATCGCGGAAGTATGTTTGCGGCAACATGCCTAGATGGAAACAATCAACTGTATCCGTTGGCCATTGGGATCATGGATTCCGAAAATAATAATGCTTGGGAATGGTTTATGATGAAATTACATGGAGTGATTGGCGATAAACCAGATTTAGTGTTTATATCTGATCGATGCACTGCCATCAAAAGAGCTATTTTGACAGTATTTCGCACTGCTGGCCATGGAGTTTGCTTTTATCATGTGAAAGGTAATATAAAGGCAAAATTCAAGATGTCCAAAGTTGTATGGCATCAATTTGAGCCTACTTTCATAAACACAGCAAAAACATATGGACATGAAAAATTTAAAAACCAACTTGAGGGGTTGTGGTAGCTCCATGCGAGTGCGGCAGACTACTTAGAGAATAATGTCGGTACATGTAATTGGGCAAGGTCTGAGTTTGACGGTCGTAGGTACAGTATTCTTACCACCAACATTGCGGAGAGTGTGAATTCTTTCATGAGAGAACCGCGGAAATTTCTGATAACTCATCTTATCGATCACCTTAGAAAAACATTGCAGCAATGGTTTTATGATAGAACAAATGTGGCTGAATTGATGAGTACCCGTTTAACCACATGGGCAGACGAAATAGTCTCTGACAGGAGAGCTGTGGCCGAAAGACTTACTGTTCGTCTTGTGTCCTAGTTTCGATTTCATGTTCTGGGTGGTGGTATTAAAGAGGGGATTGTTGACATACGTGAGAAGACTTGCTCCTGTAGAGTATTCCAACTTAATCAGCTTGTCTGTACACATGCAATTGCTGCTTGCCTAACCGTACGAGTGGATTACATAAGTCTTTGTTTTGATTTTTACACCAAGGATTTATTAGTGATGGCTTACGCACAACCAGTCGAGCTAATTGGCGACATGACAGATTGGGAGATTCCGGAAGAAATCGAAAGAATTAGAGTTAACCCGCCAATTGGAGCACCACCATCTGGTCGTCGTCCTGAGCGCAGAATACCCTCCGTTGGTGAGGATGGAAATAGGAGAACCGTTAGATGTGGGCGATGCAATGAAACGGGAAATAATCGCAAGAAATGTAAGAATCTTATTGCGTCGAATGAAAACTAATTGTATCATGATAAATACTTTTGTGTTTTCAACATTTATTTTTTATTTATTGCAACATTATATCTAGTGAGGCATCTAGTCTCAATTATATTATATGAATTATCTCTACAGAAGAAAAATTCCACATGCATAAATATTCAAATGAGAACAATCGCCTAAAGTGTAATATCACCATTAAATATGTCAACGACAATTTTTTTCCTAAAGTATTGTCCATGGCTACTACTAAAATCAAGTTTGAGCCCGAACATTAAATACATTGTAAACACCAACAAAAAAACTCCGCAATCCCCAGTTCCAGGCTCTTGTTGTGGCACATTTTTTATTACTTTCATCTTCCATTGGTTGGCACTTCATAACTCCTGTCGGATGTCGTAGAATCCAACATCTTCTAACTATCGAGGAAAAACAACTTCAAATGGCTTGAAGTTGTGCGCATACGTTTTATCATCCCGAGACTCTGCCAACGAATCATAAATTCAGACATTCTTTTTTCGAAAGTCCACTCGGGCTAATATCCAGTGGTCGCAAGCCAAATTGACAGGAACAAATACCTGAGTTAACACAGCAATATAAAAAAAAATCTTAGATAATTATTAACAAAATTAGATAACTTTAATATTATATAATAATTCTTATCATATCAACGTCGGTGAACCGTTTCGACATGATGTCCGACCGCCCATCAATATAGCTATTGAAGTTGTAGCTATATTGTAATGAATTCAAATCACAATCACCGTCGTTCCATAATTGCTTCAAAAACACCTAGTACATATATATTACGTGGAATGAAAGTTCAAATTAAAGATTGAAGGCATTAAGAGATATAACATTGTAATCAATTATTATAAGCTTTTCGAACTCATTACCCAAAAAAAGAAATCCGTGTGCGTGACACGTTGAGGTAAGGCATTTGGGTATTGTCTTTGCTTTGCACTAATTAACCGGAAGTACTCATGGATATGCTGTAAAAAAAAAAAAGGGACAATTGTTAATAATAGTAGATAGTACAAAGAAGTTGAAAAAGTAAACACCAACAACACTTACCTCATCCCCCAACCATCCAAGTGACGCATGACCCAACAGAATTTGAAAAAGTTCGTGTGACTGTTGGATTGTGCGATCCACTGTGATTTCACCGGCAAATCACTGATCGAACTCATGAAAATGTGTTGGATCCGCTAGTCCTCTAAGTGGATTTATATCCACACTTGTTTTTTCGTCAATGTCATGGTCAATTATTTCGATTTTAGACTGTGGATTCACGATCCTTCCTCTCTTGAAAGGAGGAATCATGTACGGACTATTAACCATATATGACAGCCGATAAGGACGTCCAAACTGACTTATACACAGTGGTGCCTTCGTCAAAATTTGAATGCTATCACCACTTAGGTCACCGCAAAAGCTGTACAATGTCAAAGGACTGTGAGAATGATAACTAACATCAGCATGAACTCCAACGTCATCTAGGGCCTGTCAAATGGTCAATATAAACATATTCAACTCCTGTCAAATTAAAAGATAAAGAATCACAAGATACAACGCAATAAAGTTGCTCACTATGTACGAGCGTCCAATCGAGGAATCGTCGTGCGACCAATTGGATGTACTCTCGCTGTTTGAACCAAATAGTCCCATGACAAGTTTTCTAAACTTCCTTTGTTCTTTGCGCTCTGCCTCAAATGCGGACTTTAGTTCTAAAAGGTTACGATCAATACTGTTCATCCGCGTAATGAAATACTCGTCACAGAACTTTGTCGTTGACTGTTAGCAACAAACACAGATGCAACGAGAATGTGTTAAAGGCATATATCAATTTGCATACAAGAAATGAAAATGATCGTTGATGAGGATGTTACCTCCGCCTCATGTCGGTTAGTGGAGTCATGTGATCGATCGTCATTTTCAACGGCAGCAGGCTCTTGTAGTGGGTCTTGCTGCTCATGATCGTCATTTCCGTCAAGGAGTCGGTCTTGCTGCTCATGTGTGCCACCCGTGTACTCCTCAAGCTCTTGTACTCTGCTTGGAATAGTTGTCGCATTGATTGTAGGTTCATACTGCACAGAATAGAAAAAAAAAACCACTGAGGATATCGTATTGAGTTTCAATGTTATTTGTAAATTAGTACTGAATGATACTTACGTTAAGAACCCATCTTGGGACGTGTGACACACTATCCTTCATGGCCTTCCAATACCCTTTTGCCATCTCCTTTGTACTTGGCTTGATGGTTTGTATAACATTCCCCTTGCGTATAGAAGACATAATTTTATGTTCGAATAATGATATAGTCCTTAATAATATTATTGCTTATTTTATTAATGTAATACTTACAATGCGAGTGTTGTCACTGATATGAATGTACGACCCCATAACTTATTTTCGACGAAGAAAATGTCTTCCATTTTAATATGCGGGGAATTTTCTTCCTTGTCTGCACGGCCCACTCTGATGGCACCCTCTCGATAACTTCATAAAGCCAAGCCTGTAATAAACAAAGTGACAAAGTTAAATAAAATTACTTCGTGAATACATAAGTACAGAAACGAACTTAAATTTCTTTTCCTACCCACCTGCACTCCATGACTGAAGCCGTGGATATTGTATTTCTAAATATTATGAGAATGATCTTTCTTGTGCTGCTCCTGAAATTTCTCAGCATTTTGGTTCAAGGCATTATCAATACTGTTGAATACCGTTTCCCATGATATACGACCCCATGGAAGACTTCAAAAGTGGTCAACATCATCAACGTAATTCAACAATTGGAAATCAGCCTGACTGTTATCCTTTCTATCATTCAGCACCCTATCGGCAAACTAATACAACGCGATTTTCAAGGCATCAACGTCGTCCATGACATCAAAGTTCAAATTGGCAAAAGCAATATCCAATTCTTTTATATTCAAGTGTTTAAATCGACCATCAAAATACTGACGGAGTAACCTATGATGCACTGGTGGATCTTGTGGTATGATGTTTTGACCACCTGACAACCACGTAACTAAACACCACTCCCCAATCGATAATCGTGTTAATTGCTCTCCTATTTGAAACCACAATTGATTCTCATCAGTTTTATTATGTGCTACTTGTCTAAGCAATAAATTGTGGATTATAACACCACTGAATGCATAACTCTCTAAATTCAAAAACTGTCCGAAAACATCATTCTTGAATAATGACAATTGTTTTTTCGTTAACTTACTACGGATCGCTTCGATGACTCTTTTAAATTTTGATGTCTCTGTAATACGGCCCGGAAAATGATTATCAAATCCTAACTTCATTACGCCTGGATCCTTCCTCGGGCCTGGCGGATTACGCTTCACAAAACTCTTTTTCGCCATGTATCTATAACAAAATGTCATGGTCAATTATTAAAATTCATAACTTATTATAATAAAAAAACATAACAAAATTTATTGAAACAACAAATTGCGCAGCGGAAACATGATCACACAGTCTATGTGTTTTGGTATAACTAGCAGTCCGTGGCACAAAAACACAGAGAGCACGGTGCTCCCATGGCACATAATGTGTTCGGCGGCCAAACAAATTAGAAACATAGGTACTGTGTTTTTGTGCGACGGCCCAAAATTACCTTTTTTGGCCGTCGCACACAATAACGTGCAATGGGAGAGAGGCGCTCTCTAAAATGCATAGCGACGGATGGTCGCTGCATAATTTCGGAGAGCGCGTTGCTCCCGTCGCACGTAAATTTCTTCTCCTCCCTAGCCTCTCTCCCATGCCTCCCTCCCACCAAAATTTCTTCTCCTCCCTCCCACCCAAATTCCTTCTCCTCTCCTTCAACCCTCCACCAAAACAACATCAAACAACAACAACCACCACCACCAAAACAACATCAAACAACATGAAACAGCAACAACACACATCCAAAAAACAAGGAAACACAACACAACAACAACATAAATCATTTATTTCGAATTTCTTACCTAGGGTTTTTGAAGTTGAATCTTTGATTTTTAGATCTCTTCACTTTTATTGGACTTGATTTTGGTGTGATTGATGTTGTTCAACGTGAGCTCTAGTGATTGCCGCTGATGCTTGACGCCGTCGTTCTTCTCTGGTGCCGTCGATTGGTGAGGAAGTTGTTGAGAGATATGCTTCCGTTTGCAAAAATTTGGGTGAGAATGAGAGGGTTAGAATGGTCCAAAATTGTGTGATTTGGCTAATATTGAAAGAAAAAAAGTTGTGTGGTTATTTATGTATTTTGTAAAAATTATTTGGCTAGTATTGTAAATTTCCCAAAAAAAAAGTATTTAAACCATTATTTTAAAATGAAACAATTTCAGTAAACGTAACAGGATAGCCCTTAATCGAACAATGCACCTATAAGAATTTTACACATATATCCTTGGGCGGCCAAGGATTCTAACTCCTCCTTAGGATTTCAATCCTACTTTTAAATGTCTAACAACAATAACATGAAGGGTAAATTTACTTTGAATTTTCAGCGGAAACATTTCTTCAATTTCGTGAATCACCTTTTCAAGTGCCTAAACCTAAAGATTCCCTCTTTAACTGAATTTAAGAAACTGAATCTTGTTGGTACTCCTCCTCTGCTCATATTTACATACATGATATTGCAAAATGACTTACTACTATGACAACATGTTAGCCATTGCCAAGAAAAAGAAATACATTTGACATGCTAAATCAGAGCACACAGAGTCGCGTTATTACAGTGTAAATTTGTAATTTAACTAGGCTCCCTCATTCTTTTATCTGGTATTGCAGTTACTAAACCAGAACCTATAATTCTCCAATTGGACTGGAATCATTGCGCCAGATCCAAGGCTCAATAATCAACCCACTCCTCACTCACATCTTGCCTACCACTCCCATAAAATTAATTACTTCGTACAGCATCTAGGTTATCTTCCATGAAATTAATTACTCTGGCCCTTATTATTCCAGGAACAAGGAATCCTGAAGGAACAAGGAATCTGATGATGAGTCTATAAATAAGGGCCAGAGTAATTTGCACATTTTGCTTCAAGCTCCTTTCTGTCTCAGTGTCACCATCCTTATCTCTCAAAACCCCTCGATCATTCTAGATCCTTTACTTCTAGTAGGTTTTCATATGAACCCTGGCTCATGGAAACAGAATACGTAAGATCAATATATATATACATACATGTATGTATGATCTAGAAAGGGAAATTCAGAAGAAATATTCAAAGCATTGATTGTTTGGAGCAGAATACACAAGAACAGATTGCTAAGAACTACTACTGAGTTTTGTTTTGGCATATTTTTTTTTGTATTATTTTTGCAACACTGCACATATTTATAACTATCACCGTTTGAATAAAAATGAATCTAAGGCATCCTAATTGCTATTAAGTTAATAGCAATTTTATCTTCATTCTCCTTTAGTTCCTACTTTTTCTCAGGACCCAAACATAGTGTCAAATAAAACATAAAGCAGAAACTAAGTGTAACTCACGAAGTCCTCAGATCAAACTTCGAAGCACGAAAACAAACTGAATTATTTGAAGCAAAATAGAAAGTAAAACAAAACGGCAACATTTTTGAGTAGTTGGATATTACATGTTTATATTCATAACAATAACACTTGAGTAAATATATGCAAACTATTCATGCCTTAGCTTTCTTTCTCATGCGGAACAAGTGCATTTTTTTTTTCCCAACTCCATGGGCGTATTTTGCGCAACAATTTCTCATTCGCTGAAACATCATTTTGAACATATAAATATACCATTTTAAAATACTCACGGAGAAATATCCAAATCACTCATCATTTTTCACTTACACGAAGTGGGTTCTACTCAAATTATGCCTTAAAATAGCTACTGACTATGCTATATTTCCAACATTACACAATTTGATATCTTGTCTTAATATGGTTGCCACCTCAATTTAATCAACTCAATCGATGCTGTTTAGCAAGCATCGCTCCTCTTTAATTGTGCTTGCTGCTTCTTTGAAATCCCTTCAACATAATAAATGACCTCTTTATTCTAAAGGGACCAATTACTCACCCGAGAATTTATAAAAATAAATAGAGACAAATTAAAGACACAAAAAACGAAAACTTCATGAGTATGTGAAACACCATGGATATATGAAGGCAAAAAGACTACTAGGTCCCCAATTAATGTTTGGGGAAAGGGAAATAAAAACCTTAGACATTTTGAAAAGGGTAGTAATTCATCATCATCATCAATAATAACAATATTAATGACGATGACGATGACGCTAATTAAAATAATAAATTAATAAAATTTAATAATATTATTATTAACATAATAATTATAACACTAATAAATAACAATAATGATGATGGTGATGATGATGATGATAATAATAAAAACATTTCTTAATCAAAATAAATAAAATTTATTAATGGAAGGGGGTTATATGTCCTTTTTTAAAAAATATTAGGAAGTTTATATCCCTTCCCCCAAACATTGGGGATTAATAACCCTTTTTCATGTATTTTATTCTAAATGTACAATATTTTCCTTTTTTCCGTTAAAATAAACAAAATTATTAATGAAAAAGGGACTTATATATCTTTTTTAAAACGTTAAGGATTTTTATTACCCTTTACCCAAACATTAGGAGCCTAACAGTCTTTTAATGGTTTAATAATGTGTAGTAATTTGTGGTTTCCCCATAAATTATTTTGAGTAACCCAAACCGACCCAAATCAGAAATATATGATCCTCTCATCCTTTAATTTGAAGGGGGAACCAAAATGATATAACAAAAACAGAGATCTTCTTTTTCTTTTTTAATTCCTGTGAAGAACACTACCTTGAAATTTATCTCGCAACTACGATAAGCAGCAGCAGGATGTCATGAGCAGATATCTTTTCAAGGATGATTTTCTTGTCTTACACAACAGATGGACGAGAATTGAACATCTTTCAGGGGCTTTAAGGCCTGTGTCATAAGCTTGGAGTGTGAAACCATGTGGTTCATAAGGCATAATGCTCAAGGTCCTCTCTCTTAAGTAATTGAATGGTATAAATGTAAGTTCATTTTGCTTAAAATACACTAACATTATTTGTGCACTGAACCCTTCTTCATATTTATCTTCAAGCACCTGCTGAAGATCCGAATGATACAGTTACCTACGCTGGAATCGTGATGGAAAAACCACAAAAGAATCTAGAATCAAATTTCCAAGTGATAAAATCAAACTTGGGTTCCATGTCAACTTAAAAGAAACTGCAGGATAATTTGACACAATAAAACAAGTCATGATATTGTCCACCTAGAGGACTTTTAATGGAATGCAGGAAAAAAGAAGCCCATGCTGAGTTCTACTTGTTTCAAGCTTTTTCATGTGAGTTCTTCACAATCCAGCAAACAGATAAACAATTAATATTTATTGACAGAGCAGAACCTTTGAGTTTTAGTGCAGACGTATTATGCAAAAATAAACTAATATAAGGATAGAGCAGTTGAAATTGCGGTGGAAAAATGGCTCCTCCTATGAAGTAATAGAAGCCCAACTGACAAGCCATCTGAAGTGGCATTCATTGACAGACGTTACAAGATTAACACATTAAATAATGTTCTTTTCTTCGTTCATGAGTGAATAGAGAGAGTTGGAAGCTGTTCTTGGTCCTAATCTCTTCAGTGTAATCCCCCCTATCTTTTTTATGCCGGGAAATCTTTCGAATTGTAACACCAAAAAAAAAAAAAATCCCTGCTGGTCACTTATAGCAGAACCACGAAAATGCACCGTGTCTGTCTTGATTCTTTTCAGTCCTTTGATTGCTTGTGATTCAGATTTGATTCTTATATAATTTTAGATTGATTCTTGATCGATCTTGTGTGGTAATTATGCATATTAATCTCTTGATTCACTTAAACAGTTTGGTTCAACCCATTACAACATCTAAATCATTATACTAGAAATTAAATGCTCACATGCCGGTATGATTTCCAAGGCTATTGATTTCTTATTCGAAGAACCACATATCCAAATAAAGTTAGTTCCGAAAGAGGCCATTAACTGTTTACTTTTTTAAAAAGTTAAAAATAAAACCCGAATTGGGTAAAAAGGAATCCATTCAGAGCAAATAGAAAACTGATGTTTTTGTTATTAAAAGAACGATACATCTAAAAGCTGAAACTTTGAGTTAAACTGCCTTCATTAATATCCCAACTTGAGCGAATTGATCAACAGTGTGATATCTATTTTCCTTAGCTTCTTCTTCCGAGCATCATTACCATCGATGTGGCTATAGTCTTCCGGAACCAACTTTATAATTTCTTTTTCATTATAGTACTTTTCAAGCTTTATCTCTAATTTTGCTGCTTTTAGGAACACCCGCCGCAATTTCTTTTCAACTTCAGATTTCTCGGTCATTTTCCTTGATCGCAAGCAATATCTAATTGTTGCTCTTATAGCTTTCTTCAACAAATTCAAGAGGTAGTTCCGGTAAGGGGTACCCGTAGCAAATCGGCTGTTTGCTGACAAACTACCGGACTCTTAAGCAGCTGCTGCCATTGTTTCAATTTGAAGAACAAGAAAAAGCGTAGATATTTCATAGAGTCTGGGAGAAAAAAAAAAGCAAGAAGGTTCTCGGGTCCTATAGACAAATAAGCAAATCCTAATGTTAAACTCTAGCCCTTAGTTATAAACTCATCATTTGATTCCTTGTCCCTTTAGGGTAACTCTCAACTTCATCACAACTACGCTCCCTTTTTCTTCTGTCTGTTATTGCGGTTACTCAACCAGAACCTCTAATTCTGCAGTTGGATTGGGATCACTGAGCAGATCAAAGGCTCAATATTCAACTCACTCACATCTTGCCTACCACTTCCATGAAATTAATTGCTTCATTAAGCGTCTAAGATATCTTTCACTATACTAATGTTTGTAGTGAGTTGATTAGTGGGTTTGGCCTAATTTAGTGTTAAACTTTCAATATTTATCATAATTATAATTCAAAAAATTAAACAATAAATTTATTTAATATATTATATAACTAACTAATAAAAATTATTTTCAATAATATAATTATATTCATAATTAAATTCTATCTAAAGGCTTATTAACGTAATTTTGTGTTATAATAAATTTAATTTAATTTGTTTCTAACTAAATTATGGCATAATATAAATAATTTCTTAATTAATATATTATAATTTTAGAAGTTTATTTGAAAAACAATAAAAAAAGTAGATTTCCCGGAACCATCGCCTATCGCTGCCAGCCACCCCCTTACCATCTCATTTCAACTCGAGAATTATATGAAAATTATTAGAAATTGACGATCTCTAAATTGAAGCAACCTATTTGGTTGAAATAGTCGATGTTTGTACGAATATGAAAAAGTTAGAAAGTATTCAAACTTTTTTATCGGATTTGAAGAAAATAAATCCATTTTTTGACCTCTATGACAATGTAATGACGTTTGTTGTTGGCTGACAAGTCCGATGGTATCGGCAGTGACGTCCCATGCACTGTTGCTGTTGACTTTTTTATGACTATTAAAATTATATTTTCTATTTTCACAAAATAAACAAACAAATAAATAAATAAAGTGATTTTATTAATTTTTTAAATCATTACTTTAACTTTTATTAATATAAAATTAGTTATCTGTAAAATTAAATTTATAAAATAAAGTTGTAAATAATAATTATTTGATAACATTAAACGAGTTAATAAAGGTTGAAAGGGTAATTTTGGATGTTTTGACTTCTAATAAAAGAGGAATTTAAATTCATCATTCTTTGTTTTGCAATCTAAACTCCTCATTATGATGTATTTTAAATTCCAATAGAAATTGAATTCTTATAAATTATGGTCAACCAAACATCTAAAATGTGAAAAGAATTCAAATTACTTTCATATCTCCCCTTCCTCCCCTTCTAACCATTGAATTTCCGAACTAGCCTGAGAAATGAAACCATAGAGTGGAAATATGTGCAGTTAAGATGAACTTGGGAACATTAACGCGCATAACATTCCCCTAGCCTCGATAAGTTGTAATGCCATAACCAGAAAAAGTGAAACAGCAAAAGAAGGCAACATTGCTGGCTTAGGACTCAGATTTTCCAATATCTAACATTTTTGTATGTACGAGGAACAATCAAAGTGACAAGGCACAAGGAAAAAAAAGTCTCCGAGTTTTTGAATTATCAATTTTGCCCGTGGCATTGTTCCAATGAATATGCCCCAAACTAAAATATTAAACGAGTTGATGATTTTGAGATCAAGGCCTCGAAGAAGGCCAAAAGAAATCCTTATTTATTATATGAGTGAAATATAAGAAACTGGCGTCGACAAGATAGGAAACGTGTAGCTAGGAATGATGAATTATTAGCAGAATAATGTTACGGTATAAACTATTGTGTACAAACTAAGTGATGCCATGTGAAAGTGTTGGCTGGATTATGGAAATTCTAATGAATCACTTCGAAGGAATCAATAAACTAATCAGAAGACTAGTACACTGGTAAAAAGGCTGAAAATTGAAATCACCTTCGTGCTATGTTGAAATCTTCATTGAGGCAGGCCCTCGGAAGAAGGAGGAGAACCGCGGTGCCTTTATCAGATCCTACATTTGTGCTGTAGTTGGGCCTAGGCCTGGTTAGAAGAGTAGGCCTTTGCCACCCCCTCAAAACCCCTCTTAAATGTCCCTTTTAATTGAATTTACTTATAAATTGCCTAACATAAATTAATTCATTTCTTATTTTAAAAGGAAATTCAGTTAAACACTTAAAAATAAATTATTACTTTAAAAAAAATTTCACACTCAACTCATTTCTTTATCTATTAGTAAATTTTAAATTTTAATTGGAAAATAATTTTTTAGATAAGTATAAGGATTTAGATTTATGAAGATAGAGATTATATAATTAAAAAAATTGAGATTTTTTTATGCAATTTAAAAAGAAATTATTTGATCAACTTTTATAAGAAGATGATTAATTTTAATATATGAATTTGTATTTCATCAATTAAACTGAGATTATTTTGAGAACGAATAGTTAAAAGCCTCACTCATTTTATGATTTTTAAAATGATCTTCATTCTACCATGACAGTGAAATTGAAAACGACACCGTCTGGGTAATCCCATTCGCGCCATTTGAGCAAATTATTTCTTCAGCCGTTCTTGGTAGCTGCTAATTCACACAACGCACGCTTGGGCCTCGTTAGAATTTTTCAATGATCCTTTCAATTCAGCCGTGACAATAAACTGAAAACGGCACCGTCCATATAACTTGTTGCTTCAATCGTTCAAAGCATACTAATTTCACACAACACCCCTTCATTAGGCCTAGGCCTCGATAGATTCTTCAATGGTCTTTTGTCTCTGCTATCACAATGAATTGATAAACGACATCGTCTTTGTAATTTTGTGCGCGCCAATGGAGCAAATTGTTTCTTCAATTGTCGGCAGCTACTACTACTACTACTACTAATTCACACAACAGGGCTTCATTGATTGTCTTTTCATCAAGCAGTTGATAAGCGCTATGGATGAATTGAGATCCAACAGTGGCAACAATTCCTTGAACTCATCAGCATCAAACTTCTCTGTGCCTTCAAGCGCTTCAACCAACTAATCCTCAAAATTGAGTAGTTCAGGTACCTTAACTTTCCCTCCGACTAAACTGTTTGCTGATTCTGAAGAGAAAGTGTTGCCTAATGATTCAATTAAGTTAGATGATTCATTAGGTTCTGAAGTTAATCAACCAATATTATATAGTATGAACCACGTGGACGACTTAGTTGATTGTGATATTAAGGATGATGTAGTTGAATCTGATAATGTGAACAATGATGACGATTTGAGTGATTCTGATGATGTGGACAATGAGTAAAATTCGGGTGATTCTGATCATCTTAACAATGTGGACGGTGGAGAAAATTCAGCCATTGGAGCAATTCAAATGATTCTGTTGATGTTAACAATGATGAAGACATGACTATTTCTGATGTAACTTGGCAACATGATGGCGAGCATTTACACTGTCCATTTATCTGTGCTTTGCTGAAGAAGTTGCCCCAAAAGAAGTTTAAAGTTCCTCTTAGACAAAATAGGGAATTTGATAATAGATTGAGGAAAGTTGCAGAGATTGGGAAAGAAGTTAAGAGGGAGCTAAGAAAGTATGCAAAATCCAAGGGAAGTAGATTTTTGAATGATGATGAGGTGGATTCAACTTGTGCTTTTAATGACTATGACTTTAGTCTCTATCATTTGATGAGGAAGAAGGACTTGGCTATAAAGGATGTTCCTATTGCTAAGTTGATAGAAATTGAGAGTTAATTAAAGGAATCAAAGAATACGATTGCAGAAATAATGGAGGAGATTCAAGAGCTGTACTATGTGGGTGCGGATTCTGACCAGGGAAAGGAAAAGGATGCAAAATGAAGATTCTTAAGAGGACACCAAATGCTCTGAGGATGAATCTGAAGACAAGTTGAACAGCAAGACATTGGACAAGGCGGACACTGAGGATGAATTTGCAAAAGGGTCGAACAGCAAGACATCGAAGGAGGACAGCAAAGACGGTGAAGACAGTGTGGATGAATCTAGACAGGAGTTGAATAGCAAGACATCGGACAAGAAGGACACTGAAGTCATTGAGGAGGATGAATCTGAAGACTCTGAGGATAAATCAGACTGAAGATTCTGAGTCAAGGAAGTTGTGATCAAATTCAGCAGTCAATTGTGAAAAATGAAGAAAAAATGTTGTAAAGTAAGTTATCATTGTTTGTCTATCAACACTCACGAAATTCTCAAAAGTGATAAAATTCTTTTAGTGCAAATGTCCTTTCATATTATCTTTGAATGATATCCTTCGATGATATTTTAGCTATATAAGCTTGAGGTCACCACTTTGATGTTATTTGAACTATATAAGCTTGGGGTCACCATACCAACTCCAATAAAACACCTGAACCCATTGTCTCTCCTAAAGGGTTGGTTCTCCTAGTGGATGATCATGACCCCATAGAGTAATCTTGTTGTAGCTATACTCAAAAAGGTAACTGCAACTGCCAATGTGTTCTAGATTTAACGATACAAAGGCATTCTGCTTATCTATTCAACACTAAGTTACCATTTTCGCTTTCAATCAGTAAGTTCTTTAACATTTTTGCATGATTAGGAGGCTTCTGGATGATATTAGACTATACAAGATAAGCGGTGCCAATAGCTACCAAATATATTTCTCAGTCGTGCTCTACTCGCGAGTGATCTAGATACAATTTGACGTCCAATCGGAATGATCTCTTGAGATATGTTCTGTATACGCACTTATGGTTTACTTTTCTTTTTGGTATGTTATCAGAAATAGTGGAAGCCAGAGCTCAAAACATTCCGGTTATGCTTTAGTTTGCGCAACTATGTATATTTCATGGTCACAAAGAAACCACCTGGGGTGCAGATAGCTTCCAACTCTCTCTATTCACTCACAAAAACGAAGGCACAAATATAGTGAAACAGTCATGGCTTATCTTTGAATTGTACATTTATACCACATAATTCTTGCAGCTTGATTTTAGCAATGAGCTCAGAAAAGAAAATCAACGGGAAAAACAGAAGAAACAACAAAATCAAATCAATTTTCACCCGTTTAAAAATGAAAGATACGCAAAAGAAATTAATCAACAATTGTTGGCTATCAAGGTTGATCCATTTTTGAATCTCACTCTTTTCCTGATTCTTCCTCCTCTTGACTGGTGGTTCCCCCTTTCTTTCTGCATCAACTTCTTGAGTCCACAGTGCTAGCATGGACTCAATTTGAGATTAATGGTATAAGCAAAACTTAGCTAACATCCATGTAAATACTACTAATTTTGCTTATAAACTCTGCCAATTTAACATCAAGAACAACAGCATTCATTAATCGCACGAGAATTAAATCAAATATTACATGAACTCTTTTCCGGAGATTTTATTATGTGTGATGATCTCATCCAAAGTTTAGGAGATGATTGGTGAATGGAAATTGTTCTCCTTCAGAAATTCTGGAAGGAGTTGTCAATTTGATCAATATGAAATAGGTATAAAATTTAAATAACTACTAAAATCTCTTCATGGAAATTGCCTTTCAAAGCATTACCTCTGAGCATCAACCATCAAGTGGATACATATATCCTACATCAAAATTCCGTTGATGAAGTAGTTTATATCCTACGAGTAACTGTGTTTATTACTAAATGAAACATACATCTAAAAACTGAGATTGTGAGTGAATTGATCTTAACTCACTTAAACAATTTGGTCTGAGATTGTGAGTGAATTGATCTTAGCTCACTTAAACAATTTGGTTCAACCCGTTACACAAGGCATTGATTGTGTTGGTCTAGATCATTATACCAGACATTGTGCGCTCGCAATGAAAGTTGGAAATTGGAGATTGCCGAGGCTATTAATTTCTTATTCTTCTAACGATGCATCCAAATCATATTAGTTTCGAAACAGTCACGAAAATTCAAAAGTGGGTAACTGTTTACTCTTTAAAACAGTTAAAAAATACAATTCCTAAATTGGGTACAAAGGAATCTATTTAGAACTGATACAAAGGAATCTATTCAGAACTGATATGGTTAATATCCCAACTCAAGCGAATTGATCAAGAGTGTTATATGTATTTTCCTTAGCTTCTTCTTCCGAGCATCATCACCATCAATCTGCGTGAAGTCTTCTAGGACCAACTTTATAATTTGCTTTCTATCATAGTACTTTTCAAGCTCTGTCTCTAATCTTGCTGCTTTTCGGAATACCCGCCGCAATTTCTTTTCATTTTCCATATTCGCAGATTTCTCTTTAATTTTGCTCGATCGTGAGGTATATATAATTGTCATTCTGAGAGCTCTCTTCAACAAATTCAAGAGGTAGTTTGGGTGGGGGGTACCCGTAGCAAATCGGCTGTTTACTGACAAACTATCGGACTCTTGAGCTTGAGCAGCTGCTGCCATTGTTTCAATTTGACGAACAAGCCAAGATGTGTCTGGGAGAGTCTTGGAGAAAAATAAGCGAGAGGGTTATCGGGTTCTTGAAAAATAAGCAAATCCCTAATGTTAAACCCTAGCCCTTATTTGTAGGCTCATCGCGTTTCCTTATTCCTTCGGGATTCCTTGTTCATTTAGGATAAGTCTCAAATTTAAATAATTAAAAATATTTAATGGAGTCAAATTATTTGTATGTCTACGGAAATGGTAACTTAGGCGGAACTCGCCAATCAGGTACATTAGCTATTAGCTAAGAATTTTTAAATCTTTAGAAAAAATAATAATTATTAAAAATGTTAATAAGTTTTTAAGTTTCGCTTTAAACCCCAAGTGACAGTTAGGCAATATTATTACTAGAACTTCAATTTTTTTTGAAGTTTTATATTTATGTTTATAGCAAATTTAGTATCAAATTGCTCAATAATTTTTTCTATTTTATTTAATTAAATCTTTACCTTGTTTGATTTTATATTTATTGAGTTTTTATTTATTATATTAATTATCTCTTACTTTAATATATCATGATCTTCAATGTTGAAGTCTTTTGTTAATTGTTTAACTTTATTAAATTCTTTACTCAGTTAATCTCTTAGCTTTTTAATTTATTTTATATATTTTTCATTGAAATTACTAATTTCAAATATTTTATTTACACTTTCTATATCATTTATAAATAAATTTAGGTTTCTTAATTTATTTAATAAGTATAATGACATTCAATTTAATTGATTATTTTTCAATATGTCTGAATTATTGATCAGATCAAATGATTGCAATCTTCTATAGAAAATTCTCTTTGTCTATAAATAGAAAGTGATAACTTATTTGTTTATATATTTTATAAAATTATTATAGGTTTTGGTAATTTATTCATTATACCATGCTTATAATAATTCATTAAATTCATAAAATATTTATCACATGTAATATCTCTTATAATTCAGGATATTAAATTTAGATTACAAAATCTATGCGACAACATTGATGGTATGTATTACGTGAGAAAATAGATTGAATGTGTGTGTGTGTTAGAAGAAAAATAAAGTCTATGTCTCAAGGGAGATAAAAAAAACTATATATGCAAATGCAAAAATATGTTTAAAATTTATAGATTTTTATGAATATAATAATAATAATTTAGATTTTTATAAAAATATAGTAAAAGCTTTATAAATATTTAAAAATAGATGTAGAAGAGATGGATGACAAAATCATTTAATTATATAAAATTATTTAATGAGGGCTTATTTAAAAAAATAAAAAAAATGTGATTAAAAATGAAAATTTTTACAAATTATTATTACACCCTTATCTCATTTTACCGTTAAAATTATTTTTATCCTTTAGATTTAAAAAATTTCAAAATCAATGATATATATATATATTTGATGTTTGTTGTAATGATTGTAACTTGTAAGATAAGTTTTCCCAGATGCTGTACGAAGTAATTAATTTTATGGGAGTGGTTGGCAAGATGTGACCGAGTTGATTATTCAGCCTTCGATCTGGCGCAATGATTCCAGTCCAATTGGAGAATTAGAGGTTCTCCAATTTACCCTTCATTTATTATTGTTAGACATTTAAAAGCAGGATTGAAATTCCAAGGAGTTAGAATCCTTGGCCGCCTAAGGATATATGTGTAAAATCCTTTCAAGTACATTATTCGATTGGGGGCTATCCTACTACGTTTAATGAAAGTGTTTCGTTTTAAAATAATGGTTTAAATATTTTTTTTCTTTTTCTAGATTTACGTAAATTTGATAACATTATTTTAATTAATTATTTAAATTTGAGACTTGTCCTAAATGAATAAGGAATCCAGAAGTAACAGGGAATCCTGAAGGATTGAAGGAATAAGGAAACGCGTGATGAGCCTATAAATAAGGGTTAGGGTTTAACATTAGAGATTTTCTTATTTTTCAAGAACCCAGATAACCCTCTCGCTTATTTTTCTCCGCGACTCTCCCAGACATCTTGGCTTGTTCTTCAGATTGAAATAATGGCAGCAGTTGCTCAAGAGTCCGATAGTTTGTCAGTAAACAGCCGATTTGCTACGGGTACCCCCCACCCAAACTACCTCTTGAATTTGTTGAAGAGAGCTCTGAGAATGATGAATATATGTCTCTCACGATCAAGTAAAATTAAAGAGAAATCTGCGAATACGAAAAATGAAAAGAAATTGCGGCGGGCGTTCCGAAAAGCAGCAAGATTAGAGATGGAGCTTGAAAAGTATTATGACGAAAGCGAAATTACAGAGTTGGTCCTGCAAGATTATATGCATGTCGATGGTGATGATGCTTGGAAGAAGGAGCTGAGGCAAATACATATCACAATGTTGATCAATTCGCTCAAGTTGGGATATTAATCAAGAAGAACATCTCACTCGCCGTTTCAGTTTTGAGATTTATCTTTCTTCTAATAACATCAGTTACGTATTTGTTTTGAATATATTCTTGTACCCCATTCAATTTAAAAAGTAAACAATTGCACACTTTTGAAATTGTGTCTCTTTCGGAACGAACGAACATGATTTAGATATGTCGTTCCTAGAATAAGAAATTAATAGCCTTGGAAAAATCCAAGTACCAACTTTCATTGCGAGCAAATAATTTCTGGTCCAATGATTTAGACCAAGACCATGAAGACCTTGTAATGGGTTGAACCAAAGCGAATCAAGAGCTTAATATGCACAATCACCCCACAAGATCAATCAAGAATCAATCTAAGCCTATCTGAGAATCAAATGTGAATCACAAGCAATCAATGAAAAAAGAACTGCAAAGAGAAAGAATCAAAATAGGGACACGGAGCATTTATGTGGCTCGGCTACAAGTGACCAGCAGAGATGTTTCTGCGTTGCCATTACAGAAGGAATTAAAGCGAAGAGATTGATACCAAGAACAGCTTCTAACTCTCTCTACTCACTCATAAACGAAGGCACAAAGAAAGTGAAACAATCAGTCCTCATCTCTGTTTATAAAGCCTGCAATTTGCTTAACCAACTGAAAATCTACCCCACTTGCCATCTCATAGGACCACGTCACCAAACCCTCTTTAACTGCTTTAACTGATTTGAGAAGAATCACATTTTCATAAGCCTCCACCTTGGTTCACAAATCATCAAACCTGTAGCTTAATCACTGACAACAATTTCACTAGTATCAGTTACTTGTAATTCCCAGTCCGTCAAAGTCCAAAAATTTCATGAACTAGAATGAGGGCACCATCTGGATTTGATCTCTAGTGAAATGGAGTGTCACATCTCTTTGTTTGAGCCTTTCATGATAAACTTGGTTCTTGGTAAGCTGTATTACACTCCGTAAATCCCAGCAACATCTTCATCCCCGTTTTGTAGCTTCAGTTGCAGCAATGAACTCAGCCTCTGTCGTAGAGAGAGCTGCTACATGCTGTAAAGAAGCCTTCCCACTCAGTACACACCCCAACAGGGTAAAGATCTTAACCTGTTTGAGATCCTCTTAGCTCGCATCTTTTTAATTATAGGTACACGATGCCTCTACTTTTTGCAAAATTTATAAGAACGCTTTAGCTAAAAAGAAATAGTTTGGGTTAAATTTTTTGCACTATTGAATCTGCAATTTGCGCGCGTTCATAGGCCACAGCACCCAATTATTTGGCCCATCTGTTTATGGCCTACGGGCCCATTTACATCTCTCATCATTGCTCGACAGTTTTCGAACTCCCAATCTTTAGTAAATATTCGGTTAAATGGAACTTCAGAACTTAAGATCCGGTTACCATTGTGCGTATATCAATTAAACCGTAAATATAGGGTTGCACAACTTTGGGTTAATAAACTGTGAATCTTGGTATTAATAATATGGGTGAAATAATCAATTTATATGCCTCCTCAGAAATGGTGACACAACTTTGGTTTTCAACCTTCAGACCATCAATACCGAAACTTCTTATTTACAAGAGAAATCCCACAATTAATTTATGGCCTATTTTTTGAGTAAGTTCGCAAGGAATATATGATTTTGTTTTAACGAGGGCAGAAGATTAGTGTGCATGAAAAGTTAAAAGCAACTCTTCTTCTATTAAGCAACTAATAGAAATTATACACAAACACAGCTATTTGAAATCCTAACTACAAACACAAAAACAACAAACTAACTAAACAAACACTAAAAAGGCAAATGCCACATAGCACAATTAACACAAGAGTGTTGATTATCATTTCATCATTTTTGATTGTTGAAAGTGACGAGAATTTAACTGTCTTCATCAGCAGCCTTGGACCCTGAAGTTCCAGTCTTCTTGGGAAGGAGAAGGTTGTGGATGTTGGGCATCACACCACCATTAGCAATGGTAACATCCCCAAGAAGCTTGCTGAGCTCCTCATCATTCCTGACAGCCAATTGGATATGGCGAGGGACAATTCGTGTTTTCTTGTTGTCCCTTGCAGCATTTCCAGCTAATTCCAAAACCTGCATAAAATCAGATGAGATTAAAATTTGAGATTTTTTCATCAACAAAATGCTCACATCAAAAACCAATTAGAACAAGATCAAATGCCTAATAAAAGGACACCAATATTCTGATTAAGAAATTCTTTTAACAATGCAAATTAGAATCCAGACCCCCCAATACCCCAATTTCATATTGAAACCCTATCACAGGGGGAAAAAATTTCTAATTTTTGACAACCAAAAAAAAAAAATCCTTGACCAAAAATTTATGTGAAAGAAGCCTTCTAATTTCACAATAAAGCAGACGAATTTGATCATAACACAACATTCTAACTTCAGAAAGTCACAACTGAAATACAATAACGACTTATCCATAAAAAAAAAAAAAAGCAAAATTTTACAAAGAATTAGGCAAAACTAGAGTTACAATAAAATAAAAATCATATATGCAGATCCGCAGAAACCCTAATCTCATAAATATTAACAATTTCCAGATGTTATAATAAGAGCTAAACTCTACACAAAAATTAAAAAGTTGAGATGCAGGTTCAATAAGTAACAACAAAAAGAGTCAATTTCCACATAAAAATATCAAATTCAGAAATCCTAGATCTACAATTAAAAAAAAAAGTAAATAAACATGTTTTAAACCTAAAAACAAGCAAAAGAATCTGATACAAGGAAATCAATTATGCTATAACAGCGAAGAAAGAGGACAGAGAGAGAAAGACTATACCTCGGCTGCGAGATATTCAAGGACGGCGGCGAGGTAAACCGGGGCTCCGGCACCGACCCGTTCAGCATATTTCCCAGCTTTCAGAAACCTCGCAATACGACCGACGGGGAATTGAAGCCCCGCCTTGCTGCTACGTGAGGTGGCCTTCTTCGCCGCCCCGGACCCGAGAGTCTTGCCCCGACCCGCCATCTCAAGTGAATAAGCTCTTTACAAAGGAAGGGAAATGGAAAGAGCGAAGGGTTAAGGCTTGGCGTGTTTTAATGAGATTGGGGCGGTTCCGGGTATTTATAGAGAGATTGTGAGTCGAGGAACTGTCAAATGGGAGTGGAGTACGAGGATCGAGATGGAGAACCGTCAGATTAAAAGAAAACGAACGGTGCAGATCTGATTGCTTTTGGTTCACCGCTTTTGAGTTTTAGGGCGTTGATGCTTTTGATGGGTTGGTTCAAATTGGATTGAATACGTGTCACGACAGGAGGATCAATGCCATTTTTTCTCAAATTGACGAAATTGCCATTGGTAACCTTATATAATTACCCTACAATGAAAAAAAAAAGAAAACAACACTCATCCGGTCAAGTATCATCTTTTAAATAGTAATTTATATGGTAAAAGAGAATTTAAAAGCTTTTATATGCTTGCAACACCTATTTTTATGTTAACAAACTTGCTAGTAAATCAATTGAAAACGATTTACTTCAAAATGTATAACTGAATATAGCAATTGTCTTTTACTTTCCAATGAATTAAATTTGCTGTAATATTAGATTATGTTCTCGTTTTCATTCACCACAATTGACAAATACTTAAATTGAATCTCTTTTCTGTCTATTATGCATCAAAAGAGTAATCTCAGCCACATTCATGTTGGTTATAATGATCATGTTTAGAGAATCTTATTTGTGATTAGAGAATTGATAGAGATGAAGATCGAATTTTAGTTACGGGTAATATTGAGATTACTTGAGTGCTTGTTCGTTAATAAAGATATCTCTTGTGCATTATTTCCTTTTTCTTTAGTGCATAGTAGTAACAATTCAATTAATTTTCTACGATTATGGTGTATTTCCAAGTGCTTAATTAGTATAACTTATTTAATAACCATAAGTGTTTATTTTATCATATAAGTTCTTTTTAAACTTTTAATATTATTTAGTTGGTTTTTGAGTAAATGTTTTTGAAGATTATATAAGCTCAAATTTTGGACTTTAAAAATAGAGGTTGAATTTTTTTTTAAATATTAAAATATTTAAAACACCATTTATTTATTTGATAATTTTATTTCATTCTTTTGTAACATAATTTTTTAAAAAAATTATCTACTAAAGTAATTTTATAGTTTTAATAAAAACTCTCATTAATAATTAAACAATTAATTTTTTTAAAGTTCTACTTTAAAAACTCAATTTAAATAAGTTCTATTTATTATACCAAATGGAGCCTAAATAGATGTTGTTGAATTGGTTATTGTAATGCTCTTGCACTCTAATATTTTGGTCATGAAAATTATGAAATGTGGTTAATTTCAAAAAAAAGAAAATTAGTATTACCAAATCCACTTTATTGTGTTAAGTCTTATGTCATTTATAGTTAAAGAGAACTGATAACTCATCAATGGTTATCAGAAGAAGCGAAAAATGATATTGAATGATCAATTTTCATAGCTTATAAATTAATTATTACTCTATCTAAATCATCCAATTAATACATATCACCGTATTTGAGATCATAAAGATTAGGATAATTACTTAAGTTAGTATATTTACTCATTATGACAAATTCTTCAACATTTAGCGTAAATTATTGATAATTGGATAAAATGGTTAATTCCAAACCATCACCCATCAAATCAACCCCAAAATTTTAAAAAACTGAATTTATCTCCATTTTTGTTAAGAAAAATAAAAAAGAAATTTCATCAACCCAACTCCACCCCATTTTTTTTTCTTATCTTTTTACATAAAAATAAGAATAATTTGAGATTTTTAAAAAAATGGAAGATAATCAACTCACCACGAGTAATCTAAAATTTATTTTTTAATTTTTTCACTTTACCCTTAGAATTTTCATAATACTCCGTCACTAAAACCAAAATCCTTATTAGGAAAAGTGTCAGTCTCCCTAATTGATTTTCTACTCAATGTCAAAATGACCATGAATTTTTCTTTCCGAATTTAATACTTTGAGAATCAACAAAAAGGATACTCAAAAATAATTGAGGTTAAAAAAGAAAATTAAGGATTATGAGGCTGATGTCTAAGACTAGCTGCTTTCATTGCCGAGGCAGAAAGTTGCAGAAACGTAGAGAGCAATGCACAATGAGAGAGCATGAAGAAAGCATAAGATGCTACCAATAACAAAAAAATGATTGTGCAACTTCCAACATGACGATGATGATGATGATTTCGAGTTCTCTAATATCCCTGCGATCAGCATTGGAAATCCAACGGCCACCACAATCCTGGCACATCATAATGATAATGTTATGGTAGCAACACTACTCGTTTATTAGTTACGTATTTTTTTTTTTTAATTTGCTGTAAGAAAATTATGAATTAAGAAGAGGGCACACCATGATAAAACCAAAGAAGCAAACCACAATCGCCTGTTAGCAGTTGATCTTTCAAGCTCCTCTGTGCAACAAATGCACATGAAGCCGGAGAGCAAGTTAGTCACAATGTGTGCCACAGCCTGCAATGCCGCCGCAGCAAGCCCAAGCTTAAAGGCTTCTTTATCGCGATGATCACTTTTGGCTGCCTTACACCCAGAATCTCTCTGCATTCAGCCGCAGCCCAAAATGTGTATATACTAATTAATTGCGTTTGCATGATATATAATGAAAGAATAAAACTTAATTCTTCTAACATTGATTGTATTTTATTACCTTATTTTGAGCAATTAATCCTGCTTTGATACTTAAAATGCCAGCAACAACATCAATAGCAACTATCATCACACAAACAATAACACCACCTACTACTCTTGCCATATATCTCTGCAACAAATAATTAAAGATGGGGCATAAAAATGGATCTTTTTGAAGAGAAAAGAAGAAGCTAATGATGATCAAAAAGAGGATACAGACCTTGATATTCAATCTAGTGAAGAAGACATTGAGAGAAAAGCTCAAATGGGGGGTAGATATACTAGTCATGCACAACCACTGGCGACTTTCTTTATATGTTGTACGAAAGGGGAAAGTGTGACAAGGAAGTTTCAACTTATTGTCTCCATAATCTTTATTAAGTATTGTTTTTACATGCTACATTGCTAGTCACTAATTTGTTGTTTGGTTCAATTTTTTTCTGTCTTTTTGTTCTTTATTTTTTCTGATTCCGTTTTGATTCACAAGACTCCGAAAAAACTAGATTGGGTATACATTGGGATAAAAAATCAAGATGATATAAGGATGATCCGTTGCTGATGTTAGCTTTTGCAGCATCCTGCATCAGTGATGTCAACTCTTTTCAGAGTGCCTCGTGCATAGAGGTGGCCAATGGGCCGTGGTGGCCCACCGGGCCTTGGCATAGCACGGCCCGCATTTGTATGGGCATGTGGCACGATACGGTAGTAGACACGACACAATCATAGGCTCATTAAGAGTTCATCATGTCAGCTCACTAGGCACGTCAAAATTCAATTTTTTGCTTATTAAATTCTAAACTCCTATCACTCATTCACTTTAAAATTTTCAATGGAGGATAATAACAATTAAAATGAGTATCCTCATCCTCATCGCCCAAAAGTTTTTGATCATTTTACATTAATTAAATCAAGGGACGAGGTGCAAAAGCTTCAGTGCAACTATTGCAAAAATACATTTCACAATAAAAGTCTGTAATGGCATGGAATCTTTAAAGCGTCTTATTAATCATCGTCAACCAATATTTGAAGATATTAACCAGTTTAATTGAAGGATTGGAGGTGGTGCTAACGCAACTCATTAAAAATATTTTGTTATTGTGTATTATTTATATTTTGAATTTAAGTTATTAAGTGTTTTTAATTTCTAAGATGTTATTATTCTATTGTTTATCAAATATCAATATTTATTTTTATTACTATATCTTAATTGTAATCAAATTTAGTACCTTTAAATATAATTAATTTGCAAATTACAATCAAAATTGAATTTGTTTAACAAATTAGAGTTTTTATATTTTCAAAACTAAAAATTAATGTCATTAAATAAATTATAATTAAATACAAATAAAAAATTTATTGGGCACAATGTGTCCGTGCCGGCCCATGGTACAGATGGGCCTCCTTAAATGAGCCGATTGGCCACCTCTATCTGTGCATTTTTGGAAGTAATTTCATAAGGGGGGTGTAATTAAAATAGTAGAGGAGGATATTTAGTCATATGGGCCTCTTTGTGGAAAAGAGCCAATTTCGTTAGTTCCAAACCAAAATCATTACATGTTAAAAGCCCAATTGCACAATATGCTTCCTGTTGGTAAGCTGGTCCGCATAAATTACTAAATTAGAGTGAAAATAGAGTTATGAATTCTTATACAAAATGATATGACATAATTCAATTGGTTGGATTAAATAAATTTCCATTCACATGATTTATTTTTAGTTTTTTAGGCTTTCGTCCAGCCAATGAATTTCGGCTGCATTAGTCTATACAAGAGTTTGTAACTTTATCATCACTATTATTTAACATATGTCTTGAACCTACAATGAAGTAATATACTTGAATTGCCAGATTAGAATTAAAAGCTTGTTTCTTTCTTTATTTTTTTATGGAGCTGTAAATTTAGTCAGACACTGCACGACACGAGAGCTCAGATAAATCCGTGTTGGGCTCACATTTAAGGTATGAAAGCTCAATGGACTGGCATGTAGGCCGACGTGGTTATACTCCTAATAGTAGTCATGTAACAAATGATTATGAGAGATTAGTAAATCCAAATGAGTCCATGGGTTATACTAAATATTAAATCATGAAGGACAAATAAACCTACATTTTTTGGGCTGGGCCAACGCAACAAGGTCCAATTTGCATTTTCTAATTTTGAGGAACGAAGAGAAAAAGAACGAAAGGGGCTTCCATTTTTCAAAAATAGAATAATTAACCAAAAAATAATGATAAAAAAATAGAGAAGGCCAAGTCAATGGCATCGTGAGCCCTTCAATAAATGGGCAAAATGGAAACCTCAGAATTCATCATGTGCTGGCATTTAATGGGTGCGTCAATGCATGCCTGCTACCCCCTTAAATTCATGCCTTATGTTACCCAAACCGGTACTTAGATGATAAACTTTTAAATTTGCCTCCATAATTTTTTTTAACAATTTTCATATGTTAGCGTGCCTCTATTTAATGTGTAACAGCAAGATGACAAAGCAATTCAAAGAAAACATATGAAATATAAAAAGGAAAGGGAAGGAAATTGTCATCCATATTTTTTTTTTTTTTTTTTATGACTCGATCTCTTGTTGAGTTTATCTAAACTTTTCTGGTGCCTCTTTTTCAACACCTTTTCTGATTTTGAAAGATGCATTAGAAAGTTGTGCGTTTATAGAGATTAGTGTTCAAAGCCTAATAATGAGCTCTTCTTTTCTCAAATACCCACTTGTTTTGGAGCCTTGATTTTCCTTGTTATTGCCCTCTAAAAATGATAACAATAATTGCCACAGAGAAGATGTAAGTCTAATTTACATTCTTAACACATTTGGAGGACATGTGATAACACATAAAATCAATCAAAATCATTCATTTATTATTCCATTTCATCCTAGATATATGCCATTGGGCAAAGAACAATCAGTTCACTTTTTAACTGTTTCCTATTTTCATGAACAGTGAGTCACTGGAAACTTGACATTCTCATTAAAATTCTTGTACGATTGCTTCATAACTTCATTTAAAAAATTTTACCCATTTTATTGTGCTGTAATACCATTACTAGGCTTTGCCAATTACCAATATTTTGCTAAAAACACATACTCTTTCCATTTCCGTACTTTAGTCTACTATCATTATCATTATTACTTCATTTATATTTATGGAAATTTTGAATTAACTTTTATCAGAAAGTATATCCTCAGATCATTAAGAACGGCCCATCTTTATTAAAAAAAAAAAAAGAAGAATGGCCCATCTTATTTTGTACTACTATCATAAGTAGATTAAGGTGCAGTTTTGTTCTTAGTCTAAAGTCTCATTTTAATTTTCTTTGGACATTTACTTAGTTTAGTTGTATATTTTCTTAACTTATCACTTATTGTCAGAATAATTTTATTTGAATAGAAAAAGTTTATTTTTATTTGAAGTATTATATCTAAATGAAAAGTTTTAATTTTAAATCTCAAAAATACCCTTAACAATTCATGTATTTCCTCTGTTATATATATACCTAATTTTTTACATTATTCTTGAAATTTTTAAATTGTGAAAAATAAATATATATACTACTCAAAAGGATATTTATATAAACTATTAATTTTTAAAATTTTTCTGTTCATTTGTTAAAAAAAAAACTAATATATTATTCAAATAATTCCATTTAGATTTCAGTTAAAATCATACTTCTCAAACTTCAACGAAAAAAAAAACCACAACCTAACCTAACCTTTTTTTCCCCTTTTCCCCCTCTTTTTATAAGCATAAGTACATTAACTTTAAGAAACATATGCATACAATTGCAAATTGCCACCATTATGAGGGTTTATTTTTTTTATTTTTTGGTTTATTTATTTATTTAAAAGGTAGAGGAATATGCTAATAACTATTTGTTTGGATTAGTTGCCATTTTCTTTTACTTTGATTGCATTATATATAATATTAAAATAAGTATTATTTAAAAACCACTTGAGTTGGATGTTAGTTAAATAAAATTACTTAAAAATCATTTAGATAGGCCTTTAGGGACCAACCATTATGAGATTAACATAATATAATCTGTATAAAAAAGTTTATTAAAGTGATTCAACAATAAAACATAAAAGCAAGATAAACTGAAAATCATAACAGACACTAAAATGCAAGAATAAAAAGAAAATTAATTGGGTTATTAATTCTAGCATTTATCCAGAAACCCTTTTTGAAGAGGAAACATAGAGGATAAGCAGAAAATCCAAAAAGAAAATACAATGTATCACTATTGAACAAGCACGTAATGGGCCACAGCGGCCCGCACGTGTGGTCCTAGTGTGCACAACACTTCTTCCATTATTTCTAGCTGTGGTTCATCTAATTATTAATTAATTTTCTAATATTTTTATCTCAAGATTATTCACGATATTAAAATTTTGTTTGAAATTAGAGTGTAGTAATTTTTAAGTTATAATTATTATAAAAAATATAATTATAAAATAAATATTAATAATATATAATAAATATTAATTTTAATAAAATTATTAAAAATATAATAATTTTTTATTATATAAATAAAAAAATTATATCAACATAATTTTTAAATTACAATAATTAATATTTATCAAATACTTTAATACATACCTTTTAAAATTCAACCGCTCAACTACAATCCAAAACTCTCATTCAACAGTGAATGTGAAATCTACAGTATTTTTGTAATTTAATTCAAGTGGCAGTGGTTTGGTCGCACCCTCTATTTAATGACTCACCTTAAAAAAGTCTCTTTTAGTTAATAATATATCTTTTATGATTCAAATGCTCACTCTGGGTATTGATGATCTTGGTCAAATGGAGACTCAACTCATTTAAGACTAAAAAACATAACATATTGGGAATATCGTTTAATTAATCTTTACTAAGGCTATCTTGTTTTAGAATTGCGGCAGGCATAACATGTTTGTAAAACATTGAAGCTGATTATTATTTTTACTTTACTTTAATTTGAAATTATTTTTTTAAATATTTAAAACCGATACCAATTAGTTTAACTTGTAAAACTCTTTACATTGATATAAAATATATAAATTCGGACTTCAAAACACATTTTATTTTCCTAAAAGAAGCAATAAGGGTTAATGTGAAACTAAGTCCATCTTAGAGGTCGAAACTCAAGACAACTTTATTTTATTTTTGGAAGCTTGGTGTGAATTATTTTTTCAGTCGCTTCAGCTAAGATCGTGGTTAAAATTTGAGGCAAAATCTTTTTTGGTTGGGGGGGAAGGGATTGTGAAGTTGCATGCCATTTTAAAATTTAACAGTTGTGCAAAATTTTCAAATTGAAATGAGACAGAGAGAGACAGGGTACAGTAATTACAAATACAAATGTCTCTTTCTGAGTTGTTTCACAGTGTTGCCTTCCTTAGCCACTATATAGCATTTATTAGAGCCACTGAACGTGCTTTTTTTTAATTTTTTATTTTCTTTCAGGTTGGTTGTCATGTTTCCCCAAGAGCCAAAGATTCTCCCGTTTTCCTTTAAATTTCATTTTTAATTTGCTTTTTCTATCTAATACCCTTCTTTGTTTTCGAGCTTTAAGTTGAGTCCCTTTGTCTCTCTCTCTCTCTCTCTTTCTCGTTAATACCCTTCTTTGTTTGTTTAGTTATTTTAATATGATGATTGAATGACTAACAAAATATATGAACTGCTTACAAAAGCACTGTACTTGTAAGCGCTGCCGATGAAGATTTTTGCTCTGGTTTTATTTTCTGAACGTGCATGTGTTCTGTTTAGCAGTTGTTGAATGAATGCTAGTTGTTGTCAGAAAATATGGGAAGTGTTTTTATGTTCTGCTTTGCAGCTGAAATGCTGTTGAAAATGAAAAATGGAAGAGAGTTACAGTGAAACTTGGTACAGTTTTTGAACAAGAAAGCTGAAACCAGTAGAAAGAAAGCAAAGGGGGAGTGTAAGTATGCCAACAGTATGGTTTTCATTGAAGAGATCTTTGCATTGTAAATCAGAGCCGTCAGATGTTCATGACCCAAAATCAAGAAAGCAATTGAGCACAATCTTGACGAGAAAAGCAGGAGGAAGGTCAGGTTGTTCGAGGTCAATAGCAAATCTCAAAGATGTGATTCATGGAAGCAAGAGACATTTAGAGAAGCCACCAAGTTGCAGTCCAAGGTCCATAGGTAGCAGTGAGTTTCTGAACCCAATAACCCATGAAGTCATTCTCAGTAACTCAAGGTGTGAGCTCAAGATCACTGGGTTTGGTGGTGGGTTCCAAGATGGAGTTTCAGGTGGTGGCGGCAATGGTGGGGGTGGTGGTGGTAATGGAAGTGGTGGGTCAAGTTTCGTGGGAACATTAAGGCCAGGGACACCAGGGCCTGGACCTGGAGGGCACTCAACAATGCCTTTTTTTAATCCTCATATGGCACCACCAACTCCTCCAAGAAAGTCCCCCCTTTTTTTGTCTGATAGAGAAGGGTCTGAATTTGCAGTTCCTAAAATTTCCGGTGCTGGTGGTAATGGTGTTCATTCAGGCAATAGGGTTTCTATTGAGACAGATTCTAAAGATAGTTCTTCATTGACTTGCCATAAATGTGGAGAGCAGTTTACTAAATGGGAAGCTGCTGAAGCTCATCATCTCTCCAAGCATGCCGGTGAGAATTTGATTAACCCTTTACTGATTATTATGATTATTTTTTTAATTCCGTGGATTTTTTGTTTCTTTTAGAGCATATCTGTTAGTTTGCTGCGCCTACTTGCTTCTTTTATCCTCATAGTATTAAAAATCACCCACATTCATCTGACCAGAATATGTTGTGAGAACTCTTGCTAAGCACACAAATTCCTTCTTTTGCACTTTACTTTTTGGCAAAAAAATTTACTTATTTATTAAAGAATCTGGGTTCTCCTGCAAATTCTTTTCAGAATATGAAAAAGGTCTACAATGATTATCACTTAAACCCAGAAATAAAATGAAGCTTATAAAAGGGTAAATTGAGTGATTGATCGCCTCCACGGGCGTCATCGGGTTGGTTTGCAGTGAATCTGTTGTCTTACAAGCCCGGATTCGATCCCTGGGTGGTAAGGAGGTAAAAATTACATTTGCGCTTGCCCCCTTACCTTTTAAAAGAAAACAAAATTGAGTCATACTTTTGCTTTTGCTTTTGAGTTTCGGTTTCTTTTGAGCCACTAAAAATGTTTGCATTTGAAAATTTAAAGTAGCTTTATCCAGAAGCTAACTTTACTCTCTTTTGACAGTTTCTGAGCTTGTAGAAGGGGATTCATCAAGGAAAATTGTTGAAATAATTTGTAGAACAAGCTGGTTAAAGTCTGAGAATCATTGTGGTAGGATTGAGAGAGTCTTGAAAGTTCATAACATGCAAAAGACTCTAGCTCGATTTGAAGAGTATAGAGAAATGGTAAAGATCAGAGCAAGCAAACTCCCAAAGAAACACCCCCGGTGCCTTGCTGATGGGAATGAGCTATTGAGGTTCTATGGTACAACGGTGGCATGCTCTCTTGGCCTCAATGGTTGCTCAAGTCTTTGTGCATTGGAAAAATGTTGCGCCTGTCGAATTATCAGAAATGGATTCTCTACCAAGAAAGAACTCAAAGGCGGAATTGGTGTGTTTACAACATCTACAAGTGGAAGAGCTTTTGAATCAATTGAAATTGTTGAAGAGGATCCATCTATAAGGAAAGCTTTGATGGTATGCAGAGTCATTGCTGGGAGGGTTCATAGGCCTTTGGAGAATATACAAGAAATGGCTGGCCAAACTGGGTTTGATTCATTGGCTGGGAAAGTTGGTCTATACTCAAATATTGAGGAGCTTTATCTGCTCAATCCTAGAGCTCTTCTTCCTTGTTTTGTGGTAATCTGCAAACCCTGAAGAAACATAAAGCAAAAAAAACAAAAAGCGACTTTTAGATTATAGTTAAGCTGTGATGTGACTTGCTTTTTCAATATTTTTCCTCTTCTTTTTGGAAGAGTTTTTGATCCTTCTTTCAAGCTTTTTGTCACTTGCCATTATAGTCTGATTTGTTCATCACAATGCTGACGGTATCCGCCTGCTCTTACTTTAGCATCACATAGCATGTAGATGAGAAGTGATTGCAAATCATAGTTTACATTGCAGATTTATATCATGCCCATTGGAAACATTAGGTGTTCCTTTTTTATATTAATATTTCAGTTCTTATAGGTACAATGAAAAAACAATTCAACTAATCAGCTAAATCATGCTTATATTGCAATTATCTTATACAAAACTAAACCAATTAAGAATATATAACTCTCTTAGCCACATTGGTTGTTTTTTAGTGTGCATACTTACAAAGCTAAATGTTCAGAGTGAAAAAGGCATGTGAATGGATGAGTGCAAGAATGGCATGTGGTCCTTGCTGGAGGATGGGCTTCAGACAAAACTTAATTCCAAAACAAAATGACAAAAATCTTAAGATAACATGATTTATGGTCGCCCTGTTGGATTTCGAGGCAGCAAATTTTATCGGTTTGTTTAGAAAATGTACATAGGGTTAATCATTTCATCTCCTTTTTATCGAGCTGCAATATCTGCCTGCACCAACTCTTAATGGTCGGTCCTCTGTCATATGTACCCTCATAAATGAGTACTGACCCTCATAACTTGGTCTGAGATTGTGAAATTCAAAAATTGAAATTTGGGATTCAATATGTCAATTTTTGGTCTTTAATATTTTGTATGGACAGTTGTTTTGGGGGTAGATGAGCACAAACGAAGATATTTAGTGCAGTTGGCAATGAGCCCAGCTTGATTTAGACACTTCAGTCTGGTGGGCTGCCACTAAGTCTGCCATTATCAAATTCTTTCAATCTTCTGCTTGATTAGGAAATTGAAAACCATTAACAGACTTTGCTTAGGAGTTGATGACACTGTTACAAAAAGCAGAGCAAAAGAAAAAGATGACAACTTTGCCTCAACTCCCATTATAGTTTTATAATCTGTCAGTCACTACTCACTTTACCCTTTGCTATATATGCATTGAAACTATTTTCTCCAGCATGTTTTCCTTGCCATTCAAAATTCATTTCTGCAGTTGCATGCAAATGAAACAAGCATTGGGCTTCATTGCTGCAGCTCCTGGGCAGCTCTACAAATATCATTGTAACAAGAAGGAGGATGCTGATAATTGATAAATGCTCAAATATGGCCTACATATCATTACTGAATAGTAGTATCCATACGGCCAAACTCTATGTGATAAATGAAAAAAGGTTCATTTGAGCCTAGTAGAGGAAGTAGCTTCCACATTAAATCTGCATATATTTATTATATAGCATTTGTAACTACTTGCGAAGCATTCATTTGTCCTGATTGCTCCAAATGATTCCTAGACTTCTTGCTGGATCATGTAGTCAATTTGACTGCAGTAGGCATACATAGCTATGTAATAGTCCGACCCCAGTTTGTATATAAAGTTCTATAGCAGAAAATCACCAGAACCCTTCATTTTCCAATTTAGCTTCTTTGTAGCTTGACTCAAACAAAATCTTAACATTACTAACTAACGAGTCCTTTGATAATTATTAATGAGTCTTTTGATGATAAACTACTAACTTAAGTTTTTTGATTGATAGTTTCGTACTGATATGACATTGCAGATTTGCTTGGCACCGCAATTGACGTGTTTAGATTAGATCAACACAGCAAGTTTCATCCATATTCTCTTAGCGATTAGGTCCACATGTTGAGAACATTAATAACATCTATTCATTTCCAAGACTTGAATGCGAGGAATGCAACATATACCAAACTCCAGGAAGACTTAGGTGATGATCGCTTGAATGTTCCTTTCATACTATCATTTATTTCTGCTGATAGTTATATTAGAGCTTAGCCTATTAAAGTCAGCTTAAGTTATCAAAAGCAAAAACCTACCTTTACTTTAGAATGAAGGGAAGAAAGCCACAATCCATGCAGCTAGCGATTGTTTGACATATAATATCTTCTACGCCATGCTTGTAATTAAACCCCAAATCTTTTAACTTCTTTGATGAAATCACAGAAGGTACTGAACTCTGATTTTCACCCTCAAACCTGGAAACATCACACCAAATCAACATCCGCATCACAAGATTCTAATATGAATGTTATCTATCTTATATTGTAAGAAATACTTACTTGTGCACCTTTGAGGAAGGATACTCTAACTTGAGATGATCAATAAATTCAGAAATTGGACAGCTCTTCACACAGCAGATGTATTGACCTTGTGCTCTGTCATTTTCCATCAGAAAAATTTGTGCATTGCATATATCTTCAATGTGAATTAAAGCAATTGACCCCATTCTGTTATATACTGAAGACAGTATTGAAAAGAACTTGGAGTCACCTATAGAAGTAGCCAATTTACAAGTTATAATACTTTCTTTATTTCATGTGTCTGCATGTATGCATAGACCTGTTACAAGTAGTTTCTGTATCACACATGTTGAAAGCATTATAAGCAGAAATATTTCAGCCACAGTTCATTTTATGACCAAATTCAGGTTGATTGGGTGTGAATAATCACTTTTTCTTTGCATGCTGTCAAAATTATGGTAGATGCTCATGACATGAACAGGATTATACGCCTATCTACCTGTTATTGGAGACAGAAGAACTTGAATGCTTGATGGAACACTTGAAGTAAGGAATGGTCCTCCAACTGTGGTTGTAATCACTGAAACAAGATCAATGTTGCTCTCATTCGCAAACTTGAATGCCGCTTCCTCTGACAGAAGCTTGGAAAGAACATAAACCTGTAAAAGTGAAGTGTGTTTCAATTAATAGGAGATTTTTTTTAGTTAATGAGCAAAATATTGCTGGGGCCATGCTGAAGCTGTACCCATCCACTTGCTTTTTTATTCCAGACATGATCAATAGGAGTCTGGCAAGATTCATCAACCACAGGTCTCCATTCCCCAGAGCTGTCTTTGGCGGTAATTGTACTAATCGAAGATGTTAAAACAACCCTTTTCACTGACTCAGATTTCAAGCAAGCTTTGAGGAGATTTAAGGTACCTTGGATTGCAGGGTCGATGACAGTTGATTGAACATAAGTTTCTTCAAGCTCAAGACAGAAGACAAGTGTTTGTCAAAATCCTCTTCCCACATATAATTTATGAACTAAAATTAGTAGGATTCATAGACACAGGCATTACCAATGTTGTCTTTTACGTTGATGTCAAATTCCATTGAAGCTGCCACATGAAATACACCATCACAGCCCTTAACAGCCTCATCGAAGCTCCCTTCTACTTGCAGATCAGCTTGGAACAATCTCAACTGGTCTTTCCCAGTCCACCTAGAGAAAATGTGCAACTTTCCTGTAAATTTAAGGGAGTACACGAATGTCAGCCTAGCCATCAACAGAACAAGAAAATGCTATCAATAATCAGAGGATTTTCATTCGATTTTTTTTATGTTTTTTATTTTGCTTTTAATTTCACTATTGGTCATTTGTTGTAAAGCTAACTAAGTCTTGTTGAAGATACAGTAAGAAAAGCAAACTATAATCAACTATAAATAATTAATTTAATGATAAAACTCGCAACAAAGTGAATATACATCAAAATTTTATGCGAATTTTAGAAGCGTTTTCTACTCGCTAATAACAAGCATCAGAAAAAAGTTTTATGAATTAATGTCCAATTTATTGAGTAGCCTGGGCCAATTCTGATTGCTTTTAATTGATGAGCTATGTACGTTCGGTCTTGGATCTATATTCAGAAAACAAAAAAATCTCCATTTCCATCAATTACTCCAACTACTTCTTTAAATATTTTTCTTTTTGTTTGGGCAAGAATTTCACTAGGTTACCGGTCACTTCTGAATTGGCTGGAAGGTCTCCTTCGGCAGGATAGGAATGGGCCAGATCATAATTCGATCTTGGTCAGCAATTTGTCTGATTCTGTTGTATGGTTATGAGAGCAAGGTCCAAGCATAGGTGATGCCGAAATATACCTCTATTATAAGTGTATTCAGAATCCAATCCAATTTGCTCAATCCGTCTGATCTGATCTGTAAACATCGATTTATGGATTGTTGAATTAGATTGGAAATTGCTGAATTGGATTGGATTAAAAATTTAAAAATCTGTAGTTTGGTGGATTTAATATGGATTTACTCTTGTAAATTCATAAAAATCTACGAATCCGCAAAAGAAATAAAAAATATTTATTTAATTAAAAATTAAACTTTCAAATATAGCGTTAGTATTTACTAATAAATAAATAAGTTAAAATATAGTTACATTAACACCATTTAAAAATTTTTAGTTTGTAAAAAAATCCGTAAAATGGTGGATTAGATATAGATTTAGTCAAATCCGTAGCCGATTCGTAGACATATGAATTGAATTTGAATTGAGTTTCACCAATTCGTGAATTGGATTGAATTAAAAATTTATAATTTACAAAATCGTAGATCGGATATGAATTGATATCTAATCTATAAAATCCGATCCGCGAACATCCCTACTATATTGAAACTTTCACTATAATTTGTTAACTTGCGAAGATTGGGCCCTTCTTGGAACAGAAAAAAGGTCTTGCTGGGAGTGATGGTGTGGGAGCACATGATGTAAAATGAATCATAGGGAACCTTGTGATGGTGTCTTAGGGCTTATATTTAAGAACTTTGACTTCTGGTTTGTTGACTTGCGGAGATTGGGCTTTTTCTGGAATAGAAAGGATCTTATTAATGATGGTAGATGACGTAAAATGAAGGATGGAGAAACTTATATTAGTGCCTCGGAGTTAATGCCGCTATAAAATTACAGTTGTAAAATATGGCTGTGAACGAGTGAAAACTCTTATTGCTATCTTAACCTTAGAAATGGTGTTTGAGGGTTTTGGTGACTAAAATGCTACGATTATAGGGTTGTGAATGTGTTTCTGATACCAAACAATGATTCTAGAAAACTTTGGTTGCTTTAACTATAACTTGGTAAAAAACATAAGATTTGAACAATAATGGGTCCTGTTTTAGGTTACTTGGGAATTAAGGTAGGACTTCAATGGTGGTTTTGATCAAAAGAGAGGTTCTCTTTGATTATTGGTGCTTCCAAGTTGCAGGGCTTTTATTTTTGGTTAAAAATTGGGGAGAATAACAGAGATTAGGTTGCTAGGGTAAAGGTTAATAATGGCTAATGGTTCACCATGAAACAATGAATAAGGTCTCTATTTATAAGTCATATAGGTGGCGAACTATAATCTTATAAAGTATTTGAAATCCTTTGTAAGAGGATTACAATTGTGATCTTATTCTATCTTAGTGATAAAGAGATTAGGCTCCCTCTTTAAATAGGATCGTAACTGTCTTAAGGATTGCGTTGCCTCACTTATTCGCCAAGTAACGTGGTATATGAGATTAGGTTTAACTTAGGACAGACACAAATTAGGGGTTTCCAGAAGGTTTAATGTGCGTGGGCCTGTGATTACCACTAGATTGAAGACACTGATCTTATTGCAAATACAATTATGGGCTTGTATACCGTTACGAAGTATTGAGTCTTTTGTGGGTTCTTACTGTTGTAGGTTCTCCATTTCCTTATGGCCCAAGTACCTCCCAGGTGGGTTTGACTAAGAGTTCAATGTATATTGGGTCTCTCTTGAAATAAAGATTTATACATTCCAAACTATAGCCTTTAATGGATACCTTAGTAGAGCGGTTTCCATCGACCGTGAATACATATCCTATAATTTGGACTTGGGCCTTTGAGCCCACTGACGATTTTGAGGTAGCAACGATTTTTCTGTAAGTACTAAGACTAATTAGAATAACCAGATCTTTATTGCCATCACAAAAATTTTTTAGAAAAACACTTCTACAAATTAGGGTTAAATTTGGTTCAGAATGTAAACAACAAGACAGAGAATTAAGCTCCATATTGCCTTTCAAACTCTGATGATACAATTAGTTATGATAAAAAAGAATAATATTTATATTGTCAAAATATATAAGTTAAGATCAGGATAGTATTTTATGCTTTGAATATTACACTATTATGTAAATGACATTATTGCAAAGAGGTACATCAGAAGCCCAACTGATCATAAAATCACAATTAAAGCGTAATTCAGGAATTCATTAAAAACTCTGCTCCATTAATTAACAACCAAATATACTCGCACAGCACACATGGAGACTCAGATTGTCTACCCAAAGAGTAAGATGAGGAAGTGTAAAGTATCCACTCAACTACGGAGCGGTCCGCGACCATGATGGTATCTCTATTTTCAAACAAACTAAAGAAATGACAAATGATTTTTTTAAAAATAATGGTCTACTTCCGTGGGCAAAATCATATTGAGGAGTTAAAGCCTTCAGGCTGACAAGAAGTTTCAAGGAATATTAGGGTGTTAACTGAAATTTAGTCCATTTTTAATTTTTATCAAATTTTATATATTAGATCCCTTAATAAGCTCATTGAACAAAATCCGGTTGGCTGTTCAACCAATCAACCGTTATTTTTAAGTGCTTTTGTAAAGGAAAACAAAAGAAAATAAATAAATCAAATATGCAGAGTCATTTATGTGCATGTAATTATGTATATAAACAAAATGATAAAAATTAGAACTAAAGAGCAGCAATGAATTAAAGTAAGAAATTAACCTGGATCCCGGACTGTGGCGTGAACTACGTAGCCTCTCTCAAGCAAAGTCTTCACCAGCCATGAACCAATATAACCATTTGCTCCAGTTACACAAAATGTCTTTGATCTTCCTGTGCTTTCTTCTGGCTTTTCCATTGAAGTGCTTCTGCAACTTTGTGCTTCTGCTTGTTCAGGTGAAAGTATAAGTGGCTCTCACAACAGGACACCACTTTCAATATAAAATAATAAAATAATTAAAGTTGATGTGTGTGTGTGTATATATATATATATATATATTATTTGCACATTTGAATGCATGAGTGGAACTAAACATTGTTTATAGAGAATCAGATTCAAGCAACTCTGTCATATAGTTTTGTTTTGTATTAAATTATGGGTACGTGACGTAACATGTCTGTCTTCTATTATATGGATAATTAAAAAAAGACAAATCAATGCATGTACGGTGTAAGAACCAGTACTTTCATTTAAGAGGAAATCTTTATGTGCTGTGTAGTGGTGCATGATTGCCAAATGTTGGCTCCTCTTTGTAGAGAAATTTTGTATCACTTGTGAGGCATCATGCCAATCATGCAATAAAAAAATTAATGTTGCAGTGTGTATTTATTTATTTTTATATATATATATATATATATATATATATATATATATATATATATATATATATATATATATATATATATAATTGATGGTTATATAAAATTTAAATACATATATCATATATGAATTAATTGATCATATTATCTCTTAACAGACTTTAAAATAATTCTTTATTTTTGTGATTGAAGCAAGGCAGATGTCTTCAAATAAAAAATTCAGGAATATTTATCCAGCAAAAGTTTGAGATTTCTTAGATGATGCATGTTTATTGTGCTATTCACATGCAGTATGTCTTTGTATTAACAAGTAACAAATTTCATCCACCACAGAATTTCAAGAATAACAGATCGAATCCTTTTCCTAATCATCTCTCCAACAGTTTTAATTTCTTTCCCAAATCAGAACTACTTAATGATATCTAAAAATCATGTGCCAAATTTCATTATTTTATTTATCTTTTTTTTTTTTTTTTAATTTCCCAAGTTTTCAGATTCTTCATATAGAGAATGGCGGGGACAACCAAGATATATAGCAAACAATGATATGTATAGACATATAGATATATATTATCCTCTTAATGATTTCTTAGTTCCAGCAATCTTATTGGTGGCAAAAATTTCGAAATTTAATTTTTAGCATGCAATAAGCTTAGTTTCAAAAAATTTCGTTCTCAAAATTGGACAATTTTGAGAGAGACGAAAATAATATCAACACGAAGTCACTTCATAAAATGAAAAAATATGAATTTGTAAAATTGCAATTAAAATAAAATTGGAAACATAGGCACATAAGAGCATGTAAATGAATTAAATTATTAATCTTCGAGGAAAAGTTGAAAGATAATTAAACAAAAGCACGTACCTATAGAAAATGGGCTGACAAAAAAGTTAAGAATCCTTTTTCTTTTCTTTCTAAACTAGGCAACCAGGTTTGAGAGAAAATTCGGAAAATGAAGTTTAGAAGATAGGAGGCAGTTACGAAAGGTTTCAGCGTTAGTTTGATTAGATACTTTAAGTAGCGAAGTTATTGTAAAATTAAGGGAAAGAATATATATGGTCTGTTAAGTAAAAATTGTAATCTAAGTTATTGATTTGTTTTTTAACCAAAATTTTCGTTTAAAAGAAAACATAATTTCCAAAAACATTATAGCTGAATTGATTATCAACCTGCTCATCTCATCATCCTTATGAGTGTCTTGTATGTACATCTATTTATTGTTTTATTTGATTTCAAATATCTTAACTTTAACTTTGATAAATTGAGACAAGTCCTGACATATATTTAGTCAATTGTAATAAATTTTGGTAAACAATTGGCTTGTATTGTATCAAGTAATACCAAATAATAATACCAAATAATAATAATAAAATTTCAAAATTTGAAAATATCAAAAAAATTCGGATTAGTTGAAAATGAATTTGGTTTACAATGTGAATTTTGTTTACTTAAAAAATTCATAATTAATTACGAATTATGAATTAGTTAAGTAAAAAAATTTGTTTTCTTTTATCTAATCGGTACGAAAATTATGATTCAGTTTAATCTTAATGGGTACAAAAGTCATGGAATTGTTCCGTGTATGTGGTAATTTTAGCTGTAAATAATGTCATTTCAACTATTCCAAGTTTGGCAAGTTTCTTTCAGAAAATGCAATTCCCGAAATTCCAAGCTGCATATTATACATGTGATTTCGGATGCAAATAAAGAATGTTTTATATTAAAAACAACCGAGAAATGAAACTGTTATTTGAGGCTAGAAACTTCACCTTAAATGCATTAAAAGTTGAAATGTGATACTGTTATTTTTCCTCCCTTCCCTGTTGGGCCCCTCATACATCAGTGGAAGGACTTCAGATGAGATATAAATTTGTTTGTCCTCTGTTCTCTCCTGGCCAAATTCATCTCTCTTTGCCAGATTCATTACCCGGACCAAAGTTCACATGTGATAGTGATACTGTTATTTTATCTCTTCCCTGCCGGGCTGGATTCAGTACTGTAAAAAATGTGGGCCACATTATTATTTCTTTTTTCATTCCTTTGACTTCCTTATTTTCATTGTTATAAGTAGAAGCAATCAAACAGACTGTCAAAAATCAATGGATAGTGGATACTCAAACTTCTGGACAAGGCAAATTATATTTCAGATTTGCACCAAGTACAGTGTAAAACAACTTACAAGTCCGGCATACAAAATCATGTTTTAGCTTGCAATTGGACCAACCAAAAACTAAAATGACTATTTAACTCCAGGGAAATGAGGATCGACAAAGCTATAATAAAATAATTGGACTCATGGCCAAAATACAAAAGAACTTCCGGAAAACTATGTTACAGGTGAAGTCATGAGCAGGGAATTTTAAGCAGCAGTAGCTACTTCAGTTTTCTGTCGGCGTTTGGCTTCCTTCAGTTTCTCCCAGTTTTCAGCACTGTCGATTATTTCTCCAGTTTTTATGAGGTAGCGGACTTGTGTTCCATCATCAAGGACCTTATGACCCACTCGGCTTGCTACTTCCTTTTCTTTTGAGTAAAGCATCACATTAGAGCTGTGAATAGGTGCTTCAATCTGTAAATCCATGTTCAATATATTCATTTCTTAACAAAATAGATCGGAAAAAAGATATAATATATAAGCAAAAGAGTTTTCTTCATTGTTATTTAAATCTTTTAGAAATATATCTGTATAGGAGCAAACCATGCACAAGTTGCTTGTGCATTAGTTGCTAAAGCATATGAAAAACTAAAATAAAGCTAAACTAACTTCATGTATAAAATAGTAAATCAGTGAATAAACCTTAAGGATCTGCCCTTGTTCCTCCTCTTCTCTCTTCTTCACATGCTTTGTCTTGAGGTTTATGTCTTTGACAATCACTGTGCTGTTATGCCTAAAGACCTTAGTAATCTCTCCAATTTTACCTTTGTCATGACCGGCTATGACTTTAACTGTATCTCCTACCTTAACATGCATTTTGTGTAAAACTGGAAGGCTATTTGGCTTGCATTCCTTTCTTTCCCACCGTTTAAGCTGCCACAGGAAAGACAGAATCTGAACCATTAGAATCAGCCCCAAGAGAAACAAAAGGAGATAGCGAGAACATGTCAACAAAAAAAAATTCTGTTTGAAAGAAAAGTGACGTTAACATTGAGTCCAAAATTTCTTGACCCAATGTTGCTTATGAGAACTCATTTAAGCAACTAAACATCATTTTTCTTTTGTGGGAGGCCACGCCACTGATGGGGGAAATCAGTTAACATCCCCATAGTAGCTGCTGTAGCACTTGGTTCAAGTAGCCAACATACGGCCTATAAGCAGAATTAATATCAAGACATGTTAAAAACATCACAGAGAGCTTCTGGACATTTTGATTTGAAATAAAAGACAGCAGTGAGTTGTGTTCCATGCAATCACTTTCTCAGTGTTGACACCATTTCCCATTTCTTTTCTTGCACAAACTTCAATGTTCTTTCATATCCATAAGGGCAAAAATATCATCACCAAGAGGGAAAAAGAAATACTAACCCTCACTACAATGAGACATGGTTTGTCTGTTGGCTTGACCTGCATGTTAAAAACAAAGAGATCATTATCATACGGTTACTGAAACTACAATCTCATTTTTGGTGAATGCAGTAACTGAAAATGAAAATTGTTAGCTAATCTGGCTGTTAGGACATGGTAGTTTGAAGAATACTTCATCTTGCAAAATTATGGCCATTGTTTTCACATGAGATGAAAGCTGACAAGCAGAATCATTTCTGTGGAACTAAATCGGTCACCTTCACTGTCATCATCTTAACACAACAATGCAAGCGAAACATCAAATCCAAAGGCAATAGCACAGAAAAAGGGGCAATGCTATCATTTTTCTATATGCAAAATGAAAATCCTGAACTAGGAAATGAGCATTATTTCCATAGATTTTATGAATTCAATTTTCAACTGTGCATTGGGACAAACTGGAAAAGGCTCAAGTTTGAAAACATACAACAAAAGGACTAAACATGTCAACAATTGAAAATGATAAAACTTGTAAATACCAACACGTTTTTTCCAGTAAAAGGGGCAGTTAATCGTTTTACTTCGGAGAAAATATTCCTAATTTCTTAGAGCAGCCAATGAGACCTATAATCAACAGCTTTACCTAAAATTTTTTACCCATTTCACCATATGTGAAGCAAAACTAAACTGCAAATCAATATGAAATTCGGAAGTGAGATTTTATTTATTTATTTTTTCAATATACAATTTCAGTTTTGGTAAGAACATTCAAATTTGACCAATTAGTGCAAGTCAAATTTCACACAAGAGGAAGAAAAATATGAAAATAAAAGCAAATATTTACTCCAAATGATCCTACATACTAGAAGCGAATGGAACTCAAAACAAGTTGTTGCTTTTTTCATTTTACTTTCAATAAGACCAAAGAACGAGCAAAAAGCTACCTTTTTCAAATACCCAATTCAATAAAACCAACAAGGAATCAAATTACGATAACAAACTCAGAGTTTCGAGTTTCAAGCTTTCACCAGCACAAAATGATTTATTTAAAAAGAAGAGTGAAGGAATTTTGAGAAAAATAACTTACAGTTACTGGAGAAAGAGAGGGGAAAGAGAGGCGTTGACCAAAGAAAGAGTTCGAGGAGATGGACAGTGACGCCATTGAGCTTTGAAGTGCAGCCATTGCTGCCATTTCGGCTGCTGCTTCTTGTTCTCTCCAACTCTTTGAATTTCACCGCGAGCTGTGTTTCGTGACATGGTGATATGTGGATAATGTAGAGAGCAGAGAAGAAGTATGGTCACATAAGCGACGTCGTTTTCATATTTTCCAGTTAGCATTCGAGAAAGTGGGCTCCCAAGCGGGTCAATTGAGATCCGTTCCTAAATGGGCCTTCGGGACACTCTACTACGTTTGTTTTCTTTTTTTTTAATTAAAAATTTACGACGATGATATTTTTTTATTTTATTTTATTTTAATATTTTGATTTGATATGCTTTATGATTGTTTAATTTTTTTCTTGCACGTCTAAATGGTTGAGTTTTTAAGGACATTTCTTTTGTTTAAAGCTTATTTATAGACACTTTTACTTCAAACTTCACAAAAAAATGTAATAATCTACCTCCAGCGCCTAGAAGAAATATAGTGAGAGGAGAATGCAGTTGCTGAAAAATTCAGTAATTTTTCATTCATTTTCTATGCTGAATTGTAATATACAAAATCAGGATCATGTTATTTCAGGGGAGAAAAACAAAAAAAGATGAGGACCTAAATATGTTACACAAAATTACAAACAACAATCCCTTCTTTCCTAACACTACAAGAATTCAGAACCACCACGCATTGGCTTGGGCCGCCCAGCTCCTGTAAAATGCAACTATATCAAAAAACAAAACTGAAACTAAGGAATTAACAAACAAGAAAAATTGAAAAGCCATCGTCCGAACTTCATAGTTCATATGTATCAGCTGTGCTGTCCATGGATTCTTCTCTCAGGTGTGTAGACGTTGGAGTCTTGGCTTCCGCTTGTTCCATATCGATGGAAACTTCATCTGCCATTGCAGACTGAGACTTCCGGTGATGCTTCCTATTGTGCCTCGTTTTGAGGATTCGCGATAGCACTTGCACAATGTCTCGCATGGAAGGCCGTTTTCGTGGGGCACGGTTGACACATTTATATGCAAGAGATGCCACCTCATTCAGCTCTTGCACGTCAAAGATCCCATCTAAACGAGAATCCACAATTTCCTCCCACCCGGTTTTTCCCTCAGTATTCATTGCTGCCTGTTCATCATCACATCACAAGACATCAGCTCCTAAAAGAAATAGTAAACTTATATGATGATAGGAGCATGCATGCTAGTAAGCAGAACAAGACCGTAGATATAAAGAACATAAGAGAGAGATCTTACAAGCTCAACATACTCCATGAGTCCCTGTAGAGGATTTCTGCCGGCTATAAGTTCAAAAAGCAACACTCCAAAGCTGTAGACATCACTCTTCTTAGTGAAGTTCCTAGTAGATATGTACTCAGGATCAAGATATCCAAAAGTTCCTCGTATATTAGCCGCATGTTTGTCTACCATCTCTTCTCTTGAAAGTCCAAAGTCAGCTACCTGGTTAAACCATAATTGTAAGGTATCAACAACACAGAAGCAGAATATTATGAACAGAGCTGGATTGGTTCATGGAAACAGAATACATAAGATCAATCAATATAACAGACATACCCTCGCTCTCATGGACTGGTCCAACAAAATATTGGAAGATTTAATGTCCCGATGTATAACTGGAGGAGCTGCCTGAAATAGGTATATGAATAAGAAATTAACAATAGAACATGTGCTCTGCACACATAGGTGTATTCTTAGTCTAAAAAAGATGGCAGCTTACTCCATCATGAAGATACTCCAAGCCCCTAGCTATGTCCAAAGCAATATGAACCCTCAAATTCCAGGTTAGTGGTCCATAGTTTTCATCTGCATGAAGAAGAAAACCAAATCATTTTAGTGAAGAAATATACATAAATTGAGGTTTCAAAGTCCACCTCCAGTTACTGTAGCATACAACCAAGATGTTGCTCACTGGATGAGGCTGAAAAATTGAGAAAGAGTTGACACATAAAACTAGCTCCTAACAGTTCATTTTTCACCAACACAGGTATGCTACAATCTATCAGAAAGTTTCTATCTTTCGTAGCTTGCATATTCAAAAATGGGATTCTTGCTCAAATGGTATGACAGTTAGAAAAATGCAGCAATAATATGCTTTGGATCAAGGTCTCAAAACCATCAAATGGGATAATAGACATGGATTGAAGACTAGGAACTGATCCTACAGTTACTTGAATCTTCAGTCATCTTAGAGGTTTAAATAGTTCATTGTACAAAACTTTAGCTTTAGCCACAATTGACTATGCCAATCAAAATATAATTGTTTCAAATGTCACATGCAATGCATAAGATACCCAGTCAACAGTGCTTTTCAGCTTAAAAATTGATTTTGTTATCAATCTTTTGCATAAGAGTTGATAGCAGACTTACTGTACAAATGAGAAGCCAAGCTGCCTTTACTCATGAAGACATACACAAGCATATGTTGGCCCTTTTCTGCACAATATCCAACTAAGTTCACCAAGTTCCTATGATGCAATCTTCCTAATAACATGACCTGAAAATGTGTAAGGGAAGGCAAAACATTAAGATTGACTAACAACGCAAAAGATCATTATGAAAGAAATCAATTATAATACACTGAAATGCTAATTCACAGGTGAATCATCAATTACTACCAGGGAAATGTAAATGTCATTTGCATGATATTCCATAGTGTATTTTTGGAAGAATTTATTGACAAAATGAAATCCAATCTATCTGATTTGAGAAACTCTCAGATTCTAGTATTTCCTGAAATTTGGCCATCATTCATTCCCAAATTTTGTCTAACTTGAGCTATCTTGCCCAAATAAATCAGTCTAATATTCCAAGTTCCAACCAATAGAAACTAAATCCAATCACTCTGACATCCAATTATTAAGCAATTAACATTCGTCATTGTCACCTCTGTTTGGAATTCCTTCTCCCCTTGCTTAGAATCAGTTGCAAGCACTTTAACAGCAACAGTTTCACCAGTTGACATCTGCGCTTTGTATACCGGGCCAAATGCACCTTGTCCTATTAATGTCGTAAAATTACATGTAGCTTTCTGCAAATCCCTGCATGCCCATAAAGAAGAAAAGAATAAATAGATTGAACAGGTAAGAGGGTCATGTAAAACTTCCAAGTTCATAAGAACCATCAATAGAAGAAAATATGTAAAAGAAGATCAACAGGCTAGTGTAAATATATTTCTCCAAACAAAATATAAGTTCAAGAAGAAGATAATAGTAAATTCAGCAACTATATAAGGGCTTGCATGTTCTGCTCTTCTTTATTACTTCTACTGTTTCAACAAAAATGAATCTAAGCCATCCTAATTGCTAAGACATACGTCTTCTCATTTTGAACAAAAGCCGAACATTTACCGAGTACTATCAATTTCTCATCTAGTATACTATATTACACTAGAAAGACTGGATAAAAGCTCACTCAAGCTTTAATAACCTTTTACCGAATTATGATTTAAAACTCAGGGTTGCAGAATGTAAGATATTGACAGTTCAAACCCAATTCTTTTCAGAGTGGACTAATTCAATCCAAGTAGAAAAATTTCAGTGCATGAAGTGTTTCCATGATACTTAAAATTCAGAATCTTGCATCCTCATAACATGTAAGTTAAAAAACATTAATGAAAAACATACTTGTAAGAATACTCGGGTATTCCAGATGCTGACACCACATTGCTCCTTTTAAACCCTTCAAGCCACATGGACTTGCTGTTGCCATTCCGTCCAGATTTCACAGGTGACTCAGGCCCAACAGTAGAATCAGATAATATACTACAAGAATCAACACCGTTTGCACGAATAGGAAGTGTCACCGCCCTCCTAGAACTACTATTCCCTATCTGGGATCGCTTCCTATGGTACCTGAAACAGAACAGTGCTGAAATTGCCAAAACCACTCCAATAACAACTCCTATAGAGATACCAATTATCAACCCAGATGACTCCCCTTTCATCTCTTTGCTTTGAGTTCCCCTATTCAAGCTTCCGGTCCATTTACACAACTGCGAGAACAGAACCGGTCAAATTATGGTTATTGAGATTTTAACCTAAGGCTGACACTTACTGGAAGGTCAAATTTAGAACTTTAAATTAAATTTGCATTGTAAAAATCAATGAAACTAAGTCAAAAATGGAACATTTTTTCCATACCATGAAAAGTCAAAGTCGAGATTCAAGCACACACGAACACACATCAAATTCATATATATGACCTAAACAACAACTTAGAATTCCAATAGAATTGTCGTCTTACTTTGAAACTGATAACACATTACACAAAATAACTCTCATTAATTACAACAATTAAGCCTTTTTTTCCTAGTAAATTAACTCATTTATTATATGAATAAAGACAAGTAAACGGTCGATCTAATGTGCATAAATTTAAAGGTTACTACAATAAAATTATCTAATAGTAACAATGTTTCCTTCTTTTCCTTTTCTTTTTTAAGATTAAATAGTATGGATCTGTTACCAAAACAAAAAATAATAAAAATGAAACAGCTAACGATTGATTAAAATGGGAACTTTTTCATCAAGTTAATAGCAATTCTTTTCTTCATTTTCTTTCGTTTTCCTACGTTTTCTCGGCGACCAAACAAAGTGTCAAAGAAGAAACAACGGAGAAATTAAACGAACTAAAGCCGTCAGATCAAAGCACGAAAACCAACTGAGTTACTCGAAGCAAAAATGGGAAAATACACATCAAAAAACGGCAACGCATTGATGAAAATATTTTTTTTGAAAGTTTCAAGAAGACAAGTACCTGCTAAGAAAACAAACGTGACAGTTGAATCAGTTACATGTATTTTGGAAACAGATGCAAGCAAAAACACCAACAACGTACAGCTGTTGCCAAAATGCTGAGAAAAAAAAATGAAGAGAAGAGAGAAAGAGAGAAACGATCTGCAGAGAAATCAAATTTCGGATTACAAAATAAAGTGGGGGTGTTGGTGTTGTTGCAGTAACAAAAAGAGAAAATGGAAACACTTTGTTTTTGTTTTTAATTCTTTCGGGAATATTTATTTTTTAAATCCCGTGCACCGCCGTTTATTTGCATTAAAATAAAATGGCGCCTCGAGTCAGGCGCAAGGTATTTTTGCGTTTCCGAAAATACCCTTCGGTTGTGGACCTTATGACGAATGCGTCCTCTTGGGGGCATTTATGTTGGATATTTTGGTCTTATTAGGTGTGTCTGGGAGCAGTGTTGTATGTGTGCAAGTGGACACGTGGGGTCAAAATGGAATACACATGCGTACACAGACGTGCTTGTGTGTATATTTATGTATGTATGTATATGTATATGTATAATGAGGTAATAAAGTCGAAGTTTATGCACAATAATTTATTTAAAATCTAGTTCACCACAAAGCAATTGTCCTAAACAGCCCTTAAATTTGAGCACTTTTATAGCTAGCTAATATCATAATAGCTTTAAATGTAAATTTCAAAAGTCGAATATTCAAATGATCATTCGTAAATCAGCTTTCAAAACAAAAAAAATCACTTGTAAATGAAATCTAAAAACATAGACTCACATGACACAAAATAATTTTACTAGAAAAAGGTCCAAAAATATGTGCCCCACGTAAAGTTTATAGGTATGACCTTTTTATGACCTGTTCTTGTGATTGAAGGCTAAGATTGGTAGCCTAACATTAAGCTTACAACTGTTCATCAAATCCTAGGCTTATAATTTATTATTGATGATCTAGTGAAATTAAGGATATTAAACAATATCCATGGGGTCATCTACAGTACATGCATGTATTACATACATAGTAAAAAAAAAAACCAATAAACATGAAACACGCACTATTAAACATGAAATACTCATCATTAAACTTGATATCAGAGACCATTAATTTCAATTTCAAGTTTAATAATGAGTGTTTAATGTTTAATGGTAGAAATTTCATATTTATTGATCTTTTTTTTTTTCATGTATGTAATGCATACATGTATTGTAACGTTACCCCAATATCTATTTATAAATATTAAACAATTTCTGTTAAAGTCATTATGCCACTCGTCCTATCTCACTTAAATCAACGCATCCTTTTGAAATTAAACTTTTGGCTTTTTTACTTCTAATCGTATGTCTTTTAAAAATAATTTAAAAAACTTGTATAAATAGGCATTGTTTAGAATTGAGATTGAGTAATTATAATTTTTAAATTACATTATTAAAATATTTGGTAAATATTAATTGTTGTATTTTAAAACTAAATTAATTTAATTTTACACTTGTATAATGAAAAACTTATTATATCTTTACTAATTTTATTAAAATCATTATTTAAAAATTATTTTTACTACGTATTATTAATTTTTATTTTATAATTATAATTTTTTTACAACAGCTATAACTTAAATGTTATAGTATCTTAATATTAAACAATGCTATAGTTGACAAATGATATCATATTATTTATAAGATGTTCATAATTGCATAAAAGACAGTCCAGTTTTGTCTAGCTAGAAATTATTTAAGGAGATGGGGGTGAAGTGGTTGATGACAGTGGAAGTTTTAATAGGTAAGAAAAATTTCATATGAATTGATGTAGGAAGAAATTAACTATCAACCTAACACACCTAATCCAATTGGGAAAAATATAAAACCCTAGAAATAAGAAATTTAAGGCGAAGCCCACCATCTGACCTCAATGAAAATGACTCATTCATGTTTCAATTAGTTATGTACGTACGCAAGGTATTTACCAATGAGATGTATCAAAAATCTAAAGTCTAAAAGATTTTATAACATGAATTGACCTTGATATCTCATTGATTGTTGAAAATAAAATATTTCCGAGATTGAGGGTAACCCCCCCATACATGAGAATGAGATTGATGGTGTAGTTTTATCATTTGAATATTGTTTTTCTCTTGGGATCCAAAAATTATATAATATAGATTGATAATCACTAGAAGATGTCATGTCACAAACATGAACATTAGAATATTTTGATATGCTCTACGTGGGGTCTTGCAAAGATAATACCAAGCATGTCTATCTGAAAAATGTGACATAGCTGGAGTCTCTCTAATTTGACGTTTCACATACATAAATTATATATTTGTATGTAAAATGAAAATGCTATCGGTATGGATGGCACGATCGATCGAATTCGAAACAAATTCAGCACAATAAAATGCTGGTGATACTAGAAAAGGCTAGATTAGTCATTTTGGCGGAAATTAGCTAATGTGTATAATGTGGGGCTAATCTAATAATAATCTATCTTTGAAAATCAGTAGCTCTATTTTGACCGGCATCCATGAGCCAAATTTTGAGGGCATCTTAATTTAACTAATCATGAGCATTTTTTTTTCTAAGATATATTTTTATATGTTAACTCAATTCGTGAAAACATCTTTAAAATTGTATTTAAATACACTAAATGCGCATTTGGAACTTGGAAATACTGCAATTGAAAATGCTTCTCACTATAGAAGTAACATAAGTAAGAAGTGAAAAATGTTAAATATATGCGTGCGTTGTATTAGTACTTGTCGAAATGATCCAATATGAATCATCACTCTTCACTTTACCAACTCCATGAAATGAATACTAATAATAATAGTAAGTCGGGATATTCATATTAATTATTACTGAAACGGTCAAATGACCCCAAACAAGGCTCAAAAAGTAGCTTTGGGTGGGTAGAAAACGGTGGCGTTTGGCCCCATCCCTCCCCCACTGGAAAGTGCCAGAAGGAGAGAATTTTTCGAAGAGCACCAATGCTTGCTTTACGGATCAATAATGCTTTTGGGTGAATTAATTTGGGGCGTTTGGGGCCTCTGTCTGGGTCTGTTTGGGTTTTGTACAAGAAGAATAATTTTCTTTTCATGAAAGTTGTTAAATGGTCTATTCTCAAGAAAAGTTCAGTCTAGGGCTTTTGAGTAAATAAATTCTATTTATATGTCATTAAATTTGACTGTTAAGTTAACATCAACTTTGCGTTTTATGACATGAAAATGGTGTTACAACTCTTGTTTACACTTCCATTCGCGCAAATTTTAGGTCAAAGATGCTTGTCATGAAAGTTTTACATACCTTAAGCTTTTTTAGGGTGCTATGAAGAATTTTTTTTTTTATTATTATTAATTATTAAGTGAGAAATACGATTGTACTTTCCTCTCAGCCTATATTTATTTTATTTTAAATGCTTAATTCTTTATATTTTCCTAATTATTTTATTATTATTTGCTCTTAATGACAAAATTCTCACAGAAAAAATAATCTTATTATGAAAATTTTAATATTAAGGTGGTAATGAATTATAATAAAAGCTGTAAGGAGGTAAGTGATAAAACTTAAAAACAATTAAGAAAGTGTTACTAATCCCTTTTTTGGGACAATACTTTGAAAGAGTTAAAATCTTTCATATATAAATTATGAAATAAATTATATTATGTACTGTTTAAATGAAGTAATCATACATGTGCTTTCTCTCATGACTTAGTCGACAATACTAGGAGTAGGGAACCAGTAGAGTACCAAATTGATTCCTCGCTACAATATGAGAATTAATATTACTTGATGAATCCATGATGCATGCATTATTTTATTCATGCCCATATTTATATTTCTAATCAATTTTGGGGCACTATTGATTGCTGTCACGTTAACTTGGAGGCAAAGTTACCATCAATTTGCGCCTGAGTATTTATGGATTCATCAGATTCACGCAAAGCCTTGTAATTGCATGGTCCATGCAGCATGTGGATGTCTCATGTGGATGCATGTGCATTGGTTCTCTTATCAATTCCCCACAACACAGCCCCAATCTTGGTTTAAAGACTCAAGCCAGATCACCTCAACAACGAAATGAATTGGATGCAGAAGCAAGTGGACTAAGTGCTACAATTAGATCACAAAATGACTTTCAAAAAGATGAAGAGGAAAAAAAAAACATTACAATAGCTGAATATATATGAGAACAATTATCAATTCAAATGTTTTATGTTTTTTCAAAGGAAAAACGACATCTATATCCTTGAAGTTTGGAAAAATGATAATGTAAATCCTTAAGTTTTTAATGAGAGAAATCAAAATTTTAATACTTTACAATCTTTATTATATTAAACTAAATTTTATAATAAACAAAAACGTAATATTAAAAGAAATGTATAAAAATTTAAATTATTTTCAATATTATATAAAAATTTTTAATATTATTAATACATGAGATATATTTATTAATTGTAAAATTTATTTAACACAAAGATTTATCTAAAATTTTTATAATGAATACGGATATATTATCAAAATAAATATAATAATTTACATTTTAAAAATTATTTTCTATATTAAAAATATATATTTATATTTGTACATATATTAAAAAATTCTAATATTATTAGTCTACTAGAAAAATTATATTATTTAAATTCATTTGCATTTATTAAAAAAATTTAAATTAATTTTTTTAGTTACTATATATAAAGAGTATTATAATTAAAAAAAGAGAGTGAGTCTTGATGTATTTTATTTAAAAGTTGGGAAAAAGACAGAATTATGGGCAAAATAATATTCATACTCTAGGATTTGAATCCCAACAATCAGTCAAAGAAAAGGGTTCAATTATAAAACAATGGTGGTTATACCACTTCTTTTGTCTTTTGTGGCAGCACTCTTATAAATTTTCAAATAAACCAATTCTCTTATTCTTATTTAAACTGTGCTTCATAAGTATGAAATCAATTTCAACCTGCATCCACCGGCATATATTTCAATTAGTCCCTTATATTATTTAATATTCATAAAATTTTATTCTATGTCGTACTTATATCACAATACCTCTTCTTAACTATTTTGAAATTGAATAATTGACATCTTTAATTGACAACTTTATACTTTTTTTTTAAAAAATATTAGAATTTTTTTAAAAAATTGACCATCAAATTTCATTTAACATTTGAAACTCTTTTTATTACAATTTTGTTAATAAATATTATAGTACTTTTTACTTACATGTATAACAAATTATGTAATCCCAATAGCTTTATTATAAAAAGTATTATAATTTTTTATATTCTTCTTTTTAGCATGTTATTTAATTCAAGTATTCTTATCTTATGGGTGCATTTGATTCATCATTATGTGTTGTATTAGATTGTATTGCATTATTTTTATCAAATTAGGCTGTATTAAACTTAATTTTGTAAAATTTTTTATCCTTCATACATAATAATAGAAATTTTTATTAATATAATGTCAATCTATACTACATAAAATTAATTCAGCACCCACTTGAAGACGATAAATTATTATTTACAACAGCAAATTAAAGAAGAAAAAGCAGGCAGTGGTGACATTCAAAATAATGGGAATCTCTTCCAACACGCCCGCGCGCGCACCCATACGCACACACACACATGCAAACACGCGCCCGCACACACACACACACGCACACGCGCACACGTCCACACGCACACGCACACTCACACGCACATGCACGCTCACATGCACATGCGCGCGCACACACACACACGCGTGAAATTTTAGCTAAGCAACCCAAGAGGGGGGTAAATTGGGTTTTTAAAATTTAAACAAACAAAAGCACACAACAACTTAAACTAATGCCTTAATAAAAATAAATACAATAAATTTAACAATGCTCAAAATTAAAAAGGATAATGGAAGAGAGATCAAACATGTGAGATTTTACATGGTTTGGCAAAACCGGCCTACGCCCACGCCTCCAAACACACCAAGCTTGAGGATTTCACTATCCAAGCTTTCAAGGCTTCAAGTTTTTACAATTGACTTCCAATGTGTCAATAAGCCTTTACAAATGATGTTTCACTCACCAACACCTTTATCCAAGTGTTTCCCACACTTATACTCACACAAATTTGATAATGAATTTAAATATTACAACAAATACTCTTTATTAGAGTAGATATAGAAATGGTAGTTCAATAATAACTCAATGTATGGAGATTTGCAAAATGGAAGTTTAAGAGATGTTGTATGAATTGATTTAAGCTTTAAAAATGTATTGGATTTGATTTTGATTTGAGTTTATATAGATTTGATAAGCAAACTAGCCGTTATTGACATTCACAGAATATATATATATATATGCACACACACTTCAACCAATTAAAATCGAATCCATTGGCCTATTAATTTTCCCCCTCTTGAATAAACTACTATAATTATGCAATCACATGTTTATACTTTATACATAGATAATCAAATTAATAATAAAAATTCAATGAAAAATCAATTGTAATTTCAACCTTTGTGAATATGCAATTCTTAACTCTTCTTTTGAATAAATTATAACTTAATACAGCTTAATGTGATAAATCAATAACATATAATGACGAACCAAATGCACCCATATGATAATAATATTTGAATTAATAACAAATACAAATAAGATCATGAAAAATTATAAAAAATTTTGTAATAGAGTTATTGGGATTACATAATTTGATATAAATGTAAAAAAAAAAAGTATCATAATACTTACAAAAAATTTGAAATAAAAAGAGTGTAAGGTGTTAAATGAAATTTGATAGTTAATGTAAAAAATACTTGATTTTAAAAAAAATTGTAATTAAAAAGAGGGTAAGGTTTTAAATTAAATATGTCAATGATTCAATTTTAAAATAGTAAAGAGGTGGTATTGTGATACAAGTGTAATATTGAATAAAAAATTTGTAAACTTTAAATATGTTAAGGAGCTAATTGAAATATACTTGTGGATGCAGGTAGAAATTAATTTAATACTTACAGAACAGATGTAAAAGAAAAATAAGTGTAAAAAGTTATATGAAATTTGTCACAAAAGATAGAAGAAGTAGTATGATATCACTGTGATATCATAGTTGATCCCCAAATAAAATTATTTGAAAACCATTTAGTCAAATTCTTGAGCCATATGTTTACTGTTTGTTTTGATATAGATGATAAAAAAAAAATGCATAATTAATCAATGATGTAAATTTTCAATAAAAGCTTTGGGTTGGTTCTTTTCTTTGCCGAGAAAAATCAATGGGAAGAAGTGAGAATCCCGAAAAGAAAATGAAGCAAGGAATTGTAGATGATCTGATTATGTGTTATTTTCTAGCTCAAGTTTTGGATTTAGTAAAAGTGTACAGCCTATAGCCCAGCTATTTTATTGGGCTGGACCTAAATACTAATGGGCTTCCTATAATTGGTCTTGGAATTGACTGAGTGGGCTCAGAGGTGCTGCGATTCAAGAATGGCGCTCTTAACCTCCCTTTTGAATTTTATTTCCTAAAATACTCTAAGTGAAATTTATAAAATAATAACATACATATTAAATTTAACCATCTCGCCACACAAAACTTCACCCTAGCAGAATTTTTTTTAAATTTTTTTATTTATGTACAAATCTTAAATATTGAATCATTTTATCTTTAATATATAGCTTCTATCTTTATAACTCTAAATCCTTATAATTTTCTCCAAGAAAAATAATTAAAATTAAAATTATAAATATAAATTATGAAATGGATTGGTTGCAACATTTTTTTTAGAAGACTAATTTATCTATGTGTTTACGTGCATTTCCATTTAAAACAAAAAATAAATTAATTTGACTTTAGTTATTTAGGTAATTTCAATTAAAAAGGAGCAATTTTATGAGAAATTTTGAGGGGTGTCGAAAAGCCTACCCGGGATTTAAACGATCATATGGTTATAGACATTCATAGACGTTCCATGAATATTGAATCGATTGCAAAGGCAAAGGCCACAGCCAATTTAATTAAAAGAATTTAGTTTAGTACATGTGATGCTTATTCGCAATGAGAAAAATATCTTCAGTTACATATGTACAAAGACGCATTACACGACAAAATGTAGTGGCCATTAGTCATGTAACATTGAGCGAATTCACACACACAACAAGCCTAATATTCATTCATTAGAAGCAAGATGACCTATTAAAATTAACTTTGGAGCATTATGTCTCTCTCTTTTCCCTTTTTTTTTTCTCTTTTGTTTTTTTTTTTAGGAAAACTCTTCAACTTTTTCATTTTTTTAATTGCAATCTTCTAGATGATAGAGATTGATATCAACATTGCTATGGATTTAAAAAAAATCTTTAATTAATAAGTGGTTAGAGTATTTTATTTTTGAAGAGAAAATCAATCAACATCTTTAAAATTTTTTTTATATACTAATATATTACAATTAAAGCTCTACTAATATTTTACGATCGGGATGCTAGTTCAGTAATTTTATTATAAAATAACTTAAAAATTAACCCCATTGAATGTTAGAGGGAGATCAATTCAACTCCGAATACTAATGTTAGGTAGACAGATAAAATCCTATTAAAAGAAGAGTCCAGTCCCGGCAATTGGGACTCGAACCTATGCACCCAAAGTTTTATGGGCACATGGGACGGCAATGGGTTTTAACATCTTTGAAGTTGATCAAAGATCTTTTTCGTCTCTGTCTCTCGCTCATTGACCATGCAAATGTTATTCATATGACAAAAATCTACCAGCATCAATTAAAAACTTTTCTAATTAACTGCCTCGTCCGAATCAAAGAAGTTCCGACTTATCCTTTTCTTAAGATATTGCACTAATTAACTTTGATTTGAAAATCTTATAGAAGAGACTATAACAAGATAGTGTGAGAATGATTTTGAGTGGATTATGTAGATCATAAAAAAATAAAAAAAAAAGATTTCATAGTCTCCCTTAATCATTAAAACACGTGAATTCATGCGTCATTATATACATTGTTTACATTTTCGTTCGGAAACAACTACCAAAAGAGTAACAATTTCACTAATATTGAAACAAATGAAAAAAAAAAGAAAAAATATGCTCGATATGGTGCTTATTTCATTGTACTTGCATGCAAGCCTGAAGATAATTCTGTAACGGATATCTTAGCCGATATGAGCGCCTCATTTTCTTCTCCTATCGTAAGAATGTACGCAACTATGTTGGAGTCGCATATAGTTATGTTTGACTTTTCCTCCGTCTTAGGTTTTTTAGCCGTAGATTTTTTTAGGACCCACGCTTATCATTCCCATCTCGACCGTTCTAGGCCCTCTCGTTTGTGGGTCCCGAATGACCAAAGCGTAAATACAACTTTCATTCACACGTGTCAATGTTTTATTCATTTGTCTTGTTAAACCCAAGTGAGCAATGAGAACGCACTCTCCCTACGTTCTGTCTCACCTCCGGCTATTGAATTTGGCACGTGAAGAATTTTTAATCGACGATTTTTGCTATCTCTGTTGACCGAAATAAATACTCGTGATTTTTTTTTAAGAATCGCTACTCATGCATTTTTCATGAATACTTTTTGTTGTTTTCTGTTTTTTTTTTTTTTAATTTATTTCAATTGCCGACTCAACAGTTGTAGGGCCACGGCTTCTAGAAAACATGTTGAATTGGAGTTTAATTATTAAGCTGCTTTTGAAAAATGCATTGATGCCTTTGAAATTCATCATTTATTTATTTTTCTTGTCGTCTTAACTTGTTTTTGAAGAGTAGAATCATATGAAACTAGTCGTTGTATCAAATTCTGCAAAAGTTGTTAGTACCGATGCAATTAATTAGCATATTCGAGGCTGCCTTTTAAAGAGATGATTAAATACTTGACGTTTTAATTGTGTTTGATTTGAATAGACGAGAACATATTCGAAAAATAAAATTACAAATTTCTTATGACCTTTTCATTTTAAAAATATTATTTGACTGTTTTTAGGGCATGTTTGGTTAAGATATTAGAACTCTTTATTGTATTAAATTTATGCAGACCCATGTTTCACAGTTAAAATAACTACAGTAGCATTACATTAATGGGCCAAGCTAATGCGGCAACTCTTCCAATTTTTTCCCTTTATAATAATAATAACAATAATAATGATAATAACTTTTGAATCTAATAAATATTATGTAATATTAATATTAATATTTTATTTTTACAATATAATTTATTAGTAAATTTATAATTTAATATAATTAATAATAATAATAATATTAATTTAAATAATAATATAAACTATTATTATATATATTTTACAAAACTCTTACTTAGATTATTTAGCACAATTTATTTTGTTAGTAAATATATTATAATTAAAAATTAATACAATACAGTGTAACACAAAAATATTGTATATCACTATTATAATATAGTGCTAATGCAAAACAACATAATACAATACACCAATATTAAAATAATGTAATACAATATAATACAATATAATATACCAAACGCACCCTTAAGAGAATTAATGTTAAATATAAAATTGAATTTACAACTTGATAAAATAACATTTTAAGTTAATGTTTGGTTTGAGAGAACCCGTAAAAGAAAGTCTATGAGAATACGAAAGATTAAAAATTATCTATAGACAATTACTGGAGATACAAAAAAAAAAACAATTTCTTCCCTAAATTTAATTATATTCGTTGCTTTATTTGGATGGTTTAAATCTATCTATAATGTTCTAAATGAATCATGTGTATTCTTAAATAAATAATGCAACTTATCTATTCCGTTTCACTAAATGTCCGAGAATTTTATTTAAGTAAAAATAATTTTAGCCTTTTATTTTCATGTTTATTCTGCGCATGGATACTTATCGTCCTACAATATGCTGATGGAAATCCAAATGCATTAATTGCTTAATCAAACTGTAATTCATTTGTTTTGGATAAAGATTTCTACTAGATTATTATAATAATCAAATGATGTTGAAATCTGAAAGCAAAATCTTTTTAAAAGATGCGCGCGTATGAAATCAAAAACTGCAAAGAATGTTGAAAAAGCATTTATTGATAGACATCAATCTATGTGTTAACCCAACTTTAAACAACCAAGCCACTTGTAATTAACTTAAGCGCTTCTCTTTGTACGTAAACCATACAAATTAAAAAGCTGCTTCTAATGAAGTTCCTTTGTAAAACATTATCTTTTTCTAGATTTCGCAATATCGGCAAAAGAAAATTTTAGTCCCAGTTTCCTCCCACATGCACGCATGTCCCATATTCTGTTTTATAATTTGATGATGGCAAAAGAAGAATTCATTAAGATTCTCACTTTTGATATGTCTTCTAATTAGCGGTTAAATATAAAATCATTAAAAAAAAAGGACATGCTTTAATAATACTTGAATATTTGAAAAGTGTTCTTGAATAAAATATTTTTTTAAAATCTCAAATAAACCCTAATTATATAAATTTATCATGAAAACACTAGTATATGTGTGTGTGTGTATTAGGGTATCTCCACGTAAGTTTAGTAGAAACGGTAAAACAATACAAACGTGTTTTTGATTATTTATAAACAATCATAATATTACAAAAGACTCCGAAATATTAAATATCCCACTAAATTCAATTTTCTTTTCATACTATTGTACTACATGTTTTTCCCCATGGAAACTTACTATTATACTACATTAGATAATCTAATTAAACATGAACGCTATGATAAATGATGTAATCACTTTCTTATTTTAAATTTGTATCTTATGAGAAATTGACATCTTCCTAACCAAGTTTATCATGATTAGTTTGTAAAATTAATGCCTAAAACTTTAGCTTTGTTCAAATGTTAATATGATTCTTTTGTTTAATTGATTTACACGGTTTTCTTTCATTTTATTCAAGGATACAATGATTAAGTTACACGCATCTTTTTTGTCATTGTAAAATCTTGACCTTTGAGATATAAGTACAAGTTTAATATATGAAAAAGTTTTTCTTAAGTGACATGAAAATGCATTACACGTTAATGAGAAAATTAATCTCTCCCACTTATGAACAACACATTTAACCTTTGTTGTTGAATCTGATTCATTTTTTAGGGATGGTAATGGGTGGGGTGCGAGTGGGGAGGCCTATCCCATTTCCCATTAAAAATTTTATATTCTCATGTGGGGAATGATTTCTTCATCCTCAACCCATTGCCCACTTATTATTTTATAACAAGTATAAATACATAATTTTAATAAATAAAAAATTAGAGACTTAAATGAAATTATTATTGTATTATAAAGCATTTAAATTATTAAAAGAACTCTAAAAATTTGAAACAATATTTTGAAACAAACTGTAAAATGTTTGGATAAATAATAACTAAAAAAATAAAAATATATAGCATGGTTTCAAATCTTTCTTTGTTAATAGCTTCTTCTTCTCTTTGTCATATTCATATTGCCTATGATTGCAAGGTTTATCATTCTTTTATAAATAAAATGATATTTTATGGTTAAATAAGAATTATATTGTAGAGTTTTCTTTTAGTTACAATTTATTTATATTAAGTAAAAATAAAAAAAAATTATTAACCAACATTATAATTGATAAAATAAAATTATTAAATAAAAAAAATATTTACACATAATGGAGATTGAAGTGAAGGTAAAGTGGGGACGATAAAACTAAGTCTCACCCTAATAAGAATTTGAAGATTATTTTTTTCTTATTCACTACTCAATTTCTTAAATGTTATTTAAAATTTACTATATTTGAGATAAGATTCCGAATCTGTAGAGAATTTTATTATTTTTATCAATTTTAATGGTACAATTTATTAATGGCTGAATAAGTACTCACACAAAATTTTTTAAATCAATATAGATAATTCATAGATTTTTTTTTTAACTCCAATCAACTTTTTAGTCATTATTAATAAATTTTTAAAGCTTTTTCAAAATCTCGACTCGATCCCGTCCCGGACAATTCATATTCATATCCCATAGATTGACAGTGGCTTTTGAGTACAACACCTTCTAAGTAATCAATGTTTCGGCAAGCTCACACTGACCAATTATAAGAACTTGTGACGTCAGTGATTGCGGGATAAAAATCATAGAGAGAGTGGACGCGTGCGTGCCACGTCAGGTCAAAGGAGTCAAAAGAGGACAGAGGTCTCTTTGTCTTGTGCTGATGTGGCACCACCGCTACTTGATTAGTGGCATTTCGCTAACGTCACTTAGGTTTACACGCCCTAGGCTCTGAGCTGGCGGAAACGCACGTGTGTTTCACGTGAGCGTCGTCGGTCAACCCCTGTTGAGCCGTTGGGCATTAACTGATTTACATTATTCTGTGTGCTACAAGGAGCAATACCCCAATACCCATGGCCTACTACGCCCATCCCAGCGCGTGGTCATCTCTCTCGCTCTTTTAAAAACAGATGTTAATTTTCATTTGTTTTTATAGGGATTAAGGATGTTAATTTTTAATCAGTTTCTTTAACTATGACCATCCGAAAGCACTAAAGTAAATTCATATTGGTAACTCGGTATTTATGGAATATATACTGTGAATCAAATTGATGATATATATGAGATTTGATAAAATGAAGCACAAATCTTTTGCCATTGTGGAATAACTATGAAATTTTTATTAACTAAAGAGTATAGTTACTTGTTATATATGACCCATGAACAACAGTCAAGTCAATGATGATAACAAGTAGATTTGAAAATACGGATACAAGATAATGTTGCAAATTATTCTAAACAAGTAAAATAATAATAGATAATCATTTGAAGTAATATTAGAAATAATATATGAAAAGATATATTATAAATTTGAGTAATATTAGAAATAATACTTTTATATTAAACAGTAAATAATATATAGATATTTACAATATGAGATCAATAAGAATTTGAATTTATACACTTTGTAATTTAGACTAGAAGTCTCTTAAGCATTACTCAAAAAATATGCGTACTAATAGGTGAGATTTCTACCCTAATATATGAAAAGATATATTTACCTTTATATTTCATGATTCAACCAAGAAACCTATTAAGCATAGCTTAATCTCTTTAATATATGAGAATATATATCTATTTTTATCTACCTCGATATATGGGAAATGGTAGACTTATGCCTAGAGTAGATCGAGCTTACATCCCTTTTGTTTCTATAATAATTCATATAATAACAAAATTTTTAATTTTATTTTCAAGTATGTCCCTAATTCAACCTAATTATTTCAATTGTAATTAGAGACTTATTTTATAAAATAATAAAATTATACATTTATTGAATAAATTGACATCAGTAGGGGCTAGCATGTTATTATTGCTTTTATTTGTTATAAACAATGTAATGATTTGGTCTAACTTAAAAAAAAAGTTTGTTAGTATATTATAACAACATTAATATTATATTATAAAGTTACAAAATAACATAGTAACAATTAATAACACTTTCATAATTTCATAGTTTATTTTCTTTCACAATCATACATACCTGTTCTTTTTTTCTTAGTACATCAAATTATTTAAATATTTCACATTGTTTATCACTAAAATAAAAATAAATTCATAAATAATCTTTTTAACGTATAATTTTAATGATTTATATTGTAAGCTTATTGTTGCATTGTTGTCAATTTTTTTTACTAAATATACAAGTTAAAAGTAGAGACTCGAACAAAAAAAGAGCCTGTATTCACCATTCAGCTAGAGACTAAAGACGAGACAGAACAATTTATCCAAAAAGAAAAATATATTTCCAATTAGGACCAACCCATGTTGAAATATAATTGAGAATATTAGAAGAGAGAAAAAAAAGAAAAAAGAAAAAAAAGTCAAATATAACAAATTTTAAAGCTTACCTTGACTTGAATTCAACACCCTCGCTAGGCGCGTGGAAGAACATTTGCGCCGAAGCCCAAACATCAAGACGGAAACAGCAAAGAATGTTCTACCAATACTTCGACCGCTTGGTCGGCGTGGACATCCATTATAACGACGCGGACCAATTCCGTCTAACTGGGAGTACAACATAGACCACCAACTGGCCGGTACCCGCTTATTTCATCGTTACCGTTATTTCAGTACAAAACCTCCGTTAACTCCCGCTTCTCTATAAATAGCGCCCGCTCGAATGCAGTTCTTTCGATTAGCATAAACTGTCAAAACCAAAACACAGAGCTGAAAAGACACAGAGCACGAAAGCTAGTGTTTCTTCCTCAGAAATCTTCGCAGGTAAGTTATAATTTCATTAAACAAGAATATTTTATTCATTTTTTATTATTTATTTTTTCTTTCGTATTTCATTGAAATAATTTGGGCGCTGTATATTGAAGCTTGATGATATATTTTTTTAATTGTGGAAATTGATTAACCAATTTAACTAGAAGTGTTCTGATTTTTTTTTTTTCATTTGAAATGAGAGCTATAATTCTGAATTGTTTTGCTTGGAAATTACTGTTGATGTTTTTGGTTAGAGCTTACTTTATTGGAATTATTTCTGTTAATGTTGAGTTCGCCAACCAAAAGATTATTAATTAGTTTTAATGCGGGAGCTGTTGATTATCTGCCAAGAAATTGTTAATTTATTTCTTGTTGCGGAAAATGATGGGATTATATTCTGTTGGTCAATCTACCTGTAACTGTTTGTTTTGAATTCTCCTTCAAGAAATGGTGGTCAGTTAACGGTCTAGATTTGAACGCAGTAATTAGTAATTTTATACGAGTAATTTTGATCTTGCTATATGGTTTGATTAGTGGGTTTTTTTTATCAAGCTTCTTGTGTGACTCTAAGCTTGTTCTTCAATCTTATTTTCTGTTAATCTGTCTCGCTCTGTGTCTGTGGTTTGTTCTTTTATGCTTTACTCTTGCATTTTTAAATGCTGAATATGCCGTACACATTATCTGAGTAGTTAGTGAACTTTATAACAAAAATGTCAACGGCAAAATTATATTTCAGGAAAATGGATATGGGGAGCTTACATGTTCATTGAATGTGTTAGCAGGTTAATTTTTGAAGTCGATGGTTTTAGTTATTTGTGGTGGAATTGTAAAGCTGATTGCAGTTGCTAACCAAAGAAGGTCTAATTGATTTGTATCTGAGGCAGAGACATTATTTCCAGATTGTTATTATGGACAAGAGCTGATGCCAAAACCATAATATGGACTCTCGCCAGATTATTGGATGTGGTGTAACTAGTGCAGGCATATCTTACTCGTCTTCTCATCCTACTGTGGCTTCAATTCCTAATAGGTTGTTTGGCCCTCTGAAATTTGATGTTCGAAACTCGCCTAACTCACCTTTTTCAAATCAGTTTGAGTGTGATACCATCACTTCCTTGAGTGATAGCCAGGAGCAGCACAGCCCCTCGGACAATCCTTCTGGGCTCAGCCCCTCGGACAATCCTTCTGGGCTCAGCCCCTCTTGCAATTCCTCACTGGAGTCCAACAGTTATTTTCATCAGTTAAGCCCTGCTGTGGACAGTCTAATCGTCTTTTCTGGTGGGACTTCATATCTGCAGAATGCAAGTAGTAGCCAGAAAATAAAACACGTTTTGCAGGAGTTAGAGACTGTACTAATGGGGCCTGACGAAGAAGAAGAAGCAGCAAAACCAAATACTTCTTATGGGGGAAGTAGTAGGCCGCAAGCATCTGGCCACAGACCCAGGTCTTGGAGCCAAGAACACCATGGTTCACATGTGATTCAGCCTCAGCCATCCTTTAGTTCTCGGTATAGGCAGTCAGCTGAAGGTGCTCAAATTGAGGGCAGTCAGATGGCAATTGAGGACTCATCTTTGCAGGGTTTTCCATCAGGCAATCTGAAGCAGCTATTAATTGCATGTGCTAAAGCTCTCTCTGAAAACAACATTAATGATTTTGATGAGTTGATTGAAAAGGCTAGAGGTGCTGTGTCTATAAGTGGAGAACCAATCCAGCGTCTTGGGGCTTACATGGTGGAAGGGTTGGTAGCTAGAAAAGAGAAATCAGGTTCTAGCATATACCGTGCTCTGCGATGTAGGGAACCAGAAAGCAAGGATTTGCTTTCTTACATGCATATCCTTTACGAAATCTGTCCATACTTGAAGTTTGGTTACATGGCAGCCAATGGTGCCATTGCTGAAGCATGCAAAACTGAGGATTGCATACATATCATCGACTTCCAAATAGCTCAGGGTACACAATGGATGACTTTATTACAGGCACTTGCAGCTAAACCATCTGGGGCTCCTCGTGTTCGGATAACAGGAATTGATGATCCTGTTTCTAAATATGCCCGTGGTGATGGGTTGGAGGCTGTTGGGAGACGTTTGGCGGCAATATCTCAGAAATTCAATATCCTTGTTGAGTTTAATCCAATACCTGTTTTTGCTCCAGATGTAACACGGGAGATGCTTGGTGTCAGGCTTGGTGAAGCTCTCGCTGTGAACTTCCCTCTGCAACTCCACCACACCCCAGATGAGAGTGTAGATTTGAACAATCCAAGGGATGGGCTTCTGAGGATGATAAAGTCACTTAATCCCAAGGTTGTCACTCTGGTAGAGCAAGAATCAAACACAAATACTGCCGCATTCCTACCCAGATTTGTTGAAACTCTGAACTACTACTTGGCGATATTTGAGTCAATTGATGTGACAATGCCAAGGGACCAAAAGGAGCGAATTAATGTGGAGCAGCATTGTTTGGCGAGGGATATAGTGAATGTTATTGCGTGCGAGGGAAGGGAGAGGGTGGAGCGACACGAGCTCCTTGGCAAGTGGAAGTCCAGGTTTACTATGGCAGGATTTCGGCAATGTCCGTTAAGCTCATATGTTAATTCAGTGATTAGGAACTTGCTGAGGTGTTACTCAGAGCATTATACACTTGTGGAGACGGATGGAGCAATGTTGTTGGGCTGGAAAGATAGGGCTCTGGTATCTGCTTCTGCTTGGCACTGAGTAGGGATATAGAGGTAGGTACAGAAGAATAAAATTTTTGTAGATTGTAGATGACGAGCTAGTGGATGATTACTGTTTCCATCGGATGTGTCATAAAAGATGTCACATATCATTGTTATGTAATCCGATGGGTGTTATTTGCATTAGGGCTGTTCGCCATTGTTCTTTTATACTGTTTAGTGTTTACTTTGCCAATAATTTGATTATGCATTGATTCTTGCTGTAGAAATCCCTATACATTGCATCCATTTAAGTTTCAGCACTCTGGGATGATGATGCTTAGCAATAACCAAGGATTGATAGCATCCATTTTCTTCAAATGTTTATTTGAACATTTAGTCAGTTATTCTTTGTCATCTACTGATTGATGTGAATTGATTTTAAATGGAATCTGCATATTTTGTTACTCCATTGGGTAATAGTTTTAAAATGTTTACTATTTAATGGTGCAGAGCCGAAATATGGAGTCATGCTTCTTTTATTTTACTGGAATAGATGACATCAATGGAGTTGGAATTCAGTGCAGCTTTGTGCTTTATAATATTGTGGTTGGTACTTGCTATGAACGCCCGCTCGACCGAAACTGTAGAAAAGACGAGCATAGTTGAGCCTGATTAGTGCTAGTACCTACTAAAATTGTTAAAGCTTGACTAAGTAACTCAAAATGCTCGGCATGGTGGTTTCAGGCAATTTGTTACAAGAGCTTATAATTTTTTTACTAAATTTTTACTAGGTTAAATTATTAGTTTTATGTCATATTTTGTACAAAATATTTGTATATACAATTATTTTTCTTTGTTAACTACTAGTCCTTTTTTTTTTTAAGTTGTATGTATTGGGTGTAACAGTAACGTACATAAAGTAATTAACTCGTGGCGTGGAGTTTCAATTTTCACGTATATGACGCGTAGATTCCCTCTAATGTGTTTTACTTTTACATGCTTATCCTGAACGGCGATGGGCACATCGGAAACAAAGCTAATTATGGCTAAGTCTCGTTTAGGGTGTATTTAAGATTAAAGTTAAATAACTGTATCTTTTTAGTTATATCACTAAAGTATTTGATAAATACTATTTGTTATAGTTTAGAAACTATATTGATATAATTTTTCATTTGTATAATGAAAAATTTATTATATTTCTAATAATTTTATTAAAATTATTATTTAAAATTTATATTGATTACATATTATTAATTTTTATTTTATAGTTACAGTTTTTTTGCTATAACAGCTGTAACTTAAAAACTACAGTACTTAAATCCTAAATGCACCCTTAGAAACCTTTATATGTGTTGGAACATGTCTAAATTAGTTTAGATTCTTAAATAAATGATTATTATTTGACGAGTAATGTTAAGTATTTTAATATTTAAATTTTAATTTAAATCTCAACCGATCTGATATTTATTTGTTAGATGATGTTTGAATAATTTTACAAGCTAACATTACCTGTTAATTACATTTATTTCAATACTATTATATATATTTTTATTGCTAAATGCGAGAGAAAAAAAATGTAAAATTGTAAATTTATAGACAGCACATAACAATTTTAATTTTAAAATTTTTTGTATTTTTTTGGTGACTTAAAAAATATTTATCAATAAATACCACAACTTCCAAATTACTTGTTACATAATTAGTTATCCATTAAAATTAAATTGAGGATGAAGATTCTACTATTTGAATTCAATGATTCCATCATTGATTGTGGGATTTTTATCCCAACAGAACAAAACTTTTCTTTTATCAATTAATTAAAAATAAAAAAATCTATATTTACTCACAACTTGAAGTTTACATGTTATTCTTTAATTAATTACTTTTTTACCCATTATATTAAATGACTGATAGAGATTGAAACACTTAAATCTGAGAGTCCATAATAAGCCTATGTCAATACTATAAAAACTCATACACAACATCATAGAGAAATCTATTTAATAATAATAATAATAATAATAATAATAATAATAATAATAATAATAATAATAATAATAATAATAATAATAATAATAATAATAATAATAATAATAATAATAATAATAATAATAATAATAATAATAATAATAAAAACAACTAATGATATTTTAGTAACTTGGAATAATTTATTTAGATTTAAGGACAAAGCAAACAAATTATTTTGAATCTAATTCGTGATTTCGACTATAACAATTTATTTCGATTCCAACTCATTTCAATTTTAACCCATTCCAATTACTGATTAATAAACACATAATAATTTTCTTGTTTTTTCTTACTTTTTTGAGATTTACTGATTAGTATGGTTGGTTTATTTAAAAAAAACAAAAAACGGATACATCTAAACTATATGTGATTAATGATGTACATGCGTGACAAGATTCTTTTAAGGCAAACAAATGCAAGATGAGTAGATGATTCATTTCATTATTTCATTAGTTTATAGGGTGAAGATAAACCCCGTGCGCAACAATTTGAGCAAATTCACTCCTTTTAAAAAAAATATAATTATAGAATCAACATTATTTCTCTTAATTTAAGTCTCTTTAACATGCTTGACGCTTGGATTGCATGAACATAAAATAATTCAATTTTTTTAACCTTCTAAAATAGCTACAAAAATAATTTAACTTCAACAGTTTCTTTATTATTTTATACTAAATTCAACATTTTATAATAATTTATTGATAGTACTTTATTAGTATAATTATTAATATTTAATTAAACTAATAAAATGTCTTGAACCGTAATATCTTATGAGATTTATGTCTCTATCAAATTTTACCATTTAGACATGGTGGTTATTGAAAATTATAAAGTTTATTTAAAAAATTATATTATGCCAGATTATAAACTAAGTACTTGAATTATTAAGGTGCAATAGCACATATTATTAGGCAGTTTAGTTATTTTATATTATAGCAATAAAATAATTAAATTAAACTTATGTTAATAAAATTTCAGTGATTAAAGATGGCCAAAAACCTAGGAAAGGACTTTTGAATCGGATGTGCTCGCCCAACAAGAAAGGATCTCACCCCCGGACCCCAAAAGAAAAATGTAATTTATTACTTTTCCAAAATTTTTCTATATTTAAATTTCTTAAAAATATTTTGGAACTTTTTTAATTAAGAAACTCTATTTTTTTTTTAAAATCTGGCCCTTTCCTGTTGCAAAAGAAGTATCCTCTTCCCTTATTTTTTTTTTCTTTTGGCAACTGGATATGGTTCTCACTTGTGCAAGGCTATTGGTAAAGTCTGGGCTGAGACTGGTATGGGAGCTCGATGGTCTATTGGTTACTGAAGGAAGGCCTGTTTTTGGTGGGATTGCTGGGCAACGCATGATCGGTCTCTGTATTTTTATGCTGTTTCTGCTATTCCTGAGGATATTTTGGATAAAGTTGTGGCGGACTTTACTGATGAGAACGGTAATTGGAGGTGGGAATCATTTAGTCACTTGCTTCTTCATAGCACTACTCTTAAAATTGCTGCTTCTCAACTGCCTATGGAAGAGAGCGGAGATGATCTTGTTTTCTGGGCTGAATCTCAGAAAGGTAATTTCACTGCTAAATCAGCCTACCTGTCACTAATAATAGCAACAATGGTCATGATTCGGTTTGGAACTTAGCTTGGAAATGGAAAGGCCCCCAGTGTATTCACACTTTTATTCGGTTAGTGCTTCATGACAAACTAAAGACCAAGGTCGAATCGTTTAGGAGGCATATTCCGATCGATCGCCGTTGTGATCTTTGGTGGGGCAAGCCTGGAATCGACTCGGCATGCTCTCCGCGATTGTGTTGTTGTGGAGAGGATATGGAATCATTTTATCCCAGTGATATATAGCCGAAGGTTTTATTCTTTAACGGAGATCAGATGATACAGAATTTGAATAATAAATGGAGCCTTACTAATAACTTAGATTGGAGTAGAGTTTTTGGAATCATTATTTGGTGTCTCTGGTGTTGGCGAAATAAGTTCCAGTTCAACCAATCCTCCATCGATAGTGTGAGTGTGATTAAGGATATTACTCTAAGGGCAGAAAAGATTCATCATGTCAGTAATTCTCATTTGAGCAAGGGTGCCAACAAAACGGAAAGGTGTATAGGCTGGTCTCCTCCTGTTTGGCCTTGGTGTAAACTCAACATTGATGGTGCTTGCAAATGTATGGGTATTTCTAGTGCTGGTGGACTCCTTTGCGATCACAGCAGAAGATGGATTGGTGGCTTCGGAATGAACATTGGATGCTTCTCTGTTACTATTGCTGAGCTTTGGGGTTGTATCAGGGTTTACTATGGCTTGGAATCATGGTGTTCGCTGGTCGATTGTTGAGGTTTATAGCTTTTGTGTAATGCACCCGGTGGCCAACCTTGTCGCGTTGATAAATGGATTTTACCAGCTGGTTTCTTCTATTAAGAAGCTTACCAATCGTGACTAGAACATCACGATTATTCATATCTACCGCAAAGCTAATTTTATTACTGATTTTATTGTCACGTATGCTTTCTCTCTTCTCTTGGGTCTTTATATTTTTTAGAATCACTCAATTAATGTTTCTTAAATAATTACTCATGGTACGTATGGGATTGTTTGTTCTCGTTTAGCATTGCCTTATCTCTTTTTTAGGAGGTCCTTTATACCAAAAAAAAATGAAAAATAAGTCTTAAAATAATTAATTTTCATAATGTACTAGCATGCACATGACTAAAAAAATGCATTTTTTATGATGATACATATCAATTTGTCATGGAAGTATCATCAATGACAAATACTTTCTTGACTAATACATTTTTATCAAGTTTTTATGATATTTTTGTGACTCATATATTTATGTCATTTACTATTGATAGAAACATTTAATGCTCAATTTCTACTTTTTTAATCGTTTATAAAACATGACAGGCTTTCGTTATAGGTTTAAACTATGTTAGTTTAAGATTGATTGATTTATTTATTACTAACCTTGAAATATTTTTATTTACAAAAATGCTATTAACCAAATATTTTTATTTTTCTAATTACTAATTAAAAAAAGCAAAAGCTCAAATGGTGTTGTTTAATCTTGAAGATAAAAAGTTTCAAGACTTGGGAAAATTCTACATTGGTTTTGTTGTCTTCTTTCACATTTGGAATCAGCTGCAGTCCTTTCTCATTGACAGACACTCAAATCGCCTCTCCATCGCAGCACTTTTTCAGTCATTGGATCATTTCACCGATCACTCTTACTCACTAAGCCAGTCATAGTCACTTTTAATAACTGGCTGCTGTCTTGATATCTCAACCCTAACCTTCTTAGCTATTACCTCGATCTCTCAGCCCTAACCCTTATAACCGCTGTCACCACTGAAGAACAAGAATCACTCATAGCCGCGGTCATTGGTTACAATAGCTTAAGAAAAAAGAAAAAGTAGTCATAGTTGTAACCCCTAAATCAATAATTAAAGAAATCAAAGACCTCAACCTTTCACTCCACTCAAAGACAACTCTCACTGAAAATCAGTCATCATTGTTTGATTGAACAAGAGGGCGATGTTGGTCATGAGGTATTGGAACTCTAGGTATTCATTAAATCCTAATTTTCTATTGATATGTTTTAATCGTTGAAACCCTAAGTGCTGCATGTCAAATTAAAGCTTGACTTAGACCATTTAAAATATGATTTTTTAGCCTGAGGTGAAAATTTGTTATTTTTGTGCTGCATGTCATACTTAATCGTTGATTATACTGTTGATTCTTCTTTTGGTTATATTTTGATGATGAAATTTGTCATTATGTGCACGTTATTCTATTGATTTGTATATGGACTATTGTCGGTTAACACTCTTTTTAAAATTGGTTTTTTAGAAAGGTTGTTTTATATGTGGTCCTCGAAAATGACATGCAGGCCACATTGTGTGGTGGACCATCATTTTCGTTCTTGAATCATTGTTTGTTAACATTATAGTTGAGGTAAATTATTTTGTTTTGTTTAAATATTGTAGGCTATCCATTCAACATTCATTTGTTTTTTTAATGTTGGAAACATTGTGGGGGATCTTAGCCAATGAGGGCTTTGACGTTCTGCATTTTCACAACACATGGGTTCCCTAGAATTGTATATCAACATTTTTCAATTGAAGGTTGTCATTGAAGTTTTGATTATATATATATATATATATATATATATATATATATATATATATATATATATATATATATATATATATATATATATATATATATATATATATATATATATATATATATTACTTCAGACTAAAAACAAGGCCATTTCAGGTAAGTGTCGTGCAAATTTTATTATACTCACAAGCGCATGAATCTATTGTACCATGTTCGTTTGTGAATTGGTTGGATGTCATTTTTAAGAAGTATTAAAATATAAAAAAAAGCAGGAATAAATTAAAGATGAAACAGTGCAAATGAAGCAATTCAATTTTTATATTTGCACTCAACACTTCCTTATGGACTTAATATTCCTTTTTAATTATAATTAATTTATGATATTTCCACTCTTAATAAGTCTTATTTTGGTAAATATGGTATTAAGCACTCATTGTGCTAAGGGAAATGATCTTCTGCAAAGTGTGGTGTCAAGTACAAGTTCTGTCAAACAATTTTTCTATCGATAATGTGGCAAGATCGTCTACTAGATTACTTAGATATACTCTTTGTCAACACTAAGTCAAAATGAACCATGAGTACTAAAGGGGAGTTTTTCTCTAATAAATATGGTATAAAGTATTCATTGTACCAAACAATAATAATCGAGTACTAGAGAGCTAGTATACTATGTAAAATCTAGACAAGATTTACTGTCTATCATAATAAGTCACAACAATCCACATAAAAGAAAGAGAGTGAATAAACTTACCAAATTAAGCCCATGGATCATGTTGAGGCGTTACCTTCAGTTCATTGTGCCATGGATCAAGTACATGTTTTGTTTGGTGATAACAAGCTTTTTGTCAACAATATGGTAAGACTGTTCACTAGATTACTTAGATACACATTCTATCAATATTAAGTCAAAACGAACCATGAATACTAGAGAGTAGTTTTTCTCTAATAAATATGGTATAAAGTACTTATCGTACCAAACAATAATGATTGAGTACTAGGGAGTTGTTGGGTTAATTCTACTGCTATGGATGTCAATGTGCAAGTATACATAACAAGTAATATACTGATAAGTATTCAGATCGTCTCCACAGGAATTGATGTTACTAGACTTGCTATAGTAATCTTAATAGTGCTTTTTTGTTCTAATTAAATTAAAACAATTTATAAAACTAAAGAACTGATTCAACTAAAATGACAATAAATAAAATGCAATAAAGAAACTTTTCACATCAAACATAAGGATAAAACCAATGGGAATAGAGTAGTTGAGTGGATAAACTCTCTTAATGGTATTGACTTGTTTCTCAATTATAATACCGTTGCTACACCATCCACTACAGCACCGGGCATAATCACTCATGCATCCTTAGCTGTTACCTATTGGATAACTTATACTAATGTAACTTAACAGTGACAAATTATTATGTCAACATTAAATATAACATTACCAGTTTTAGGTTTCACTTACCTTCCAAGGTGAATTCATATGCTTAGTTCTTCACTAATTTTAGATCAAGAATGACCATATTCAAATTGAAATCTACTCAACTTGGGAAACCTAATCTAAAACCAAGTATTGTCTTAATTGGTTCCACTAAGTCAGATCTTTTTGAGGTTCTTTCTTAACTACTATCCACTAAATGGGTGGTCAGCAGAAATAAGGAATTAAAATAAATACAATTAAGATAAAATGCTATAGCAAATATAGAGCAACACACATATGTTAGTCTAACATCCATTATGATCGTTTATCACTCAACTACAATTAAATTTAGTTTATGATTTGTAATAGAACAATAAATAAAACAATTTCAACTCTCAAATACATTCATATGAATAAAACGAAAACAAGAAAACAAGAAACAGAGTTGAAGTCTGCTTAATCTTGTGAATCCTTTGTTGGACCCCTCAAATCCTTTTTTTTTTTTTTGTTTTTCTTTGTGTTTTTTTCCTTGAGTGATCGTTCCCTCTTTTTCTTCTCATGAGTGCTCCTTTTATAACTCAAATTAGGGCAATTGAAAATACGTGGCACTCATTTTTCATTTTTAGAAACTTCAGATCGTAATCTTTAATTATTTCGCGTGAAATCTTCTCTGTCAATGCTTTAGGATTGCTGTATCAACAACTATAGCATCTACGTTGTTTTAGATTTGTTTTAATTCTTATGGAGCCAAGTTCTTTAATTGTTTCTTTCCTTCTCTAAAACTTTAGCTCTCGGTCACTTACAATTATGCACACAATCTAAGTGCAAAGTACTCTCAAACAACTCAAATTAATAAAAAATTTAACTAAAATGAATGTTCATTTAAAATGTAACTAAAATGCAACAAAAACATATTATTTACTCTCTAAGTAATCTTGATTTAAGTTTAAAAGTGCTATGATAACTTTCATTTATTAGAGTTATCATGCCATCAAACTTAAACCATTATTTGTCCTCAAGTGATGACATAATACAAACACCTCAACCATGCAATCATGCAATAAATAACTTAACTCTGTCCCCAACATTGCTAGGATTCATCAGCCCTCAGATCACACTCTTAAACCTGCCAAACTACCATAGCAGTTTTAGTTCTAAATTAAGTCTTGTTCTATCTAAAGTGCGTGAGTGCATTTTTGATCAAGTCTCAGAGATGCTGCAACATCACTTAAGTATCAAATGTACTATATAAAAATATTGCAATCAATTCCATTTTTTGGGAGAGACAAAGGTCTTAAAATAGATTCAAATTGTGCTACAACAATCATCCCCATTTTTTTTTCTTTTGTCACTCTTTAATGTAACATTGAGCTTTTATGTGAATGATTATCACTTGTAATGATGACATCTAGTTACTCACTCAAAGTACCTATTAGAGTTGCTGCAGCAAACACATCCAAGATGCTATATCTAAGTCTAATCTTTGGACATCTTTAACTCAAGGTTGAACATGAGGCTCATGAACAGACCTAATTACTCGGCATCTTAGACAATGGACCCCCTTATTCTTTATTCCTCATCATCATTGATTTAAATTTTATTTTTCACTTGCTGCAGCAATGATCATAATTTCTATTGCCTTTTAACTCAAGTTTGCATATGGGGCACACACTCAGACCTGGTTGCTCAGCAACTAAGTCATTGAAGCATAATTTTGTTCAATGCCTAGCACAGTTTATAACAATTATAAAAAATTTTACAACCTCCTCCTCAAACTTGAGTTAATTTCTAACCTTAAAATGTTATTCTTCTCCTCATTATTCCACCTGGTTTTGCTATAGCAAACTCACGAAACTCAATTAAAACCTAAGTGTCAAGACATAAGTTCAATCCTCATTTATACACTGGTTCTACTTGGCCTTCATTCATTCTCCATTTCTACATTCAATTCATCCTCATTAGATTTTCTAATCCTATTATAACCATTTGATAGACAAAGCTATACACATAGCAGACATATACATTTACATATTCACAAACTTATAACATTATACACAACCCCCTAAACTTGAGGGGCGCTGTGTTCTCACATGCACACAAAATAATATAATAATAAATATGCATACATTAAATAAAAAGATATGTAGAATGAACAAAATAGTATAACTGAATAAAAGAAACGCTTGTAGGAATAGATAAATCAAATTGGCTGGCAAGGGGTACTCCCTTGTTACTGGACTTGCTACTGCATCACAAGCTGGAAGAGGTCACTTCTTTTTAAATCCATTTCTTAAGTGTTCCTTGGGTGAAACCAATAGGGCAGCAGCTAGTTGCTTATTCTTTTTGCCTAACATTGGACTGATGGGAGGGGGTTCCAGCAAGTTTAGTTATTTTGGGTTGAGTTTGTCTTGGTTTCTTCTGGCCTAGCTCTTCTCCAAACGGTTGTGCCACTTCACGTTTACTAGAAGCCCTAGGAGCTGGAGTTTTAGTTGGGGTAGTTGGTGAGAGGTGTTGTTATTGTTGGTTCCTCAATAGTAATGTTTGTAATGATGTCTCTTAGATTGCTTCTTGCTGCCTCTGTGCTAATAACTTTTCTAGTGGCCTCCTCAATTTCTACATCCACATTCTCTTCCCATTCTGTTTTAGACTCCTCTTCTTCCTCTATCTTCTCTTTTTATTTGCTTACTAGAATTACCTTTGGGGGTTCTTTATCCTTGTCCTTCTCATCTTTTTCTCGCCTTTTTTTTTTTTCTATTTCTACTTCTTTCTCTTTATGTTCAGACTCTTTTTTTGCCTCAACATCTTCTATTTCTCTCTATTTAGGCTGTTGTTCCTCTTTAGACTCTTCTTCAGCTTTTTCACCTGTAATCCTTTATGTTGGAGCAACTTTCTCAACAGTCTCAAAATCAAATTGCCACAGTAATGACTAAGGAAAATCTGCATCCTTACTCTTAATGTACATGACAAATTCATGCTTTTGAGGTTCTCGGTGCTGTATATAGGTCTAAAATTTTTTGTTTTCAACCATTTGTGCTTGGACTCATTCCCGCACAGTTGTGCTAAGTTCTTGCAGCATGCTTTCAAGTCCTGTGGATTGTTCTGTTCTAGCTATATTAGGGAGTTCTGGAGTTGCTGCGGTTATTACTTCTCTAGCAGTTCTGTCAACTGTACTCACTTTAATGGCCCCTTCGTTCTTTACTCGTTCATCACTATTTTCAAACTTCACAACCATGGCCTCACATATACTTGTAATCAAAGAAAGGAATAACAAGGCTATTGATTTTTATTTTCTTGTTGCATAATCTCTAATGTCTTTTTCTATGATTTTGCCTACATCTATTGTTAAGGCATAGAGAAGTATGAGTTGGTTTTGTGAAACTGTAGTGGTGTGAGTGGTAGGTATTAAACTAGACTTTAAGAAATTGACCCAAACTTTGACTATAGGTTTCAAATCAATTCTACTAATTACTTGCCTTTCCTTATTCATCCATTCACTACCAGGGACAGTCAATGTTTTGAAAACTTCCCCCAATTTTCTAACAGTCATCTCCTCAGCAAACTTTGTATATTCACAATCAATAGTAGTAGGTAAATCATAAAAGACATTAATAACTCTAGAGTTTAATGGGACTTGGACTTGGACTTGCCTTACAAAAATATTGTGCTAGTCCTGTTGTAGTATGTTAGAATAAAACTCTTTGACAACTGGAGTGATGAGATCTTGTGGGTGAGAGCAAAACCTGCCCCATCCTCGTTGTGCTACAGTAGTGAAAATGTTGTTTATCACCCTTGTAGGCTTCTTAGGGAATATGAAACCTTCTCCTCTAAAAGTTTTCGAGGCACTATAAATTTCTCAAACTTGTCCTCAGCCTTGTAACTGTGAAAGCGTGTTGGATTCTTCAACCTCATGGCACGTCATTTGATTTTTACCATTGTTGTAGCAACGCTCGACAAATAGTTTGTAGGTGAAAGAAGATAAACAAAGTGTGAAAAGCAATTGGAATTATGTTTAGAGTAAAACATAGAGAAAGAGTTGTTGTGATAGTGAAAGAGGCACAATAAATCCCTAATTTATAGATAGGAAAAGAGTAAAAAGAGGAAAGTATTTAATTAGATAATCTTGGAAATAATTTTGAATTTAAGAAACAAATCCTAAATTAAAAAGGAAAAGATAAGTGTTACTAGAATATAGAAATTGCATGATCTCCCTTATCCCCATTTATGATTTGCTGATGTTAGTGTGTCAGCCCCTCTAATGGTAAAAATCAAAGGCTGTGATTGCAATGGTAAAAATTTGTGAGGTAATGTCTGATTCATTGCTGCAGCAATAATGTGTAATATAACCATTGCTTAGGAATTGCTTTCATGCTGATTTGATACTGCAACAATTCCTTTCTTACTTCTTTGCTTTTTTTTTTAAGCTGCAATTTAAAGAAATAAAAAGAAGAACATAAAAGAAGTCAAATGCACGAATTAAAAATGATAAGAAGATAAGTTAAAAGCATGAAAAACTAAAGTAAAAATTTGAAACAACTTCCCTAATTGGATTTCCTTTCAATTAGCGCTTGATTTTAAGTCCTTTAGCTTCACCATGCTTTATTGTTCATGCCGGATCTCTTAGGAACTTCATTACTACCTTTGTATCGTTAGTTGATAATGCTACAACTTCCACCCATTTAGAGACACTCTACAACCACTAAGATGTATAGATTGTCAAAAAAAAGTGGGAATAGTCCCATAAAATCTATCGCCTAAACATAAAAGAACTCCACTTCCAAAATGTTAGTGGGTGGCATCTTTTGCTTTTGAGATATGTTCCCTGCTATTTGACACCTGTCACAACACTTAACCAACTTATAAGCGTCTTTAAAAATAGAGGACCGATAGTAACTTGATTGAAGAACTTTTGCTATTGTTTTATGCCCACCAGAATGTCTACTATATTCTGCAGAATGATAGGATTGTAAAATACTTTAAATTTCTTCAGTTGGTGCACATTTTTAAATTACATAGTCCAAACACAACTTGTACAAGTAAGGCTCATTCCATTGATAATTTTTGAAATTATAAAAAAATCTCTTTCGCTGCTGGTAGGTTAAATCAGGTGGCAACAGTTCATTTACTAAATAATTGGTAAAGTCTATATACTATGGGAACTATAATTGCTGTAGTATCGGTACATGCTATAACATTAACAACTACTCATTAGGAAATGTTTCTGTAATGTCCTGTTTAGGCAGAATGCTTGCATTTACATATAATCTTGATAAATGGTCTGCCACTTGATTTTCAATCCCTTTTCTATTTTTAATCTCTAAATCAAACTCTTGTAGCAAAAGAATCTACCTTATCAGGCTAGGTTTGGCATCTTTTTTATAAATCAAATACTTTGTAACTGAGTGGTTTGTGTAAACAGTCATTTTTGTGCCAACTATATATGTTCTAAATTTGTCAAATGCAAAGACATTGCCAGCAACTCTTTTTTAATGGTAGTATAGTTGAGTTGTGCATCTGTCAGGGTCTTGCTAGCATAATAGATGAAGTGAAAAATCTTGCATTTCTTCTGCCCCAACATTACTTCAACAGAATGGTCACTAACGTTGCACATCAACTTGAAAGACATACTTTAACAACAATTGGTACTGTTACAAGAACTTTTTTTAACTCAACAAAGGCCTTTAAATAATTCTCACTAAAATTGAAGGATCTATGATGCTCTAACAGCATGCATAAGAGTTTGACTATTTCGGTGAAATCCTTAATGAATCTTCTATAGAACCTGACATGTCCTAAGAAAATTCTTATGTCCTTGATTGAGGTGGGTGGTGGAAGTTTATCGATTACTTCTATTTTTCTGTTATCCACCTCAATGCCCTTTCTAGAAACTCTATGACCTAAAACTATTTCTTTATGTACCATAAAACAACACTTTTCTCAATTTAGCACTAAATTAGTTTCTTTACATCTCTTAAGCACATTTTCTAAATTATGCGAACAATCATCATATGATTCTCTAAAGACTGAAAAATCGTTCATTAATACCTTTAATGTTTGCTCAACCATATCTGAGAAAATTGTCATCATACACCTCTGAAATGTTATTGGAGCATTGCACAAGCCAAATAGCATCCTTCTCAAGGGAAATGTTCCAAAAGGACAAGTGAATGTTCTCTTTTCCTGATCTTCTAGTGCTATAGGAATATGATTGTAACATAAGTATCCGTCCAAGAAGCAATAGTTCTCTTTTCCAGCAAGTCTGTCTGGCATCTGATCTATGAAGGGTAATGGAAAGTGATCATTCCTCTTTGCCTTGTTTAACTTTTTGTAATCCATGTAAGCTTTCCAACCCGTGACTGCTCGTGAGAATAAACTCATTCTTTTCATTTGCTACAACAATCACTCCTTCCTTCTTTGGAACACGTTGTACTAGGTTACCCATGAGCTATTGATATTGGGTATATTATTCCAACGTCTAGCCATTTGATTATTTTCTTCTTCACAACCTTTTCATAATGGGATTTATGTAGCAAACTTCCAACAGAATCTTATGCATGCATATGGAAGGGCTAATTTCTTTGATTTCTGTCATGGTTCATCTAATGACTTTCTTGTGCCTCTTTAATACAACTATTAAACTCTTCTCCTGGTCTGCATTTAAACAAGATGAAATAATTGCTGGAAGTGTGTCATTGTCACCAAGGTAAGCATATTTCAAGTGTGAAGGTAAAAGTTTCAATTCTAAAACAGGTGGTGACTCAACAAAGGGAACATAAGGTTTTATTTCCCTATTTGAGAGATAAAGAGATTCAAAGTGCTTTTTTGTTTTGAAAGGTTGCTTTTCTTTTAGCCATGCTAAGTCAGTTGTGTCACAATCTTTATCTTTAAATTCTTCAAATATTGCAGTTTTGAGTTCTGCATTGCTGCAGCAAATGTTTACTTATTTAACTACAATAAAATCCACAACACTTATAAAATTACAGTCTTCAATCTCATCGGGGCTTTTCATTGCATCGAGCAGATTGATTGTAACTTGCTGGTTATTCACCCATATAGTTAATTCTCTTTTGTGCATATCAATTAAAGTCTTTCCCGTAGCCAAGAAAGGTCTTCCTAGAATGATTGACACCTCTTTGTTTGCCTCAAAATCCAACACTATAAAATCTACTGGAAAAATAAATTTTTCTACGTTTACCAATACATCTTTAATCTTCCTTTCTAGATAGGCATGAGATCTGTCAGTAAGTTACAATGTCACGGTTGTTGGTCTCATTTCTCCAACCCCTAACTGCTTGAAAACTGACAGAGACATAAGATTGATACTAACTCCTAAATCACAAAGTGCTTTACCACTATATTTAGTTCCAATGGAACATGGAATTGTGAAACTCTCTGGTTCTTTCAACTTTTGAGCAATTTTGTTCTGGAGCATATAGCTACATTCTTGTGTTGGAACAAATGTTTCAAATTCTTCGAGCCTTCTTTTTCCTGCCAAATAAAAAATAGTCAAATTTTAGAAATTAATAACTATATTTTGTCTTGTACTTACTATTTTGTATAGTAAGAATATTGAAAATAGTAAAAAAAAAAATGTCAAGTAGTGCTGCTTCGGTTTAAACGATGTTGGGGGATCTCTTCATAGGTCTATCTTTTTTTTTTTTTTTTACCAACTCTAATTTTTTTGTTTATGTTAATTAAGTTGTATGTAAATTAAATGCTTATGTTTTTTATCCTTTTAATTTAGTTTATAATGTAGTTGTGTTATTATAATTGTTTTGATTAATCTCGATTTTGTTTGTCCATGAGTTTCGATTTTATTGCTAATGACATGACGGGGCTTGTTGAAGAAGATGGTTTGGATGGAGCTACTTCTAATATTTTATATGATGAAGAGTTCACTGTTGTGATTATATCTTTATGACAGTATTGAATTTTGTAGTATAAATTGTTTTAATTGTAGTGATTGTCAAATTAATTTATTGTTTTTAATAAAATGTAATTTTTAATTCATTTATTAGTTTGTTTGTGGCTGTATGTTTTTAATATTTATAAAAAAAGGAATATTGGAAACAATAAATAAAAGGATTTTGGAAGCAAAATGTGCATATAAAATAAAAAAATAAAAAAATAAAAAAATAAAAAAAGGTAACACAATTCACAACGATCATAGTACATGTTAAAAGAAATTTACATATGAAGGTTTTGATGACGACAAATTTGCGTTGTTTAAAGCATTTTTAACTACAAGCGCATGACTTTTAACAATGTGTCTTGCATGTCTTTAAAAATAACTTAAGACAAAATCTCGATCCACAGTGCCACAGATACGACTTTAACAACGTGAAATACTCATTGCTATGTCCAGTTTTTCTTACAAGGATTATCTAGTACTTATACCAAGCTATTAGCCGTGATTCATGTGTATCCCATAATAGAATGGGATCTGATAAGTAGAAACAAAGATATAGGAAATAAGGGATAATAAATTTATGAATTCTTATACAAACTTATTTTATAAAAATTGATATGATATAAATACAATGGTTGGATGATAATACAAAATAATATAAATAAATCATATTTGCTAAGAGCTATTTCATCAGAACAATATATTTGTGCCACATTAATTTACACAAAATAAGTCTATACAAGGTTAAGTTAGTTGAATTAAATTCGTCTTTGCCCACAAGATTTATGTTTATTAATTTGTATTTCTATACAATCAATAAATTTATGATAGATCAATTTGTACGAAATAAATTTATATAAGAGTTTGTAACTCTACCATCACTAGTAAACTTAAAGCTTCCTTCATAACTTCTAGAACTTTATAATAGTTCCAATCCATGCCATATTTTATAGGGAACCTTAAAGTGGTGAAGTTAATTAACTATTTTGCCCTTCCTATGTTAATGGATCAAATTGTTCGACAAATGTGTGCTATTATTGCACCATAACATTTTGATTATTTTGATTTGGACTATATAATACACAAAATTTCTGAAGGGAACCCAATAATTTCAATTGTACATTCAATGAGACATACATTTTTATAGTTTAATTAAAAATTAATAAATAAATAGATGCAGTTGTGCCAACAACTCATGTTCTTCATATTGGGTTCGACTACGTTGCAATGGTTGTAAGGTACCTTAGGTTTTGTCTTTTGTGATTTAGTTAATGTCAAATTTGAAAGAACACCTTATACTTTATTTTACTCATAATATATTAAGAAATATTATGATACCTTTTATTTACATACACTATTAAAATTTTATTTATCACCTTACATTCTTTTTATTTATTATTTTTGCAAGTATTAAAGTATTTATTTGTTTACATCCAACACTAATATCAACAAAAAGACAATAATACCTTAAATTTATGAATTAAAAATTAAATTTTAGAACTTTTTTTCTCGTTCCTTTCACCTTCATCTCCATCCTCATCAGTCAGTAATGATTAAAAAAGAAAAAGAAAATCAAAATATGAAAGATTCACACATCACTTTTATACTCTCAATAATTTATGAACAATACAATAATAACAATACCAATACCAAACTATTACCAATAAAACATGAGAACACAATTCCAATTCTTTTGATTCTTGTTTCACCAACAGTATCATAGGAAATTCCGAATTCTTTCAAAATTTGACATTGCATCATGGTATGGTTTAAAATAAAAAGAGTTTACTATTAATTTCTACAAACTCCTTAAAGTAATTACATTTGAATGATATCTTACTTGGGGCTTCTTCTCCTTGCTGTTGATAACTTACATATAAACATACCTTTTTCATGTTGGGTACAAAACAAAAGCAGTGCAGCCATCACAGCTCTTGAGGGTCTTACATCCTTTATACCAAACATTCCAAACTGTCATAACTATTATCGAATATAACTTAAGACCCTATGATTCATTTTACACGAAATGGATCTCCTATAAAAATGTCGCAAAAGACTGCTTCAAACTTCTTGGTTGAAGTTCCATCCTTGACAGTCAAGATTAGTCGGTAATCGGAGCTGAAAACCACCCTAGTCTCTCCTTTTTCCACGTCTCAAACTTTAAGTAGTTCTTTGACTACTTGTACTTTGTCATTGTGAATTGCTCGATTTCTATCACGTGCAGCTCCTTGAGGTCTTTTATCAGCTTCCATCCCTTAACCAAGACTCATTTACGGTCATCGACAGCCATGAGAGGGATTATTGCGATGGGTTTTCGTTACTCCAAAATGCCAAAAACCTGCACCCTATCCATTTTCTTCAACATTTTTCAAGAAGGGTAATTTTGTCCTTTTAAGATTTATAAACAAATTACAAATAAAAAGAGTGTAAGGTGCTTAAGTATATTTGACATTATTTAAATCTTAAAAGACAAAAGTAGCGGTACCATACAATTGTTGCAATATAGTTGGATCCCTTCATACTTAATGGATTTTCAGTGTTTTGGAGAAATTCTAATTGTCTTGACACCTTATTAAGTGTTGTAGTTTAGCACAAAGAATATAAAGTAAATTAAGTTGTGAAAATATATGAACCTATCAAAAACTTTGTAAATGTTGTGAATTAAGGGGGGAACTTTCACCGTTTACAAAATGCAAAAATCCACATAACATGCCTAATGAAAGCTATATTAGGGAAACCATTGGAATCTTGATAAAGAAACTTCAAATCTCAACAGGCGGATCACTCCACCAAGAAAAAGTATCACATTGAACCGTCAAATTAGTCAAGCTATTAGCTACACAATTATTTTCTCTTTAGGTATGAGAAAATCTAAATGGAAAAGCAATCATTATAGTTAATATTGAATTTAATAATCACACCAAAATTATTAACAACACTAATAGTAATTTTGAATTCAATAAGTAGAACTATTGGCACCCCTTCAAATACCTCTTATAATTCATTAATAATTTTACAATTTTAACTTTCTTTAAAATTATATAAGAGGACAAGTTTTAATTAAACCCCTAATCAAAAGTCAAATAACTTTTTCCCCTTAAAAATTCTTTATTAGCACTACCCTCCAAATAGCTCATAAAATTCTGCGTAGAAGCAGAATAGTGATTTGGAAAAGAAGAAAAGACCCATTGCAAGCGAAACAAAAAGTGTGGCCGTCCATTTTTAATTAAAGGGACACATGATGGCAAATAATCAAGATTGGATGTTAATAGTGATTTTTGGATTGCATAATCATCATTCTGCACAAAATCTCGAGGGCACTCATTTGTAGTGTAATTATAAAAGCTAGAGGTGGGTAAATTGAATTTTGGTTTGGGTTGTTTGGGTTTTGGTTTGAGTTAAAATCCAATTGGGTTGGAGAATTGAACTCAATTGAGTTGAAATTGCGAACTCGAATCAAATCAAACCAAATTTCTTTTAGTTCAGTTTCATTTCGGTTCATAATTTGAATTAGTTTGGGTTGGTAATTTGGGTTAAAATTTTTGTTTGGACTATTTAGGGTTAGTTCGAGTTGGAATAATTTAATTTATTAAATCCTTGCCAAAAGCCACCTAAAATTCTAAAATCTCAAATCCAAACATTTCTAACAACAAATATCAACTACCAAGCATACTTAACAACACTTCAACAAGTATTTTAAAAGTTAACAAAAGATAAAACATGTAGTCAAGTGGGATAAAGCTACTGAAATTACAAATCTAAAAATCAAAATGGCAATCATGATTAATAATTTCATCTCCATCAACACATCTCCACATGACAAACAACATTAATAATCCATCTTTAACACCATCAAGGCATTAACACCTAAGCCAACACCTCTACATTAGCAATAATTAGCCACCACCAATCAAATCAAGCAACAACAAACATAAAATAAAGCTAATCCGTCCATTATGTGAAAAGATAAAAAATCAATTGACACTTAGTAGAATCACTCAATATGGCTCAATAATGTGTATTGTGACAATGCTTTAATTATGTAATTGATTGTTATCTTGATCTAAATCAGTATACATAGTTACATACCTACTATTGCAATACAAAATCTTCATATTAGAACACTTGGATGGTCGGCTTGTGCTAATTTACGAAGCTCTACATAAAATAAAAAGACTTGAAGTAAATAACTCTTCAAGTAAACAAGTCATAAAAATAAATAAGTAATCATTAATATTTATACCTTCTGTAAGACATCCATCAACCCATTTTCCTCAACCAATGCTTGAAGGTTTGTTGTTGAGTCCACAAAAAGTGAAGACCACAACCAATTTTGTGTCAGTATCAATGCTCCCACTATATTAGAAGTCATAGAACTCCTATATTCATCTAAAATATGACCTTCCGTGCTAACGGCGGACTCAGATACAATAGAAGATATTGTAATGGCAAGCACATCTCTTGCTATTTGAGACAAAATTGGGTATTTCGAACTATTAACCTTCTATCATAGCAAAATATCAAATGGTGCACCCAATGTATTAAGTGTTTGATATTCAACCGATTCCATCAAGTAAAGGTCTAACTCATTTGATAATTCTATGTGATATCTAGTACAACAACCATCTTAGTGTATTTGAAGAAAAGAGTCCTCAAATGCCTAATCTTTGTCATCTATAAAAGTCAGCCCACTACTAGCACTAACACCAACACTTGCACTTGCACTTGGTTTTAAGTGTTGAGCACTGTATGTTTCAAAAAGCTTATTTAACACATATTTTTCATCTCAGTACATTTTGCACTATCTTTTCCATATAAAGTCTCAAAGCAAAGCGTTGCAAAATTTATTTTCCCTTGTGGATCTAATACAGAAGCAACAATCAACAATTTATTTATTTTTGAGGGCCTTTCATAATACTCTTAAAATTTCTCCTTCATGCTACTTGTTGTTATACTAATGTGTAGATCAAAGTTGTCTGCCATTGTATTCAAGGCTTTTTCAACTTACATATCTCATTGTAGCAAACATTGGTGACTTAAGAATTTGGGTTAATTATACACTCAAATAAAGTAAAGAATTTTAAAGAAATTTGCTTAAAAATAAGCACTATTTACAACTCAATGGTGAATTGGTGATTGCTTTGATAGTTGATTCATGATTGGACATTAACAATTTGGCAAGTAGTAGAATTATAATATGGCATTGGCATTAGAGACCAACCCCGGGCATAAGATTAAATAATTTCTAACCTTGATGAGTTGATGGAGTACAAGTGAGTCATGAGATAGCAGCTAGTTTGGAAGCTAACAGCGTGGGGTGAAATTATTGGCCTATGGGAGTGAGTCAGCCGCAAGGTGAACAGTTGCGTGAGTGTGTTCAGGGCGTACTGAGGTGAATGGCGGAGTGGTTGTGTGGGAGTCAATCAACCACAAGGTGAACAGCTGCAACTGCGAGCGTGTTGAGGGAGTACTGAAGGCAGGCGTGCCGTGTTGGATTTTTTAATCTAGCATTGTTGGATCTTTAATCCAACGTTGGGCTTATATGTGAATAATTATGTGTTGCAGACTGTCATATAAGGTTAAGCCTAATTAAAGTGATCTGTTAAGGTTTACGGTATTATGGACTTTAATGTATTTAAAGGATGTAGGCTTTTAATGTGTAGAGATCCAATAGTATTCTAATTCTATGATGGGCAGAATTAGGAATACCCAGTGACAACAGGAAACTGTTGTCTATATAAGTGGTCATGGTCCCCAGGTCACACGTTAAGGAGAAATCTTTCCATTCTTTCTGATATCCCATCATTAGAGAGAAAACACAGAGAGAACTAAAGGACTCCTAGGAGAACGTGTAGATCTGAAAGGCCAACCACACAACTCTAGAGAGGAATTAAGCGTTATGGATTCAGGTACGCTTTTGCATAATTTATTATTAATTCTTGGTGATATGACATGAATATTCCTGGGTTATAAGTGATAGTTTTCACTAAAGGTTTTATTATACCAACAAGTGGTATCAGAGCTTATTCATGTTGAATAATTAAGAATAGAATTATAATTTTTTAATGATGATAGACTTGGTGTTCTTAAACTTAATAATACAAGAATAATTAAAATTATTAAGTTTAAGGACAAATTAAAAAAAATTTGGAATAAAGAAATGCGGCATCACAGCCGCCAGACTTTGGCTGCTGCAGCTGCATGTTACGGCCTGTGGCAGTGACGAAATCAGTAAGAGCGGTGGCGGAAGCTGCCACATCAAGAAAAGGAAAACGAAAAATAAAAAAGAGGGGAAGGATGCGGCCTTTCGGCCACCCCAGCAGGAAGGGGCTGCGGCAGTGCAGTCAAGCGGCGGCCATAGCCGGTGCATGAAGAAAGATGATTAACTTAACCGTACCTAGACACACGTGGTGGATAGATTCTGGTGCAACCACTGAGATCAGTATGTCTATGCAGGGTTGCCTGAGTTGCCGAAAACCCAGTGATGGTGAAAGATACATCTATGTGGGCGATGGCAAGATAGTTGAAGTTGAAGTTGAAGCAATTGAAAAATTTAGATTATTGTTAAAGACTGGATTTTATTTGGATCTTTATGAAACTTTTGTTGTTTCGTCTTTTAGGCAGAATTTGATTTCTATTTCCACTTTGGACAAATTTGGTTATTCTTGTTCATTTGGAAATGGAAAATTTAGTTTGTTTCATGATTCAAAACTAGTTGGTTTTGGTTCTTTGACAGGCAATGATAATCTTTATATGCTTACTACAGTTGCTTCATTTAATGAATCCCTGCAATTAAGTACACGAGATTTAAAGAGAAAGTTAACCAATGAGAATTCAGCTGCGTTATGGCATAAGAGATTGGGTCATATCTCCAAACGGAGAATAGAGAGACTTGTGTCAGACTCGACCCCTTAGATTTAATAGATTTTGACATTTGTGTTAACTGCATTAAGGGGAAACAAACTAATAAAAGGAGATTTAAAGCCAATAGGAGTATGGATGTCTTAGAACTCATACATACAGACATTTGTGGGCCATTCTCTGCACTTGCTTGGAACGGTCAACAATATTTTATGACGTTCATAGACGATTTTTCTAGATATGGCTATATATATCTCCTCCATGAAAAGGCACAATCCCTGGATATGTTCAAAAACTTTAAGGCTGAAGTTGTGAACCAACTTGGCAAAAGAATCAAAAGCGTCAGATCTAACCGTGGTGGTGAATACTATGGTAGATATGATGGATCAGGTGAACAACGTCCAGGACCATTTGCGAAATTCCTAGAGGAATGCGGTATCGTCCCACAAAGATATCTTATCCAGGGTTCACCCACTATGAATGGTGTTCTTTGAAAAAGACGAAATAGACGCTTAAGGACATGGTGAGGAGTATGATTTCTCATTCTACCTTACCGAGAATCACTCGAGGAGGTAACTTAAGATCGCAGCGTATATCCTTAATAGGGTTCCAACTAAAGCGACTGCTAAAACCCTTTATGAGCTTTGGACAGGTAAAAAGCCTAGTCTCAAGCACCTACATGTTTGGGGATGTCCAGCTGAGGCAAGGCCTTATAGGCCTAATGAGAAGAAACTGGATCCAAGAACGGTAAGTTGCTATTTTATTGGATACTCAGAACGATCCAGGGGATACAAGTTTTATGATCCCACGACTAAGTCGATTTTTGCGTCAGGAAATGCTCGGTTCTTTGAGGATGTCGAGTTTACGGGGGGAGATATAGTTAGGGACTATCTTTAAAGAGGAATATGTTGATATTCCCATAGGTGTTATTGGCATTGATCAGGGTCTCATTCATGATTTTGTTCAAGACACAACAAATCAAGACAATATTGGAGAAACCCATATAGAAGAATTTGTTTCAGAAGCACAAACTCTACCATCTCAAGAACCTATGCCATTAAGGAGATCCACTAGAGAAAAGAGAAGTGCATTGCCAGATGATTACATTGTATTTCTCCAAGAACATGAGGTAGACATTGGCGTGATGGAAGATGATCCAATCAATTTCCATCAAGCTATGGAAAGTTCTAACCCTCAAAAGTGGATTGATGCCATGAATGAGGAGATGAAGTCTATGAAAGACAATGATGTATGGGATCTTGTCCCATTGCCACAAGGTGCGAAACCTATTGGTTGCAAATGGATATTTAAGACCAAAAGGGATTCGAAAGGCAATGTGGAGAGGTACAAGGCGCGACTTGTCGCAAAAGGCTTTACGCAGAAAGAAGGCATCGACTATAAAGAGACTTTCTCTCCGGTTTCTTCGAAAGACTCTTTCAGGATTATAATGGCATTAGTGGCGCATTTCGATCTTGAGTTACATCAGATGGATGTAAAGACGGCGTTTCTCAATGGCAACATTGATGAGACGATCTATATGGTGCAGCCAGAAAACTTTGTGTCCAAAGACCCAAAGAATATGGTTTGCAAACTTAAGAAATCCATTTATGGGCTTAAGCAAGCATCTCAACAATGGTATTTCAAGTTTCATCAAGTGATCATCTCATTTGGTTTCGAGATGAATTTGGTCGATAATTGTATATACCATAAGATCTGTGGGAGTAAGTATATTTTTCTGGTTTTATTTATCGATGACATTTTGCTTGCTAGTAGCGATATAGGCTTATTTCACGACACCAAGAGATTTCTGACTAAGAATTTTGAGATGAAAGATCTTGGTGACGCCTCTTTTGTATTAGGCATACAGATACACCGAGATTGCTCTCAGGGTATTCTGAGATTGTCACAAAAGAGCTATATCGAAACAGTTCTCAAGAGATATGGCATGCAAGACTGTAAACCAGGTGATACCCCTGTGGTTAAAGGAGACAAGTTTAGTCTCAATCAATGCCCTATGAATGACTTTGAAAAGAAGGAAATACAGGAGATTCCTTATGCGTCGTGATAGGAAGTCGATGTATGCTCGAGTTTGTCTGCGACCAGGATATAGCGACGTTCATCGGGATGTTGGGCAGATATTTAAGTAATCCAGGAGTAGACCATTGGAAAGCAGCCAAACGGGTTTTACGATATTTGCAAAGAACAAAAGACTACATGCTCATATATCGAAGGTCGGATAAGCTTGAGATCGTTGGGTATACTGACTCTGATTTTGCTGGATGCCAAGATAGTATGAAATCCACTTCGTGTTACATTTATCTGCTAGCAGGAGGTGCTGTTTCTTGGAAGAGTGCTAAACAGTCTCTTATAACCTCTTCCACGATGGCAGCAGAGTTCATAGTATGTGATGAGGCATCCAATCATGGGATATGGCTAAGGAATTTTGTCACGGGGCTGCGTATAGTAGATGGTGTTGATAGACCACTCAGGTTGTTTTGTGACAACAAGTCAGCAGTGTTGTATTCTAATAACAACAGGAGCTCGACGAAGTCGAAGTATATAAACATCAAGTTCCTAGTTGTTAAAGAAAGAGTTCAGAGTGGACAGTTGTTTATAAAGCACATTGGTACAAACTTCATGATTGCGGATCCGCTTACTAAGGGACTGCCACCCAAGATGTTCCATGAGCACACTGCTCGTATGGGTGTTATGTTATTTAAGGATATTCAGTTTTAGTGGGAGTTGATTTTAGATGCTCTTATAATATAGACATTCTCAGTTATTTCAGTTTTTAGATATTTAAAATTATTTTCTGCATAAATAAAGTTTTGGTTTGTTTATATTCTGATTTTAGTATAGTTTGATCTCAAAAAGGTTTAAGGTGGACTAGTTGGAAATAGGCATGCTAAGATCACATTGTATGACATTTCCATGCTACACATCCACATCATGATCCATGTCATTCAGTTGTATTGGCATAGTGACCATTGAGGGTCAAGTTACGATAGATGTAACGAAGGCCGCTTTGATCCTATGTTGGTATGATTGATGGACCGGATTGGTTATAAATACATTTCGGTAATGACAGTAAGGTTGAGCTCATACGATTATTTTTGCAAAACATAATTATAAGGTTACATAGATAGCCCAAGTGGGAGATTGTTGGATTTTTTAATCTAGCATTGTTGGATCTTTAATCCAACGTTGGGCTTATATGTGAATAATTATGTGTTGCAGATTGTCATATAAGGTTAAGCCCAATTTCTGTTAAGGTTTACGGTATTATGGGCTTTAATGTATTTAAAGGATGTGGACTTTTAATGTGTAGAGACCCAATAGTATTCTAATTCTATGATGGGCAGAATTAGGGATACCTAGTGACAACAGGAAACTGTTGTCTATATAAGTGGTCATGGTCCCCAGGTCACACGTTAAGGAGAAATCTTTCCATTCTTTCTGATATCCCATCATCAGAGAGAAAGAGCAGAGAGAACTAAAGGACTCTCTAGGAGAACGTGTAGATCTGGAAGGCCAACCACACAACTCTAGAGAGGAATTAAGCATTATGGATTCAGGTACGCTTCCGCATAATTTATTATTGATTCTTGGTGATATGACATGAATATTCATGTGTTATAAGTGATAGTTTTCACTAAAGGTTTTATTATCCCAACATGCTGAAGTGGTGTTAAGGTAAATGACTACCGTCGTTGTAGGTATTAGGGATTTAAAAATTTTTTGCGAGTGTTAAGGGTGTGAGGAGATCGGGAAGGGCAAATGTGAGGGTGAGATATATATATATATATATATTTAAAAGCTTAACCTGATCAGGTTTAAATTTCGGTTTGGGTTCAAAAACCAATTGGGTTGGCATTTTTAACCCATTCAGGTTTCATTGGCTAACCTGAACCGAACACCCATCGCTAATAAAAACCATCCTCCTGGTTTATGTTCTCTTGATTGTACATGTCTTGTCATGAATCAACCCAAGTAATTTAAAAAGCGTCATCTTAATATGACTAACTAAACATATAATGACGAAGCTTCATATATCTCATTGGTAGTTCATTTTATAATCTTTTTTCTAAATATATTATTTAAATATAAATCAAATAAGGTCATTCATAATTTATATTTTGATTAAGAGAGGAAATGAATTATACTGAAATTAAAATCCAAAATTTTAGAAATTAAAAAGTTTGTTTGTTTCTCTTATTTTCTGACGAAAAATTTACCATTAGTGATCGTAATGAAGAAAAGAAACCAATTGTTTTTTTTTTCCTCTTGAATGGAAGAAACACCATTGTGTAAATAAGGTTTAATAATAAAAAGAAATAACAATTAAAGAAGGGGGTTTACACTAATAATTTTAATTAAGGATATTTTTGTCATTGCAAGAGGTGTTAAAAGAATTTTATAATATTTTTAAATATTTTAATAGGGTTAATAAAGAAAAGGAATGTTAAGAAGTATTTAGAAGAGTGGCAATAGTCCCACTCATTTAATAATCATACCACAATGGAAAAGAATAATCATACCATAATGGGAAAGAGCAATAATTAACAACAATAATAACTAATATCTTCCTAGGACTTAATTTAATTGTGCAAACTAGTTGATAATTTAAATTAAAAAAGAAGTACAAAAACTTTAATATAACTTGTCTATTTAGGTGTAGTGTGATTACAATGAGGGATCACCACCCTTCAATTTATTTTTAGAATCCAATCCAAGCTCAAACGGCACAGGATTAATTATTTAGCAGCAGACTAGTTGAAAACATAAGCTTAATATCAAACTCATATCGGCACAGGATTAATAAGCAAGGAAGCAATAAAATCTGTCAGCACAACTTCGGAATGAGTGTAGCCATCTTCATACTTGTAAAAGACATCTATAACGCGTGTAAGATTGAGAATTAGCGTCAGAAGTGGGATTGGCACAACTGTTGGGCGCAGGCAGTCCGCATTTATATCCTTCCAGGCATTTGAAACTTGTTTTCGAAACTCATTGCATGCTTCCTCTTCTGTTGCTCCATGTTGTTTCATGTAACACTCAACGCTTGAGGCAACGTGCCCTCTGCTTTGTTCAAACTATATGCAAATACGAAACACATATATATAATGTATTTTGGTTAAAGAGAAAATTAAAAATGACACCATTCGTTATAGAGGCAATATCATCATATATATTTACCTTGTGTGACACTACGTCATCCATGAGTCTACAAACTATAGACGAAGCCCTAATAAATCTAGGATTGCTGAATAACCATTCAAAAGATTCTTTAGTTACAATGTCTCCCATGCCAACAAAAGATGTGGCTGCCAACATTGGGTAGGCAGAGGTAACTAATGCAACCGTCATGTACTCATCCACTGTCGGTATATAATTCGAATGACACCATTTAGCTTCAAAGAAGTAATTCTCAACAAGATTCTTCATCTGATCATGAGAAACCAAATATATCACATCTTTGTTAGCAATAAAGAATGAATTAATGAAATATTGAAGAGTACTCACCGCTTCCTTTGCATAATGGAGGCGGTATGATTTTCCTTGTGGGGCCAAATCCTTCTCTGCTTCGCTGTAAACATCAAGAAGGGCCCTATAACACAATTTCATATACTCAGGAAGTTGATCTATGGCACTGATATCCCACCTGAGAAAGATATTGCTATTCCATTTCAATAATGGGAATTTTGATAACAAAAATGATAATAAATCTTGAGCATGAGATCCCAAATTAATGATGAGTGATTCAAACCTCTCAATAGCCGAAGTAAAAAGCTCAAGTTCTTCAATTTTTCCGTACACATCATAGATATCATCAATAATAGAAGTCACGGAAATCACTTTGGTCAATAATCTTCTTGCAAATGAATGTTGGGGCTCGAAATACACTGCTAATATCCAAAAGTAGCACTCTGCAATTCTATCTCTTGTAAAAGGTAGCTTATGTGCAACGTCTAATTCTTTCCACCACCTATATGAGACAGCCATGTAGAAATTAATATTTCTTCAAAATTGCAAAGCTTAATTAAATATGCTCATAGCGGAATTAAAATCATTTTTAGAACTTAGTTATTTACCTTGAAATATCTCCGAGTTCCTTCTGGTGAAGTTTTTGCAATTTGTTAAAATCTAACTTTGCAAAAGTTAACAGAGCTTTATTGTGGGAAGATTCTTCCTGATAGATAGGAATGTACTATCTTGCCTCAAGCCTTTGTATGCCCTTGTGAATAGGCTGAACTAAGGCATGTTTGACTTGTTCAGCGAGTGGGGACCTGATTTGATGAGTCGCTATTGATTGAAGGTGGCTGGTGGTGAAAGCAAGCGCCTCATCTAGTATATTTTCGTCATGTACCCCGAGATACGTAGCTTCATACAAGCTTAACATTCCTCGAACATCTTTAACAAGAGATGTTTTAAAGTTCCCATCCCTGTCTTTGAACTTATAGAACACATCTGCCACACCACTTAAATTTTTAATGCTCGGAAAAAAACTGGTTGTACCAACAGTAGTAATATATATTTTTATTTTTTATCTACGAAAAAACTTGACAAACTAGAGAGCTTTATACATAAATTATAAAATACAACTGGTTAGAGGACATATAAGTCTTACTCCATAGAAGCATGATGATCATCGTACAAAAGACTAAACAAAAATAACAAATGCATCTATATGCGCCTAAAGTGCGAGGCAGCATCTTAAGTGAGAGCAGAACACTTGAGTTTCATGCGCCGAAAAGTTGGATGTCATTAAAGATGAATTAGTTTTACAAGATATTTAACATGTGGAATAAGTGAGAAAAAAGCATACCAGCGGAAATTTTATAGCCATTTTGTCTAAGCAATCGAAAATGAAGAGAGATATAATAGAGCTCATCATTTTCATTATCACAAAGATCACAATCTGGGTAAGCCTTATGTATCTTTCCCAAGATTTCATCAATCTCACTTTCAAAATGGTAAGCCACTCCTAAACGCTGAATTGCATCAATCAATTCAAGTGTACGTGAACGCTTGTTATCAGCTTTTAGCATTCTTCTAATTTCTTTCTTCAGCTCTAGATGCTTCACATTGTTGCCATCATCAGTTTCCTAAGGGGAAGAAATTTGAAGAAATGGAGCTATTAGTAGAGGGATAGAAATATTTTAGACCATGTATATATTATCCTATATATTGATCCAAAAATTAACATATTCAATGCAATTATTATGTTGTTGCAGTACCGACAACTCCTTGAATTGATCGGCACCTCCTCTATACATATTTATAAGAAAAATAAAAAAGTTGTTGGAGCAGTACTGCTGAAGAATCATAAATGGTAATGCTAGTGCGAGTTTAATGGTAGGGGGAATATCATTTCTGAAGAATCATTTTACCTGGGTGTCACAAGTATATTGAAGGAAATGATCCCCCCAGATGCTTGGATGATAATTTGCAGAGCGACGAGTAGAATCTTTCCCGGCATTTTGGATAACTTTAGCAGGAGAGGCTGAGACTTCTAGAGACATATTTAGTTTCTATTGCTTTCTGAAGGCTTTTGAGTTTTGAGAAAACAAAGGTTGCTAAACCTAGTAATGTGAGTCTTTGTGCCTTCATGCTTCCGCATTTTATAGGCTTGGCTGAGAGAAGACACAATAACAGCAATAATTAACATTATTTTCACGTTAAAATATTTTAATTTTTTAAAAATATTTGAATTAATTCTATTTAGAAGTACCTTGAAAGATCGGTGTATGAATTTAATAATCCAATTCCAAAAATGAAACCTAATCCAAACAAAGATTAAAAAAGAAAATGAAATTAAAAAACTGATTAGTTAGAATAAAAACCTTCACAAAGAAGGGAAATGACCCCACTCATGTTTGGCAAATAGTAAACAATCACCCTGTCCCCAAGGTTTTAAAATACATCAAAACCCTCATGATGTGTCACATAATTGTCATTGCTTTTGCATTTTTATTCGTTTTGGTTTGCGGTTAACTAATGAGATTGATTGTGGTTAAGTCAGATTCATTAAGAATTATCCAATTAGTGTTCGATAGAGTTTTTGGAGTATTTCGGAGGTTTAGTAGCTGATTACGCCTAAGTCTAATTTTTAAGTTTGTCATGTTAAGAGATGTTGTAACTTTCGCGCTGCATCTGAGCTTGCTCTTAACTGTTCTGGATTTAACGTTTCGCAGGAGGAACGTCCCAGCCAAATTATATGTTTTCATTGAACTATTCCCCTTAATTCTATACTAATAAATAAGAGCAATAACTTTAAAAGTTTTAGAAAATAAAACTAACTGAACATATTTAAATACTCTTATTTCATATGTATTAAATTCTAAATTTTTAAAATAAATAATGTAAATACTTTTGTAATAATACATATCTATTGAATATAAAATAATATATAATACTTTTTAATTAAAATATGTCCTATTAAAAATTTATCCATTATCTTCTGACTTGTACTTCTACCCATATTTTTTCTACTTAAGCATTAGAAAAAAAAACTCTGATGGTAGATAAAAATTTATCTATTTTATACATTCAATTATATTACGTTAATGCTGATTGTAAGACAAAAATACAAGTGAATTGTATTTTAAAAAAGAAAAATGATTCTGAAAACAAAAAATGACAAATGAAAATGTCAATTAAAACATTAACTATTTTAATATTGAGTGTTGAGCAAGACATTAAACACCGTAACGATTGCGTCCTTGGACGTCGAGGCAGATTGCAAGCCTTGAATTGGAGTTAACCCGATTCCCATTGTAATGTCAAAATTTGCGTTCAATGATGTGTACTCAAGAAATATTAAATGTTGAGTAACAATTGACTTTCTATGATTTTACAATATACAATTGTGATATAAATTTTATACATCAACCTTGAACATATTATTGCCTTAATTTTTATTAAATAAACAATTATATATTTTTAAAGTTTCTTGATTAAATTATGTGATAATTGACATGTCATTTCAATGATTAAATCTAAAATTTCATTGAGTTTCAAGGAGATCAAAGTTGTTTGTATCACTTCGTTTTTATGTTCTCCTGATTTCTAGTCAGTCGGCCACATTAAATCTTAAAGATGCTTGTCTTGCTCACCAATTAGAGAAGAGTTAGTCATTTTAAGTATGTAAGAAAAAATATCCAAAATGTTAAATTATGCTGACGCTTTCATTTTATTGCCAGGAGATTAGTTACATTTGCATTTTGAGCCCATTTAAGCATCTATTGAAAATCCATCGGTTTGTTAAATGTTAAAAACTTTTATGATGGTTTGCTAGCAATTCTTAACTATGTAATTAAGAATCATTTCATTCTAAGCTATGCTTTTACTGGTAATGAGTTACAAACTAGATCCTAAGACCTTGGCTTTGAAATAGTTGACTAATGATGGTAACCATAGACCTAGTAAGAAGTGCAAATTAGATTTAACTCTTTGTTTGTAATTATTTTTTTGGAGCGGTCGGGTATTGCATTCTAAACTCTCCTTTTTTCTTTTAAGACATTAAGGACAATGTCTCGTTCTCGTTGAGGGGAGGAAATAGTTGATAATTATGCAATATCTCAATGCTAGTGATGTTTGTGTTGAAGATGGTTGAATATGGGGTGTAGCGACCTGAGAAACACATCTTCTACAGCCAGTTTAGGTGTGATCTTCTTTATTTCTACTTTTTTATTATTTATGTTTTCTTTATCTTTTTCACCTTTTTGCATGCATATCTTTAAATTATGAATAATGTTTAGATTGGGTTGGGAAGAGGGGATAATTGATGTAAAGTATAAATAAGTGTGTTTATTTATTTTTCTTTTTAAAAAAACCAATTTTTTTTGTTTAGGATAATTATGTAAAGAGTCACGATTTTTGAGACACATTCTAACAGTCCACTGTATATTATATTTTGGTTTTAAAATTCATAGTAAGTTGTTTTGTTCCTTTTTCATTGAATTACTCAAATTTGTGAGTTCTTTATTTGGTTATTAAGTCATTTTGTTGTTTACTCATTTAGCAGATATTATTAAATCATTCTTTACACATAGAGACTATAAAACATATACTGGGTTGTACGTTAAAATTTTTACAGCATTTAGTTCTCTTGATTTATTAGAGATAACATCTAATGTAGTAGAAAGTGATATTGTCTAGAAAAAAAGGAAAAAAAAGGAATAAATTGAATATGTTTAATTTTGTTATACCTAAAACCTGAGTAATTAAGTTCGTAGGGGTGTTTCGACACCTAGTGTCTTAAGGCCAACTGGTCTGGGAGTCACTAACCCAAAGCTCGCTATATGGGTTATAGATATATTGTTTGCTTATTTATTAGAAACTCGAGTAATTAAGTTTGTAGGAGTATTTCAACACCTAGTGCCCTAAGGCCAATTGGTCTAAGAGTCACTGATATAAAGCTCGCTACATAGGTTAAAAATATAATATTTTAAAATATGTGTGAATAATCTATTGCCTAAAGATAGAATTTCTAATGAATTTTGGAATGAAAATATTGTTTTCTTTTAATGAAACCCATAAGTATTACATTAATTACTTGAGCATAAAAGAAGGTTTGGTGATATTCTAGATAATGAGTGAACAACAAAGAGCTAAAGAAATTTAGGAGAGTTTATTTATTTGGTAGTTTAAAGAATAATGAATAACTATTAACTTGCATGTGGATTTTGTAAATCTTAATTTAATATAACACTTTAATTGCTAAGGGCTAACAATAAGCTGGTTGAGAGTTTTGATTAGTGTTAAAAATTTGTATGTACATTAAGAGATAAAAATATTATTTTGTACTTATATTATAATTTATATTTTTATTTATGTAACATATTGTGAATTTCTTATTATATTTTTAAATATTTGATCATTTGTATTTTTGTAACATATGCACCAAAATTTATTTAATTGAGTGTAAGATGTTATTTTTAATTTTGTTGTAAATCTTTAAAGTTGTCAAATTGGTTACAAATTGTTGCGGGTAATTAGACGCGGTTAATAAATTGATTGTGCTCGAATAATTTAAATTTGTCGCGACACAAAATCGACACAATTCAGACACGATTTAATGGTTGCGTAGTTGGATTTTATTTCAGCACTCAAGTCCAGTATTAGCTTAATTTGTATTAAGCTTACAAAAAAAAAAAGAAATGTGTCGGTTTCTGTTTAAAGAAAGAATGAGAGAGAGAAGCATTTCATTTTTTTCCTAAAATAGAGAGAGAGAGAGAGAGAGAGAGAGAGAGAGAGAGGCTACAGTTGACCCGTTGACCTATAACCAGACCCAGCCGAAACTCACAATTTTAGCCACCTTACCGAGTGAGCTTGGTATAGATCTGAAGCTTTTAAGATGCCGGTCAAATCCCTACCATCCTCGTCACTGGAAACTGGCCAGAACGCCGGTGATCAAGCTTGAAAAGCTGTGGCTCCACCCATCACCACTGCTGTTGATTTAGCTGGAATTAGGTTGTGCCACCACTTGGATTTTGTTCGTTTGCTCACCCTTATCATTTTATAACCAACCCCGTCACTTGACACTACCGGATTGTCACCGATCGATCGCCAAAAAACTCATGGTTTTGGGGAGCTCGATCCGCCATTGTTGTCGTGTGTGGGAGATCACCGTCGGAACCATTGGACTCAATGAGATCAGAACTATCAAACCTGAGCTTTCTGTCGCTGTTACCTAAGCTTTTTATCGTTGTTGACCGTTAGGGCAATTCGATAATTTCACAAACTTTATGGGTAATTTTGTAATTTTGAAATTGACAAATATTTTAGTAATTTCATATTAGGGTAGTTAGGTAATTTGAGATTTTGGGGGTAATTTGGTAATTTATGTTGTTAAGGATATTTTGGTAATTTTTTATTTTTAGGGGTAATTTCATAAATTCAAAACTTGTGGACATTTTTATAATCGGAATTGAGGGTGGTTTGGTAATTTTTTATTCTGAGTATAATTTGATGAATTTTGATGTCGAGGGCATTTTGATAATTTTATGGATTCGGGAATAATTTATTGCGGATAAACATTGTTTCGAGTTTATTAATTATAATTCACATTTGCGGATAGTAATTATGTTATTTTCTTAAATTAGGAGGATTTATGAATGAGAATCAACTAGCGGACGTAGTTGATATTGAGTTTGGATATTGTCACTGTGAGTGGAATATACAAAGCCTATTTATGATTTGAAAATATGGTAAAGCATATTTAAGAGATGAGTTTTTAAAGGCTTCAATTTTAATGATTTTATAGAAATGGATTGTGGCTGGGTATTGGTATTTATTGTTAAAAATGTGTATGATTAATAATTTTATTACCGGTTTTGAGTATATATATGATAATACTTTAAAGCAAAGGAAATGGATTTAAAGTATGTTGAATGAGAAAAGGAAATGAGATTTCAGATGTAATTATATGTTTATGTATATGTGTATAATGATTGTTTTTCTAAAATCATTAAACAATATGCTTCTCCTCCACATATAGTGATATAGATGTTATGATGAGATATGAGACTTTTGGGGTCTGTTTGAAAACATATAGAGATTTTGGGTTGTGTGTTTGGGCACACTCGCCTTTTGGGGGTATTTGCATGCGGTATGATGAATACAGAGATACAGATATTGAGATACAGATGATACAGAGATACATATATTGAGATATAGATGATACAAATGATATAGATGAGATATAGGCTTTTGGGGCCCGTCGGAGTACACACGGAGGCTTTGGGCTGTGTACTCGGGAGACTTTGTCTTTTGAGGACCAGATTATGCATGAACAAATATGATAAGATATGAGATGAGATGGTATTTTCTGATCTATCCGTTTATCTCTGAGGCGTGATTGTACCCAGATAGTACGTTATTGTCCATCCGTCGAGGTTCGGATATGATCAGATATGAGATGGTACTTCCCTATCTATCTATGTAGTTCTGGGGCATGATTGTACATAAATAGTATGTCATTGCCTGTTCGTCGAGGTCCAGATATGATGAGATTATTCCCTTGGGTACTTTTTTTTGTGATAGTTCTTGGTATTCAGTATTGATGTTATAATTATTATGATTTCATTGATTTTATGCAGTATTATGTGATATTGTTATTTCAGTACATGATTTAAATTTAATAAGTTATTTAAGTTATGATATTTTGATGAAATTATGTTTAGATATGATATAATTATTTTAGAATAAAGTTATGTTTAAAAATTACTATTCATTCGTTGAGCTCACTGAGTTTTATACTTATTTCGTTTTATTATATTTCCCCCCCCACAGGAGATTCGCAGGTATAAAAGTCTACCCAGCAACAATAGTTATTTTGGAATTATGGCCACCTGATGGCGTTAGGAGTCGTAAATGTATTTATTGAGATATTTTGGGATTGTATAATTTGATACATTTCGGTGATTGTGGAAAAAAATCTATGTATTTTATTTGATATTGGATATTTGAGTGATTTGGTATTTTGGTTGAGGAAATTGATTGACAAAGTTGGTTATATTTGGAATTATTTTGAAAGTGTTTGTTTTATTAATTATAGATTTGGTTATGTGATAATTATAAGAGAGATTTGACAGAATTCTTATTAATTAGATTGTGTCAAAACGATTAAATAAATTTAGGTAGACTCGCCCTGGGGGTTTGGGATGGGTTGTGTCAATTTTTGTGTGTTTGTTTGGTAAAAATAATAATTTCATGCAATTTGAGACTCTAAACAAATATACAAATATCAAATCTGGATTCCGAAGGTTTGAGAATTTAAGTCGTTGTCGAGGAGGATCTGTAAATTTTGTTATGAAATTATAAGTTTTACCATGTTAAGTGTGGTAATTGTGAAATTATAAGTGTTTACCATGTTAAATGTGGTAATTGTTAATGGAATGAGTTGAGTGTGCTTGAGTGAATTGAGTTAGACTTGTGCTTAGTTAGTGGGATAAATGTATGGACATGATGTAATTTTCTTTATTTATGTGTGTGGTATGGATTGATTAATAATTAGTATAAAAAGAGAAGGGGGAACACTCCTCTCTACACACCTTTCTTCACTTCTTTCTGTACAAATTCTTCTCATTTTCTCTCTATTTTAGTTATGTTTTAATATTTTGTAATATATTTTCAATAAATAAAATTAGTTTTATTTCCAAATTTTTAAAACTATTTTTTAATTATGCATAATTTAATTTTAATAATTACCTTTATTTAAATTATGATTATCTAAATACTAATAGTTAGGGTAAGGTGAAACTATTAGTAAAAAAATATGATTTAATCCAATTCTATTTTTAATTATATAAATTAAATTATTTTCTATCTAATTTTATCCATATTTTATTTTTTAAAATATTGATTTATTATAGACAAAAATGAGAGTTTGGCACAATAAATTCTTAATATCTTAGTATAGAGTATGGTAAAATGCTATTTTGACTTATTGTAGACAAGTTAAATTTTAGCACTTGATAAATTTAGTACTTAATTCATAATAAAATTAATGAAAAAATAATTGTAATTTATACAATTAATCTTTTGGGTAATAAAATAAAAAAAAAGAATTGATTAAATTATATTTATTACTATGAGTGGATTTATAACCCTAGCTAATTTAATTTCATAGTTTCACTTAAATTAAATTGCATATATTTAAATTATATTTTCATTTCTTAGATAAATTAAAATAAACTAATTAAATCTTTTTTTTATGAATTGACCTTGGACTCACCGAATCATATTAGAACTAAACACTCTAGATTAAATACTTTTGAGTCGTGTCAAAGACCTTTAGACAATACTTAATCATATCGCTAAACATACTTAGCATGCATCTTTGCAATGTTACAGGAGCTTTTAAAGTGTAAAAGGCATTCATTTAAATGCAAATGTTCCAAAAGGACATGTAAATATGACTTTTTCTTAATCTTCAAGTGCTATAGGAATTTGATAATAGGTTGAATATTCATATAAAAAGTAATAATAAGGATGTCCAGCTACTATTTCTAAGATATGGTCAAGAAATGGTAAAAGTAATTTTAACTTTCAATTGCTTAAAAATTTCATAAATTTCAGAAGAGTTGTTTGATTTTTTTGGTTTATCCAATGCTTGCGAAAATGGCAGTTCAGATGGAACAATAATTATTTCTTTACTAGGTATAAATTTATTTAGTTCTTCCTTACCTTTTTGAATTTTCATTATCTTTATCTTCACAAGGTTTAGGAATAGATCTTTCAACAACCTTACCACTAACTTGACTTAGTCCATGAATGGATTTTTTTAAATCTTAGGATTTAGTTGTGGTTAAGTTGGAAATTTACCTCTTTCTTAAATTTTAAGTGCAGAAATAATTTTAGTAAGAGTATTTTTGAAATCAAAAAAGTTTTGTGCATTTTGATTATTAATAACATTTTGCTTTCTAATGTATGAATCAAGAGCTGCAACTTGAGTTTCTCTTGCTCCTAAGACTTGGACATAATTGAAGATGAAAGTGTTTTTACAAGAAATTTAACAAGAAGAATAAGTGAGAAAAATACATACAACAGAAATTCTATAGCCATTCTTTCTGAATAATCGAAACTGAAGAGAGGTACAATAGAGCTTGTCATTTTCGTTATCAAAAAGATCACAGTCTAACTAAGTCTTGTGCATCATCCCAAGATTTTATCAATCTCACTTTCAAAATGACAAGACACTCCTAACCGCTAAATTGCACCTATCAATTCAAGCGCATGTGAAGTCTTGTTAACAGCTTTTAGCATTCTTCTAATTTCTTTCTTCAGCTCTAGATGCTTTACACTTTGATCATTAGTTTCCTAACGAGATAAAAATTTGAAGAAATGAAGCTATTAGTAGGGAATGGAAACATTTTAGACCATTGTATATCTTATTGTACATCTTGAATTAAAAACTAACATAGGAAATTTGTTGCATAAAACTATTATGAGTCCACATAATTGAAAAAATAATTGTTATTACTTTTCAGCCAATCTCTTTATGAACTCCAGCTTTTACATACTAGTATGCACAAAACTATTTGCAACTTTATCATTATTGATATCATTATTATGTTGTTATAGTATCAATAACTCCTTACTTGAATTGATTGGCACCTCCTCTATATATATTTATTAGAAATAACAAAAAAAAAAGAGTTGTTAGAGCAGTACTACTAGAGAATCATAAGTACTGATACAAGGGCGAGTTTAATGGTGGGGGGAACATAATTTCTGAATAATCATTTTACTTGGGAGTCACAAGTATGTTGAAGGAAATGATCTCCCCAAATGCTTGGATGAAAATTTGTAGAATGACAAGTAGAATCTTTAGCAGCATTTTGGATGACTTTAACAGGAGAGGCTGAAACTGAGGGATGGTAATGGGCCATATATGAGTTGGATCTACTTTACTCTAGATCTAAATCCATAAGAAAAACCAAGATCCGTATCTGTTCTAGATCCATCATGGATCCATATTTTTCACTTTATATCTGAATCCAATAAACAAATAAATATTTATATCTACTCCAAATCCAAATCTATTCTAGATATGTCATGAATTCTAAAACTCAATAATAAAAGAGCAATAATTTTTTAGAATGAAAATTAAAGATTAAAATGCATTGATAAAAATCTAAATTATATAATTTTTCTCAAAAATCTAATAAATATTGCAGCTTATGCTTGTATAGCAAAACAAGCAAATAAGAAAGATAATAAAATATCCTTCAAAAGTTAATTTTGAGATACTTTTGTACCATAAATTTTTTTTACCATTTGTGCTAGTTTATGGGAGAAATAACTATATCCCTTAAAAATTATTTGGCCAATATAATAAAATAAATTGCTAGGCGTTATTACTTGGCTTACAATTTGAATATTGCATGTTCATGCTTTAGGGTTGGCTAATTTTAATTATTTTTGTCCTATTATCATTTAAATTTACAAAACTAATATTTAAGTTTTAAGATTTTTAAATACATGGTAAATACTACTAATATGCTATGAATGAAATTTATTATCATTTATAATTACAAAGTTGTTAAGAAATGTTTAAAATAAAATAAAATTAATAGATAGGTGGATATAGATCTGCATCTAGATATTAAGAAAGGTTCAGACCTACTTCAAATCCTTCTTAGATCCATACATCTATATTTAAATCCAATACAAATGCATTTTAAACCGACCAAAATCCGATCCGATTGGATTTGTATCAGATGGATCTACTGAAACTTCTAAAGACATACTCAATCTGTATAGCTTCTGAAGGCTCTTGAGTCTTGAGAACAAAAAAGGTTGGTAAAGCTTGTTGATGTAAGTCTTTGGTGCCTTCATGCTTTCACATTTTACAGGATTGGCTGAGAGAAGACACAGTAGTAGCAATAATTACCATTATTTTTACGTTAAAAATACTTGATTTTTTTAAAAATATTTGGATTAATTCTATTTAGATGTATCTTCGATCCTTTGATAGATCGGTGTATGAATTTAATAATTCGATTCCAAAAATGAAACCTAATCCAAACAAAGATTGAAAAAAAAATTGTAATTGACAAATTGATTATTAAGAATAAAAACCTTCACAGAACAAGGAAATGACCCCTCTCCTATTTGGCAAATTGTAAACATTTGCCCCACCCCCAAAGTTTTAAAATACATCATAACCCTCCTCATGTGTCATATAAAAGTAATAATATAGTTACAAACTCTTATACAAATTTTTTTTGTATAAACTGATGTGTTATTATTGAATTAGTTGGATTGAATATCTTTTAATCTAAATGATTTTTTTTTATTATTTTATATTTTTATTCGGCCAATAAATTAATACCAAATTAATTTATACAAAATAAATTTATACATGAGTTTATGTTGTATCACTCGTCATATAATTGTCATTACTTTTGTATTTTTATCCATTTTGATTTGTGGTTCGCCAATGACATTGATAAGGTTCATTAAGAGTTATCCAATTAGTGTTGAATAGAGTATCCACAGGCACACAACCTTTTTGGAGTATCTTGTAAACATTAGAGAGAGAGAGAGAGAGAGAGAGAGAGAGAGAGAGAGAGAGAGAGAGAGAGATAGAGAAACTCTGTTGACTGAATAAAAATTTATCTATTTTATAAATTCAATTAAAATCACGTTAATATCGATTGTAAACAAAAATACAAGTGAATACTATTTTTTTAAGGGGAAAAAAAGGTCAATTAAAACTCTCATTATTTTAGTATTGACTGCCAAAAAAGTATCTAGATATTAACAGCGCAATTCATGTAAAGGTCGAAAACCGACCCCCAGCGAATGTAACATCTGTTTTTATATACCTTGCTAGCATTGCCTACAGGGATTAGTAATTTTCAACGGCATTGAATAATTTCGTTGTAGCTTTCAGTGAAATGAAAATACTGAATGCATGGAGGCTTATGCCTTGGAGCACGGGGTTGGTACAGTTTGAAGAATGCATGGAGGCTTCGGATCGATGGACAGCAATAATTTATTGCTGTTTCTTTTTGACAGAATTTATTGGTGATTGGAACGTTGTACTTGCTAATGTTTAAATATTTTAGCATCGGACAGGGTGAAGAAAATGATTGCGTACTTGAACCTCGTGGCAGATTGCTTTTAATAAATAAGTATTATAAATTAGGGGTGCCTACGTTGCAACTGTTGTAACGTGCAACACTTTTTATTTTTTATGATAAATTATAATTGAGGTCCCTTATACTTTTTATAAAATTAAATAAATATAAAATATTATAAATATTTTCATATAAATTATTTTTCATATCTATTTTAAACAAAAATTTTTATAAATATTTACATATAAATCTTTTTTTATATCTATTTTTATTATTTATTTATTTATTAATTATATTTAATTATTATTTTATTAGTTATTAATATATAAATATAATATGATATAATAAAATAATGTTCTAATATAATTTATTTTTAGAATATTAATATTTACATATAAGTCTTTTTTTTGATAAAATGACATTGGAAAAGAATTTTAATAGTTGTTGTTGTTGTTATTATTATTATTATTATTATTATTGCTATTAAATTTTTTTTATTTTAATTATTATTATTATTAATAAAATTTATTAATTTTATTATTTTAATTTTTATTAGACCGTAATTAATTTATTATTATTAGTATTAATATTTCTATTATTAAAATATATTAACTGTATTATTTTAATTACTATTAATTATTATTATTATTAAAATTTATTAATAATTTTTTATTATTTTAATTATTATCATCGTTAATATTATTATTCTATTAATTTCATTGGTATTTTATTCTTATTATTAAATTTTATTAATTTTTTTACTAATATTATTGCCATTATTAATAACTAATACAATAATAATTAAATATAAAAAAACTACAAATAATAACGAGTTTGAATTATAATAAGTTATTTACTTGAGATATAGAAATTGGAATCAGAATGAACAACATTTCCATTAATGTGTTTACTTTATTTTATAATTGAAATAGATTGTTGCAAATAACTAAAATACCATTTGTTAATTATGTCCCTAATATTATTTGTATATATTATAATTAAAATAATAATAATAATAATAATTAAAATAATAAAAAATTATTAATAAATTTTAATAATAATAATAACAATAATTTTAATGGTTGTTGTTGTTGTTATTATTATTATTATTATTATTATTATTATTATTGTTATTAAATTTTGTTATTTTTATGTATTTTAATTATTATTATTAATAAAATTTATTACTTTTATTATTTTACTTGTTATTATACAGTAATTAATTAATTATTATTAGTATTAATATTTCTATTATTAAAATATATTAACTGTATTATTTTAGTTACTATTAATTATTGTTATTATTAAAATTTATGAATAATTTTTTATTATTTTAATTATTATTAATGGGAATGTTATTTTATTAAAATAATAAAAGTAATAAATTTTATTAATAATAATTAAAATAAATAAAAATAATAAAATTTAATAGCAATAATAATAATAATAACAACAACAACAACAACTATTAAAATTCTTTTCAAATGTCATTTTATCAAAAAAAAGACTTATATGTAAATATTATAATATAAAAATAAATTATATTAGAATATTATTTTATTATATCATATTATATTTATTTATTAATAACTAATAAAATAATAATTAAATATAATTAATAAAAAAATAAATAATAAAAATAAATCTGAAAAAGGACTTATATGTAAATATTTATAAAATATTTTGTTTAAAATAAATATAAAAAAGAACTTATATATAAATATGTATAATATTTTCTACTTATTTTATTTGATAAAAAGCATAAGGGACCTAAATGATATTTTATCACAAAAAATAAAAAGTGTTACATGTTGCAACAGTTGTAACGTAGGCGGACCCTATAAATTATTGATACTAATATGTTAATAAATTAAATATAAAAAATTACTGACATTAAGCTATTAAAAGTTAAAAAATATTCATTATAATTTATAAATGTCTCAGCTCGAACATAAGATTTTAAAATTCAAAATTTTTATATTTGGACCACCAGCCACTCGACCTATGGAGTCCATGTAAAAGTACTGTGCTGCAAGTAAAAAACAAAAATACAATAGTAAAAGTAAAATCCCGAAATCCCAAATGAAATCTTCTTGCCCCATTTCATCATATTGTCAATCGAAACTTAAAAGACAAACCCACCACCACGCCTCCGACACACCCAAAACCTACATCACTGCTTTCGACTAGCCACTGTCGTCATCTCCTATGCACCAAAGCCTAGTCTCGGTTTTTTTTGGGTCCTTTTGCTCTGGATGGAAATCCATTGCCGTGACTTATGATTTTGGGCTGTAACAGCTTGGAGCCACCATCGGTACTCAGTCTTTCATCACTGGTAACAACTTCTCAGCCTCATTCCAGCCGCTGGCATCGCTGCCTTACTGCCTCGGTCTCCGCCATCACTATCGTACTGCCTCAATCTCTGTTCAAGGCCTCAATCTCTGTTTGAGGTAAGCTTAAATGAATAACTGAGTGTCCTGCAGCTCTGATGTGTCTCTTTTTTCTTTTTTTTTTTTTGGGTCCCTGTTGCCAGCTCTTTTGTGTTCTTCAGCTCTTATGTGTCTTAAGCTCATTTACATAATATAAATAAGTCTTATAATTTCTTTTTAATTTTCCTCTGAAAGCTGTCTTCTTTGTGTTTTAATTTTGATTTTTTTCCTCCCCTTCCGAATCTGGAGTGACCTCTGTAATAACTATGAAATGGTACTGGATGAACTAAGTTTAGTGACCTCTGTCTCGCTCCAAATAATAAGGACATCGATTTTCTTCAATCCTAATCTCTCCCTCTTTCTCGTTTGCTCTGTTTTATTTTTATTTTTATTTTTATAAGTTCTTAATAATAATTTATTTATTTGATTACTATTGAATTTGATTACATATTTATTTATTCTTCTGGTTTTGTAGAATGTGGTGTCTGGTGACTACAATGCGAGGGCTGCGTTATTGATTATTAATTGCACGGCTATTCCCGATGACGCTGTGTGTTTCACGCATTGATGGAGGGTTGGGTTTTGTTAGAAGCTTTTTAACCTTTTGCTAAAGCTGGAAAGTAGCTAATTTCATTACACAAGTACTCGTTGAATTTCAATTCGATTTTTGCTCACTCTAGGGTTCGGCAATTTTGCTCTAGCCAATCACCTAAGAAAAGCAGTGAGTCAAAATTTTATTTTTTTACATTATTCATATGATATGTAATTTATTTTCTATGATATATATTTTATTTTTTAGTTTATTGTTTGAACTTTTAAAAAATGTAGAATATGAGAATTATTACCTAAATAATAAGAAAGAAATCCCAACAGCCAATGAGCAGAAATCTGAGTCCAAATGTATGTCATCTTCACATTATTATTGGTGTTTGTTTCAGGACAATATACGCTGGATTAAGTTAGTGCCAGTTGTTATTTTTGTTATTATTTTTTGTCACTTTATCAGTTGTTATTGTTATTTAAAGTCTAGCTTTACCAAATGGTGATTGTATCATTGGCGGGGGATGTCTCTTTTGTGGGATTTTCCATTCTTCATCATTATTATTAAAATTCCATGATTGCTTAATTTGTTGACCTTTTGGATTTCCTCTGCTTATGTCAAATTTATTGATTGAAGTGGCTTAGGATGCTCTAAATGGCCTATTAGTTTGCCTTCTGAATGAATTAGATGCTGGGTAGACTCGACAATACATTAATTAGGGCTTAATGGAGTTTATTAAGTTGGAACTTGTGATTTGATTGGTTATGTATGAGGTTTAGCATGTATTAGTGTGTGTATTTTTTATTTTGTTGTTGGGTATGGTTTGTGTATCATCTGTCAACAGAAGAAAACACCCTCGGGAATAGTTATAAACTAGTTTTGGTCTATAAGAACATTTGTAGGGATAAATCCCCCGCTCGTCTTTTTCTCTTTGTGACAATTTTAATGCATTTTACTATTTAATTTGTGCATTGTCGTACCAATTTAGGATGCATGTCAAGTACAGTTTCATATAGATGTTTTAATCACCGTTCATTTCTTTGATGGAAATAGCATAATCTTTTCCCCCCCTTTTTGATCCTTTACAGGGGACTTTATTTTTTTTTTTTAAAGGAAAGGGGGTTGGGTAAGCCTAAATCAATTTTTACTCCCCTCCCCACCCCCAAGACTCGAACCCGAGTCCACACAAGTGAGAGACGATAGATTGCACTGCCCATCAATTCAACTACGCCCTTGGGGGCCTTTACAGGGGACTTGAGTACTGGTGACCATGGGAATTTCCAAAAATTCACAAGGCAGTTTCCAAACTTTTTAAGCTCTTTATTGTTTTTTGGATTTGTGTTGTCATCAATGCTTTTATCTCCAAACCAGCAGAAGGAGGTCCGCAATTTCTTTGACTGCTCTTTCGACAATTAATTTACTGTTTTTTAGAAGATACAGATATTGTAAATGGGTGTTGGGTATGGTAGTCTAAAAAAAAAAAAGAAAAAGAAAAAAGGTCTGCGTACAGTAGTTTGAACGGAAAAGAATTTGTATCAAATATTTGATTTTGTTGCAATAAGAATGGCTACCAATGTTTTGCAGATTTCAGCTAGTGGGATGGGTTTCGGTTCCTTCCTTTTAGGACAATTATTGTGCTTGAAGGTTTGTTTAATCGAATACTAAAATTTCCAAACATACTTATACCCCTCTTGTTGATTTATCAAGTTACATCCTAAAATTATATCTTATTTTTCTGAGCAGGATGTTAAAAACAGGAATGATGCCACTCTCATTTTGGCGCTTGTCCGCATTTTGGTAATCTGTCATAACAAAGAAAGCAATAAACTCCTGCTAGCTGATTGATTGTTCATTGTTAGTCACTTTTCCTGCAAGTTTCTACCATTAAAAAATAATTTTGTCAACTAATTGCTACTGCAACCAGGGGAATACTATATGCAGCTGTCTAGGCAATGAAGGGATTCCATATGTTATAATTAATGTCAAAGGTAATTAAAAAAAATGCCTTTTGAAATGAAGCAAAAACCTTCCACAACGATGTTTGGTAAATGTAAGTCTTGATTCATTCGACGATATACAAGATATTTCCATTTCAGATATTTCCTATAAATATAAAGGCCTCATTTGGAAACTTGGTAATTTTAATCTGCTGGTCATGCACTTGGGATGGGAAAGTGGGTCTGAATATTTAGGCCCTTTGATTCTATTAATTATGTGCAGATTTTGCATCATTTAGGGTCGTATGGCCTTAAGCTCTGAGTCTTTTGTCTTTCTACTATGCTATTTTCTGAAATTTTTTAACTTCTTGGATATGTGCATATTTTTTAGTTATCATTATTATCATGAAATGCCTTGGAAAAGTCATTAGAAGCGACAGCAGTTTATTTTGGAAACTCTTCAAATTATTTTTTTCTTGTTTATTGTCTTTATTAGGGGTCTATAAAAAATTTATTTTTTTTCTGTGATATATATTTATTTTTTGTGGTATACTAATTGATTTTATGTACTGATGGGTGGGAAAAAAATAAAACCGCGGATGGATATTCAGTGACATGCTTGTACTTCTTTTTGTTGGTTAATTTTTGTTGAAACTTAATTTATACTTTGTTGTTTAGAGCTTGTTGAAAACTTAATTTCATACTTATTTTTTTTTCTTTTTCAAACAATGCTATACTCGAATTATGTTGATTATAGTGTTGTATTTAAAATGTTTATTATGTGAATTGTGTTGTGAGATTTGGTATATTTAATATATTTTTCTTTTGGTTGTAAAACAAACAAGAAAAATATAATTAAAATAAAATATACTATTAAACCAAAAGAAGTATAACATCACTAAATACTGACATTAAATATTTAAAATGACATTAATAATTTTTGACATTATCAAATTAGTGTGCTCCTTATATTATAGTTGCATAAATTACTGATTTGCAAATAGAATCATCAAATATTAATACTATCGTATCATTATTTTAATGATACTATAATGATACAAAATATTGATACAAAAATTACTGACATTAAAAATTTTTGTTGGTGCGCTCCGGCTTAATCATTATTGACATAATTAATAAGTGTGAAGAAAAGTAATTACTGACTTAGTGTTAATAAAGCTCATTTTTCTACTGTTGTAGCCAACTCCCATGTTAAGGAAGAAGGAAGAAAGGACGAGTATGAAAGAGCCAATAACATTTGAGGAGACAACCACAATAGGAGACAATAGCATTTTCTTGATCCTAAGAGGCGGTACTTGCTGTCATCTTTGATTGGTTGTTGTCACCTGGGAGGTCATCATCGACATGCGGCACGGTTATTGGGATGGTTAAATTCATGCCATCCTGGATGGCTGGGTTCAATTCATTTATGATTTGAGAATTTAGGGTAGATTAGGTTTATCTTATAATTTTTTAACTTATTTAATTTAAGTTTCTTTTTTTTTTTAAGTGCAATTTGATAGGATTGATCAGATTGTAAAGTTTCCATACCATCAAATATGATCGATGCTCACCCTTAATTTTAAGGATCAAACCTGAAATTTCATTTAGTAGTTCTGAGATTGTATCGCTCCGATTTTAGCCGACCCGCAAAATCTGTGTTCCAAGTCACCGTCAATCAATCCCTATTAAGTATCACCGATTTTTTATAGAACTCAGATAATTTTACAAAACGGGTGTCACTAATATGTTACAATTAAGGTATTTAACAGCACCTGAAACGGCACATGAAACGACAAGTCGACCACATTGCCACGTGTAATTGACACTCGGTTAATATAATTGTACTGTTGTGACAAGTTAATCTCTCTCTCTAACCACTCTTTCCATAACTTACTGTTAATTACACTTAAAAGTGAATACTTAATTAAAATTAATCAATACTTAAAATTGATTTGATTGACCCAATACTGCTATTGCACTACACTCTCTTTACCGAAAAAGCAAAATTGATACTCAAAAATTAAAAATTGAAGCCATTATTTAGTTATGAATGAATTTTCACTCATTGACCCATCAATATCATTGCAAGATTAAAAATCCAATTTTAGGCCGTTTGTGATTGCAGGAACTAAGTCAAGACAACCCATAAAATAATAAGGGGAAATCTTTTCTCTAATTAATATGGTGCTAAGTGCTCATTGTACTAGAAAATAGTGATTTTTCATTAGGGAGTCGGTATACCGTACAAAATCTAAATAGGATATACTGTATGTCGACAATGAGTCAAAACAACTATATAAATTAGAAAGGAAAAGAAAATAAATTTACTTAATTAAGCCCATAGGTCATGTTGAGACTTTACCTTCAACCCAAGCTTGAAACTAAACTAGCCACTCATAATTGTATTAGGGGTAAAATGGTAATTGTATTAAAATACGTAGAAAATACAAGATGAAGAGAGAACTATAGAAAATGAAGCTTAAAAATAAATTTAGAGATGTCAAATTAGAGAGAGGAGCCCTCTATTTACAGGTACAATGGCTAAATTAAGGCCATCAAATGAAAATAATTTGGAAGCTCACGATTGTGCCAAAGATCAAGTTTTGATTGGTTGGAACACATCATCAATTGCCACAAAAGTATTTTGGTCCAATAAGATGCTACTACGTCGTTGGTTAATGCCACATCAGTATTTCAAACCAATAGCATCTTGTCACATCATTGGTCAATGCCATATAATCAATTAATGCCAAATCATTGGTCTAACAGGATGCTGCCATGTCATTGGTCAAGGCCACGTCATCGTATCATATAGGTAAACAGTGCCGTATTTGTGAACTGTACCGTATACGTGAACATTACCATATACGTAGACAATGTTGAATACCCCTTTATGCTCCTCTTAAGGCTTTTGATTGTTCTAAGTTCAAAAATGCCATCTGTTTTGCTTTCTGACTTTTCATTTGTTGTGAAATGGCCAAAATATCTCTGAAACACGTAAAATACTTAAAACACAAATAATAAAAACTTAGAGGATTTAAACAAATAAAAGTAGAAATAATGCCATCTGTTTTGCTTTTTGACTTCTCATTTGTTGTGAAATGGCCAAAATATCTCTGAAATACGTAAAATACTTAAAACACAAATAATAAAAACTTAGAGGATTTAAACAAATAAAAGTAGAAATGTTAGTGAGATTTGGAGTATGAAATGACACAACATTGAATAAGAAGCATTACAATAATTTAGGAATAATGCGCATATTAATTAATACTATAAGTGAAAAACTAATAATTTTATTCTTATTAAATGTACACCTTTTAATGTCAACCATACCCCTAACCAGCTTATTGCTAACCCCAAGGAATTTAAGCGATAAAAATTTAGTAAAATTTCATACCCAAATTGAAATATCTTTTTTTGTTTTTATTTTTGAACATTGTGTTTACTTTGTTAATGGGATTAATGACAACAATCAAATAAAAGTATAAGCATTATGTTTGGCCTAAAGAAAATCACGCCCATACAGATCAGTCAAGCAAAATCATGCAAAATAATCAATTGTCAGAGTTACATTAATTAAGCTACTTTTAAGAGTGATATGTCAAACCTTAAAACCTCATAGTTAAGAGTGACTTTCTCAAAAGAAAATAAACTCGAAAAGCAGTCACTTTAAGAAGTGATGAAGTGAGAGAATAGTAAAACAATATAACACACTCTCACCAAGATGAAAGAATAATGTCCGAAGCTTAAAAGTAAAATGATCTGAAGTCCAGGAAATTACTAGCCAAACTAATTTATTTCTATTTTTATGCATTATCACATATTTTAGTCCATATTAACAACTTCTACTTCAGACTATATCTCCTTAAAATCAAGAAGAACTTTCACTAGGACGTAAAGTAAGCTAGGGACATGGATAGTGAAGAAAGGATAATAGGAAAAACAAAATATATGTTTGAAAAATAAAAGACTTTGGAATTTGCAAGATGCTTTTCACTTGGTTTCTTTTTTCCATTTTTTCACTTTTTTTATATCATTTACTATTTTATTTTATTATTTATTATTTTATTTTATTTTTTTTCATTGCACCATTTTCACGAATGCAAAATCATCCATATTTTCAAACGTAATTGGTGGTGGAAAACATAAGACATAAGGTGACACTTCATATTGGAGTGAGATAAGACGATAGGCAACCAAAGAAAAAGTTTTTTTTTTTTTATATTTGCTTGAAGGGGTTAACTATGAATATTTTGTAGTAGAGATGATTGGAATGACTCAAACTTACAAACGATGACCTTTTTGTCATCTTTTAGGATTCTAAATAATCTTTCATATCCACTAATTCAATGGACTTTCAGATGCAGCTGTACAAATTCTTTTTTCATTTTTTCCTTTTTTTTTGGTTGACTTAAAAGAAAATATAGAGATCTTGTATAAATTTGAAGCTTTATTAGCAAATAGGGTTACTCTAAGGATAATAGGCACAAAAACTCACTTGGACTTACCATAACATTTACATTTCTTCAAATGACTTAATCAGTTTCACTTATTAAATTGCTCAATTTACATTTCAACATGCAAAGTGAAAAACATGGTGTAATATGACTTAAGGACAAAGATAATATATATACCAAAATTTAGAAGTCGTCATGTTTTCTAGTATTAAAAGGTCACACGCAAAATTTTTTTTTTCTGCCATATTTTTTTTTTAAAGTTAAAGAAAACATAATAAAAGAAGAAGTTGGAACTAATTGCAGAAAGTTAAAGAAGATGATTAAGAGAAAAATAAAAAAAGTTAGAAAACAAATTCTTTTTTTTTTAAAAGAAAAAACTTTAAAACTAAGAAGATGCGTTTCTAGAGTCACTATACTCTATATTTAGCCATCTTGAACTCAAATTTATCTAAAGTCTTTACAACAAAAATTAGAAAAAACATCACCAAAACTGAGACGAACCATAACTGTTAACTATTCTCTTGCCCCAATTTGAAGAAGACATTGTCCTCAATATCTTAGAAGAAAAAAGTAGAGTTCAAAAGACATCACCTAGCCACTGCTAGAAAATATTTACAAATGGAGAGTTAAATTTAATTTACACTTTTTATGTGGTTGACTACCACCATCATCAGTTAACCAATCCAACACCAAAGTTATGGAATTTGGCTTTGGTTTGTAAGTTTACAAAAGATCAAGTAACTCATTAGTAGTTGGAGCACAAATAAAGAGTTTTTTCGCTGAGGATAAGATGCTATAATTCTCAATTACATGATTAAGAAATAATATTAAACCATCATAAAAGTTATTAACATTCAACAAACTTATGAGTTTTTAATGGATATTCAAATGAGCCTAAGAAGCACGTGTAATAGGCGCCTCTAAAGTTGGAAGATCGCCTGGCAAGAAAATGAAAGTATCAGCATGATTTAACATTTCAGATATTCTTTCTTACATACTTGAGACAGCTAACTCTTATCTAGTTGGTGAGTTGGGCAGACATCCCAAATGTTTTAAGGCTTTTGGAATGATGCATAGCACTTTGCTTCCTCGAACGAAAACACCTTTTGAGATAAGTTTTGATAACCCTCGGTCATCTCCTCCATGCACAAGATGTAGTTTTCTCTCTGTTATAACACGACCAATATCTACGATGCCTAAACAAACTCCTTATACTTTTCATAATGAAATTCAAAAAGTAGACAAATGTTCTTAAGTTGTCTATTCAAAATTGTTGCCATTGAAATAATTTTTTGTTTCAAAATGTAATTTTGTGAGTGCTTGATAAGAAGCACCTATTTAAAAAACTTGGTGATAGACACAATGATACTTAGTTATAATTAGACTGGTGTGTTTTTCAAATGATGCGTAAAGCTTTTGGCTCAATAATTCAATAGCAAACAGAAAAGCAAATAATAAAAAGAAAAAGCAAATACCAACTAGATATAAAATCACATAATAAATAATAATAATGCAAAAGATAAAAGAATAGTAAAATAAAAGGATATTGACTGGTAGTTATGATTGTGGCTTACATATTTCTTTGGTTTTAGATCTAGTAATAGGCCTTTATGGGTTGAGGATAGGCTTTTCATCTAGTTTTTTTTCTAAACTGTGAAATATGGTATTTTAAAGTCAGGTTCCTAAGACTAAATTGTGCAATTTCTTTTTGGAACAACTTTCATAAATTATGAATCTCATGTTATACAAATTTGCGCGGATGCGTTTTAAGAGATTGTAAGATATGATCTAATGATTCTTTACTCATACCATTTTTAACGAATTTGATTTTATCTTCAATATTTATAGAAACCATTTATGAAGTTTTATAATGTGGTTTATTGCAAGCAAGTCTGACATAGTCAGGGTGTTAAGAGTTAAGCCGCTTAGCTCTTCTTCTTTTAGCAAATGTGTTTTTACTAAAATTAGGCATGTAAGAAACAAACAGATTAAAGAACTCACTTGCCAATCGGACCCTAGCTTTAATTAACCAATGAATGTTAGTAGGAATCCCATTGATCATTAACAAGCACAGTCATTCAAAATGAGCTTTGTAAATCTTCTTAAAAGTATTTTAAGGGAGAGAAGGAAAACACTTAAGCAATTTATGTTGTGTTTCTTCCACGCTCAATTTTAGGGTTTTAATTATTATACAAAACTGAAAATACTGACTTAAAAAGTCATAGAGTACCATTATCCACTATTTATATGAGAAAATGAATCAAAACATATAAAAAAATGAATCAAATTTGCAAAATCAAGTTAAAAATGAAAGAGAACTACAAAATAAAAACACACAATGAACATAATCAAACATACAACTTACCTTCGTCTTTTTATTGAATTTACCTTAAGTTCTAATTGAAGTTCATAAATACCACCCTCTATTTCCCTGAGTTTTCTTTTGAGATCTTCAACATGGAATGCTAACACTAGTGGTCGTAAATCCAAAATAGGAAGGATGTGATTTACAAACTCAGAACAAGCTTCTTATGTGAAATTTTACACGTAAAAGTTCTCTAAGATATTTGAAAAGGATCTTTCTCATGGAGGTACACATGACATATATAAAAAATTGTGAAATGGAACACAATTGTTAAATAAACACACTTAAACAAGAAAAAAATATAATGCACTTCATTCAAGAAAAGAAATCAAATAATTCAAACGGTAAAGTAACAGTAAAAGAAAACGACAAAAGGTTAAAAATAAAAGACTTATTCAAGATTTAGTGGGTCATTTAAATTGATATCGGTGTCTACTTCACGTGATTGGTATGCTAAATATGGTTTTAATCTTTAACCATTAACTTTAAATGTGACGTTGTCCTTTGAATTCTCAATTTCTATAGCCCCACATAGAAAAATAATTTGAACAATAAATGGGCCAGACCATCGAGAATGTGACTTACTTGGAAATGAATGTAGGCGAGAGTTGAATAAAGACACTTTTTGTCCAGTTGTAAAAGATTTCTTCATTATACGCTTATCATGAAAGATTTTCATGTGATCCCTATAATTCTTGACATTTTTCTTTACTTGGTCATTTGTGAGTTGGGTACAAATTACCACTAGATAGGTTTGTTGACCTCCGAGGCATATATACTTTAATTCTTCCGGTAAGGGTTTCAATTCTAGTTCTAGTGCTTCCTCTTCCATTGTCTCTTCAATGTGTATCATGTCTTCAAAGTTCAATTGGCCACTATCATCTTTAAGTACTTGCATAGAATCTAGTATTGAGCATATGTTAACAATATTAGATTCTAGGTCCTTATTTGATTCCAAAGAATCAGCAAAATAAATTTTCATAAAGGTTCTAAATGTCCCATCCTGAATTTGTTCCTTAATAATTGATTCAATGAGTTCAATATCCTCATTCTCATTATTTCACTTCTATGTCGTGAAGTCATTGACACATGTTGAACACATTACGTTCCAACATAATGTTGCCGAAATATAATTTCATTACTCTATTCTTACAATTAATTAAAGCATTAGCTGTAGTTAAAAATGATCAACCTAATATAATAGAAATTTTATTGCATTCATCAGCAATTGGTTATGTTTCCAAAATAATAAAATCTACAAGATATATGAATTTATCAACTTGGACTAATGCATTATTAATTACTCATTTCGGTAACTTTATTGACCTATGGGGAAGTAAAAGAGTGTACTGAGATTGTATTTGACATGGAAATAATACTACCAAATATGAATAATGTCATCAAAAGAAGGTTATTTCTAGATGATATTGAAGATGTTATTGTTAGACCTAATGCTGAGGAGTTAATGCTTTAGGCGTGTTTTAGAAATTGACTCAGAGACAACAGAATGAAGCAACTACAAGCAATGATACATTAGCATTGAAAGAACAAAAAACAAGCAGGAAATTCGCCCCATAGATAAAAGTCTATGGTAAGAAAACCAACAATAAGGGTGCATCCTTACAAGAATATAAAGGTATTTTACTATCAGTTGTCATACTTGTTGTAGATTAGTATTTTACTTATTTTCTAGTTACAATAAGTGTTTACGAGTTTGAAAACATTAAGAGTTGGACTTGGTTTTTGATGCATTTATAAGAGTATTTAGTTTATACTAGATAGCTTTCCTTCATGATTGATAGGCAGAAAGGTGTTCTTGTAGCATTAAACCAAGAATTTGCTAGATCACATGACAAATTTTATGCAAGACTTGTCTTCGCCAATTTGAAGGCAAGGTTCCCTTAAGTTTAGCTGAGGAATGAGTATTAGAGGATTGTTAGAGCATCAAATGAGCATGCATTTATTGTAGCAATGAAAGATATATAAAATATTGATACCGATGCATTTATATGGTTGGGAAAATTGAACCTTATGTACTGGTCAGTGATGCTTTTGATAAATTTTTCAAATGTGATCATACAATAAATAATATAATTGAGAGTTGGAATGCATGGATTGGTGAATGAGGGAGTAACCATAATTAGTTTGGTGGAACGCCTTGAAAAAAGGTTAATAAGAGCAATAAATGATAGAAAGATTAACTGTTCAAACTGGAAAACTAATGTTCCTGCCTTTATTAATAACAAAATGAATCAAACACTAGAGAATGGTAAGAATGGTAACTTACGAGAGTATACATGTGAATATGGACTGTGGCAAATTAGTGGCTTATCTTGTAGGCATGCAAGATAAGCATGGGGTTGTACTAACAAGTAAGGTACTCTTTAAAGTTGAGTTTACTACAAAGTCATCGACTATCAACTTACGAGAGTATAGATGTGAATGTGGGCTGTGGTAAATTAATGGCTTATTTTATAGGCATGCAATGCCTCTTATATCGTATATGACTGGTAACTTATGAGAAGTTTGTTTCTCTTTGTAACTCATAAAAGGCATATTTATGGTGTAAATGATCACACATAAAAGCAAAGGAAATCTTACCCCTAAAATGTTCAAAAACTACTAGGCAGGCCCAAAACATGTAGAAGAAGAGAGTTTTATAAACCACCAATTCATAAGAAATGATTCACTACAAAAACTTGATGTGTTTCTTTCTGTTATATGTGTCCGTGTCTAGTTGTACACAATAAGTAATATAATGATGAGTGTTCAAATCGTCTCCACATGGATTGATGTTATCAGTATTACTACAACAATTTTAGCAGTGCAATTCTAATATAAATTAAATTAAAATAATTAATGAGACTAATGAACTAATTAAATGAAAAATGCAAGGAAGGAAAATGCATGAAGCAAAATCTTAAGTCAAACACAATGACAAAGTCAATAGGAGAATAGTAGTTAAGTGATAGATCTCCTTGGTATCGACTATTTTTCCGATTAAGATTCTGTTGCTACAACATCTACTACAACACTGGACAAAATCTCTCAAGCATCCTCAATTGTTGTTTGTTGGATATCTTACATCTATATACAACCTAACAATGACAAATTATTATGTCAACATATGATATAACATTATACGCTCTAGGTTCTTCTTACCTTATAAGGTGAATTTCTATGTTTAGTTCTTCCTTAATTTTAGATTAAGCATGTCCCTATTCAAATCGAGATTGACTCTTAACTTGGGAAACTCAATCTAAAATCATGTATTGTCTTAATTTGTTCACTAAGTCAGTCTTTTTTGAGGCACCCTCTTAACTAATATCCACTAAATGGATGGTTAGCCAAAATAAGGAATTGCAATAAATAAAATCAAGACAAAATGCTGTAGTAAATTCAGAAAAACATGCATATTTTAGTCAAATGACCATTAAGTTTATATATCACTCAACCACCGTGAAATTAGTTCATTATGTGAAATAAAACAACAACAAGAATCGTCTTAGCAATCAAATACATCCCCATGAATAGAAGAAAATAAGAAAATAAAGATAAGAGATTGGGTTATGTTTAATCTTGCAATTGCTCCTTCTTTTTCTCCTTGACTCCTCGGTTGCAGCCCCTTAAATCTCTCTTTTTCTCTATTTTCATTTTGTTTTTCATTGTTATTTTTCTTTAATGATGGCTCTCTTATTTTCTTTTTATACATGCTTGACACAACTTAAAAGTATTAAATTTACTCCGTAGTATAAGAGTGTCTAGTTGTAATATAGCTCGGTGAGTTTAAGGTCTATTTATACTAATACATGATTAATCTACGCCATACACATAAATAAAGCTAATTATATAATAGCCATACATTTGTCCTACTACCAAGACATAAACCTAACTTAATCCACTCAAGCACATATAACTCATTCCACTAACAATTACCACACTTAACATGGTAAAAACTTATAATTTCACAATTACCACATTTAATGTGGTAAAAGCTTATAATTTCACAATAAAAGTCGCGGATCCTCCTAATTTCTCGGACCTTCGGAATTCAAATTTTGTCATCCATACATTTGTTTGAAGCCTCTAATTACGTAAAATTATTATTTTTACCTATTAAACACACAAAGTACACGAAATCAAATATTTTAAAAAATAATTAGAAATTCATAATATGTTACATAATTACAAATGTAAATTATAATAGAAGCACAAAATAACATTTTTACCCTTTAATGAATACATAATTTTAACACTAATCACATCTTCTAACTAGCTTATTGCTAGTCTCTAACAATTAAAGCGTTATATTAAATTAAGATTTATGAAATTCACATGCAAGTTAACAGTTGTTCATCTATGTAACATTTGCACCTTGATTTCTTTAATTGAGTGTATTATGTATTTTTACTTTCAACATTAGATTTGAAGTTGTTGGATTTGTTACAAATTGTTGCAGGTAAATTGGATGCAGATATTATTGATTGTGTTTGAATAATTTGAATTTTTCATGACACCCGAGACAATTAGGATGCGATTTAATGGCTACATAGTTAGATTTCATTTCAGCATTCAAGTTCGGTATTAGCTTAATTTGTATTAAGCTTAAAAAAAAAAAAAGAAGGAGGGCGTCAGTTTCTATCAATGGAAAGGGAGAGAGAGTGCTTCATTACTAAAAATAGAAAGAGAGAGAGAGTTAGCAAGCCGACCTGGATTCGACCCGAACTCGTGCAACCTGACCCAGTTGGAACTCGAGATTTTGGCCACTATACCGATCGAGCAAGGTACCCATCAAAAGTGATGTGACCCACCCGAATCCACAGGGCGAGTCTGCCTAATTCTATTTAATCATTCTGAAATAATACAATTAATAAAATTAATGCTATAGGATGAAATTATAATTTTACATTTGGGGGGTCAAACCGTCATTTTGTTAAGAAAACTAACGGAATCTTAACGGTCAACAGACGGAAGTGAAAAAGTGAAAAGAATTGTAACTTCAGGTGGAATTCAGCAAAAAAAAAAAAAGAATTGTGTATTTTTGAAAAAGTTGGAAAAATCATGTGGTCGGTGGATAATTTTCCTATTTAATATCAAATAAAATACATAAATTTGTCCACAATCACCGAAGTGTATCAAATTATACAATTTTAAAATATCTCAATAAATATATCTACGACTCTAACACCATCACATGGTTATAATTTCAAAATAACTATTGTTGGGAGCCTTATTATCCAAATCCTACAATGAAACTTATGAGAGTTTGGAAAGAATAGCTAACAACAATGATCAGTGGCCATCAACTAAGTAAGCTGCAGCAAAAGGTACAGTTGGAGTTTATAATGAGGATACCCTAACAACCTTATCAGCACAAGTAAATTACTTATAACCCAGATGGAGGTAACACCTAAATTTTTCATGGGGCAATCAAAACCAGCATGTTGCAACAACCAGTGGACAAAATAGACTAACACAATTACTTAGGTTTCAGCAGTAAAATCAAGGTTAAAGAAACACCAATAATGAGCAGATAAGTACTCTTGAAGCTTTAATTAAGGAGTATATTGTGAAGAATGAAGCAGTTGTCCAAAGCCAGACTGTGTCATTAAGAAACTTAGAGAATTAAGTTGGACAACTTACTACGACACTCAGCAACAAACCTCAGGAAAGTCTAACCAGCAACACAAAGGATCCAAGAAAATAAAGAAAAGAACAATACAAGGTGATCAAGCTGAGGTCTGGAAAGGATATGTATATTCCAATAGGCATGCCAAAGAAAAGAAATAAGCCTCTTCAAGCTCAAGAAGAAGCTCAGAATGAAGAAGAGCCTATTCCTTCCATTGATTAACACACTGGTGAGAGTGACAGAGCTGCAGCACCTACAGAATTAGATGATTCACTATGTACTACGAGGGATGCTATAGTATTAACTGCAGTATAACAAGGCAGAACAAGTGAAAAATAGTCTGTACAGCCAACTACAACACAATAGTTTAGACATCGACCACTATTCCGATAAAGGGAAGAGCAACTTTATATCAACATTCCATTAGTAGAAACTCTAGAATAAATGCCAAATTATATGAAATTCTTGAAAGATATTTTGGCAAGAAAAATGAGCTTAAGAGAATTTGAAATTGTTTCTCTAACATTGGAGTGCAGCCACATGCTTTAGAGCAAAATACTTAAAAAACTGAAAGATCTAGGAAGCTTCATAATTCCTTGCTCTATAGAAGCTAAATACAATGAAAATGCACTTTTTAACCTAGGGGCTAGCATAAACTTTATGTCGTTGTCGGTGTTCAAGTAATTGGGAATTGGAGAAGTGAGACCGAAAATAATGACTTTACAACTTGCAAACAGATCTCATGTTTATCCATAATGGAAAATTGAAGGTGTACTATGAAGGTGGATGTATTCATTTTTCTAGTGGATTTCATTGTGTTAGGCTTTGAGGCAGATAAAGACGTACCAATCATCTTAGGAAGACCTTTCTTGGCCATGGGAAAAACTCTCACTGATGTGTAAAAAGGAGAATTGATAATAAGGGTTAATGTGTGCCAAAGAAGAGAGGAGTGACTGTTGTAGTAAATGAGAAGAATGAACTTATACTCGCAAGAACAGTCATAGGTTGGAGAGTTTGCATGGATTATAGGAAGTTAAACAAAGATACAAGAAATGATCACTTTTTACTGCCTTTCATAGATTAGATACTGAACAGACTTGCAGGAAAGGAGTATTATTGCTTTCTGGACGGGTATTCAAGTTACAACTAAATTACTATAGCACCAAAGGACAAGGAGAAGACAACATTCACTTGTTCATATGGCACCTTTGCATTTAAGAGGATGCCATTTGGCTTGTGTAATGTTGCAGCAACATTCCAGAGATGCATGATAGCAATTTTCTCAGATATGGTGGAACATACACTTGAAATATTTATGGATGACTTTTGAGTCTTTGGAGAATCATATGAGGATTACTTACATAATTTAGAGAATGTGCTTAAAAGATGTGAATAGATAAATTTCGTTCTCAATTAGGAAAAGTGCCACTTTATAGTGCAAAAAGGGATAGTTTTAGGCCATAAAGTTTCGAGGAAGGGCATTGAAGTGGATAAGGCAAAAATAGAGGTCATTGACAAACTACCACCCACCTCAATTAAAGGCATAAAGAGTTTTTTAGGTCATGCTAGATTCTATTAGAAATTCATTAAGGATTTCTTAGAGATAGCCAAGCCCTTATGCATATTACTTGAGCATGAAAAATTATTCAAATTTAATGACAATTGTTTAAATGCTTTTGAGAAATTAAAAAGAGCCCTTATTACAATACCGGTTGTTGTAGCACCGATTGAAGCATCCCTTTGAAGTTAATAAGTGATGCTAATGACTGCTCTGTTAGAGCAGTGCTAGGACAAAGAAAGAACAAGATCTTTCACTCTATTTATTATGCCAGTAAGACACTAGTAGATGCTCAGCTCAACTACACAATTACAGAGAAAGAGTTGCTTGCTATTGTGTTTGTATTCGATAAATTCATGGCATATCTAGTTGGAGCCAAGGTGACTGTTTATACAGACCACTCGGTAATAAAATACTGGATCTCTAAGAAAGATGCCAAACCAAGATTAATTAGATGGATTCCTTTACTCCAAAAGTTTGACTTGGAGATTAAAGATAGAAAATGAACTGAAAATCAAGTGGCAGATCATCTTTTGAGATTGAAGGCAGATACAAGCACTCAGACCAAACAAGTCATCACTGAAACCTTTCCTAATGAGTAGCTTTTGATGCTTCAGCATGCATAAATACTGAGCAATCAAGATTCCTATGGTATGCAAACTTTGTTTATTACTTAATAAATGGATTGCTGCCACTTGACTTAACCCACCAACAAAAGAAGTTCTTCTATTATGTAAAAAACTATCAATGGAATGCCCGTACTTATACAAGGTGTGTTCAGATTAGATCATTCGAAGATGTGTGCCTGATGAAGAAATTTTAAATATAGTATAGACATGTCATGCTGCAGCATAAATAGGTCATTTTGGAGGCCACAGAACAGTAGCCAAAGTGTTACAAGTAGGTTATTACTGCTTTTTTATCTTTAAAGATGCTTATGAGTTTCTTAAATATTGTAAATAGTGTCAAAGAATGAAAAACATCTTTCAAAAACATGAAATGCCACTCACTAACATTCTGGAAGTAGAGTTGTTTGATGTATAAGGGATAGACTTTATGGGACCATTCCCACATTCTTTTAGCAACTTATACATTTTGGTGGCTGTAAATTATATGTCCAAATGGGTAGAGGTTGTAGCCTTGCAAACATGCCAAAGCAGTGGTGAAATTCCTTTAGAAGAATATTTTCTCAAGGTTTGGGACACCTAGGGTTATCATTAGTGATGAAGGAACTCTTGCAATAGGATATTTACTGCAGCATTGGTCAAATATGGGATCAAGTATAAGATTGTCACAATATATCACCCTCAATCAAATAGTCAGGCAAAAGTATCCAACAAAGAAATAAAAAAGATCTTGGAAAAGGCAGTAAACCCTATTAGAAAAGATTGGTCTCTTAGACTACATGATGCTTTATAGGCCTACCATACAACTTATAAGATATCAATTGCCATGTATGTATATAGAATTGTTTATGGCAAAGCTTGCCATTTACTATTAAAGTTAGAGCATAGAGAATATTGGGCACTAAAATAGCTTAACATGGACATGCATGCTGCAGCTGAGCATAGAAAGCTTAAACTATGTGAACTAGAAGAGTTAAGATTGTTTTCCTATAAAAATGTAAGGATTTACAAGGAAAAGACAAAACAATGGCATGAGAAACACGTTCAGCAAAGGAATTTAGCTTTAAGACAACAAGTTTTGCTTTACAATTCGAGATTAAAGCTCTTTCTAGGAAAGCTAAAATCAAGATGGTCAGGTCCTTTTAGACTTAACAAAGTCTATCCTTATGGTGCCGTGAATCTTAAGAGTTAAACTTTATATTAATGATGCCATGCACAACTCTAAAGAGGACTTGTTCCTCCAAGATCCAGTTTGAGCAAGTAAGAAAAGGTCAGGTTTAAAGACCTTAAATCAAGCGCTAATTGGGAGGCAACCCAACAATGAAAGTATTTTTTATTTTGATTGTTGCTTTTGCTATTTTATCTTTAATTAGTGGCTTAATTTTATTTATTTCATTTTCACTAACGTCATTTTACTGCATGTGATCTTTTTTATTTTTGTATTTGCATTAATTCTTTACATTTGAGAAAAAAATATATGGGGGATTACAATAGCAAGGTGCAGGGCAAGTGAATATTAACATCAGAGGAAGTTATGTTGTATTTCTCTAGAATTGAAGCTAACAGTGCAGGGCAAGTGAATATTAACATCAGAGGAAGTTATGTTGTATTTCTCCAGAATTGAAGCTAACAAAGTAGTTTAAAAACTTTTTACCATTGCAATTAGCCTTCCTTCAATTTTGTAGCCAAAAGATATTTTAAAGTTTTACTATTAGGAGAATTGACAAGCTGATGTCAGTAAGAGATAAATCATGATAAGGGATATTTCAAATCCCTATAAAACCATGACATATTCCCTTTTCTTTTTTAATTAAGGTTTGATTTTAAATTTTCAATTACTGCTGAATTTATTTTATGATTTACTTTCCTCTTTTACTCTCTGTGCATTATAAATTAGGGATTTGGTTTCCTCCCATTTTATTCTCATTACAACTCTTCTTTTTTGCTTAGAACTCTCAATATCATTACTCTAACTTTGAAACTCTATTCAACTCCTTTTCAGTGATAATAATTTCATTAGTTGTTGTAACAATGGTGAAGATCAAGTTGTGAGCCATAAGATTGAAGGACCCATCTCGTTTTCACAGCTACAAAGCTGAGGATAAATTTGAAGAGTTCATTGAATGACGAAAGATCTTAGAAGAAAAAATGTTCATCTTCTTCAAACAACCAATAGGCATGATGAGAACCATACACACTACTGCAGCACAAAGAAGATGGTTGTGATTCTACTCTCACCCACAGGACCCTGTCATTCTAGTTGTTAAGGAATTTCATAACAATATGCTACAGTAAGAATGTTGAGTGCTAGAAAGTGTGTATTTATATGGAGAAAATTATCATTTTACACTCCAAGTCTCACTAACATCCCTACTTTTATGTCTTTAAATCCCTTGTGATTTAATTATGTATGTTTTATTTTAATTAAGTATTTTATATATTCTTATGGTCATTTCATAATGAACGAGAGATTAAATAGAAAAACGGTCAGCAATTTTGAACTCAGGATAGTCGAAAACCTTAGGAGGAGCCTAAAAAGATACATAATACTGTTCACATATACGTTACTGTTCATATATTAGCTTGATTATGGATTTACCCCTGAATCCATTCCATTTTCTATAATTCCATCTCTATCTTGTATTTTCTACATATTTTAATAAAATTTTCATTTTACCCCTGGTTCAATTATGAGTAGCTAATTTTCTTTCAAGTTTGGGTTGAAGGTGAAGTCTCCACATGCTCCATGGGCTTAATTTGGTAAATTTACTTTTTTTTCCCTCAATTTATGAGGATGTTTTGACTTTTCGTAGACAGATAGTAATAATCTTGTCTAGATATCGGTTGGTATAATCGTCTCCCTGGACAAAGTTATTACTATTTAGCACGAGAAGCATTTAGTACTATATCTATTAGAGTGAGGTTCACGGGAGTGGAAAATCCCCCTTCATGATTTAAATGGTACTAATAATGAATGTTAAGCTGATAGTGCATGTTGAATACAGATCCGTAGATCCAAACACTTCATTTTAATTGTTTATTCCCGTCACTCTAATTTAAATCATAAGATAGCTTACGTCCCTTCCATTAACCACCAACTCAGAAAATTAATTATACAAGCAATTAAAATCCACCACCTCATGGGATCGACACTCGTCACCGTTGATCTTTTTTAAAGATCATATATGTATGTTTTATTTTAATTCAGTTTAGCAATTTATTGTTTTAATACATCAACATATGTCTGTTTTATTTAATTAAGTATTTTATGTATTCTAGAGGACATCATGGTATTTTACAATGAACAAGAGATCAGATAGAAAAACGAATAATAATTTTGCATTCAAGATAGTCGAAAACCTTAGGAGGAGCCTAAAACGATAAATGGTACTGTTGACATATACGATACTGTACACACACTGTTCACGGCACTGTTCAAATGTACTATACGATGGTGTGACATTGTATGATGACATGGCAGTATTTGATTGGATGAATGATGTGGCATTTACTGATGATGTGGTGTTGATTGATGATGTGTCACGATTTTATTGAACTAAAATGCTGATGTGGCGTTGACTGGTGACGTGGCATTATATTAGTGGACCGAAAAAAGTATGCTTACGGTACATGCATATGCACAGAATGATAGCCTTGATAATGTGTTCCATCTAATAAGAACTTGCCACGTGGCGCAATCCTGAGTGTCCAGATTATTTTAATCTGATAGCCATGATTTACTCATTATATTTATAAAAATGGGGCTCCTCCCCCCTAATTTGACACCCCTGAATCCATTTTTGAGCTCAATTTTATGTAATTCCTTCTTCATCTTGTATTTTCTACGTATTTTAATAAAATTTTCATTTCACCCCTAGTTCAATTATGAGTAGCTAATTTTCTTTCAAGCTTGGGTTGAAGGTAAAGTCTTAACATGCTCTATGGGCTTAATTTGATAAATTTACTTTTTCTTTCCCTCTAATTTATGTGGAGGTTTTGACTTTTCGTAGACAGATAATAATAATATTGTCTAGATATCGGCTGGTATAACCGTCTCCCTAGGCAAGATTATTACTATTTGGCACGGGAAGCACTTAGCACCATATCTATTAGAGTGAGGTTCATAAGGAATGAAAAATCTCACATTATGATTTAATTGGTACTAATAGTGAATGTTAAGTCGATAGTGCATGTTGAGTACAGATCCGGAGATCGAAGCACTTCATTTTAATTGTTTATTCCCGTCGCTCTAACTTAAATCATAAGATGGCCTACGTCACTTTCATTATAAATCCAACCACCAACTCATAAAATTACTACAAGCAATTAAAATCCACCTACTCATGGGATTGACACTCGTTACCGTTGATTTATCTATAATAGATTCGTGTGCTTGCGAGTTCAATAAAATTTCCACAACAAGTTTTTGGCGCTTGCTGGGAGGTAAGTTATTTTAATTTGTAGAATAAATTTTAAATTTCTTTATTTATTATTTTCTTGTAATTTTTTTATTATTAAAAAAGAAAAAAAATGAATCTGCATTTTGAGGTAGGTATTTTTCTTTCTTTAAATTTTTATAATTTAATTTTCATGTTATTTTTTTATTTTATTTTGTTAATTTGGCAGGTTCAACCGCCTATTAATTTATTTTAATTTGATTAACGTATTATATATATATATATATATATATATATATATATATATATATATATATATATATATATATATATAGCACTTGAGTTTGTTTTCATAGAAAGATTGTAACAGGGTGATAAGGTTAGTATCATAATTTCTCATTCTTCTTTATTTTTATTAATTTTGATATCATTTTCTTTCTTTGCATGCATGGTCATAGGTCATAATTATCTAATCTTGAGCCTACAGATTTTGAATTGGAAAAAACACTTCGCACACATAAACACGTTGCAATTAAAAATAAAATTGGAATGGATTTGCAACCAGCACCAGAAAAGAGGTCATTTAAGGATTACTTCAGTCTCTTAGCTAACTTTAACACATCATGCATAAGATACTCAAATGTAGCTGCTAAGAGTTTTGAGTTAAAATCTAGTGTGCTAAATTATCTCTCAACATTTTATGGCCTAAAAAATGAAGATCCATATAATTATATGAATGATTTCAATGCTATTTGTCAAACTTTTAAATATGAGAATATTTCAGATGATGGTGTTCAACTTAGATTATTCCCATTTTCTTTAAAGGATAGAGCTCGTTCATGGTTCAATGCATTGCTTGTTAATAGTATTACATCATGGGAACAAATGGTAACAAAATTTTTAAATAAATACTTCCTAGTACATAAACCAATGCTATTCGCAGGGAAATTTTAGAGCTTACCTAAAGAGAAGATAAACAATTTTTTGAAGGATGGGATCGATTCAATGGGCTACTTCTAAAGTGTCAACATCATTGGTACGAGAAATGTCACCAATGCCAATACGTTTTGTAAGGATTATTGCTGCATGTGCAAGAATGGTTAATGGCAATAAGTGGAGGAGAGCTAATATCAAAAAGTGCATTAGAGATTTTGGATTTCTTCCAGCAACAAGTGGATAATTCTCAACAACGGAGTCGTTCACTCAGGAATACTAGAAGAGTTAAGGGAGTGAATAAGGTTCACATTGGCGAGTCAAGTTCGGAAATTAAAGAAGTCAAAGAGATAGTTGAAGGTCTTTCCCGATAAATAGCATCATTAACAGCTACTAAATTGACAGAGCCATATGACCAGGACTCATATCCAGATCAAGTCAATGCCATAGGTGTAATGAGAAAGTCATCAAATTACAACCCTTACTCCAACACATATAATCTTGGATGAAGAGACCATCCCAATTTTTCATGATTTCAAGGATTCTAATAGAATGGACCAGCAGCTCTAGCTCCTCCAATGCAACAAAATCTTCAAAATCCTAAAGCTTTTCAGTCACCATTTAGACCATACAATCAAAACCTGAACTATTCTCAATCTAGACCATGGGAAGATGCATTTCAGAATTTCAAGAATCTTACTCACTCTACAATCGAGCAACAAAACCGCACCATTAATGAACTGTGAAATAAAATGAGAGTAGATTTCAGCTCATAAACCTAATCAGTTTTAAACCTTGAAAAAATGGTGGGACAACTTGCTTCTTCAGTTCAAACCTTGGCAATGACTGTTGAGAAAGACAAATTCCCAAGTCAGCCAGTGCCTAATCTTAAAAGAGTGTATGAAGCAAGCACCATTTCACCTCAGTAGCATGGGGAGGTCAAAGCCGTCATGACCTTGCGAAAAAGAAAAGAAGCCAATAACAAAGTGAAGATGATGGTGACAAAAACAACTTAAATTGTACTGGTAAATATAGAAGACCCATCATCAGAGGAGAAAGAAGAAACCAACACATGAGACTACGTTTCTAAAGCTTCATTTCCTTAGAGGTTAGCTAAAGCAAAGAATGGAAAATCCACAAGTAAGATTTTTGAAATCTTCAAAGAGGTAAGTGTTAACATCCCTTTTCTTGACGCTATAAAACAAGTGCTATCTTATGCCAAGTTTCTTAAAGACTTTTGTACTAAAAAGAGAAACATTCATGTTCAGAAGAAGGCCTTTTTAACAGAAAACGTGAGCTCCACACTCCAACACAAAATTCCTCTAATATACAAAGACCCAGGCTCTCCCACTATCTCATGTAGTATAGGGAACTACATAATTAATAATGCTTTATTGGACTTAGGAGTTAGTGTAAATCAGTTACCTTACTTGGTATTTGTGAAACTTAGACTAGGAGAATTACACCCACTCCAGTGGTGTTACAGATTGCAGATCGGTCCATAAAAGAACCTCGTAGTATTGCGGAGGACGTGTTTATACAGATAGATAAGTTTTATTTTCTTGTTGATTTCATTGTAATTGACACATAACTAGTCTATAATTTAAGGAAGCACATCCTTATTATCCTATGGCAATTTTTCTTGGCAACTGTCGATGCTCACATTCAATACATGACTGAAAATATGCAGTTGTCCTTTGGCAATATGAAGATGAAGCTAAATATCTTCAATATTGCGAAACAACCTCACAATGCAGATGATGGAATTGTTGATGTGGATTTAATAGAAGAATTAGTTGATAATGCTTTTCTTTTAAACCCTAGTATGACCCTTTACAAAGATGTTTAACTCACTTTGGTTTGGATTTTGATATTGACAGATAGTAGATAAGATTAACGCTTTACTTGATTCAGCACCATCTATGGACACTAACAAATGGAAGTCAAGAGTGGAACAACTAGCACCATCAGAGAAGAAATTGAGTCCATCATCAGAATCACCACCAAAACTCGAGCTCAAACCATTACCCAACACTTTGCAATATGTGTTTTTGGGAGAAGAAAGCACTCTGCTAGTAATCATTTCATCATCCCTAAATGACGAACAAAAAGGAAAGTTGTTGGAAGTTTTAAAAGTGCACAAAGGAGCATTAGGATGGACCATAGCTGACATAAAAAGTATAACACCACAGGACTGTATGCATTACATTCACTTTGATGAAAATGTTAAACCTACTAGGGAAATGCAATGTTGGTTGAACCTTAACATGAAAGAAGTTGTTAGAACTGAAGTCCTTAAATTGTTAAATGCAAGTATCATTTACCCTATTTATGATAGTTTATGGGTTAGTCCTGTCCCCAAAAAATCAGAAGTCATAGTAGTTACCAATGCTGAAAATGAATTAATGCCTACTAGAGTGACTACAGGATGACGTGTATGTATTGATTATAAAAAGTTAAATTCTGTCACACGTAAAGACCATTTTCCTTTACTATTTATTGATCAAATACTTGATAGATTAGTAGGTCATGAATTCTATTACTTTCTAGATGGCTACTCAGAATATAATCAGATTCCCATGGCACTAAAAGATCAAGAGAAAACCACTTTCACTTGCCCTTTTGACACTTTTGCATATAGGAGAATACCATTTGGGTTATGTAATGCACTTGCTACATTTCAACGATGCATGTTAAGCATTTTTTCTGATATGGTTGAACGATTCCTTGAAGTCTTTATAGATAGTTTTTCTATTTTTGGTGATTTATTTGATCAATATTTATATCATCTAACAATAGTTCTGTAGATATGTATAGAGAAGAATTTGGTCTTAAATTGGGAAAGTGCCATTTTATGGTAAAATAAGGTATTGTTCTCGGTCATATCATTTCGAGCAAAGGTATTGAGGTTGATAAAGCCAAGGTGGATCTCATTTCTAATCTTTCTTTACCTAAAATAGTTAGAGAAGTAAGATCTTTCCTTGGGCATACAAGTTTTTATAGACGTTTCATTAAAGATTTTGGCAAAGTTTCTAGACCCTTATGCAATTTACTTGCTAAGGATGTACCTTTTGTCTTTGATGATTAATGTCTGGTAGCATTTGAGAAACTAAAGCAGTTGTTGACATCATCACCCATCATTCAGCCCCCAAATTGGAACGTAGCATTTGATCTCATGTGTAATGCATCTGATTATGTAGTAGGAGCAGTATTAGGACAAAGAGTTGATCGAATTACCCATGTAATTTATTATGCTAGTATGACATTGAATGATGCACAGTTGAATTATTCAACCACTGAAAAAGAAACGCTAGCAGTAGTGTTTACATTAGAGAGATTTCGATCTTATCTCATTGGTTGTAAAATAATTGTTTTCACAGATCATGCTGCTCTCAAATATCTTCTCACAAAGAAAGATACAAAAGTTAAACTAATTCGTTGGGTGTTACTTTTACAGGAATTTGACTTTCAAATCAAAGATAAGAAAGGCACAAAACATGTTGTGGCAGACTATCTCTCTTGTCTCAATTTTACAATTACAGAACCATTACCATTTAATGAATCATTTCCAGATGAACAATTGATGAGTGTGGAAGTATTACCATGGTATGCTGATATAGTTAACTATCTTTTTACAAGTAAACTTTTGAAGTATTGGATTAAACAGGACAAGGCTAAATTTTTTACAGAAATAAAGAATTTCTTCTGGGATGACCCTTATCTGTTCAAGTATTATGCAGATTAAATTGTCAGACGATGTGTTCCAGAAAGTGAATTTCAAAATATCTTTTCATTCTGCCATGAACAAGCTTGTGGAGGCCATTTCATCTCTAAGAAAACAGCTACTAAAATTTTACAATGTGATTTTTATTGGCCAACTATATTTCAAGATGCTTATATTTTTTGCTCTTCATGTGATAGGTGTCAACGAATGGAGAGTATTACGTGAAGGAACATGATGCCACTAAACCTAATTTTAGTGGTTGAGATTTTTGATGTATGGAGTATCGACTTTATGGGACCCTTTCCCCATTTTTTTGGCAATCAATACATATTGCTCGCTATTGACTACGTATCGAAATGGGTAGAAGTAGTTCATGTAGAACCAATGATCATAAGGTGGTGATTGAAATTTTGAAAAGCAACATTATTTCATGCTTTGGATTCCTTCGAGTACTAATCAGTGATGGTGGAACCCACTTTTGTAACAAATCATTCAAAGCTCTTTTGACAAAGTATTTCATTACTCACAAAGTGGCGACCCCATATCATCCGTAAACCAATGACCAAGTTGAGATCTCCAATTGAGAAATAAAGCACATCTTAGGAAAGACGCTGAGACTAGACAGAAAAGATTGGTCATTAAGACTGGATGATGCATTATAGGTATAGAGAACAGCTTTCAAGACCCCGATTGGGATGCCACCCTATAGGCTAGTTTATGGAAAAGCTTGACACCTAACGATGGAACTTGAGCATCGTGCATACTAGGCCATCGAGAAATTCAACTTTGACATGCATTAAGGTAGCTCAGAAAGAAGATTACGGCTGGTAGAACTTGAAGAAATTAGTAATGATGCATACGAAGATGCCAAGATTTACAAGCAACAAATGAAAGTCTTTCATGACTAGAAAATTATGAGAAATCTTTCACCCGAGGTCAGAAAGTGCTTTTATTCAGTTCTTACTTGCACTTATTCCCAGGTAAGTTACGCTCTCGATGGACTGGTCCCTTTATAGTTCTTACTATTTTTCCTCATGGAGCAATTGAAATTAAGGATCCAAAGAATGGTATAACTTTTAAAGTTAATGGTCAAAGATTAAAACCATATTTAGAGTACCAACCACATGAAAAGGACACCGAAATTGATTTAAGTGATCCGCCAAACTTGAACTGAGACTTTTTCTTATTTCTTTCTTATTTTTAGTGATTTAAATTTTGTGACAGTGTGTTTATTTAATCATTCAATTTTTTTTTATCATTTCTAATCATGTGTGCTTCAACTAGACCAATCATCTTAAACCTTCTCAGACAACTTCAACATGTATAATCTCATCTAAGAAGCCAGATACGATTTTGTAAAATAAATCATATTTGGGCACTACAACCTCTAGAGTTGGCATCCCACGTTGAAGATCCAGCAAGACAACTCAAAGAAATTGAGGTAAGTATCAACGATAACCAAATAGAACTTAAGGTAAATTCAATAAGAGGACGATTGTGAAATTATTATTTTTCTTTTCTTTTCTGTTCTTCTTTGTGTTCTTTGTTGTGCAAATTTTATTGAACTTGCAAGCACACGAATCTATTGTAGAATAGATCAACGGTGATGGGTGTCGATCCCACGAAGAGGTGGATTTTAATTGCTTTTAGAATTAATTTTCTAAGTGGGTGATTGGATTTATAATGAAAATGACGTAGGTTATCTATTAATTTAAATTAAAGCGGCGGGATTAAACTATTAAAATAAAGTGTTTGGATCTCCGAATCTGTACTCAACATGCACTATCGGCTTAACATTCATTATTAGTACTAATTAAATCATGAAGGGGGATTTTCTTCTTCTTATGAACCTCACTCTAATAGATATGGTGCTAAGTGCTTCTCGTGCCAAATAGTAATAACCTTGTCTAGGGAGGTGGTTATACCAATCGATATCTAAAAAAGATTACTACTATCTGTCTACGAAAAGTCAAAAAAACCACATAAATTAGAGGGGAAGAAAAAGTAAATTTACAAAATTAAGCCCATGAAGCATGTTGAGACTTCACCTTCAACCCAAGCTTCAAAGGAAATTAGCTACTTATAATTGAACTAGGGGTAAAATGGAAATTTTATTAAAATACGTAGAAAATTCAAGATGGAGATGGAATTACAGAAAATGAAGCTCAAAAATAGATTCAGGGGTCTCAAATTAGGGGGGAAGCCCCCTTTTTATAGATATAATGAGTAAATCATGGCCATCGGATTAAAACAATTTAGACGCTCAGAATTGCGCCACGTGGCAAGTTCTTATTGGATGGAACACATCCTCAAGGCTGTCATTCCGTGTATATGCATGTACCGTACACAGTTTTTTGGTTCACTAATATACTGCCAGGTTGCCGGTCAACGCCACATCAGCATTTTAGTTTAATAGGATCGTGACATGTCATCAGTCAACACCACATCATTAGTCAATGCCATATAAGCGGTCAATGCCACATCATTCGTCGAATCAAATGCTGCCACATCATCTTACAGTGCTACGTCATTGTACGATATAGTTGAATAGTGTCGTGAACAGTATCATATATGTGAACAATACCATTTATCTTTTTATGTTCCTCCAAAGGTTTCGACTGTCCTGAGTTCAAAATTGTTGTCTGTTTTTCTATCTGATCTCTCGTTCATTGTGAAATGACCATGATGTCCCCTAAAATACATAAAATAATTAATTAAAATAAAACATATATAATTAAATCACAAGGGACTTAAAGACATAAAAATATGAATGTTATTGAGACTTGAAATGTAAAATGATGATTTTCTCCATTATAAATACACATTTTCTAGCACTCAACACACCCCTCAACCAGCTTGTTGCTAGTCCCCAGCAATTTAAGCGAAAACAAAATTCAAATAAAAATAATGATGATTTTTTTTAAAATAGTGTATTTATTCAATCAGACTAATGATAACAATAAAAGTATAGGCATTATCTCCAGTCTAAAGAAATATCATTCCCACATCAACTCTCCACATGAATCAGTCCAGAAAACTCACAGCTATAGTAATCGAGTCACTTTTAAGAATGACATGTCAAACCCCAAAATCTCACTGGTAGTAGTAATACGCTAAAAAAGAAATTAAACCAAAAAATAATCACTCTAGTGAATGGTAAATTGTGTGAAAATAATAAATAAGTAATATCACACACTCTCACGAAGGTGAAAAAAATATGCCTTCAGCTTAGAAATAGTACAATTTTAATTTAAAAAAAATGCTAATCAAACAAATGTATTCATCATGTTTTTTTAATAATAATATGCACTACCATATCTTTTCAGCCCATATAACCAATTTCTATTTCAGACTATAGTTCCTTAAAATCAAGGACTTTTATTAAGACGTAACGTAAGCTAGGGACGTGGCTAACAAAGAAAGGATAATAGGAAAAATAAAATATATGTTTGAAAAATAGAGAACTTTGGAGATTGTTAGGTGCTTTTCACTTGAATTCTTTTTTTTATTATTTATCTATTTATCTATCTATCTATCTATCTATATATAGATAATTTTTTTATAGCACCTTTTTTCATGAATGTAAAATTATCTTTATTTTCAAACATAAATAGGTGGTGGGAAATACAAAATATAAGGTGATACTCCACATTGGAGTAGGACAAGATAATAGGTTACGAAAGAAGAACAAGTCTCTCTTTTTATTTATTTATTTATTTTAAAGGCTCAAAGGGGTTAACTATGTATATATATTAATAGGGTTGGCTGGAAAGGCTCAAACGGATCAAAGATGACCTTTTTGTCATCTTTTAGAGTTCTAAATAATCTTCCATATGTACTAGTTAGATGAACCTTCAGATGTAGCAACACACTTTTTTTTTCTATTTTTTTAAGAGAACGTTAACTCCAAGGAAATTTAGAGATAATGTATAAAACAATAAAATGTTAAGATGAATGAAGAATGAGCAAAAAGTGTTGCTCTCCAAGAAAAATGACAGGCTCAAAAACTCACTTGGAATTTATTATGACATGTGCATTTTTTCAAGCAACTTATATTTGTCTCCAACATCAACATGTAGAGTAACAAACATGATGTAACATAACTCAATATCAAAGATAATACAAATTCTTAAATTTGAAAGTTGTCATGTCATCTAATATGAAAAGATTACACAAAATGTTTTTTTTTGTTTTTGTTTTTGTATTTTTAATTCTACCCCCAAACATATCTTAGTCATGAAAATTATATATGCAAAATGGTGAAAATAGAAAAACTAATTTGTAAAAGAAGTTTAGAAAAATCACACTTAAAATGACTGTCAAAGCTTAAAAGAAATGTTTGGAATTTTTTTTTTTATAAGAAGATGCGTTTCTAGAGTCACTACACTTCATATTCAGCTATCTTCGCTTAAAAAATTTAGCCACAGTTAGTTTCTACAATAAAAATTAGTAAAAAATACACCAAGATTGAGATATTCCACAATTATCAACTATTCCCTCCCCCCAACCGGAATGAAACATTGTCCTCAATGTTGGAAAGAAAATAGGGTTTAGAAGACATCACCTGGGTGCTGCATCACAGAAGAAAATATTTACAAGCAAAGAGTTAAATCTAATTTGCACTTCTTACTATAGTTACTGTTACTATCATTAGTTGGCCATTCCAACATGAGGGTCTTAGGATCTGGCTCTGGTCTATAAGCTTGTAATTGATCAAGTAACTCATTAGTATTATGAGCACAAATAAAAAATTTTTTCGCTGTGAAAAGGATGAAATGGTTTTTCATTGTATGGTTAAGAAATGCGATAAAGTCATTGTTGAGTACTAGAAAGTGTGTATTTATAATAAAGAAAATCATCATTTTACACTCCAAGTTTCACTAACATCTCTACTTTTATGTCTTTAAGTCCCTTGTAATTTAATTATGTATGTTTTATTTTAATTAAGTATTTTATGTATTTTAGGGGATATCATGGTCATTTCACAATGAATGAGAGATCAGATGGAAAAACAGATAGTAATTTTGAACTCAGGACAGTCGAAAATCTTAGGAGGAGCATAAAAAAATAAATGGTACTGTTCACATATACGGTACTGTACACACACTGTTCATGGTACTATTTACCTATACTGTACACTGACGTGACACTATACGATGACATGGCAGCATTTGATTGGACGAATGATGTGGAATTAACCACTTATGTGGCATTGACTGATGACGTGTCACGATCCTATTGGACCAAAATGCTTACTGGTGACGTGGCAGAATGTTAGTGGATCGAAAAAATGTGCGTACGGTACATGCATATACATGGAATGACAGCCCTGATGATGTGTTCCATCCAATAGGAACTTGCCACGTGGTGCAATCCTGAGCATCCAAATTGTTTTAATCTGATGGCCATGATTTACTTATTGTATCTATAAAAAGGGGGCTCCCCCGCCTAATTTGACACCCCTGAATTCATTTTTGAGCTCCATTTTCTGTAATTCCATCTCCATCTTGTATTTTCTACGTATTTTAATAAATTTCCATTTTACCCCTAGTTCAATTATGAGTAGCTAATTTCCTTTCAGGTTTGGGTTGAACGTGAAGTCTCAACATGCTCTATGGGCTTAATTTGGTAAATTTAATTTTTCTTCCCCTTTAATTTATGTGGTTGTTTTGACTTTTTGTAGACATATAGTAATAATCTTGTCTAGATATCAGAGAATTCAAGTGAAAAGCACCTAACGATCTCCAAAATCCTCTATTTTTCAAATATATATTTTGTTTTTCCTATTATCCCTTCTTTGTTAGCCACGTCCCTAGGCTACGTTACGTCCTAATAAAATTTCTTGATTTTAGGGAACTATAGTTTGAAATAGAAACTAGTTATATGGGCTGAAAAGATGTGATAGTGTATATTAAAAAAAAAAACAAAAAAGAAAGGAATGATGAATAAATTGGTTTTATTATCATTTTGTTTGAATTAAGATCATACTATTTTTAAGCTGAGGGCATATTTCTATCATCTTGGTAAGAATGTGTGATATTAATTCTTTATTATTTTCACTTAATTTACCATTCACTAGAGTAATTATTTTTGGGTTTAATTTCTTTGTAAGAGTATCACTACTACTGGTGAAATTTTGGGGTTTGACATGTCATTCTTGAAAGTGACTCCATTACTGTAGTTATGAGAAAGTTTTCTGGACTGTTTCATGTGGAGAGTTGATGTGGGGATGATATTTCTTTAGACTAGAGATAATGTTTATACTTTTATTTGATTATTATCATTAGTCTGATTGAATAAATATAAGTGTTTAAAAAAAATCATTTTGGCTTGAATTTTGTTTTCACTTAATTTGCTAGGGACTGGCAATAAGCTGGTTGGGAGGTGTGTTCAGTGCTAGATACTGTGTATTTATAATGGAGAAAATTGTCATTTTACACTCTAAGTCACATTAGCATCCCTACTTTTATTTCTTTAAGTCCCTTATGATTTAATTATGTATGTTTTATTTTAATTAAGTATTTTATGTATTCTATGGGACATCATGGTCATTTCACAATGAACAAGATATCAGATAGAAAAATGGACAGCAATTTTGAACTCAGGATAGTTGAAAACCTTAGGAGGAGCCTAAAAAGATAAATGATACTATTCAGATATACGGTACTATACACAACATTATTTATGTCATTGTTCACCTGTACTATACGATGATGTGGCAATATTCGATTGGAAGAATGATGTGGCATTGACCGATGATGTGGTGTTGACTAATGACGTGTCACTATCCTATTGGACTAAAATATTGATATTGCGTTGACTAGCGACGTGGCAGTATATTAGTGGACCGAAAAAAAAGTGCGTACGGTACATGTATATACATGGAATGATAGCCCTGATGATGTTTTCTATCCAATAAGAATTTGCCACGTGGCGCAATCCTGAGCATCCAAATTGTTTTAATCCGATGGCCATGACTTACTCATTGTATCTATAAAAATGGAGCTCCTCCCCCATAATTTGACACCCTTGAATCCATTTTTGAGCTCTATTTTCTGTAATTTCATCTCCATCTTGTATTTTCTACATATTTTAATAAAATTTCCATTTTAACCCTAGTTCAATTATGAGTAGGTAATTTTCTTTCAAGCTTGGGTTGAATGTGAAGTCTCAACTTGCTCCATGGGCTTAATTTGGTAAATTTACTTTTTCTTCTCCTCTAATTTATGTGGATGTTTTGACTTTTCGTAAACAGATAGTAATAATCTTGTTTATATATCGGCTGTTATAACCGTCTCCTTGGGCAAGGTTATTACTATTTGGCACGGGAGGCACTTAGCACCATATCTGTTAGAGTGGGATTCATGAGGAGTGGAAAATCCCCCTTCATGATTTAATTAGTACTAATAATGAATGTTAAGCGATATTGCATGTTGAGTATAGATTTGGAGATCCAAGTACTTTATTTTAATAGTTTATTCCCGTCGCTCTAATTTAAATCATAAGATAGCCTACGTCATTTTCATTATAAATCCAACCACCAACTCAAAAATTAATTCTACAAGCAATTAAAATCCTTCTCTTTGTGGGATTGACACTCATCGCCGTTGATTTATTCTACAATAGATTTGTGCGCTTGCGAATTCAACAAAAGTTGCACAACAAAGAACAACAAAATATCTTTGTCAAGAGCGTGCACGTACCTCTAGACTTTCACGTTATCAACTTGTTTTATGATTTACATATTTTTATCGAATGTGAATATACTGCGTTTTCTAAGAACATGACTAATAAAAAGTGAGGAAAAGCCTTTAGGATAGTAGCTATGTAGGGCAGTAAGTGGGCTCATAAGGAAGGGTGAGTGATTAACAGAATTGATCTAAAACCTATAACAAAAGTGTTGGTAAAGTTTCTAAAATCTCGCTTAATACCCACAACACATACCACCATACTTTCTTAAGACATATTAGTCATTCTTTATGCTATTATAAAAGGGTTAACTATAGACATAGGGAAACTAATAGAGAAGGAAATTTAGGAATGTACCTTTCATAAGCAAAAATCAACAACCTTGTTACTTCCTTCCTTAATCATTAGGATATGTAGGGCCTTGGGAGTAAGGCTTAAATAAGGTGATGAGAGAGTCAAGAATGAGGGAGTTATAATAGTAAAGACAGTGCAAAGAGTTGTTGGAGAAGTAACTGCTACAGCAACTACTGGGCAGCATGTTACAATTGAGACAGAATAGCTTGCAGGCCTTAGCACTATGTTGGACGAACTGAGTATGACGATAAAGGAGTGTGTTCAAGCATAACTAAATGAGAATCAAATATTCGTGTCTTATTTACAACACTTAGAAGCACAAAAGCATCACGTTGTGTTGTATTTGCAAAGTAAAGGTGCCAACATCCCAGAGTCATTATTACAGTAGTTCAACTTCAACATCATCGAGAGGGTTGCTCCAGCTGAAGGAAAAGCAGGAGCAGAAGCTGAAGTTGGGATTGAAGAAGAGAAGAACAACAGAAGAAGAGTGAAGTAGAGGAAGAATAAGAATAAGGCTCAAAAGGATAGGAACAAGAAGTAAATGAAAAGGCACAAGAGGAGGAATATAAAGATTAAAAAGAAGAAGACGAGAAAAAAGAAGAACCCTCACAGGCATCGTTAGTTAGCAAAAGGCAAGGGAAAGGAGATAAAAGAAGAGAAATCAGAAACTGAATGCGAAAAAGATATAGATGAGGCTATTGAGGAAGCCATCAACAGAGTGGTTACAATAGAGGAAGCCCACAGAAGTTTACGTGAGATTATAGCCAGTATCACTGCTAAGGAACCAGTAGTAAGATCTACACTACTTGTTCCTCAGTCCATTCTAGCTAAAACACCAACTTTCAGGGGGTCCAGCAAATGAAAAGGGGCACAATTGTCTGGAGGTATTGCAACATTAGAAAGGCCAAATCAAAAGAAACAGTGATTGGAACCTCTCCCATTAGCCCAACATCCAGCAAAAAGAAGAAGCAATCAGTTACTGCTCCAATGAGTTTACCCAAAGACTGCATAAGAAGTAGCTCTAAAAAGAAATGATCTCTTCCAGCAACTGCTACAACAATTCTGCAATAATAAGGGAGTGCTCCAACTAGACTTAATTTTTTCAGCCTATATAAAAAACTTGCTATGTTGTTTTTTCTATTTTTTTTTGTTTTGTTGGTTTATGACCTTTTTTTTTTCTGTGCTTGCATGTTTGATTTATTTTCATTTAAATGTTTTTGTGCATGTAAGGACATAGCACCTCTAAAGTTTGAGGGGGTTGTGTTAGTCTATGATATGTTCTTGTTTATGTGTGTTTTGTTTATATGTGTGAATGTGTGTGCTAAGCTTTGTTATCTAAATTGATGTATGAATTAAAATACCTAATGAGGATAAATTGAATGTCGAGTTTGGTGATTGCCAAGTAGGGACAGTTTAAAGAAGAGGGTTGAAGTTTTGTCTAGACATTTAAGCTTTGATGAAATTCTATGAGATTGTTGTAGCAAAGTCTGTATTGGTTAAAAAGGTAGAAAACATCTTAAGTTTACGGAAAAATTTTTTGTAGAAAATTTTAGTGAAATTGTGCTTGTTAAGAAATAAATTCTCCTCCAATGGCTTAAGTTGCTAAGTAACCAGGGTTCACCCCATATGCGGTCTTGAGTCCAAAGGCAACAAAAGCATGAGCATTGCTGTAGCATCTGGTTAAAAAAAAATTACTTTGGTTCTTTGTCTAGGATATTGAGTAACCAGGTCTGTATATGAGCCTCATGTTCAGCCTTGAGTCAAAGGTGTCCATAAATAAGACTATGTTATGAGCATTTCTGTAGCAACTCTGATTTGTGCATTGGCTGAGTAATTGCGTGTCATCATCATAAATGATAGACATTCACATGCAAAATCAATGATACATCGAAGAGAATTTTCACAAGTGATGGTTAAAAAAAAAAACTGTTGCTGTAGCACAGTTGCAATTTGTTGTGATTTTTGCCCCTGTACATTAATATATTAAGTTCGGCCATTGAGTATGGTGTAATATCTATGCAATGTTACAGTATCTCTTGACTTGATTAAAGTGGCACATACTCACTTTGGATAGAATGAGGCCTAAGTCTAGACTTAAACTGCTGTAGCAATCTTGTACGATTAAGAATGTGATATAAAGGTTGGAAAATCCTTGCAAATTTGATGACAGAGTTAAATTATGTGTTGCATGATTGAGTGATTAAGTGTTAATGTTGTTGTTATTACTTGAGGACAAGTAACAATTTAAGTTTTAGGGTGCGATAACTATATGAAATGATAGTTATCTATAGTACTTTGGACTTAAATCAATATTATTTAAAAAGTAAATGACATGTTTTAATTGCATTTTAGTTATTTTTTGCATACTTATCTATTTTTAGTTTATTCTCAATAAATTAGGTTGTTTTAGAATAAATTGTGTGCTTAGATCATGTGCTTAATTATAGCCAACTAGAAGTGCAATTTTCAAGGAAGGAATGTTGTGCAGTGGGCTTGCAAAAATAAGGAAAGAAATTGGCTGCAGAAAAGTAAAAATGAGTCTAAAATAGTGCAGATGATGTAGCTGACACGACTTAAAAGTGATTTCCAACTTCCAAGTATAAGAGTGTTTTGTTGTATTATAGCTCGGTGAATCTGATGTCAATCCACAGAGAAAAGATTTAATTTGTTTATTTTATTTTTTTCTAAAAATAAAAATAAAACTTAAATATATAAAACTTAATTTAAGTGAAACTATGAATTGAATTAGTTAGGGTTATGGATTCACTTTTAATAGTAAATAAAATTTAACAAATTTTTTTTACCATTTTTATTTATATTACTTGCCCAAAAGATTAATTATATAAATTATTATTATTTTTTGATTAATTTTATTATGAATTAAGTATTTATTATTTCAAAATTTAATTTGTCTACAATAAATCAAAATATCTCGTTACCATATCTTATATTAAGATATTAAGAATTTATTGTGCCAAAATCTATTTTTTTGTCTACAATAAATCAAAATTTTAAAATATAAAATATGTATAAAATTAATTAGAAAATAATTTAATTTATATAATTAAAAATAGAATTTGATTAAATCATATTTATTTCTTAAGAGTTTCACCTTACTTTAACTATTATTATTTAACTAAGCATGATTGAAATAAAAATAATTCTTGAAATTAAATTACTTATAATTAAAAGGAAATAAAACAACTAAAATTGAAAATAAAACTAATATTAGTTATGAAAATAATTACACAAAATATTAAAACACACCTGGCAAAGAGGATTACAATGGGATACAGAGAATATGAGAAGAAAAGAGATGATTAAAAATAAAAAAATGAGGCTCTATTTATAGAGAAATAAATTCATAATCCAGTGCTTTGCGCTACATGATAAGCTTGATGCATGCGCTCCACAAAATCATTAGATCAAGATCCAACAGCTGGTCAAACTTAAAAAGTCAACCTTACACGTGGCATCATATGAAACGTCCGATTTGATCAAAAAACGATTGAGATTTGACAGGTTAATGGGTGGATCAGGTCAACCCAAAAACAAAGATTCAGATCCTTCAACTTGCTTCACAAACCACTGCCACGTGGCATAATCTTGGCCATTGAATAATGAACGGTTGAGATTTAGTCAAAATTGACAGCTATTCAGTGTATCCATATTTATTGTAAGCTCATTTTATCATCCAATCAATGCTTTGTCAATTAAAAAAGTTAATTTTTCTTCTAAAAGCTAAATTTTAAGCCGATCTTGACCCATCCTAAGGTTTTCATACTTCTGGAATCCAAATTTGACCTTTATTTTCTTATTTGGAGCCTCGAATTACATGAAATCAATATTTTATCTAATAAATATATAAAAATACTCAAAATTAAATATAATTAAAACATAATTAATAATTCTTAATATATTACATAAATACAAATATAAATTATAATATATGCACAAAATAATATTTTTATCCCTTAATAAACATACAATTTTTAACAATAATCACACCCCCAACCAGCTTATTGCTAGTCTCTAGCAATTAAAGCGCTATATTCAATTAAGATTTATAAGATTCACATGCAAGTTAATAATTATTTATTTAGCCTCTAAATTACCAAATAAATAAACTCTCCCAAATTTCTTTAACTTTTTATCGTTCACTCATTATCTAGGACATCACCAAATATTTTTTTGTGCTCAAGTTATTAACACAATGCTTATAGGGCTTCATTAAAAGAAAACAACATTTTCGTTCTAAAATTCAGTAGAAACTCTATCTTTAGGCAGCATATTATTTACATATATTTTAAAATATTATATTTTTAACCCATATAGTGAGCTTTAGGCCAATGACTTCCAGACCAGTTGGCCTTAGGGCAATAGTTGTTGAAACACTCCTACAGACTTAATTACTCAAGTTTTAGATATAGCAAAAGTAGACATTCAATTTTTTTTCTTATTTTTTTTTTCAATATACATTTTTTACTACTTTAGATATCATCTCTAATAAATTAAAAGAACTAAATTTTATAAAAACTTTAACTTACAATCCACTAATATGTATCGCAGTGTGTGTGTATAGAATGATTTAATAATACCTGTTAAATGAGTAAAGAAAATGACTTAATAACCAATTGGAGAGTTCAAAAATTTGAGTAATTAAAAAAAACAAGAATAAAAAAAACTTACTATGAGTTTAAAAATCAAAATATAATACAACAGAACTATTAGGATGCACATCAAAAGTCGTCACATTTTACACAGCCATCCTAAACAAAAAAAAAATTGTTGTTGTTGTTATTTTTTTTTTGAATAATAGATAAACACATCTATTTATAATGCACATTATTATCCCCTCCAAAAAACATAAATAATAAAGAAGAGATAAAAAAGATCACACCTGAATTGACGGTAGAAGCTTGAAGAAAATGATAAAAAAAATAACAACAACTTTAAGAATAAGAAGATGCATTTCTAGAAGCATTACACTCTATATTATGCCATCTTTAAATCAAATTTATTTAAAGTTAGTTTTTACAACATCATTAGGACTGAACATTCCACAATTATCAACTATTCCCTCCCTACAACCAGAATGAGACATTGTCCATAATGTCTTAAAGGAAAGAGATAGAGTTTAGAAGACATTATATGACTGCTTCAAGAAAATAATCACAAACTACGAGTTAAATCTTATTTGCACTTCTTACGAGAGCTATAGTCACCATTATTAGTAAACCATTTCAATGTCAAAGTCTTGGGATCTGGTTCTGGTTTATAAGCTTGTAAAAGATCAAGTAACTCATTAGCAGAAAAAGCACAAATAAAGAGTGTTTTCACAGAGATTGGAATAAAATAATTCTTAATTGCATGATTAATGAATATTAGCAAGCCGTCATAAAAGTTATTAACATTTAACAAACCGATGGGTTTTTTATGGATGTTCAAATTGGCCTAAGATGCAAATGTAATCAGTGCCTCTAAAGTTGCAAGATCTCCTAGCAAGAAAATAAAAACGTCAGCATGATTTAACATTTCAGTTATTCTCTCTTGCATACATGAGACAACTATTTCTTCTCCAATTGGTGGGCAAGGTATGCATACTAGAGGTTTTAAAGATTGTGGAATAATGCCTAACACTTGGTTTCCTGTAGTAAAAACAACTTTTAAGACAAGCTTTGATAACCCATGGTCACCTCCTCCATATACAAGGTATAGTTTTCTTTCAGCTATGACATGGCCAAGATCTACAGCTGCCTCAACAAACTCCTTGTATTTTCCATAATGAAGTCCAGAAAGCACACAAATGTTTTTAAATTGTCTACTTGAAGTTGATGCCATTGGAAAAATTTTCAAAAACAAGTTGTAAATATTTGAAAAAGGAGCTCATATTTAAAGATCTTAGTGATAGACATAATAATACACAACTGTAAATAGGTTGATGTATTTGTCAAATGATGCATAAAGATCGTGGCTCAATAATTCAAAAGTATACAACAAAAATAAAAAGCAAACAATGACTAAAAACAAACAGTAAAAAGAAAACATACAATAATTAGATACAAAAATCATACAATTAACTACAATAATGCAAATGATAAAAGAACAAAATAAAAGGATATGTACTGGTATTTGTGATTGTGGCTCATATCTTCTTCTGGTTTTACATCCAGTAACGGCTTGAACGCCCTTTATGGGTTAAGGATAGGCTTCCCATCTAGTTGTCTTATAAACTGACAAGCAGATTCTTTTTGAGTCAGATTCCTAAGACTAAACTATGCACTTTCTTTTTGGAATAGTTCCCATAAGTTATGAATCTCACGTTGCACATATCCGCTTCGATGCGTCTCAAGAGATCATAAGATATCATCCAAAGATTCTTTACTCAGGCCATCTTTAATGAATTTAATTTTATCTTCTCGAGTATCAGAAACCATTCTTAAATATTCACAAATTTCTCGCTTGCAACTAAGTCTTACACAATTATGACAGTCAGAGCCAAGTCTTTTAGCTCTTCTTTTTTTAGCATATGTGCTTTTACCCAAACTAGGCATGTAAGAAATAAATGAATAAGAAAACTCACCTGCCAATTGGACCTTTGCTTCAATTAACCAACAGATATCAGCAGGAATTCCATTGATCATTAGCAAACGTAACCGTTCACAACGAGCTTTATAAATTTTTTTGAGAACATTTTGAGGGAGAGAAGGAAAACGCTTATGCAATTTATATTGTATTGCTTCCATGTCTGATTTTGGGGTTTCAGTTATTGTGGGAAACTGAAAATATCGACTTAAAAAGCACGAAATACCATTATCCGCCACTTATACGAGAAAATAAATCAAAACACACTAAAATAAAGAAAATTAAATCTGCAAAATCGAATTAAACGTGAAAGTGAACAAAATAAGAAAACACACAATAAAAAGAAAAAGGAACTTACATTCGTTCTCTTATTGAGTTAACCTCAAGCTGTAATTGGGAGTCATATATTGCATCATCTATTTCTCTGAGTTGGTTTTCCAGATCCTCAACATAGGACATAAATGTTGGTGGTCATTGATCCTAAATCGGATGTGATTTACAACTTTGTATCATACGTTTCAAGTGAAATTTCACTCGTAAAAGTTCTTCGAGACGTTTGCAAAGAAATTTTCTTATAAAGGTTCTCATGATGTACAATGACAAAAAAAATACAATATTTAAACACACTTAAGCATAATAACCCGTAAATAAAATTCAAACAATTCAATTGATAAAGTGAAAGTGAAAAGTTAAATTATTTACAAAAAATAAAAAAAAAACTCAATCAAAATTTGGTGGGTCACTCAAATTTATTTCGATGCTATCTTTACATGGTTGGTATTTCAGATAAGGTTTTAATCTTAGTCCATTAACTTTAAATGTGACATTGTTCTTTGGATTCTTAATTTCTACAACCCTATATGGATATGCATTTTTTACAATAAATGGGCTACTCCACTTTAACTTTAACTTTCCTAGAAACAAATGAAGACGAGAATTATAAAGCAACACTTTTTGACCAATTTCAAATGTTTTCTTAAAAATTCTTTTATCATGAAAAACTTTTGTTCTTGCCTTAATAAATCTTGAATTTTCATATGCATTGTTCCTCAATTCCTTAAGTTCATTCAATTGTAATTTTCACACATTACTAGCATCATCCAAATTTGAAGTAAAAGTTTTAATAGCCCAAAATGATTTATGCTCAAGTTCAACAGGTAAATGACAAGGTTTACCATAAACTAGCCGATAGGGTAATATTCCTTAAGATGTCTTAAATGCAGTATGATAGGCCTAGAGTGCATCCGTCAATCGAACAGACCAATCTTTATGGGTTGGGTTAATCGTCTTTTCTAAAATTTATTTTATCTCCTTATTTGCTAATTCAACTTGACCATTTGTTTGAGGATGATAAGGGGTAGCACTTTATGTGTAATTCCATATTTCTTTATTAAAGACTTAAATGACTTATTACAAAAATGCTTACCTTCATCACTGATAATGGCTCAAGGAACTCCAAATTGGCTTAAAAGATTTTCTCTTAAAAATTTAACCACAGTTTTGCTATCATTATTTTGACAAGAAATTGCTTCAATCCATTTTGAGACATAATCAACTGCAACTAATATGTACACAAATCCAAAAGATGGTAGAAATGGGCCCATGAAATTAATTCCTCAACAGTCAAATATTTCAATCTCAAGTATGAGATTTAAAGGCATCATGTGTTCTTTTAGTAATTGATCCCAATTTTTGACAATTTTCACAAGTTTTACAAAATTCATATGTGTCTTTGAATATGGTAGGCCAATAAAATTCACATTGTAAAATTTTAGCTATAGTTTTTCTTGAAGAAAAGTGTCCACCACATGCTTTAGAATGACAAAAATTATTGACACTACTTATCTAATTGTTTGAAATACAGCACCGAAAAATTTGATCAGGGAAATATTTGAACAAGAAAGGATCATCCCAAAAAAGTTTTTTACTTTAACAAAAAATTTCTTCTTCTCTTGAGTATTCCATTGCAAAGGCATTTTACCTATAACAAGAAAATTAACAATGTTAGCATACCATGGTTTTGAAGTCACAGAAAATAGAAATTCATCAGAGCAAGAATCATTGATGGATGTTATGTTTGTGCAAATTTTAGATGTGAGTTTGATAAATGATCAGCAACGACATTTTCAGCATCCTTTTTATCCTTAATGGTGAGATCAAATTCTTGAAGTAACAAAATCCAATGAATTAGTCTTGGTTTGGCATCCTGTTTAGTTATTAAATATCTCACAGCAGTATGGTTAGTAAAAACAATGGATTTAGAACCAAGCAAATACGAAAGAAATTTGTTTAATGCAAATATCACAGCAAGTAATTCTTTTTCAACTGTTGAATAATTTATTTGAGTACTATCCAAAGTCTTACTCGCATAATAAATCACAAAAGGCTTACAATCCCTTCTTTGTCCTAAAACAACACCAACGACAAAGTCACTTGCATCACACATTAATTCAAAAGGCAAAAACCAATCAAGGGATTGCATAATGGGTGTAGATGTTAAAAGATAATTTATTTTCTCAAAAGAATTTTTACAATCATCAGTCCATTCAAATGGTGCATCTTTTAATAAGAGGTTACAAAGTGGTTTAGATATAACACTAAAGTTTTTTATAAACCTCTTATAAAATCCTGCATGTCTTAGAAAGGATCTCACATCTCTAACTATTTTTTGCGGTGGTAATTTAGATATGAATTCAATTTTTACTTTGTCAATTTCAATTCCTTTAACATATACAAAATGACCCAAAACAATTTTAGAAGTAACCATGTAATGACATTTTTCTCAATTCAACACAAGTTCCTTTTCAACACACCTTTTTAAAACTTTTTCCAAATTATCAAGGCAATCATCAAAAGAATTCCCAAACACAGTTAAATCATCCATAAAGACCTCTAAATAATATTCAACCGTATCATTGAAAATATTTAGCATGCATATTTGAAATGTTATAGGAGCATTATAAAGTTTAAATAGCATTCTTTTAAATGCAAATGTTTCAAAAGGACAAGTAAATATGGTCTTTTCTTGATCCTCAAGTGCTATAGGAATCTGATAATAACCTGAATATCCATATAGAAAATAGTAGTAAGGATGTCCAACTATTCTTTCTAAGATTTGGTCAAGAAATGGCAAGGGAAAATGAATTTTTCTAGTGGCTTCATTTAACTTTCTATAATCAATGCACATGCGCCAACTAGATGTAATTCGTGTTCGGATTAATTCACCTTTATCATTCTTGACAACAACGATTCTAGAGTTTTTAGGCACTACTTGTGTAGGTGTATGTGCCATATCTTAGAGGCACTAAAATTACGCCACGTATTCATTTGAAAAATAATAAAAAAACTAGCCTGGAATAAGAATAACATCCAACCTATTCCGGCGAGATAATGCTCAAGACAAAAATCCTAGGGAACCTACGGAGATTACTAAAATCGGAAAAAATTCATTCCAGTTTGGGATTCCGAGGTATGAGGAAACTATGCCTAAAGTCTTAATAGAGCACGTAAGCACGGAATATATGACGTAGGTTCGGAAATAAACATAGGATTGGAAATAAACATAGGTTCGGAATAAATATTTCCTTACGATAAAATTCACATCCACGTTCACAACAATGGTAGGTGACATGTGTCATTAAGGAGAGAGCTCAAAGCAAAACTCTAAACCTATGACACCGACCATCTATAAATAGGGGACCCCTGGAACAAAAAAAAAAAGAGAACACTGTTCATAACAAAAAAGAGAGAAATCAACCTTGTCTTCTTCATTTTTCTCCTTTCAAATCTCAATCACACACTGACTTGGGCATCGGAGTGCCTTTTTTAGATACCCACCTCGCTGGATCAAAGATCAACGCGCGTCATAAGCTCTCAACAAAATCAAAATACGTGTGAAGGTAATTTCCAACACCTTCATTGGCGCTATCTGTGGAAAAGCTTGGTTGAAATAATCTTTCTCTCACTAAAACCCATATGAACACTACCTTACCATCATCTTTTTAGATTAGATCTAGTTGGTTGTGGTTGAAAAAAGAGGTGAATACTTACACAAGCTTATGAAAAATGAGTTTATGTGTGAGAATCAAACCTCAAACACGTTTAAAAAAGCATTAAAATAAAAATCCAAAAGCAAAAATGGAGGCTTTCCTTCCACTATCTTGTTGGAAAATAAAGAGAGAATAAGGAAGATGAGGAACCCATTTGGTCAACATAAAGCTTTGACCAAAGATGGAAAGTCAATAATAGTAAAAAAGGCCTAAAACTAGTGCACACGACTAAATCTAAGACTAATTTATCATTTATATTATTTTTTCTTCATTTTCCTTTTATTGTGCTTATTTCTAACAGCCATGCTAACTTATTTACATTCCTGCCATTCCATTTATTCCATGGTTCTTATTTATTTTTCCACGAGTGAGGCTTAGCAAAACCAAGCGCTCACCTTGTCTGAGGGAATATACGCAAGGTATTATGCGAACGTGGACTGACATAACTCTATGTTCTAACCTAACAATTGTGATTCCACATCTAACATATTAACACGAGTGACAAGTTATTCCTAACTTACTAACCATTCCTAACTTTTCTAACATATGACAATATTTTAATTTTCCTATGACATTCTTGACTTTACTTGGCTTACTTTCGAGTGAGACTAACCAATTCCTAAATATTTACCTCTTAATGAGGAATAAGAAAATGGGTGTAGTGCTTACTGGAATAACCTAACTTTTCTTACATGTTATGTAACCAATGATTACTTTTACGCATCTAACTTTTACATTTCCGCATTGATTATTCTAATTATTTATAAATTTTATGATGTTAGATGCTGACTCCGGAAGGAAGTGGACATTACCCACTCTTCTTTTTCTCTTATTTATCTTTCCTTATAAATCTACCCTTGTTTCCCCTTTAGACGAAGGCTTTTTAAGCCTGGAACAAGTTTTCATACAATAATTTCCAAGAGCTCTTAAATGCTATAACATAACTTTTCCTAAGCAATCAAAAAGAAATAAAATGGAAAAATGCTTAAAAGCACAACAATTTCCTCATTAAAATTTCTTCCTTAAGATTCAACCACTTTTGAATTTTGTTTAAAGACAAGCAAAACAAAAGGGTAACGAAGGGAAAAATTGATGTAAATGCAGGAAATCAATGCCCAGACCTCCTAAGAACAAGTTTCCTCCAGCTTCTTCTAGTGAACTTCCCCTCGAGTAAAATCTAAAACCGGAAAAGCTGGAAGTTTCTGCTGAAAGACGAGAAGCGCCACCCGATGATACCTTGGCATAAATCTTGTAGCAATTGGAAGAAACCAATAAAGAAAATCAGCAGCTAAAGGCCAAACTCCTTGCATTGGAGCAACAACCAAATGAGCCAAGAAGAAGCTCGGAACGAGGGGAACAGAACTGCAACCCCCCTACAAAAAGTGTAGCAACCCACACTGATCATTTCTTAGAAGGCCAGCAAGGAGCTGATGCAAGTGAAGAGCAGCGGTTCTAGAAGTGTTTGCAGAAAGGAATTCAAAAAGTTCTAGATGACTCTAGAAAAAACTTTTCAATGGCTTCAACTGCAGATGATAATGCCATGGCTGCTCTTAAGATTAATGCCACCCCATCTATGGAAAAGCATCATTTCCGCTCCCAAGTCGGAAAATTTTCAAGCTCCTAACTTCCAACAGTTTGACGGAAAACAGATCATGGGGATCATCTCTATTATTATAAATAAAAGCTGGCATTCAAAACTGATGATGATGCCACCCTTTTTAAAGTGTTCCCTACTAGCTTGACTGGACCAGCACTAAATTAGTTCCGCAGCTTGCCTCTTAATTCCATAAAAAATTTCCATGACTTGTGCACACGATTCTAAGACAATATTTTGCGCAAATGAAAGAACCTGGCAGATCGCATCCCATTTCTTTAATCTCAAACAGGGGGAGAACGAGAGAGTAAAAGACTTCCTCTTCTGTTCAATCAAGAAATAACCTTGATAGGCAACGTTGATACGAAAGTTGCTGCGGCTGCTTTTGCCAAAGCCGTGAATTTGAACACAAAATATGGCAAATATATCCTCAGAAAGAATTTTAGAACCATGGAGCTAATCAATTTGAAATCTCAGCAATATGTAAGATTGGACAATAATGAAGCCTTACAACTACAAATAACTGCAAAAGTCTCCATAGCCCCACCCCCAACACCTCAAGGTGGTAGCAAACGCCTTATTCCCCAGCATATGGAAGAAGCCAGCAAGAGAAGGAAACCTGATGAAAGGCAATTTAAGCCTTTGAATGCTTCCTTATATCAAATCTAGATGGAAAATAAGGACTCTAAAATATTCTGTACCCTAACGCCTATCAAAGCGCCTTTGGAAAAATAGAATCAATCCAAGAATTGTCTTTTCCATAATGATAAGGGAAATGTCATCAATGAATGCCGAACTTTAAGAATTTAGATTGAGGCCTTGATTAGAGAAGGCATGCTCTTAAAATACAAAATGGCCACTAGGCAAGTCACTATCCAGCCCACTATTCCACCTTCAACTCTGCATCTGATATAAGGCCCCGAAAAAAGTAATGACATCTCAGAATCAGACTCCTCTTACCAATCAGATTTTGAGATAGAAAGTTCCTCTAACCCATTGCAAACAAATAGTTTTATCGGATCGCAAGCAGAGGATGGCAATGCTGAGTCGGAACCCAAATCCCTAAGGACAATTCATGCAATCCATGGTTCCATTTATGACTACCTTAAAGAACCAGAGAATGGGGAAATTGCACACATTGCTGGGAAAATGATGCGAATGACTCTTAATTAGCTGCACTCTGCTGTAATCCATGGACGCCTAGTATTAAATTTCAGAGGAGAAGTCTGGCGTGCTTAGTACAAAAGAGTGATAAAGATGCAGTGGTACGAAATGATTGAAACTTCCGCACCTGCTATCATGTCCATCTCGGAAGATCTTGCTCTGATTACCGTCACCCGAAGGGATTTAGAAGAAATCAATACGCCACACATAGATCCCCTGGTGGTCACTTTGGAAATTGCCAACATTGTAGTCAAAAGAATCCTCATTGATGGAGGAAGCAGTGCGGAAATTCTCTTTTGAGATGCATTTCAAAAAATGAGACTTATGGAATCAAACCTGAGGAAGTGTTATGCCCCTCTCGTGGCCTTTGAGGGAGCAAGGCTGACAGCAAAAGGAATTATCAACCTTCCTGTTAAGGCCGGAGATAAGATTGCTTAAGTAGATTTTTTGGTTTTTTATGCTCCATTAGCCTAATTTTAGAGAGGCATTGGCTTCATTACATGGAGGCAGTTCCATCAACACTACACCAAGTAGTCTGATGTGTCTCTATAACAGGAAAGGGAATCTTTGACATAAAAAGTGATCAGATAATGGACAAGCAATGTTATTCTATTGCTTTTAAGCCTTGCAAAGAAACTTCCAGATTAGAACTCGCTCCGGGGGATAAGAAAAAACTGGCATCAGAGGAAAAGAGGAAGCTTATTATCTCGGAGTATATACATACTGAGGAGCCAATTCCTTCGCCACAACAAGTGGTGGAGGATGGAGCTAAATAGCAATTGCAAGAACCGAGGCCAAAGTGGATGCCTCATTCTCTGCACTACGAGGCTTCCGTTGTTGAAGATTTAGAAGCAGTGTCCCTAGACCCTTTGGCCCCGAAAAAGCAAGTGTAATTTGGAACCAGAATACTTCATGAGGAAAAATCACGTCTCATCTCCGTGCTCGAAAGAAACCAAGATGTTTTTGCATGATCACATAAAGACATGCTGGGAATAAATCCAAAAGGTGCATGTCACCGGATACCAACTGACCAAACTGTAAAACCTGCATAGCAAAGACAGAGGTAATTTGCTCCGGAAAGGAACAAGGTCATCAATGATGAGGTGGAACGTCTCTTCGAGGTAGGATTTATTCGAGAGGTTTACTACCTGGAATGGGCCTCTAATATTGTTGTGGTACAGAAAAAAAACGGAAAATGGAGAGTATGTGTCGATTATACAAGTCTCAACAAGGCCTGCCCAAAAGATCCTTTCCCTTTACCAAAAATTGATCAATTGGTCGATGCCACCACGGGTACGAAAGGCTATCTTTCCTGGATGCATATAGTGGATACAATCAAATCCCTATGCATTCGGAAGATGAGGAAAAAACAAGCTTCATCACTCTGAGGGGCCTATTTTGCTACAGAGTCATGCCTTTCGGATTGAAAAATGCAGGATCCATTTATCAAAGGCTTGTAACCAAAATCTTTGCTTGGTTATTAGAGAATATTGTAGAAGCCTATATTGATGACACGATAGTCAAAAGCCGAAAGGCGGAAGACCACGTTACAGATATGGAAATAGTTTTCAACATTCTAAGGAACTACAATATGAAGCTCAATCCCAAAAAGTGTGTTTTCGGGGTTTCCTCAGGTAACTTCCTTGGCCATATAGTTAGTCAAAGGGGAATAGAAGCTAATCCAGCTCAAGTGAAAGCATGGCTAGAAACCACTGAGCCGAAAATTGCTAAGGAAATTCAAGTGCTAATAGGAAGAATTAAAGCATTGAATAGGTTCATTTCTCGAATGTCAAATAAATGCAAAAGCATTTTCAAAATTATGAAAGCCAGAAAAACTCGAGTATAGGGAAAGGAGCAATCTGAAGACTTGGACCAATTAAAAGGTTATCTTGTCCAGCCATCCGTACTTTTCGTAACAAAACTTGGGGAGGAACTTTATTTGTACCTCGTTATGTCCCATGTTTCAGTCAGTGCAGTACTCTTAAGAAAAGATGAGGGGATACAAAAGCCTATCTTTTTTATTAGCAGAACTTTATTAGATCTGGAAACAAGATATTCTTCTACGGAAAAGTTAATCACGGCCCTGGTCCATGCAAAGGAAAAACTCCAGCATTACTTTCAAAGCCATCTCATAATTGTGATGACATCTTACCCGCTCAAAGCTATTCTTTCCAAGCTAGACGTAGTGGGAAGGAATAGCAAAGCAGCGATGAGTTTTAGCACCTTTGATATTCAATATAAGCCTAGAACTTCAAAAAAAAGGCAAGCCTTTACAGACTTCCTCCTCGAATGTGAATCTTTGATTAAGGATCAATTTTTGTGAGTCTTAGCAACGAAAGGGGAGGAATGACTTTTATTTATTGATGGTTCCAACAATAATAATGGGGCCGGAATCGGTCTATACTTAAAGAGTCCGGAAGGAATCATTGTTGAGGATGCCATCAGATTAAATTTTCGTGCTTCCAACGACGAAGTTGAATATGAAGCTTTCATTTCCGGACTCAAGTTAGCTATTGGACTCTAGATAAAACATTTGAAGATCTATATTGATTCTACACTAGTAGCCTCCCAATGGAGTAGGGAATTCGCCACAAAAGACGACCGTATGATTAGTTACCTGGCTTGGCAAGGAACTGGGCAAGAAATTTTGAAAGCTTAACCCTTCAGAAAATCCCAAGAAATGAAAATACAGAAGCTGACAAATGGGCAAGGACCGCATCTTGAGGTGCTTATACCAATTTCTGATAGGTATACATTACTACTCTCAACTTCCCTTCCATACATGAAGGAGGTTGAGAAGTGTTGTCAATTCAACAGAATGGCTGCTGGATGGTTCCTTACATATCCTATATCAAAGACGGAAAAGTTTTGAAGGATAAAAGTGAGGTGCAAAAGCTCAAAATGAAAGCAAGTCGTTTCCTAATTATTGATGATGAGCTTTACCGAAAATCCTTTGCCAGACCATTTCTTTTATGTTTAACTAAACAAAAAGGGTCGTAAGTACTATCAGAAATCCACGAAGGACAAGCTGGAAACCATTCCGGAGTTAGAGCCCTACAACGCAAGGTGTTAAGGCAAGGCTATTATTGGCCTATGCTGAGAAATGATTCCGAGGAGTTTGTTCATAAATATGAGAAATGTCAAAAACATGGTCCTTTAATCTATCAACCATCTAAATTGCTTAGCTCCATGACAAGTCTCTGGCATTTTCTCCAGTGGGGAATGGATATTGTGGGCCCACTATCACCTGCTCCAGGAGGAGTACGATTTGTACTTCTAGCAACTGATTATTTCACTAAGTGGGTGGAAGCTTCAGCTTACTCAAGTATCACAGGAAAGGAAGTGATTAAATTCCTAAAGTCCAACATCATCACTAGATTTGGTCTTCTGCGAATCATAGTTTCCGATAATGGAAAGCAGTTTCAGAATGCTGATATGGAAAAATTTTGTTATGAGCAAGGAATAGAGCACAGATTTTCATCTCGCAGTTATCCAAAAGGGAATGGACAAGCAGAAATCACCAACAGGACCATTTTTGACAATTTAAAGAAGAAGTTGGAAAGTCGGAAGGTGCAATGGTTAAAAAAGAGCTTTCTAATGTCCTGTGGGCTTATAGAACATCAGAAAGGTGACCAACGAAGACCTCTCCTTATTCCCTTGTATACAACATGGAAGTTATACTCCCAACAGAAGCTACTTTCCCAACCTTGCAGTCTAAACTCGCTCAACTCGCTGACAACAATGCTTCTATAGAATTGGAAAAGGATCTAGTTGATGAAGCTCGAGACGCAGCCACAGTACATATGGTTGCTTATAAACAACGAATTGAAATGTTATGTAACAAGCATGTCAAGTTTCAAAAATTCAAAAAAGGGGAACTTGTCCTCAGAGTAGCAATAGATGTCAGGAAAGAGGCCAATGCTGGAAAGATGGCGGAAAAGTGGGAGGGACCATACTAAATCAGGAAGGTACTTGGCAAGGGAGCTTACAAGCTTTAAACACTTGATGAGAAAAAGGTCCTACTGCTTGGAACGTCATTCACTTGAAGAAGTTCTATGCCTAAGAAAGAAATTCACTTAGCATCTTTTGTCTCCTTCAATTTCTATTACAATCCATTAGTTTGTTTGTTTGTCTTTTATTTTAAAGTGTCGCTTTCATTTCCCTAAAGGCTATGCCAATGTAGACATGCTATTCCGAGCTTCCTGCTTGGACTATCAATGAAAGATGTTATTCAGGAAAGCTTGTTATATTTTCAAAGGTATCACCATTCTATTAAAACTATAGTTCCTTATGGACTTAAAAGAAAATAACGCCCAAGCAAGAACTATTCCATATACGTAAAAGGAAAATACTTCCCTCAGAAAAACCATCTCATATAAGCTTAAGTCAAATAATTCTTCCAGGAAACCTATCCTATATAAGCTAAAGGAAAGTAATTCCTAAGTAAGAATTATTCCGAGCTTAAGGAAAATACACTCCTAAAATTATTATTCTGCACTTAACCAAAAGAATTTGTCAACAAAAAATTATTCCGGGATTCTGGAACATAAACCCCTAAAACAATTTTTGTGTATAAAGGGAATAATTCCTCAACAAGAATTACTACGAAATGAATCCTTAGAAAGGATTATTCCATGCTTAAGGAAAATAGTTCGTTAACAAGGATTTTTCTGAGCTAAAGAAAGGTAATTCTATAGCATGAATTACTCCATGTAAGCTAAGGAATAATAATTCTCAGACAAGAATTATTCTATCCAATATAAAACAACACAATCCCTCTGTACAAATCATTCTGTTAATTATTTTTCCGGAGCAAAATTATTTCCGATAAGCATAAGGAACTTATGATCCCCAAAAAAGAACTCAATGACTCAATGATTCATTCTAAAGGAATAATCCTCTAACAATATTTGTAAGCTTTAAAGCTGAATTCTTAGATCGCTAAAGAATCCGTATAATTTTAAATTTTCCAAAGGTGAAAATAAATAAATATATATATTAAAAAAAATGTATAAAGCTTCTAAAAGCTCTACAGAAACATACACATGCATAGAGCTTAAGGGAGTCATTCCACATACAAAGGTATTACAGTAGCAAATTCTTATATATAAAGCAAGTCCAAAGTCTAAACAAAAAAAGACTATTTCTTTTTAACAAAGATAAGTCTTACACAAAAGACTACCGCTTCTAAATAGCTCCGAAAAGCCAAAAATAACAAAAAAAAAAAAAGAATACTTGCTACAAAAAAAAACTAAATATAATCTCCTTCATGAGCAAATACGAAGGAATAACTAAGTCATAGAGCTCCACCTTCCGTACCCTTTGAAGTACTGGCACTGTTACCTCCTTTATTGCCATCCTCTAGATCTGGGTTAGGAATCACACTTTCTCCATAAGCATCCTCGTTATCATCGGAATTTATCCCACCCTTTTCATTTAAATCAATAACAGAAACATCCTTGCCAAGATGACGCAATGACCAACCGGGTTCATAACCAACCGACCTGTCAAACTCTCGAGGCTTCGCATCATTCCTATAACGGCCACCATGCCACCTACAATGATAGTACAATGACATATATGCATTGGATGGTTGGTCAAAAACTTCTCTTGCAACAGAAAAATTCTCCTCAGTAATATGATGACTTTCTCGCTTCTTAGTCAACTCCTTCCTAAGAGAACTCTCTATTCCCTCCCACATTTGCTTTTCCTGCCTCAAAAAAAGCAACTCGGAATGCTTATGCTCTGCCTCTTTAATCTTCCTCTCTAATTCAACAATGCGGAAATTCCTTTCCACAATACTAGATTTAGCACATTCTAATTCGGATGATAATTCCTTGTAAGATTCTGTGGATCCCTTGTAATCATCGTTCAAACGCTGCAGTTCCGCGATCTTTAATTCCATCTTAAGATACAAGCAAAAAATTAGAGCACTTTTCTTCATATATTGTTGTATACAAAGTGTGAAGTGCTCTCCCACTTTTCCTCAAGCTTATAGCCAAGGAATTTTTCCACCTCCAACGAGTCCCCCATAACCATTGTATCCAATAATGAGGGGGGGAAAATAGTAATAGAGGACTCTCCAGGCTTGGATGCAATGGAAACTCCAGGCACCACTGTTGCCTTGAAAATTTGCTGGCCTTTTCGTAAATCATTTGCGGCTTTCTTTGTAAAGGAAGGGTCTTCCGTATCTAAAACAACCTTCTCCTTCCTAGTAAGAATGAATTCATGATGACTGTCGAAAGACTTAGACATATCCTCCTCGATGTTGGAAATATCCGCTGAAATCAAAACCAAAGGGAAATAAAGAACTTCCCTACTAAATACCAATATTTACCCAAATCAAACTATAGAAGGGAAATCATCACTAGCAAAAATCATCAAGGAATGAATTCAACACCTGATTTCATTCTCTTTAAAACATGATCATTCTAGGAGATAACTTTACGCTTTGGACAAGGAAGCTTCGGCACTTTGGATTTCAAAAGCTCGGAAGTAAGCACCTTAGTTGAACCAAAAGCCGAAATAGCTGCACTTCCCTTGGAAGTTCCTGTAATAGTAGGAGCCACTTCCTTCACAGCTATGCCCTACTTTCCATACTCAACGTTCCCGGAAGGAGAAGTTCTGAGAAGGAAAGCAACTACACAATTAAAAATAAAACATAAACCAAACAAAAGTGGATAGAAAAATCAACAATGAAAGTCATAAAAAGTCCCAACCATTACCATCACTCCTTCTTCTCGGATTTTTTTCTACGCGAACATTAATACCTTCCTTGGCAACGGAAAAAGTTTTCCTACCCGATGTACTCTTAGATGAGGCCTCTTTACCACCATCCCCACGAGCTTCTTTTATCACTGCTCTTTTAGTAGATTGGAAAAAATACTCATTATGATTTCTTAGAAATCATAAAAGTATTTAAAATAATAATAATAATAATAATATAAGCGGGAAAAAAGAAACTTATATACCATCAAATTTTGATTGATCAGAGTCGGTTGGAAGAAGAACTTGGTCTGGTTCCTCCATATGCACATGCCTCAAAGAGTCGGAATGCTCTCCCTTCATAAGATTAACATTCTTATGCTTACTGCCGTGAATTTTTTGTGTAGAAATAACCATCATCTTCTTACCCCCAAATGAAGTCCCTTGCCCAACACCACCACTTCTCTCCATAGAATACTCCCTAGCAACCTCACTTGCTCCACTACTTTGTCTCTCAATTGGAATCTTTTCCTTTGGCTGAGCTTTTTTTTTATCGATCTTCTGAGGGATGTATAATTCTGCAGAACCATAGGGGGGAGACTTTAAGCTCCATATAGGCTCTTTAGCCCTTATGTTGATAGGAATCCCATCCGAAAGAGGAATATCAGGACTCTCATATTCGCTAGCCACATATAAGTCAAGTATTTTCCTCGCGTCCTCATTTATTTCATCATTGCTGGAAAGGCAAGCCAATCCCAGGGGGAAAACAACATAACCTCCTCCTAAACACAAGCTGTCAACATGACGAACATAGTCGAATTGACCAGCATGTCTCAAACAATAACACGAAACCAATTTTGTAACACAAGGAAAATCATTTCCCCAAAAATTCCTCTCCAGATAACCCACCCGAGCACCTAACAAAGGAGGATCAACAATAGGCCCAGCTAAAAAAAAAAAAAAAGGGTGAAAGTGAGTAGCACAAATAATAAAATAACAAGAATCTATATGTCTATGAACTAAAGCCAAAAACAAGATAGACTCACAGAGATTTTTCCGAAAGGCGTAGCTCAGAACATAAGATTCAATGTGCTCCCGCCTACAACAATAGCCCGTAACTATTATAGGGCAATTAATTGACCATTCCTTAAATTGTTCTCTTTTTGTTGTGGCAGGAATTTTGTAAAAAACCCCCTTATCCTCAAACCTCATGGTGGTAAACCATTAATCCTTTTCCATCTTTGGGACCGCGATAAAATTTAAGTCTATAACAGATTAAAAAATCATACAATGAAAGGAAATGGGACTCCTTAAGAGGAAAATTAGTGGTCGCAAAAGCTTGAAACAGTACCAAAACGCAGGGATTAATCATTAAGGGTGAAACTCTACAGCGAGCAAAAAATTCCATGACTAGGGGAGGAATAGAGAATGATAATGCCTTAATTTGCTGACGGTAAAGCAAAATTGACTCCCTATTAATTCCAGGGTCCATAATATCAACATTGTCAACAAGTTCTCTTAGCTGAATATTAGGGCCAAGACCCACATTTTTCACAAATCGATAAAAGGAAATTCTCTCTACTCTGGGGGCAACCATGTTCCTACAAAAAAAAAAAGAGAGAGTTTTCAGGATAAATTGAAAGCTGAATAAAAAAAAAAGAAGAAGAAGAAGAAGAAAAGAAAAGAAAGAAAAAGGAACCGAAAAGATGTTCCAACAAAAAAAAGAAAGAAAGAAAAGAGAAGCAAACAAAGGTGAGAAAGGAAAGCTAGAAGAGAGAAAGAAAGAGCAAAATATATGTATATATAATAAACAATTGATGATGAAAGATAAAAGGTAAAGCAAAATGGAAAAGAGAATAATGATAAAAGTATGAAACCTACAGCAAAAAGCAAGAGCAAAAAGTTACAGAAAGAAACAAAAGAGAGATCGTAAAAGAAAGAAAAGCCTTGAAAGTTGAAAAGCAAGATAGAAGAATGAAAAAGAAGAGGAAAGGTCGGTGACCTAGGAAACATAAAAAGAGTGTTTAAACAGATCCCTAAAAGGCCAAAAGGCCTAAATAAAAATTGCCAAATAAAGCAAAAAAGATATTTTAAATAATTGCTTAGAAGGTAACTTATGAGATTCAGTATAATTCATAAAAATGCACACAAATAAGTTGATATATATGTATATATATATATATATATATATATATATATATATATATATATATATATATATATATATATATATATATTAATTAATTGAAATAAAAGTAGTAACGATAATGAGTGTGGTGAATCCTATCACTGTGAAAAATATATCACAGCCGCCACTTTTTGGAAAATTTATTTTTATTTTAAAAAATAAAAAAATACACTTGTGGGGGGAGTGGTGTAGGTCCCATATCTTAGAGGCACTAAAATTACGCCACGTATTCATTTGAAAAATAAGAGAAAAACTAGCCCAAAATAAGAATAACATCCAACATATTCCGGTGAAATAACGCTTAAGACAAAAACCCTAGGGAACCTACGAACATAACTAAAATCAGAAAAAATTCATTCCAGTTTGGGATTCCGAGGTGTAAGGAAACTATGCCCAATGTCATAATAGACCACGTAAGCACAGAATATATAACGTAGGTCCGGAAATAAACATAGGTATGGAATATGTTTATTTCCCTACGATAAAATTCACATCCACATGCACAGCAATGGTAGGTGACACGTGTCATTAAGGAGAGAGCTCAGCAAGACCCTAAACCCATGACACCCACCATCTGTAAATAAGGGACCTCTGGAACAAAAAAAAAGAGAACACTATTCATAACAAAAAAGAGAGAAATCAACCTTGTCTTCTTCATTTTTCTCCTTTCAAATTTCAATCAGACACTGACTTTGGTGTCGGAGTGCCTTTTTCAAGTACGCACCTCGCTGGATCCAAGATCAGCGCACGTCACAAGCTCTCCACAAAATCAAAATATGTGTGAAGGTAATTTTCAGCACCTTCAATAAGGCTTACCCACTTATTATCAGAGATAGAGTAGATAATTCCCGCATCAAGTAATTTAAGGACTTTTGTTTTTACTGCTTCTTTCATGTGTGGGTTTAATCTTCTTTGAGGTTGTTGACATGTTTTAGCATTTTCTTCCAAATTGATTCTATGTGTGCAAATTAAAGGATTAATACCTTTAATATCATTTAAAGTCCATTCAATTACGTTTTTATGCTTTTTAATAATAAATAGCAACTTACCTTCTTGGTCACTTGATAGAGCAGAAGAAATTACAACAGAATAAGTTTGTTCTTCCCTAAGATAAGCATACTTCAATCCCTCCGGCAAAGGTTTCAATTCTAATTTAGGTGCTTCTTGTTGTTCAATCTTTTTAATGATTCCAAGCTCGTCAAATTCTAATTTCTCATCATCATTTTGTAAAGTTTGAGTAGAGTCAAGCAACAAATTTATATTAGAAATATCATATTCGAGTTGTTTATTTAATTAAATTGAACTAACCAAACAAACATCACTAAGCTCAGAAAAATTTCCTTTTTGAATATTTTTCTCTATACAAGATTCAAGCAATTCCTTTTATTCATCAGTATTATCTTTATTCTCATTTTCGTTATTAAGTTGCTTACACATGTTAAAAACATTTAACTCTAAAGTCATATTTCTGAATGAAAAATTTATTAAACCATTTATACAATTCATCAAAGCATTAGCAGTTTCTAAAAATGGTCGACCCAAAATTACAGGAATTGGTTTATAATTATTCACAACATGTTCAGTTTCTAAGACAATAAAATCCGCAGGGTATATAAATCTATTAACTTGCACTAAAAAATCTTCCATTATTCCTTTTAGTTGAAGTTGATTTTAGCTCACCAATATTAAGTTGAAGATAAATTGAATATAGAAGCAAATTAACACTAGCACCAAGGTCTGGGAAAGCATGCACAATTTTGTGATCACCAATAATACAAGAAATAATAGGATAACCAGGATTTTTATATTTAACCTTATTATTAGTAGACAGAATTGTACTTACCTGTTCAGTCATAAAAGCACTCCTTTTTACCTTCAATTTCTTCTTGACAGTACATAAATCTGTTAAAAATTTGACATACCAAGGTACTTAATTGATTGTATTTAACAAAGGAATGCTAACTTTCACTTGCTTGAAGATTTCATAAATTTTAGAAGAGTAGTTTGATTTTCTTGGTTTATTCAATGCTTGCGGAAATGGTGGTTTAGATGAAACAATGGTTATTTCTTCACTAGGTGTAAGTTTATTTAGTCCCTCTTTACCCTTTGAATTTTCATCTTCACAAGGTTCAAGAATAGGTCTATCAACAACCTTACCATTACGAAAAGTTATAACTGACTTGACTTGGTCCATGGGTGGATTTTGTTAAATCTAAGGATTTGGTTGTGGTTGAGTTGGAAATTTTCCTTTTTTTGAATTGTGATTACAGAAACAATTTTACCAAGAGTATTTTTCAAATCAGAAAAGGCTTGTACATTTTGATTGTTAATAGCATCTTGCTTCCTAATGAATGAATGCATTGTATCTTCCAAATTTTTCTATGGTGGTGGAACATATGATGCATAAGGCTGAGCATTTTGAAAATTTTGTGGTGGTGGTGCTTGCGAAGATTGTGCATTATTATTATTCCTCTAACTAAAATTTGGATAATTTCTCCAACCAGAATTATAAGTCTGTGAATATGGGTTTGGCTTATTAAAAGTGTTAATGGCATTTGCTTGATCATACAAACACTTTTTAAGTGCAGGCAGAGTGAGACAATCTTGAGCGAAATGATCATTAGAACTACAAACATTACATGCAATTTCTTCAACAGATTTCACTTGATCATTTTTTTTTTATTTTCTAAAGCTTCAACCTTCCGAACAAGGGATGCAAATTTTGCTTGTAAATCATGATCTTCCCTAAGGTTATGGATTCCTCCATTGGATGGAGATGGTTGTGGTTTACTTATCAATTCAAAAGTTCCAACAATATTCCAATGTTGTGCATTTTCGGCTAATTGGTCAAAATAATCTAATGCATCTTCAGGATTTTTATCTCTAAATTTACCATTACACATCATTTCTATAACTTGTCTACTTTGGGGTGTCAAACCCTCATAGAAATAAGTAACTAATTGCCAAGTTTCAAAACCATGGTGTGGACATATGTTAAGCAATTATTTAAATCTATCCCAACATTGGTATAATGTTTCTCCATTTTTTTGAGTGAATGAAGTGATTTTCCTTTTAAAAGAATTAGTTCTATGAGGTGGAAATTTTTTTTTCAAAAACCGTTCTTGCATGTTATTTCTAGTTCTTATTGATCCAGATCTAAGGTTTTGTAGCAAGGTTTTAGCTTTGTCTTTTAATGAAAAAGGAAAAAGCTTTAATCTAATTATGTTCATGCTACAATTTTGGTCTGTGTATGTATTACAAACTTCCTCCAAATCTCTTAAATGCAAGTATGAATTCTCATATTCTAAACCATGAAATGTTGGTAAAAGTTGGATAATATCCTATTTGAAATTGAATCATATTGCTTATAGAGGAAATACTATGCACGAGAGGGCTCTGGTTCTGGTCGGATTCATGTAGTCTCTCAAGGTTCTTGGTTGATTCTAATCATGTGCATTATTTTGAGAATGATTGTCTTCTTGATTAATTTGAGGATTAAGTTGGTCCAAAAGGTTTTCGTCTTGGGTCTCAGCCATGATTGGTGGCAGTGATTGAGATCTATGAATTAATATACCACTCAAAGTTCGAGACCAACGTTTCATGTAACGATGATGATGATGATGATGATGTGTGAAATTATAGTGTAAAAATGATACACAATAAATTAATAAATAAATAAATTACACAAAATAAAAGCAAACTGAAAATTAAATAAACAAGATAAATATACAAGAAAAAAATACGAAATAAATAAAATGAAAAATAATTAACTGAAATTAAATAGGCAGTTGAACCTGCCATATAAATAAAAAAAATAAATACGAAAATTAAATTGAAAAAATTAAAAGAAGAAACAAGGAATTCTTACCTCAAGGTGTAGACTCTTCTTTCTATTTTAAAACTTACCAACCAATTAAATGATTAATTCAAATTGTTAGGCATTTGTTGTAATTTTTAAAATCAATATTCAGTTTATTAAGTCTAAATAAGGTCCAAATAAGATCCAAATAAGTTCAAGGATAGTTTAAAGAAGTTCAAGTTATAAGTCCAAATTTAATTATTGTGAAAAATTTTGGCAAGGGACTTAATCATAAATTTCTTAGAATTTTTTTGTCAAACTGCAATTATGAGAAAAAGGAGCTGGAGACAAAACTTTTTGGGTGAAAGTGAAATTCTAAAGAATTTTAAGGACATAACAAAATTTAAGAAAAGAAAAATGAAGTAAATGAAAATAAAAAAAGGATAAAAATAAAATAAATACCTTTCCGTGGTAATGCCGCCAAAAACTTGACTTGACTTAAAAGTGATTTCCAACTCCCAAGTATAAAAGTGCCTTATTGTATTATAGCTCAATGAGTCTGAAGTCGATCCATAGAAAAAAAATTTAATTTGTTTATTTTATTTTTAAAAAAAATAAAAATAAAACTTGAATATATGAAACTTAATTTAAGTGAAACTATGAAATTGAATTAATTAGGGTTATGGATTGACTCTTAATAGTAAATAAAATTTAACAAATTCCTTTTGCTATTCTTATTTAGATTTATTGCCCAAAAGATTAATTATATAAATTATTATTATTTTTCGATTAATTTTATTATGGATTAAGTATTTATTGTGCCAAAATTTAATTTGTCTACAATAAATCAAAATACTATGTTATCATATCTTATATTAAGATATTAAGAATTTATTGTGCCAAAATCTATTTTTTTGTCTACAATAAATCAAAATTTTAAAATATAAAATATGTATAAAATTAATTAGAAAATAATTTAATTTATATAATTAAAAATAGAATTTCATTAAATTATATTTATTTCTCAAGAGTTTCACCTTACCCTAATTATTATTATTTAACTAAGCATGATTGAAATAAAAATAATTCTTGAAATTAAATTACTTATAATTAAAAGGAAATAAAACAACTAAAATTGAAAATAAAACTAATATTATTTATGAAAATAATTACACAAAATATTAAAACACACATCGCAAAGAAGATTACAAGGGAATTGAGAGAATTTGAGAAGAAGAGGGATGATTAAAAACAAAAAAATGAGGTTCTATTTATAGAGAAATAAATTCATAATCCAGTGCTTTGCTGTTCATGATAAGCTTGATGCATGCACTCCACACAACCATTAGATCAAGATCCAACGGTTGGTCAAACTTAAAAAGCCAACCTTACACGTTGCATTATATGAAACATTCGATTTGATCAAAGAACGGTTGAGACTTGACGGGTTAATGGGTGGATTGGGTCGACCCAAATACAAAGATTCTAATCTTTCAACTCTTTTCACCAACCACTACCACGTGGCATAATCTTGACCATTGAATAATGAACGATTGAGATTTAGTCAAAATTGACCGCTATCCAGTGCATCTATATCTATTGTAAGCTCATTTTATCATCCAATCAATGCTTGGTCAATTGAAAAAGTTAATTTTTCTTCTTAAAGCTAAATTTTAAGCCGGTCTTGACCATCTTAAGGTTTTTGGACCTCCAAAATCTAAATTTGACCTTCATTTTCCCATTTGGAGCCTCGAATTACGTGAAATTAATATTTTACCGAATAAATACACAAAAATACTCAAAATTAAATATAATTAAAACATAATTAATAATTCTTAATATATTGCATAAACGCAAATATAAAGTGTAATATATGCACAAAATAATATTTTTATCCCTTAATAAACATATAATTTTTAACACTAATCAGTAGTCAGTGCTATAGCAATCGTTGCTGTAGCAATCTTAAAGCAATAAAAGAGAAAATTTTGTGCGAATCTCATATAAAAATATGCGATCTGCAGTTTTCAATTTTGAAAGACACGCGCCCTTGTCATTAAGTTTCCCTAGTTTTCAATTATAAAAGAAACGCGCACACACATAAGAAAGCAAGAGAGCCGTCAACCACAAGAAATAACCAAGAGAGAAAAATAAAATAGCAAAGAAAAGGAAAATTCTAGGGCTGAGCGATAGAGATTGCATGCGTGAGAAAGAAGAAATCAAGAAGCTAAAAGAGCCAATCGTTTCCATCTTTATTCTACTTATTTTCTTTGATTTGTGATGATGTTTATGAAGGCTAAAACTATTTTTGTTTCTATTTTGTCACAAATCATGAACTAAACTTCTTTGTGGTTGAGTAATAAATAAGTTTGATGGTCAATTGACTAAATTTTATGTGTTGTTGCATGATTGCTATAGCATTTTATTTTGGTAATGCTTACTTTGATTCACTATTTTAGCTGACCACACATTAAGTGATACTAGCTAAGAGCAAGCCTCAAAAAGGTCTGTTTTAGTGGAACATATCATAACAATACTTGATTTTAGATTAGGTTTCCCAAGTTGGATTAACTCAATTTGAATAGGGTCGTGCTTAATCTAAAATAAGTGATGAACTTGACATAGGAATTCGCCTTATGCGGTATTAGGAACTTAGAGCATATAATGTTATATCTTGTGATGGCATAATAACTAGTCATTGTTAGGTTGCATATAAATATAAGAAGTCCTACAGTTGAGGATGCATTAGAGTTCTGTCAAATGTTGTAATAATTGTTATAGCAACAACACTGTAACAAGAAAACAGTCAATGACATTAAGTGAGTTTATTTACTCAACTATATTATTTATAGTAGTTATATTCTCGTGTGAGATGTGTTGATTTATTTTATTGCATTTATTTTTTGTCATTTACATTAATTAGTTTAATTAGTTGACAAAAGAATTTAATTTATTTAGATTGAATTTGCACCATATTAATTGTTGTAGCAATTCTGACAGCATCAATCTCTATGAAGACGATACTCGAATATTTATAATTATATTACATGTTGTGTACACTTGTGCACTGACACTCATACTTTATAAAAGATTAAACCCACACCACAAAAACAGCCCTAACATCATGTTCTATCCAATTAGAGCTTCCCACATGGCATAGTCATGCGTGTTCGAAATGTTTTCATCTGAATTGTTTTCAAGGGCTCTAAATCTAAATTTAAGCTCTATTTTATGTAATTCTCTCTTCACCTTGTATTTTCTACTTATTTTAGTATCAAATTATTATTTTACCCCTAATTCAATATGAATGGCTAATTTAGCTTCAAGTTTGAGTTGAAGATGAATGCTCAACATAATCTATGGACTTAATTTGGTAAGTTTATTCACTCTCTCTCTAATTTAAGTGGATTTTTTTGACTTGTTATTGATAGGCAATAAATTTTGTTCAGATTTTGTATGGTATACTAGCTCCTAGTACAAGATCATTACTATTGAGCACGATGAGTGCTTTACATTATATTTGTTGGAAAAAAAATCCCCTCTAGCACTCATGGTTTGTCTTGACTCAATATCGATAGAGAGTATATCTAAGTTATTTAGTGGACGGTCTTACCATATTGTCGATCGAAAGATTGTTATCACTTGGCATAATTTGTACTTAATACCATAACTAATAGAAGATTATTTCTCTCTGGCACAATGAGTGCTTAATACCAAATTTACCAGAATGAGACTTATGAGGAGTAGATAAGTTAATTGCCATTAAAAAAGAATATTAAGCCACTTTTTTAATTTTAATACTACTCAAAGATCATCTCAAACCAATTTACAAATGAACTTGGAAAATAAACCCTACACATGATCAAATCTACCTCCTCGCTTGATCGACACTCATATAAATATATAATACAATTGACTCATGCACTCGTGTATATAATAAAATTTGCACAACAAATTTTGGCATTGTTGCTAGGGAGGTTAGTCATTTCAATTTGTAGAGTTAATTTTCTTTGTAAATATTGTAAATAAAGTTTTGTGCAGCTTTCATTATGTTTTTGTCAATATATGTAACATCATACTAAAATCAGTATCAAAACTTCTCATTTCTCTATAACATCATACTAAACTCAGTATCAAAACTTTTCATTTCTTTTTATTTTCATTAGTGTGATTATTAATTTTTATGTGTTCTTTGCATGAACAATAGAAGGTTGCAATCACTTGATCTAGAACCTATAGACTTTGAACTAGAAAAGACATTTCACGAAGATAGACACATTGCATTATAAAGTAAAATTGTAGATAACATTTAAATGGATTTAGTGCAATAACAACCACAAGCACCACAAAAGAGGCCATTTAAGGAGTACTTCAGTCTATTAGTTAATTTGAGCACATCATGCTTAAGATACTCAAATATAGCTGCTACGAGTTTCGAGTTAAAACCTATTATGCTAAATTGTCTCCTATCATTCTACAGCTTAGAGAATGCCACTTGGATTAACTATTGTGCAAATTTTATTTCACTCACAAGCACACAAATCTATTATAGTATAGATTAATGGTGATAAGTGTCAATCCAATGAGAAGATTGATTTTCTTCTATTAATTATATAGAAGATTGATTTTCCAAGTTCATATGTAAATTGGCTGGATGTGATTCTTGAACAATATTGAGATTTAAATTTAAAATGATGGCAAGAATAAATTGAAGATGAAACAATTCAAATGAAACACTTGAGTCTTTAGATTCACACTTAACACTTCACTATGTGCTTAATATTCCTTTGTAATTTCAATTAATTTTTGAGGGGGACATTTCTACTCCCTATAGTCCTCATTTTAGTAAATATATCATCAAGCACTTATTGTGATAGGAGAAATAATCTTCTGTTAAATCTAGTGTCAAATACACATTGTGCCTAGTAATAATGAGCTTAGCACCGACAATGCAGCAAGATCGTCTACTAAATAACTTGGATGTATTCTCTGTTAACACTGAGTCAAGCCAAACCACTAATGCTAAAGAGGGGTTTCTTGTATAAAATGGAGCTTAAATTTTACATTTAAAGCTGTCAAATTATGAGGGAGTCCCCTATTTCTAGATACAACAAGTAAATCAGGGCCATCAAATGAAAACAACTTGAACTCTCTAGATTATGACATATTGCAAGCTCTGATTGGATAGAACATGTGACCAAGGCTATGATTTAGTGAAGTATGTGTAACATACATGTGTTTTTCAGTCCAATTATATACTGCCATGGTACAATCAATGCAAAAGTCAACTAGCATTGATTCAATGTATTGCATGTATCGTAAGCTTATTTTTTTGTCTAATTAGGATGTTTCCACATCATGAGTCAACGCAATAGGATGTTATCACATCATTGGTCAATGCCACATTACTTAGGCCACAAAAGTCTTAACATTATGATTTTACCTTTTACCGATTTCCTAAAGTTTTTATATATTTCAAGCTAAAATATGTTATTTGAGTTTTTATGATGATTTTAATTTTTATAAACATACATTCTCTAACACTTAACATCATGCAATGCACATGCCATATTTCAACAATACGTGCAAAGCATATTTTCTAATATTGTTGAACATGTTCTTGAAGTTTTTATGGATACCTTTTGTTTTTGGTGATTCATTTCATTATTGTTTGCATAATCTAAGGCTAGTTTTACAGAAATGTCTAGAGAAGAATTAAGTCTTGAATTGGGAGAAGTGCCAATTTATGGTAAAATAAGATATTGTTTTAGGTCACATTAGTTTGAACAAAGGTATTGAGATTGACAAAGCCAAGATGGATCTCATTTTCAATCTTCTTTAAACCAAAACAGTTAAGAAAGTAAGATTTTTCCGTAGGCATGCCAATTCTTATAGAAGTTTCATTAAAGATTTTAACAAGTTTTCTAGAACCTTATGCAACTTAATTGCTAAGTATGTACCTTTCATCTTTTATGATTCCTATCTTGAAGCATTTGAAAAATAAAAGCAATTGTTGATCTCATCACCCATCATTTAGCCCTTAAATTAGAACTTACCTTTTATGTGTAATGCATATGATTTTGCAATAGGAGTAGTATTAGAGCAAATAGTTTTTTGGATCCTTGATGTCATTTACTACGCTAGTATCACATTGAATGATATACAATTGAATTACTCAACTATTGAAAAAGAAATGCTAGCAGTAATGCTAGAAAATTTTCAATTTTTTCTCCTCGGATGCAAAATAATTGTGTCTGCAGATCATACTACCCTTAAATATCTTCTTAAAAAAAAAATACAATTGCCAAACTAATTTGATGGGTGCTACTGTTATAGGAATTCAGCGTATACATATTATCCCTCCTACCTCAATTTTAACACAATTTCAAAACCTTTACCATTGAATAAACTATTTCCAGTGAACAAATAATGAGTATAGAAGTACTACAATGTTATACTGTTATAGTTAACTATCTTACTAAAGGGCAACTTTGAAAACATTAGACTATACAAGACAAAGCTAAATTTTTGTGGAAATAAAGAATTTCTTTTAGTTCAAGCATTGCACGGATTGAATAATCAGATGATGCATCCTAGAGCAAGAATTTCAAAAGTCCACTTTATCTTGCCATGAATAAATGTGTGGAAGCAATTTTAGTGCCAAGAAGACGGCTACTAAAATTTTATAATGTGGTTTTTATTGGCCAACTTTACTTTAAGATTCTGACAACTTTGGTTTTTTTATGTAACAGGTGCTAGTCTATGTGAAACATTACATGAAGAAATATGATGGTACTAACCCTATTATAGTGGTCAAGATTTTTTATGTGTAGAGCATCGGTATCATGGGACCCTTTCCTCTTTCGTTTAGCCATCAATACATACTAGTTGTTGTAGAATATATACCAAAATAGGTAGAAGCAATTTTGTGCAAAACCAATGTTCACAAGATGATGACAAATTTTTAAGAATCAACACTGTTTCGTGCTTTGGGTTCTCTTGAATGATAATCAATTATGATGGTACTCACTTTTACAACAGACCATTTAAATCTCTTTTGGCAAAATATTCCGTCACACATAAAGTAATGGCCTCATACCATGCTCAAATCAATTGCCAAGTCGAGATTTTTAATAAGGAAATAAAGCACAAAAAAGGCAATGAGATCAAATAGAAAAGATTGGTCATTCAAATTCGATGATGCATTATCTACATATCGAATGGCCTTCAAACCATCGATTGAATGTCTTTACATATGCTAGTGTGTAGAAAAACTTAAAATTATATAAATTTTAATTTTTCGTGATTTTAGCCACTAACTAATCTAGAAAAAAATATTAGAATTAATTTTTATGAAATCAATAAAATAAGACAGAAAAAGAGAAGGTGTTAGAAACTTGAATTTTATTAGGTTTTGATGAATCCTTACCACACAAAAGTTCGAAAGTCAAGACCTAAATCAATAAGGTATGTAGAATGGATGTGAGCCACCAAAAAACTGATGTTTTAGCAGGCAACCACGTTTTTGCAGTTCTTGCCACAATTTCCAAATAAAAACAGCTTTTGAAAGAAAAGACTATTATCTATTGAAGTTTGTCATTTATCAATGATTGCCGATAGACTATACCTCAAACAGTAAATATTCAATTGTCATTTGTTGGCATTGAATAATTTGTTGGTAAGGCGTCTTTTACTAAAAATTTAGGAATTATGTGATTATTTTTTTTAAAGTTTTCTTGTCAGCAAGTCTGCAACTCCTTTATTAATATATATATATATATATATATATAAAAGGCATCCTTTACTAAAAATTTAGGAATTATGTGATTATTTTCTTTAAAATTTTCTTGTCAGCAAGTCTGCAACTCCTTTATTAATATATATATATATATATAAAAGTTAGCCACATCCATGCAGCAAAAGTACATGCACTGATTTCAGTCCTATTAATTAATATTTTCTTCTGGTTGATCATCAATGATAAACATAGGAACATTGATTGTGCCAGTGCTATATTGATGAGGACAAATAATCGGAGCTGCTAGAAATTAATTTGGTCTTTTGTGTTCGTCGTCGTGGCCTATTAATAATATTCTATGTGAGTGGATGAAGATAGATCGTGCACATGCAAAACGTGTTGTCATATTAAGCCTACAAATCATGCAGAATTAAATATTAAGTTTTCATTCCATTAAGAATTACCGAGTCATTGAGTGACCATTGACTATTTTAATTATCAAATCGTCATAAGAAAATAAAAAAATTTTGGCCAAGGCAACCTAAGATTTGTTAATTGGATTTAGATTCAGTATTGAGTTGATATATGATTAATTTAAGAGGTTAAGGGCATGATGGTGCTAGTAATATGGTGGGAGAGAGGAATGGATTACAATCTTTATTTCTTAATGATTGTCCATAGGCCTATTATGTATATTGCTTTCCTTATCCAATACAACTTGTAGTAGTTGTAGAGTCTAAAAAAGTGAATGAGGTATGGTTTCTTTTTCTAAGTTGGGTTCCATTGTCACCTTGTTAATGCTTCTTTCAAACATTATTCTGAGTTAAGAGCTGCTAAAGAAATTATAGAATTGATATCTTCATTGGAAACACTCGTTGGGGCTCACATTTTACTTCAATTAGTAGGCTTATAGAGATTTTTAGTGCAACTCTTGAAGTTCTAAGAAAGATGATTAATGATGAACCTAGTTGAGATATGTGTGGAGAAGCTAAAGGTGCATAGAGACAAATGAAATCCTTTGAGTTTGTGTTTATTTTTCTTTTGTTAAATAGAGTTCTTAGAATCTCTGATATTCTTCTTTGTCGAGCATTACAAACAAGATCTTTAGACATCTTCAATGCTTTAATCTTTATGTCACAAGTACTAAAAGGCTTTTGTAAGAATTTCGAGATAATGGTTGGGATGATTTTATTAGAAGTGTGGCATCATTTTGTGGAAAGTGTAACAATAGTGTGCTTGATATGAGTGTTTGTTATAATGAAGGTATAGGACGTCAACAAAAAGATTATGTTACAGTTGAGCGTCATTTTGATACATTTAATGCTATAATAGATTTTCAATTGATAGAGATAAATAGCAGATTCCTAGAGAAAACTATAGAACTCCTTACTCTAAGCTCAGCTTTGGATATGATCCATGAGTTTAAATTATTTGATATAGATCGTATTTGTTATGTTGCTAAGAAGTTTTATCATCTTGATTCCACTATAAATGAGATTCTTGCTTTGAGAAGAAAATTGGGACATTATAGGTTAGATATGATCCACATTTTCAAAACGTTACTTCAATTTCTAAGTTATGTCAACAATTAATTGAAATAAAGAAGTTGCAACACTATTTCTTGATTGATAGATTAATTCCTCTAGTGTTGACTTTTCTAGTTTCTATAACCATAACAAAGCATGCGTGTTCATCCATGAGCCTTATCAGGACATCACTTCGCAGTAAGATGAAAAATGAGTGCCCTTTAGATTGTATGGTTATTTATACTAAAAGGAGAAATTTGCAAATGCGATTAATTCAAATTCTGTAATTGATGAGTTTCATTGTTTGAAGCTCCGGAAAGTACAACTTTAGTAGCATTTTTGTTTTCAACTTTTTTATATAATTATTTTGTTTAAAGTAAATTTTATTTAGGGTAAGACTTCTAATATCCCCCTCTTATTAGGTGTATTTCATCTTTTTTTTACTTATGAAATTTTATGTTCATTTTACAACATATATATATATATACATATATGTACATTTATATATATACATATATATATATATATATACATTTATATATACATATATATATATATATATATATATATATATATATATATATATATATATATATATATATATATATATATATGTATATGTATGTATGTATGTATGTATGTATTAAAAAAAATTTAGCACCAAGTACTTTAAAATCCTGGGTCCGCCCTTGAAATTGAAAAAGTTTCATGGTGCGTTTACTTCTCGAATTGGGAAATTGGAATCTAAAATTGGAATGATTGATAGCAGTTACTTCGCAAAAATGGAGCAAAAATCAGAATCAGAATCGGAATCATGGGGCCCAGCATTATTTGAAAATGTGAAATAGGAGATTGATTCCCATGGGGGAGGTGGGAATCAATCTCCCATTCCCTGAAATTTTCATTTTACCCCTCCCCAAAATTAAAAATATTCACTTTATCCTCGTTTGTAATTAATTAATTTATTATTATAATTAATTAATTAAAATATTATAATTAATTAATATATTGATACATTATTAACAATAATTATAATTTTGAATAAATACTCAAAATAATTAATATATTATTATTATAATTAATATAATATTATTATAGTTAATTAATTAATATAATTATTATAACTAATTAATATATTAATATATTATTAACAATAACTATTAATAATTATAGTTTTTGAATAAATAATCACAATAATTAATATGTTATTATTATTATAATTAATTAATTTACTATTATAATAATTATTAACATAATTATTATAATTAATTCCTATATGATCATCAATTAATTTATATAATTATTACTATTAATTAATATAGAAATATATTATTAACAATAATATATTAATATTTATAGTTTTGATTAAATAATCACAATAATTAATATATTACTATTATTATAATTAATTCAATTATTATTAATAATTTATTAATATAACAATTAATATTAATTATTATATTAATACATTATTAACGATAACTATTAATAATTATAGTTTTTGACTAAATAATCACAATAATTAATATGTTATTATTATTATAATTAATTCATATATTATCATCAATTAATTCATATAATTATTACTATTAATTAATATATAAATATATTATTAACAATAATATATTAATAATTATAGTTTTTGATCAAATAATCACAATAATTAATATATTACTATTATTATAATTAATTCATTTATTATTAATAATAAATAATTAATATAACAATTACTATTAATTATTAATACATTATTAACAATAACTATTAAGAAAAACATTATTTTGACTAAATAATCACAATAACTAATATGTTATTATAATAATTAATAATATAATTATTATAATTAATCAGTATGTTATTATAATTAATTAATTAATTTTACAAGTAATTAATATATCAATTTATTATTGAAAATAATTAATAATAATAATAATTTTTGAATAAATAATCACTATAATAAAAATATAACATAATGATTATGACAATAATTCATTAAGTATTTTTTTAATAATTTGTTATAATCTAATTCATTCCGATTCTGATTCCAAGACAAACTAAACATATTAATGATAATCCAGCTCATTTTGATTTTGATTTCTACAGTTCAAATAAACAACTTATTCTGATTCTCATACCCTGTTTCCATTTCAGTCTATTTTCATTTCTACCGATTCTGATTCCAGCTCATTCCGATTCTTACTTATTCCGATTCCAGTTTAGTAAACGCAACATCAATGTTTCAAACACATGCAACGTGAGAATAAGGTTGTTGCTTGGCACTAGGCTGTCTTTTCTCACTCTAAGTCTATAAAATGCACGAGCGTGAAGGCTCTAAAGACTCACACCGTCTAGCTTTTGAAGCACAAGAAACTATGCCAAGAATTAAACAACCTTTTTATCTCAAAACTGAAAAGACTTTAGAAAGCAATTCGAAATAAGTATGTCTCTCCAAGCTTCAGCCTCTCCTACCAAAATTATCCAACGAAAGGCTGAGAAAGATTCTATCGTTGCTCTGCAAATTTTCATCCTAGCATTTGGGGGGACCATTTCCTTTCATATACGAGTGACTCCATGGTAAAATGGCACCGTAATGGTAGTATTGCATATGTTAATTTGTATGCTGAGATGTAGGCATGTAGATATATATATATATATATATATATATACAAGCTCTAAAATTTATTCATTCCTCTACTAATATTTCTCAATTTATTTTCTTCCTCAGGAAAAAAATGGCAGTACAAAGCATCAAGAGGTGAAGGAGGAAATTAGAAGGATGCTAAAAGCTTACATCAACAAGTCTTCACAGAATAATCTGGACTTGATTGATGCAATCCAGCGTTTAGGAGTGTCTTACCATTTTGAAAGTGAGATTGATGAAATCTTGGGAAAAATGCATGAGGCTCACCAAGACTGTGATCTTTGGGATAATGAGAATGATGACCTCTATTATATCTCTCTTCAGTTTCGATTGCTTGGACAAAAGGTTATAAAATTTCCGCTGGTATGTCTTTTTCTCACTTATTCCGCTCGTTAAATATCTTGTAAAAACCCATTTATCTTTAATTACAACCAACTTTTTGGAGCAAGAAACTCAAGTGTTCGCTCTTCACGCGTATAAAAATGCATTTGTTATTTTTGTGTGTGACGATCATTATGCTTTTACTATAAGGTAAGGTTTATTATGTTCTCTAGCCAGCGGTTTTATTTTACAATTTTTGTAAAAGCTCTCGAGTTTGTCGAGGTTTTTCGCAAGATAAAAAGTAAAAATAAATTCGTACTACAGTCGGTACAACCAGTTTTTGTCCAACCACTAAAAATTTATGTGGTGTAGCAGTTGTATTCCAAAAGTTCAAAGACAGGGACGGGAAATTTAAGACATCTCTTGCTAAAGATGTTCGAGGAATTTTAAGCTTGTATGAAGCTACGCATCTCCGGATACATGAAGAAAATATACTTGATGAAGCTCTTGCTTTCACCACTAGTCACCTTAAGTCAATAGCGGCTCATCAAATCAGCTCCTCACTTGCTGAGCAAGTCAAACATGCCTTAATGCAGCCTATCCACAAGGGCTTACAAAGGCTTGAGGCAAGACATTACATTCCTATCTATCAAGAACAATCTTCCCACATTGAAGCCCTATTGACATTCGCAAAACTAGATTTTAACAAATTGCGAAAGCTTTTCTCGGTGATATTTCAAGGTAAAGAATTAAGCTCTAAAAATAATTTTAATTCTGCTATGAGCATATTTATTTAAGCTTTCCAATTTTGAAGGAAAATTAATTTTTAAATGGTTGTCTCATTTAGGTGGTGGAAAGAATTAAACTTTGCACATAAGCTACCTTTCAAAAGAGACAGAATTACAAAGTGCTACTTTTGGATATTAGGAGTGTATTTCGAGCCCCAATATCCGTTTGCTAGAAGAATATTGAAAGAAGTGATTTCCATGACTTCTACTATTGATGATATCTATGATGTGTATGGCAAAATTGAAGGACTTGAGGTTTTTACATCAGCTATTAAAAGATTTGAATCGCTCATCATTAATTTGGGATCTCGTTCTCGAGATTTGTTGTCATTTTTGTTATCAAAAATCTCTTTATTAAAATGGGCTAGCAATTTCTTTCTCAGGTGGAATATCAGTGCCATAGATCAACTTCCTGAGTATATGAAAGTGTGTTATTGGGCCCACCTTGATGTTTACAGTAAAGCAGAGAAAGATTTGGCCCCTCAGGGAAAGTTATACTGCATCCCTTATGCAAAAAAGCGATGGAGTACTCTTCAGTATTTCATTAAAAATTGGTACTAGGCATTAATTCATTCTTAATTGGTACCAAAGATCTGGTATATTTTGTTTAATTCTCATGATCAGATGAAGAATCTTGCCAAGAATTATTTCTTTGAAGCTAAATGGTGTCATTCGAATTATATACCAACAGTGGATGAGTACATGACAATTGCATTAGTTACCTCTGCCTACCCAATGTTGTCAACCACATCTTTCGTTGGCATGGGAGACATTGTAACTAAAGAATCTTTTGAATGGTTATTCAACAATCCTAGATTTATTAGGGCTTCTTCTATAGTTTGCAGACTCATGGATGATATAGTGTCACACAAAGTAGATATGTCTAATAATATTGCCTCCATAATTAACGTTGTGAACTTTAACTTTCTCTTTAACCAAAAATATATTACACTTCTTGTATTTGCATTTAGTTTGAACAAAGCAGAGGGCACGTTGGGTCAAGCGTTGAGTGTTACACGAAACAGTATGGTGCAACAGAAGAGGAGGCATGCAATGAGTTCCAGAAACAAGTTTGCCTAGAAGGAAATAAATGAGGACTGTCTACGCCCAACTGTTGTGCCAGTGCCACTGCTTATGTGAATTCTCAATCTTACACGCATTATAGATGTCATTTACAAGTATGAAGATGGCTATACTCATGCTAGCATTATGCTGAAAGATTTTGTTGCTTCTTTGCTTATCAATCCTGTGCCATTATGAGCTTGGATTTGAGCTTTTGTTAATTTAACCATGTAATATATAAGGGAAAAAATTTTCACCAAATTTATTTAACTTCCACGAAGACTTTATTGTTCCTTTGCATTTGAATATGTTTATTGACTTTAATATATATCAGCTGTAATAATCAATATATGATATTGCTTTTACAACGTGTTTGATATGTTCAGAAATTTTAATGAATACAAAGCAGTGACAACCCGATAAATAAAGTGTTGTGAAAGAATTCCTTTTAACCAAGATTCTTTCCACTAAACCAAGACCTATCTCTGACCCCAAGATCAATCAATGAACATGCAAACAGCAACAGATTGAATTATGAAAGAAAAATAGCAGGAAAACAGAACAAACAACCCAAGAACACAGTGATTATAGTGGTTCAGCACTTAAGCACAGTGCCTACATCCACTTGAGGAAGATTGCAAATGCTTTCACTAACCAAGCTCAAGAATCATACAAGATCATCAAGTGTATATACAAGAAATACAAGAACAAGCTCTCCCTTCTCTACACACCCTGATCTCTCTCTAACTAGCTCAATTAGAACATACCAGAATCAGCTTATATCAGTGATTCTGGATTTGTAACACCAGCTAGCCTTTTCCCTCTAAAACCAACCAATTTAACATCTTCAACATGTGGCTTCACGTGTTTACTTATGGCTCCCTAAAACGACATCCAATCCTGCCATTTATGATAGCTTGTGTTTAATCTCGAATCACATGTTATGCATATGACTCACTTAAGCGCTTTGGATATCAATGCTGCCAATGTCGATTTGTATTCTGCAGTCTCAGAAACGGCATATCATATGAACTCAAATCCTCAATATAACATGTCAGCCAATTCAGTTTGGGCTCATATTTGATCAATCTCCACCTTGAGCTCAAACTCCAGTTACTCCATTCTGCTACCTTCCTCTACTTTTGAAGTCATTTGAACCTGCAAACCCCCGCCAAGTTCTTGCAGAAATTGAACTTAGCAGGTGGGACTACCTTGGCAAGCATGTCAGTTGGATTTTGTTCTGTAGAAATCTTCAACAGCTTTAACCTTCCTTCTGAGACTTCTAACCTTATAAAATGCAGCTTCACATCAATATGCTTTGTTCTTCCATGGTTAATCTAGTTCTTGCTGAGATGTATTGCACTTTGGCTATCACATTATATGGTAACTAATTCTTGTTTTCCTCTCAATTCAGCGACCATTCCCTTTAGCCAAATAGCCTCTTTGAAAGCTTCTGCAAAGTGAATAAGTATCCTGTTAGTGATCTTCCCTTATTAAGATCCGTAGCAAAATCAGAATCAACATACCCCATTAAGCTACAATCCTCAACTTTTGATCTACCATTCACCAAACCACACTCCAAAGTTCCCTTCAAATACCTTATTATCCATTGAGCAGTTTGTTAGACCACCTATTCGTTTTACTTATTCTAGAAGAAAGATTGGAACCATGTGAGGGATTAGTGGGTCAATTATAAAAGGATATTTAGGTAATAAATAATAAGGGGGTTAGTCAGTTATTGATGTGTGTTTGTATTCAGTTTCTGATGGGTTAGTCAGTTACTGATATGTGTCTGTATTCAGTTATTTGTGTTCAGTTATGAGGGTATCCTGAGGGATTCTTATAGGGGGAGGAGAGTGAGAAGAGGTGTGTCTATTTTGTTTGGAGTCTTGTTCTTGGGAGGGAATCTAAGACTCTCGAAATTCCTAGAAGTGTTGTAGTGTGTCTTATTCACTGTTTACATAATAAGAACTGCAGTATAATTTCAGATTTCATAAGAAAATCAAGTGTAACATTTGGTATCAGAGCAGGTCTTGGTAAGACATGAAAGCGAGGGTTGATAATATGGAGGAGACGGTTGGTTCAGTACAAGAAGAGGTTGGGTTATTGAGAGAAGAGATTAAAAAAATTCCAGCGATAGAACAAGGAATCGTTAACTTAATGAATTCAATGGAACAACTTTTGCGGACCTAAGGGAATCAAGCACGAGAACCAAATTCCATAAATCAGATAGATCCTCCATCTGCGGACAAATCAGCGGAGTTGGGTGGTACTAGTGGTGGGGTGAGAGAGGTTCCTGGGATTCGCGAATCCAGTGCACCACGGTGGGACGTGCGACCACGAAGGATCGAACTCTCTTCATTCGATGGCGACAACCCAGAAGGTTGGGTGTTAAAGGCGGAACGCTATTTTGCCCTACATAGGATGACAAACGCAGAAAAACTTGAAACTGCCATTATAAGTTTTGAAGGAGAAGCACTTGTTTGGTTCAATTATGAAAATAGGAGGCGACAGTTTCTTAATTGGGAAGAATTACGTTCACAGATGATTTGTCGATTTCGTCCATCACCAGAGTCGTCCATGTATGAAGAATTCTTGTCGATTAAACAAGAGGGGACTGTGAGGGTATACAGGCAAAAATTTGAGCAATTGGCGTCATCTTTGGACAATATTTTAGATCAGGTGTTGGAGTCAACATTCATTAATGGGTTGAAGGCTGAGATTAGGGCAGAGTTAAAGATCTTGGAACCTGATGGGCTGGATAAAGCTATGGAATTGGCCCATAAAATAGAAGCCAAAAATAGAGAATTGAAGCCAACAAGAAGCGGGCCTGGGCTGGGACAATTTAGAAACTCAGGTTTGAATCCGGATCAGCGAGGCATGATGATCAGGACTCCTGTGACTCTTGTGGCTGAATCGTCCAATTTTCTACGGAATAGTGGAAAATTCCGAAGATTAACAGAAGCTGAAATTAAAGCTAAGAGAGAAAAGGGGTTATGCTATAGATGTGATGACAAGTTTTCACCAGGCCATCGGTGCAAGAATAAAGAACTGCAGGTGCTCCTTTTACAAGACGATGAAGGAGAAGATGACGGAGACAATGAAGAAGAATCAGACAAACTTGAAGAAATTCAAAATGTCGAAGTCTCACTAAATTCAGTAGTGGGTTTGACTTTACCTAAAACCTTTAAAGTGCTGGGGTTAGTTGGTGAACAAAGAGTAACTATTTTAATTGATAGTGGAGCATCTCATAATTTCATCTCTGCAGAACTGGTTGAAGAATTAAAACTTCCCATTTCAGAAACTGAGGCATATGGAGTGATTTTGGGCACAGGGAAGTCTAAGAAAACTCAAGGTGTATGTAGAAATGTGAGCTTGTGAGCTTATTAATACAAGGCGTGGAAGTTGTGGCAGATTTCTTACCCCTTGCACTTGGCAGCACTGATATGATATTAGGTATACAGTGGTTGGACACTTTGGGAGTCACCCATATCAATTAGAGGACTCAGGTAATGAAGTTCACTGTTGGAAAAACTCAGATTGTATTAAAAGGAGATCCATCTCTTCAAAAGACATTGATCTTACTTAATGTCATAGTCAGAGCTATTAGACATGAAGGGCAGGGATATTTGGTGGAAATGACTACAGTAGAGGTACAGAGATTGAATACAGTAGAGAAAAATATGGAACAGCAACTCCTAAAAGAAGTGCAGACAATTTTAGAGGAGGCCAAGGGCGTATTTGAAATGCCACTGGAGTTACCACCTTTGAGGGGAAGGGAACATGCCATTGTGCTTAAAGATGGTGCATCACCGATTAGTGTACGACCTTACCGGTACCCTCAAATTCAGAAGCAAGAAATTGAAAGGCTGATGGGTGAAATGATAGAATCAGGAATTATACAGCCAAGTTTGAGTCCATTTTCTAGTCCTGTCCTATTAGTGAAGAAAAAGGATGGAAGTTGGCGTTTTTGCGTTGATTATCGGGCTTTAAATAAAGAGACTGTGCCTGATAAGTTTCCTATTCCAGTCATTGAAGAGTTACTTGATGAGTTACATGGGGCGACTGTCTTCTCTAAACTTGATCTTAAATTGGGATACCACCAAATTAGAGTACGACCGGAGGATGTTCACAAGACTGCTTTTAGAACCCATGATGGTCATTACGAGTTCTTAGTAATGCCATTTGGGCTTACTAACGCCCCGGTAACCTTCCAATCACTGATGAATGAGATATTCCGGCCATATTTACGTCAGTTTGTTTTGGTGTTTTTTGATGATATCCTTGTTTATAGTCGAAATTTACAGGATCATGTTCGGCATCTTGCTACGGTCCTTGGATTATTGGCTAAACACAAGCTTTATGCAAATCGCAAAAAATGTTCATTTGCTTGCCAACAAATTGATTATTTAGGGCATGTGATTTCGGGGGCTGGAGTTGCAGTAGATAACTCTAAAATTCAAGCTATGTTAGATTGGCCGGTGCCAAAGTCTTTGAAGGAGCTTAGAGGGTTCCTCGGTCTTACCGGTTACTATCGTAAGTTTGTGCATAGACATGGGGAAATTGCTTGGCCTTTAACTGAACAATTGAAAAAGGATAAATTTGGGTGGAATGTGCAAGCGGAAACTGCCTTTAATGCTCTTAAGAAGGCAATGACAACTGTACCAGTCCTAGCTTTGCCCAACTTTGATTTGCCTTTCATACTAGAGACGGATGCTTCGGGCTATGGAATAGGAGTAGTATTAATGCAAGAGCAGCGTCCTATTGCTTATTACAGTCAAGTTTTGAGTCAAAGTGCAAGGATGAAATCAATTTATGAGAAAGAGTTGATGGCGATAGTGCTTGCAGTTCAGAAATGGCGACCCTACCTTTTGGGCAGATGCTTCATCGTTAGAATTGATCAGCAAAGTCTACGCTTCTTGCTAGAACAACGTATTGTTGCACCAGAATATCAACGTTGGATGGCCAAATTACTTGGGTATAACTTTGAAATTCAATACAGGCCCGGAGTAGGAAATAAAGCTGCTGATGCTTTGTCTAGGAAGACTCCAGAGGTTATACTGCAGCAAGTTTTTAAAGTACACTGGCTGGACTGGAATAAACTTCAGCAAGAAATTGATAATGATGAGTTTTTAACAAAACTAAGATCTGACTTGCAGCAGGGCATTGAAAGAGCAACTGGTTTTTCTTTGGAATAAGGGAAAGTTATGTACAAAAGGCGTCTACTACTTCCACGTACTTCTACATTTATTCCAATGATTTTAAGGGAATATCATGATTCTGTCATAGGTGGCATTCCGAGGAGGAGCGGACTTTCAAACGTTTGGCTGCTGATTTTTATTGGAGAGGTATGCGAGCTGCTGTGGCAAAGTGGGTGCAAGAGTGTGAAGTTTGTCAAAAGAACAAGACCCTAGCCATGTCCCCCGCTGGATTATTACAACCATTAGCTCTGCCCAACCAAGTTTGGGAAGAGTTGACTATGGATTTCATTGAAGGGTTGCCTAAATCAGATGGGATGGACACAATATTGGTTGTAGTGGGTCGTTTAAGCAAATATGCTCACTTTATACCTCTTAAACATCCATTTCATGCTCGTTTGGTGGCTGAAATCTTCATCAAGGAGGTGGTACGTCTTCATGGTATTCCTAAGTCAATAGTTTCTGATCGTGATAAGGTATTTATAAGCAATTTCTGAAGGGAACTCTTTAAGTTACAAGGGACTAATTTGCGACACAGCACTGCATATCATCCCCAAACGGATGGGCAATCAGAGGTTGTTAATCGGAGCTTAGAGACGTATCTGAGATGCTATGTTTCAGAAAAACCTCGCTGCTGGTTACGATGGATAGCTTGGGCTGAGTATTGGTACAACACTACTTTTCATTCATCAATCAATTGCACACCTTTTAAAGTTTTATATGGGCGTGACCCTCCACCTTTAATTCGGTACAAATCTGGTTCTACTTTGATATCATCAGTTGAAGCACTTTTAGAGGAACGGGATGCCCAACTAGACGAGTTAAAGATGCACTTGCTGAGAGCTCAACAAAGAATGAAGACGTTGGCAGATGGGAAGCGATGAGCAGAAGCATTTGAAGTAGGAGATAAGGTTTTTGTCAAACTACGTCCTTACCGACAAAAATCCTTGGCTGTTAAAATGAATGAGAAGCTATGTCCAAGATTTTATGGCCCTTTTGCAATAGTCGCGCGGTGGACGGTGGCTTACAAACTCAAACTTTCCCGCCTCATCTACTATACATCCAGGTTTTCCATGTTTCAGAATCAGGAGAGCAAAAGGAGTTGCCATTTCCTCTCCAGTATTACCCCATCAGCTCTCACCTGACTTGGAGATGATTGTGGAACCAGAGGACGTGTTAGGGGTGCAAAATGTGATCTCACAGGGGCTGCCCAATGTAGAAGTGCTGATCAAGTGGAAAGATCTTCCTTCTTTTAAAGCTACATGGGAAAGATTTGATGCAATTTCACAGCAGTTTCCTTCTTTTTCACTTGAAGACAAAGTGAAAAGTTGGGGGGGGGGTAATGTTAGACCACCTATTCGTTTTACTTATTCTAGAAGAAATATTGGAACCATGTGAGGGATTAGTAGGTCAGTTATAAAAGGATATTTAGGTAATAAATAATAAGGGGGTTAGTCAGTTATTAATGTGTGTTTGTATTCAGTTTCTGATGGGTTAGTCAGTTACTGATATGTGTCTGTATTCAGTTATTTGTGTTCAGTTATGAGGGTATCCTGAGGGATTCTTATAGGGGGAGGAAAGTGAGAAGAGGTGTGTCTATTTTGTTTGGAGTCTTGATCTTGGGAGGGAATCTAAGACTCTCGAAATTCCTAGAAGTGTTGTAGTGTGTCTTATTCACTGTTTACATAATAAGAACTGCAGTATAATTCCAGATTTCATAAGAAAATCAAGCGTAACACAGTTCTCCACTGCTTATAACCTGGATTAGACATAAACCTACTTACCATATTCACTGCATGTGAGATATTAGGTCTGGTAAGTATCATGGCATACATAAGGCTTTCGATTGCACTTGAGTAACAGATATTTGCCATTTTCAATTGCTCTGTGTCAGTTTTTCGACACTAAGCACTTGACAACCGAAAATTACCTGCCAATAGAGTTTGAACTGGTTTTGATCCATACATACCAAACTTGGGTAACATCTTTTTTATATAACTTCGCTGAGTCAGAAACATGACCCTTTGATCCCTATTTTTTACAATATCCATTCCTAAAATCCTCCTTGCAGCCCCAAGTTCCTACATTTCAAACTCACTGCTCAAAAGTCTCTTCAACAGTTCAATCTCACCTTAGTCATGAACATGCTATCAGTATATCATCCACGTACAGTAAGAGATATATAATCTTCCCTTCACCTATTTCCTTGAAGTATACACAGCAATCATAACTGCATTTGTAAAAGGCATGTTTAATCATGAAGCTGTCAAACCTTAGATGGCATTGCCTAGATGATTACTTCAAGCCATAAAGAGACTTCCTCAGCAAGCACACATGCCCTTCCTTTCCAAGCGCTACAAAACCTTTAGGCTGGTACATTATAATTTCTTCTAATAACTCACCATAAAGAAAAGCTGCTTTGACATCCATCTATTCAAGATGCATGTCTTGTATTATTACAAATGCAAGAATAATTCTAATAGATGCATACCTCACCACTGGAGAGAAAACTTCATTGAAGTCAATTCCTTCCCTTTGAGTGAACCCCTTGCAACCAACCTTGCCTTAAACCATCTTAACTCAGCACCTGGTATCCTTTTTTTTACTTTAAAGATCCATTTGTAGCTGATTATTTTCTTCCTTTTAGGTTTCTCCGTTAGTATCTAGGTTTTATTCTTCATAAGAGAATCAATCTCTTCTTCCGTAGCCTTCTGCCATTAAAGCTTATGTTTGCTGGTAATAAATTCATTATAAGTTCTAGGTTCATCAGTGTTTACCTTTTGAGCAGCTGTTAAAGCTTAAGCTACAAGATCTGCTGTTGTATATCTTCTAAGCGGTCTTATTGCTCTCCTTTTCCTATCTCTTGCCAACTGATAAGTGTCTCTATCATTGTCAGTTGTTTCAACTTCCTCATTGACATCTACATCTTCATCAACACTATCAATTTCAGCTTTTGTAATTGTTTTAGTTTTATTAGGTTCATATAGCTCTATCTCAAATTGAACTTTTTATGTTTTGACTTTATTTTCTTTATCCTCATATGAAAGAACCATGTTTTGTTGCAATATCTCTATTGCATTAAAAGTTACATCTCTGCTTATAATGCATTTTGGTGGTTTTAAATCAGTACACCACAATCTATAACCCTTTACTTCATCAAGGGATCTCAAAAACCTACGTTTACGTGCTCTAGGTTCTGATTTCCCTTGTTTGACATGTGCATATGCCAAACATCCAAAAATTCTAAGCTTTGCATAGTTTGCAACCTTTTCTGTCCATAATTCTATTAGTGTTTTACATTCAATAATTGTTGAAGGACTTTTATTCACCAGGTAGCAAGCAATATTCAATGTTTCTGCCAAAAAGGTTTTGCCAATTTTGAATGCAGTAGCACATATCTCACCTTCTCCACCAATGTTCAGTTCTTCCTCTCAGCAAGATCAATTTATTGAGGTATGTACATTACTATTTTGTGCCTCAAAATACCATTCTTCTCATAGAACTCTTCAAAATTTTTGTTGCAGTACTCCAGCTCGTTGTCAGTTCTCAAAACCTTCACCTTTAAACCTGTCTGAGTTTCAACTAGAGTCTTCTAGATTTTAAACTTTTCAATCAACTCACCTTTACTTGTCTGAGTTTTAATTAGAGTCTTCCAAACTTTAAACTTTCCAATCACCTCACTTTTTCTCTTAACTATGTAAACCCAAACCATCCTTGTCAAATCATCAATGAATGACAGAAAATAATTGCATCCACCTAGTGAAGAAATTGATGTAGGCCCCTACAAATCTGAGTGTATGTATCCAAGCTTATCTTTCATAGTATGAGTTATACCTTTAAACTTTAACCTGGAACTTTGTCTAGGACACAATCTTTAAATAATCCCAAAGAACCTAGCTTATCTTTAACAAACACTCCCTGCTTTTGTAGCTCCTTTAAACCTTTCTCACTTATATGCCCTAACCTCAAATGCCAAAGCTTTGCCTTATGTTGTATGCTTTCTTATGTTATGGTTGTCAATGTACAAGTGTACATAATAAGTAATATAATGATAAGTATTCAAGGTCATCACCACAGGGATTGAAGTTATCATATTTACTACAGTAATCCTAACAGTGTAGTTTTGCTTTAAGTTAAAAATAAAACAAATAATAAGACTAATAAACTACTTAAACTAAAAATGTAATAAAAAAGAATGAAATAAAGAAAATTCTTACATCGCACTCAAGGATGAAACCAATAGGAATATAGTAGTTGAGTGATCAAACTCCCTTAATAGTTTTAACTTTTTCTTCTAATTTTAGGTTCAGTTACTACAGCACTGGGTAAAATCCTTAAGTATCCTCAACTGTCACTTGTTGGATATCTTATATTTTAATGTAACTTAACAATGACCGATTGTTATACTGACATAAGATATAACATTATACACTTAGGTCCTAATTACCTTAAAAGGTAAATTCCTATGTCTAGTTCATCACTAATTTTAGATTAAGCATAGCCCTTTTGGAATCAAGTTAAACTCAACTCAAGAAACCAAATCTAAAACCAAGTATTGCTCTGTGTTCTATGAAGACATACCTTTTTTATTCTCTTTCTTAACTAATATCATTAAATGGGTGGTCAGTTAAAATAGTAAATTGAAATAAGTATTATGAAAACAAAGTGCTATAGCAAACATGTAGCAACATATAAAATGAGTCAATTAACCATCAAGATTATTTGTCACTCAACCACAAATAAAATTAGTTCATAACTTACAAAAGAAAATTAAATAAAAGAAATTCATCCATTGAATACATTCCCTTGATCAAATAGTAAACTAAAAAACAAGAAAAGAATGGAAATGACTAATTTTCTGATTAATTTCTGTAATTTCTTCTTTGATATAGCCCTAAATCTTGCTCTTGAATTCTATTTTCTCTTGTTTCTTTTCAATTTTTTCTCTTTGGGTTGATGGCCTCCTCTTTCCTTGAGTGCATGCTTCTTTTATGGTTGAAAATTAGGGCAATCAGAAGTTTAAGGCACGTATCTTTTAAATTCGGAAACTCTAGATCATAATCTTCTAAGTATCTCGTGCAAAATCTTCTCTATCAATGTTCCAGGATTATTACAGCAATGGTTACTACAACAACGGCTATAGCATCTGCACTGTTTCAGACTTATTTCAATTCTTCTATAACCAAGTTCTTTCCTTATTTTTGCAAGCATATTGCAACAACTTTCCTCATTTGATATTTGAGCTCCCAATTACTTACAATTAAACATATAATTCTAAGCGCATAAACTATTCTAAAATAATACAATTTATTAAAAATAAAATAGAGTAGATATTCATACAAAATAAAACTAAAAGGCAATAAAAACATGTTATTTACTATCTAAGAAATCTTGATTTAAGTCTAAAAGTGTCATGATAACTCTCATTTCATAAAGTTATCACCTTATCACCATTATGGTTAGTTATACTTGCCTCTCCAACTATTATTTGTCCATCTAACACATACAGCCCATTCTTTTTCCTAAAATTCATAACTACCATTGAACCTTTGATTACCTTCAATGTCCCTTTTCACCCTTAATGGTGTATCTAGATTGATCCAACATTCCTATGGAGACTAAGTTCCTCTTTAGATCAAGAACATGTCTCACCTGTGTTAAGTCTCTCACTACACCATCTACTAATTTCAAGTTTGCTGTCCTAATACCTACTACTTTACACATTGAGTTTTTACCCATTAACACCATACTACCTTCACATGGCTGATATGAAGTAAAATAATTTCTATTTGGAAACATATGAAAAGTACAACCTAAGTTAAGAACCTATTGACTTTCAAGTATATTCATTGAGGCTATAAGCACTCTAGTAGTTTCATAACTGATTCCTTCTATGGCTAAGGCTTCATCTCTAGTTTTTTCTTTAGATTCCTTAGTTTTGATCTTCCTCTCAGGACAATCTCTCTTAAAATAGCCCTCTTTATGACATTGAAAACATTTTAAGTGCTTATATTTGACCTTGGTCTACCTGACTTCTTTCCTTTACTATCCTTCTTCTCTAGCCTGCCTTTAACTATTAAACCCTAACTTGAATCACCTTTTTTGTTGTCTAGTTTGTCCTTCAACTTCTTGGTACTAAGAGCACATTTGGCTTCTTTTAAAGAGTGTCTGTCTCCATAGAACAAGGCATCCACAAAGTGTTCATATGACTTTGGCAAAGAATAGATCAATAAGAGTGCTCTACTCTTATCACTCAATCTCTCATCTATGGTTTCTAATTCATCACATACCCTATTAAAGTCATCAATATGCTCATCAAGAGATGATCCTTCAACCATCTTTAATAAACACATTTTCTTTTTAATATACAATCTGTTTGCTAAGGATTTTGTCATATAAAGATGTTCCAGTTTAGCCCATAATCCAACAACAGTCTTCTCTTTAGCAACCTCTCTTATTATTGAGTCACCAAGGCTGAAAATTTTTGTACTCTTTGCCTTCTTGTCAATTGCAGCAGCCTTTTCTAGATTTTTAAATGATGAAACTTCTTTCCCTTCTGCTTTAAGGTTCAATGGCATCTCCAAGGCCTTAAGTAATTAAAAGAGCCCCCATCTTAATCTTCCATATGCTGAAATCATTTTGACCTATAAACTTCTCCAGATCTATCTTTAAAGCCATTTCTTGAATCTTGAAATAGAGACAAGGCCTTGACACTAATTTGTTGTGAAAGAATTCTCTTTAACCAAGATTCTTTCTACTAAACCAAGACCTATCTCCGACCACAAGACCAATCAATGAACATACAAACAACAACATATTGAATTATGAAAGAAAAATGGCAGGAAAATAGAACAAACAAACCAAGAACACATAGTGATTATAGTGGTTTAGCACTTAAGCACAGTGTCGACATCCACTTGAGGAAGATTGCAAATGCTTTCAATAACTAAGCTCAAGAATGATTCAAGATCATTAAGTGTATATACAAGAAATACGAAATGAGCTCAATCAGAACATACCAAAATCAACCTATATCACTGATTCTAGGTTTGTTACACTAACTGGTCTTTTCCCTCCAAAACCAACAGATTTAATAGCTTTAGCATGTGCGCTTCACGTGTTTACTTATGGTTCCCTAAAATGACATCCAATCATGCCATTTATGATAGCTTGTGTTTAATCTCGAATCACATATTACGCACATGACTCACTTAAGCGCTTTGGATGACAATGCTGCCAATGTCGGTTTATGTTTTGTAGACTTAGAAATGGCATATCATCTGAATTCAAATCCTCAGAACGACATGTCAGCCAATTCGGTTTGATCTCATATTTCATCACAAAGAACATGAGTTATTTGTACTACTTTATCTATTTATTAATTCATCTTTAAATAAACTAAAGAAACGTAATTCTCATTGCAACATCTAATAAAATGTACTATTGAAATTATTGTGTTCCTTTGGGAATATATAGATCATAAAAATAAATAGTTGAAATATTCAAATTAACTTTATTTTAACTAACTAAATGGTCATTCTTTTAGTTTATTTAATGTTTGTGAGTTATTATTATTTTTATTAGCAGTGGATAATACATTTTGTATAATCAAAATTACACATTTAATTATAAAGAATTGGGCTTTTAGTAGATATATTAATAATTAAAAGGTCTATAAGGTTGAAACTTTTCAAAATCAACTTGAACATTTTCATAATTTCAAAGAAAATAAGGTCTATTCTAAAATCATGCTTCCAATTTTTCAAAAGTAAGCTGGGCCCTACCGCACCTATTCTTACTACAACTAATCCTATGATCACTGGATTAGAGTTAAAAAATTAATACTTTTTTATATAACAAAAAAATGTACATTTTAAGTAAATTAATGCTAGCTCAGGTAGACACGTGAGCCGATGGGTTTTTCACTACGTACAGGAAGTAAAAGTAAAATTAAACAAGAACCAAAACGAGAGAAAAAAGAGCAATGGCAAGGACTGGCCTAGTCGGCAAACCACTTTTCAAGCCTCAGATGCCACTCGACTGACTAGACAATAGATCATCCAAAACGTGAGGACCAATGCACATATCCTTGAACATCCGGAAACGTCTCACTCGCGTGCAGGCTATAATCATATGACAATTACTGGCTTTCGTTGCCCACATTTTGTTGCACCATTCGGACCACAAGGATCGATTACACCACCCATGTTTGATAGGAAATAATGAAAGGAGACCGAGAGAAGTGAAAAGGAGAGGAGGGAAATGAAAATGACCCAAAAAAAAGATCGAATTTTAATTTTATTGTTTGATTTGAAATAGAATTAATCTATTATGCTCTTGTTTTTCTTTTTTCCTTTTCCTTTTTTGGTTTCCTCTTTTTTTTTTTTCTTTTATTTCTTTAAATCAAATATGACACTAAAAGAATATCACATAGAGGTAATAATATTTACTCAAATCTATATCCTTAAATTTTATGAATGATCAATATACTTTTTATTATTATTATTATTATACCTTTTGACTACACTAATTAATTTAACAGTTTTTAATAAATACAAATAGAATGTTAAAAAATAAAATAAATAACATAATTTACAATTTTCAATAATTTTGATAAAGTCATTTTTTTTATACAATCAAAGGGTGTATGTAGTGGTTAAAACAAAAGTTTGTACGATCATTTATAAAATTTTAGGGATGGATCAGCACAAGCACTTCAGAAAATCTTGTAAGTGTAGCTATTTTTTTCTCATGCGTTGATATTTTGTTTAAATTAAAAGAATAGTTGTCGCTTCTTATACTAGAGCTTTTATTAAAGATCCATTTTTATTATCAAGACCAGAGTCATTCTAAAACTGTAAAAATTATGTTTATATTCTAGCGGTAAAAGTTTTAATTAGGGGACCTAAATTTAGTTCCTTTTTTTTTTTACGGTTATAGTTGTTTATTTACTGAAATTTGTTAAAAATCGATATATTACAATTGAAGCCTTTTGCAATTTTAAATGCATACTATGGATTGTATGTTGGGCTTAGGGATGGCAATTTCCAGGTTCGGGTCCGAGTTTGGCCTTTCTAGATCCAGATTCAGACCCGAACACACAATTCTTTATATCGGACTTGGATTTGAACCTGGTTTCTTTTCAATCCGGGTTCGGGTCAGGTTCAACCTAAAAAAATATGGGTTTCCGGATTCCGAGTTTTGAACCCATATTGCTTAAAAAAAATATATAAACACAAGAGAAATTAGGCTAGGACTTCTTTTTATTTTTTTAATTTTTCTATTTATAATTTTATATTAAATAATTTCTAAAAAAGTTAATATTAAAATAAAAAATTTCCAAATCCAGGTTCCGAATTTGCGGGTTCACTTGAACTTGAATCTGGACCCAGAAATACGCGGGTTCTCAAAATTACATTTGGATTCCAAATAAAAATTAATCCAGTGCGGGTTGAACCCGGTCTGGATTTTCCGAGTTCAATCCAAGTCCAGGCCGGGTCCGAGTTTGATTGCCATCTGTAGTTGAGCTTTATACTATGTGTTGTGTTTTGAGTTCTAAAAGAAATTTAAAAAAAAAAACAGCTACAGTAAAATTTAAGGGTCTATCAATCACAATGACTACTTCAATAATCACCTTCCACTAATATTTTAGGATTATCTACCTCATTCGTTTATGTGGAAAGAGAATTGTAAAAATTTTATAGACATTTAAATTTGTGCCCTTAATAAGTCCACCGCTAAATTAAGACTATAATAGCATCACAGTTCGTTCATTACTATAAAATCTTCTTTTGTAGTGTATCTTTGTTCTTAGTAATCAATAAAGCGCTTCCTTGTACCGTTCAAGTTTTGCCTAGAAAAAAAAACTGGTTCTTGTGTGGTTCACAAAATTGAAGCTTTGTGATGTGTTTTTATGACAAATCATTCTCTCAGATAATATTAATGGTCCTCTCAAAAGAATGGGAGGATAATGGGGACCATGGCATTTAAGACTAGAGCTTATATAAGCCTTTAATTTTAAACTTAATATTAAAAAAAAAAAAAAAGCTGGCTCGCGCTTGAAAATTATGCACGAAATGGTCTCCACTACATATGGCTAGCAGGTGCAGATTAGCATGGACACCAGCAGGGGGCCGTGGCACCTTTAAGAAAATTTTTAAGAAATAATAATATGCAAATGTTATATATTAAATTATAACAGAAGTTGAAAAATATCATTAAATTAATCAGTATTTTGAATATCTTCAAACTTTTGTTTCGTCATTTTTATTTTAAATTATGGTTTAATCATTAATATTTTTAAAATCCTACATATTTATTATATTTTTCTTACAATTTATTTTTGCTCATAGATAATAATAAATCATAATTCCTTCTCTAATTTAATATCCAATTCAAAAACATATTTTTCAACTTAGTTTTTAAATTTGTGACAACGTTAGCTTATTATCTAGTTTCTTTCTTTAATTTCTCAACTAAAATTGTTGAGGCAGAAATCTGGTCGAGCTTTCAATGCGACCAAGGTGCCTCATGAGCTCTTGTATCTGAGTTGAGTTGTTTTCTCTTTTTCCTTTTCTCCTGCACTAACAACAAAAAGTCGGGGGGTGCCGGATGTTTTTCCAGCATGAACCCTCCGATACTTAAGTTAGCGATTAACCAATTCAAGGGCAAAGCAAATAATAAATATTAAAGAAAAAAAATTATAAGAGGAAGAAAGCGTCTCCTTACTTTAGATTTCCTGTAGCTTTTATAGCACGCGTGTGTATGGCATTCATTCTTAAGTTGAATCTTTCATTTAAAATCATGAGTTAATGAGTAGTTATTGGACCATTATAAAGTAGTTATTGAGCGTTCATTTAAATCATGAGTTACAAAGTAGTTAATGAAACAGTTATAAAATAATTATTGAGCTATAGTTATTATAACTGCTCATGATATTAAGAGTTATTTCCTGCTCGAGGTCATCTAGTCATGGCATTAGCAAGTCATCTAGTCATGATATTAAGAACTACCTCCTAGAAGCCTTCAGTTATCTGCTCTCTTTTTACTTAGAGGAGATCTGGTCACCCTATTTCATTTCCCAAACAAATACTTTATTTTTTTTTTACCGTTTGGATGGAAATAAAAAACCTTATCCATTAAACACTAACATTTGCTCATTTTCAAACTTAAGTAAAGGGGACAATGCGCATTCACGGTTAGGCTTTTTGGTTTGCTGGAATTGTCCATATTTTGGCTACTGAAATATTATCTGTATTTGTTCAGTTGGTTTCACTTTTTGTTGATTTTGGGATATCTTTATGCTGGCTTTGCTTTGAGAGTCTGGTTTCATGTTTCATTTAAAGGGCAAGGCTCAATATTACATACCGTAAATACTTGTATTTTTTTTTTTAATTTCCCCGGGTCTTAAAAATGAAACGGAAGCAAACCACTCTTAAGCTTAATTTAGTTGGTTGATACTTGTCTTTTTTTTAAAAAAAAAAAATAGCGAGTTTCAGTCTTCTTATAAAGTTATATATAACTGTGGGAGTAAAATAAAAAAAAAAAAAGATAAAATATTATGTTGGTTATACTTAACAATTGGTTGCGGCGTGAATTAATGTCCCGACGTGTTCAAATTTGATTCTATAGTTTCTGGCCTTAGGCTTGAGAATTTGTTGGTGCAACGGAAGAAGAATCATGCAATGAATTTCGGAAAATGAAACGCTTAAAAAGGCTTACTCTAGTTGATTTTGCGAGGAATTTTGACTTTTGTGGGAGGCTTACTGCAGTTGATTTCCATTACGCGGCCTGCCAAAGTTGAAACATTGTGTTGCTTGTTTCTTTACCCTCCAAAACTACACTGACAACTTTTGCTAAAGATCCTAATGAACGGTATAGTAATGAGACAAAGATTCTCTCCTAGTATTGTTTCTCTCGTAGTCTCTCTTAGTGAAAATAAGTGGCCAAAATTAAATTTTAAACTAGTTTTATTTATTGTATTTACAATTAAACTCACTTTTTTCATTAAATTTGAAAGACTATGAAAGAATAAGAGAGAAAAACACTAGGAGAGGATCTTGATCCATAGTAATGAATGATATAAAAGGAAATTAATCAATTACATTTATTTGGCCTTAGCTCATGTTTCAATATCAATCAATTTAAGTTTCAATATCAGTCAATTAAAACTTTCTATATCAATCAATATATGTTTCAATATCAATCAATTAAAAACAAGTTGTTGAGTGTTTTTCTTTAAATTTATTTAATTTAATTAAATAAATAAATTATTTTTTGTTTAATTAAAGTTTGATGTTGATTGATAAGTTTTATGTTATTTTCAGATGTATTTATTTTGCTTGCAATTATAAAACACTAATTTACTATTCTTATATTAATTTATTTATTTTACCATCCGTCCATTGGTCTTTTGTGTAAAATTTAAAATTTATACTTATTATGGTATTGATGCCATAATTTTACTCACGACATCATAGATTTTTTTTTCCTTCTAATCTTGATTTTACTTTTGGCTCTTAAATTTTTTCTATGAAGATAAAATTAATTTGACCATTTTAACCTTCCTATGGAAAAGGATCAAATTGCTCAACAAATGTGTGCTATTGCTATTGCATGCGCCATAATATTTCAACTATTTTGTTTCTGAAATATATCATGCAAATTTGTTGAAAGAATCCAATAATTTCAATAGTTATATTTCACCAAATATTGCTATGAGAATTACATTTTTTTTAATTAAAGATAAAAATTAAATAGATAAATTACGTGGTACCAATAACTCTGTTCTTTATTGTAACTTGGCTATTCAAGTATGGTGTGATTACAATGTGGGATCGTCACCTTTCAATGTTTAGAAACAAAAACCCAAATCAAAGCTCATAATGGCATCAGGGCTATTAAGTAGGGAAGAAGTTGAAAAACTTAAAGCTTGAGTCCATATCCTCTGTCGGCACAGGATTAATGAGCAGAGAAGCAACAAAATCTTTCGGCATTAGTGTAGCCATCTTAAAATTGAGAATTGCCATAACTAAGGAGTAATATTGCACTGCGTTTGGGGGACGCACTCTTCATTTGTATCCTTCCAGGCATTTGATGTTGGTTTTAAAAATTGTTTTTGCAGTGGAAATTTTTGGATCGTATTTCTCATATAATGTATAAATTTATCATAATCTATAAATCATACATTTGCTTTTTCGTAGAAGTAACTAGGCTCCTAAATCACGATATATCACCACCTATCTTGTTAGATCACGATCTTTCACCAACGATCTTTCAGGTTATGACTCAAGTTTGATCTACACTTGACGTGTGGGGGCCTTTATCATTATTATAAACAATTAGCTAAAGTAAATTTTTTCACTCAAAATTAGAAGGAAAAAGAACTTTTTCTCTAAAATAAATATTGTGGCTACTATCTCCCTTCTTTTGAGAAAGAAGCCTATTTATATGTCTTATTTGGTGGAAAACCTAGGCTTTTTATTTTTCTCTTTTTTTTTAATTAAATACAATTTGATTTAAATAAAAGGATAAGAGAAAAAACCCAAAAGGCATTACACTTGTTCTTCTTATAAAGGGCCAACCTTGTAAAATAACATAAGGCCCCTTACACACAAGTATATTAAATGGAGCCTCCCATTAAATAATATATTTAGGCTTTTAATCCAAGTAGTTAGTTATCTTACTTATTAATCCAATAGTGGCACAGTCAATTAAATGAGCTAACCCAGAGATCATATGGGTACACACAATAGTGACTACTATAATTAGGCCTGTAATTAAATTAACCTAATTATTTAATTCCAAATATGCTGCACTAAAAGATTAGAACTGATCTGCATAATTGTATACTATCTATGATAGTGGTCTCGAATAATAATTCGACCCATGCCACATTGATTTCTTTACTGAACAATCCTTTGTACCATATTGCTAATTAAATCAATATCTCAACTATCCAATCAATTTAATTACATCTTTTTTCTTAACAATTACTAGTTTTCTCTAATGATCATTTTCAACATACTAATTATGTTGACATACTTTGGCCAGAGAATTCTATGATCAAGTATTAAAAACCCGCCAAGAGATGTGTTCTATAAATTTTATATTGTTAATCTATAATCTCATTGCTCATAATTGCTTCCACCAAGATATCAGATAATCTTGACTACAAATTTATGTTGCTCCCATTGATAACTTAAATGAAATGACAATCATAAACATGAAACTATAATTAACTCAAAATTAAGATTGCAATAAAATGAATGCCTATGAGATTTAATAAGTTTGACAGTCATTTAAAGTTAATTAAATCTCATATGTAATCTAGTTCAATGTAGTCAAACTACATCAGTAAATTAATACATGATTAAGATAAATCATTCAATGAATTTACTATAATCTCAACATAAATAGGGCGCCCAACTCTATTGATCAACTACAACTCAATTTATTTAATCAGAAGATAACTTATATTTATGTCTTATGTGAATCCAAGTAATGATCACATAAAATACATATAATATAATTAAACGGACCTTATTCAAAATATTTATGCAATTAAGATATCTGAAAATGTCTTAAATATTTTATTAATCAGAAAATAAATTAATCAATATGCTTTAAAGAGCACATAATCTCAAAAATCTCCGACTAGTTCTCAAAGCATATGTGGCAACTTACACATGCCCATACATTCTAAGTGCAGGTTAAAAAATTTCCCAGATATGGCCTTTGTAAAAGGATTTGCCAAGTTTTGTTCTAAGGCAATCTGGGTAACCTCTATAACACCTCTCTACATTATTTCTCTTATGAGATGGTATTTCCTTTCTATATGTTTTTGCTTCTTGTGGTTTCTTGGTTCCTTAGACTGAGCCACTGCACCACTATTATCATAAAATAATTTAAGAGGTGTAGTTACTCCAGGTACCACCTCAAGGTCTTGTAGGAACTTACGGAGCTAAACAACTTTTTTAGCAGCTTCAGATGCAGCCACATATTCAGCTTCTGTTGTGGAGTCTACGATACAATTTTCTTTCACACTCCTCCAACTCACAGCTCCATTTCCCAATGTAAACACATAATTGGAAGTTGGTTTTTTGAAATCTTTATCTGACATGAAGTTAGAATTGGTGTAACCCATTAGATTGAGATTATCACCAGAATACACAAGCATATAATTCATAGTTCTTTTCAGATATTTAAAAATATGCTTAACTGCAGTCCAATGTTTAGGACCAGGATTAGATTGATATCTACTGACCATCCCTACTACAAAACAGATGTCTAGTCTAGTACATAACATTGCATACATGAGACTTCCCACAGCTTCTGCATAGGGAACTTGCCTAATTTTTTCTCTTTCCTCAAGTGTCTTAGGTGCCTGATCCTTAGAAAAGGAAATTCCATACCTGAATGGTAATAAACTAGCTTTGAAATTTTCCATGTCAAATCTAGTTAGTATCTTATCAATGTAAGCAGTTTGGAATAAGTCTAAAATTTTATTCTTTCGGTATCGAAGTAACTTGATCCTAAGAATATAACTTGCCTCTCCTAGGTCTTTCATATCAAACTGTTTAGCCAACCAATTCTTTATTGATGACAATACTCCTACATCGTTTCCAATTAAGAGAATGTCATTTACATAAATAACTAGAAATGCTACAGCTTCTCCTCGAATTTTCTTATACACATATGGCTCATCAATATTCTGTATGAATCTAAAAGTTTTAACCGTTTGATCAAATTTGATTTTCCATGACCGGGATGCTTGCTTTAATCCATAAATGGATCTTTGCAACTAAAATACCATGTGTTCTTGGCCTTTTTTAATAAACCTTTCTGATTGCTGCATATAGTGTCTTCTTCAAGATGCCCGTTAAGAAACGCAGTCTTGATAACCATTTGTCAAATTTCATAATCCAACACTGCAGCAATAGAGAGCTGATGGATTTAAGCATAGCAACTGGTGAAAAGGTTTCCTCATAATCAATTCTCTTTTTCTGAGTATACCCTTTGGCTACTAATCTTGCTTTAAATGTTTCCACCCGTCCGTCTACTCCCATTTTTCTCTTGTAGATCCACTATGGGTTTTACCCCATTTGGTGCCTCTACAAGTTCCCAAACTTTATTAGAATACATAGATTCCATTTCTTGGTCCATAGCATTTTTCCATAGTTCAACATCTCCATCTAATAGAATTTCATTATAACTAGTGGGATCCTATACATGTCCATTTGAAATAGTTGTATAAGTTTCTCCCAGTAACATATACCGTGCTGGTAATCGAGTTACCCTCCCACTACAACGAGGTTCAATAAGTGGTTACTATTTAAGGATTGTGTTATGATGCTTATATTGCTGCTTTTTCTCCTGTTGATTAACAGGTACCGAAATCTAAGCATCAACATGATCTCCTGATAATTTTTCTATTATTTCCTTACTCTTAGATTTGAAGTTATTCATATAGTCTTCCTATTGATTACCAGGTACCGAAATCTGAGCATCAACATGATCTCCTGATAATTCTTATAGTATTACCTTACTCTTAAATTGAAGTTATTCATATAGTCTTCCTCAAGATATGTAAAATGTGTACTCACAATTACTTTTCTGTCTTGAGGACTATAAAATAAACCTCCCTTTTTTCTTTTGGGATACCCAATAAACATACAAACCTCATAACGTGAATCCATTTTGTGAGCCTTTGGTTTTAGCACATGTGCTGGTGAACCCCAAATATAGATGTGTTTCAAACTTGGTTTGCGACATGACCATAATTCTGTTGGGGTTTTAGGCACTGACTTAGATGGAACTAAGTTCAATAGGTATATCGCAGTTTCTAGTGCTAGTTGATTAGTGTTAAAAATTGCATGTTCATTAATAATAAATATCATTTTGTGCTTATATTATAATTTATGTGTGTAATTATGTAACATATTGTGAATTTTTAATTATTTTTCTAAATATTTGATTTTGCGTATTTTTGTATGTTTATTAGGTAAAAATAATAATTTTATACAATTCGAGGCTCCAAACAAATGCACAGATGTCAAATTTGGATTCCGAAGGTTCGAGAAATTATTTCATTGTTAAGGAGGATCTACATTTTTTAATGTGAAATTATAAGTTTTTACCATAATAAGTGTGGTAATTGTAAAATTATAAAGTTTTACTATGTTAGGTGTGGAAATTGTTATTGGAATAAGTTAAGCATGCTTGAGTGGATTAAGTTAGGTTTATATCTTGTTAGTGGGACAAATGTATGGCTATGATGTAATTAACCTTATTTATATGTGTGGTGTGAATTAATCATGTATAAGTATAAATAGAGAAGGGGGGAGCACAGCTCTCTACGCATTTTCTTCACTTCTTTCCCCTCAATTTCTTCTTCTTCTCATCTCTCTTTGTAATATATTTTCAATAAATAAAATTAGTTTTATTTTTAATTTTCAAATGCCATTTTTATGCATAATTTAATTTTAAATATTTTTATTTCAATTATGCTTGGCTAAATATTAATAGTTAGAGAAATGTGAAACTCTTAGTAAAAAAATATGGTTTAATCAAATTCTATATTTAATTATATAAATTAAATTATTTTCTATTTAATTTTATACATATTTTATTTTTTGAAATTTTGATTTATTATAGACAAATAAGGGTGTTTGGCACAATAAATTCTTAATATCTCAATATAAGGTATGGTAAAATGGTATTTTGATTTATTGTAGACAAATTAAGTTTTGGCAAAATAAATACTTAATCCATAATAAAATTAATGGAAAAATAATAATAATTTATACAATTAATCTTTTGGGCAATAAATCTAAATAAAAATGGCAAAAAGAATTTATTAAATTTTATTTACTACTACGAGTGGATCCATAACCCTAAATGATTTTGTTTCATAGTTTTACTTAAATTAAGTTGTATAAATTTAAGTTTTATTTTTATTAAAATAAATAAATTAAATCTTTTCTCTGTGGATCAACCTCGGACTCACCGAGTTATTCTATGACAAGACAATCTTATACTTGAGAGTTAGAAATCACTTTTAAGTTGTATCACTAATCTTCAAAATGAGATGGGCAATGTGGAATAACTATGAAAAAATCTCACCATATCCAAAAGAGCTCTATTTCTTCTTTCAGCTACACTATTTTGTTGTGGTGTTCCTAGAGCTGTTAATTGAGATATAATCTCATTTTCAACCAGATACTCTTTGAACTCTCTTGAGAGATATTCACCACCTTGATCAAATCGAAGTTTCTTTATGTTCTTACCTAATTGCTTTTCTATCTCAGTCCTATACTCTTTAAACTTTTCAAGAGCTTTAAACTTATGATGCATTAGACCTAACCGTATCTTGAATAATCATCAGTGAATATGATGAAGTACTTATAACCACCTCGAGCTTGTACATTGATTGGTCCACATACATTTGTATGTACCAATTCAAGTAGTATTGTTACATGCATTCCTTTAGCTGAGAAAGGCTTTTTTGTCATTTTTCATTCTAAACAAGATTCACAAAGTGGCAATGATTCATTTTCCAATGGACTTAAAAGCCCATCTTTGATCATTCTCTATATCTTATTTAGGTTTATATGACCCAAGAACAAATGCCAAAGGTAACACTGGTTGGAAGAAATCTTTCTTTTTTTAGATAAGTGCATATGCTCATTATTTTCAATCACTGTGTCATGCATAGAATGGATCAGAGGACTTAAATGATATAAATTATCTTTCAATGTACCAGAGCATATTAATCTATTATTTTTCAAAATAAAAATAGAGGAACTAAAATTTATAATACACCACTGTTTTGATAAACAAGCTACCGAAATTAAATTTCTCTTAATGTCTGGAACATAAAGACAATTATTCAACACTAAAGTCTCATTATTAAAAGATAATAAAATAGATACAGTCTTCACTGCTGACACGAACTAGCCTGTCTTTAACTGTAGCTTAACGCTTCTTTCACTTAGTTTCCGGGTTTCCTAAAACCAAAAAAGTGAATTACAAATATGATTAGTTGCTCCAAAATCCAAGACCCAGGTGTCAATAGGATTCTGAACTAAACAGGTCTTTATGACTAAAAGATTTCCCATACTTGATTTCATAATCTTAGGGTAATCATTTTTCCAGTGACCCTTTTATCCACACTTAAAGCATTTGCCTTTCAGCTTGCCCTCTTTCTTAGTAGATAGTTTCTTTTTCCCAACTTTATTCTTTTTGCCTTTTGGCTTAGGCTTAGAAGAAGTACCCTTTTTAGTAAGGTTAATGCCTCCTTGAGATTTTTCAGCAAGACAAATCTCTTCAGCTGAATGAAGTTCGTTTATTAATTCTATTAAGGTCGTATTTCTTTTATTCATATTATAATTGACCTTAAACTCTTTGAATGTTTCGAGCAAAGATTCTAGTACCATGTCAATCTTTGAATTATCATCGATCTGTGCACCCTGAATCTCAACCTCATTCAAATAGTCCATCATTTTCAGGACATGATCACGAACTCTTGTACCTTTTCCCATCTTGGAGGTCATAACACTTTTCAACACTGCTTGTCTCACAGAACAAGTACTTTGCCCAAACATCTCTTGGAGACTTTCCATTATTTCAGTGGCTATCTCCATGTTCTAATGTTTGGTCTACAGAATATTCGAAATCGAGGCTAATATGCAGCATTTTTCCATTTCATTAGCTTTTTGCCATTTCTCATAAAGCCTCCTTTGATTTCTACTAGTGTCCTCTGTTGGTTACGAGGGCATGGCTGGGATAAAACATATTTATAATTTTTAAGAGTCATAACTATAAATATATTTTGTTTCCAATCTATGTGGTTCTTGCCAGTGAGTTTGTTTTGATTCAGAATAATAGTCAGTGGGCTTAGGGAGGACATTTTCTAAAAAATAGAACATACATGCATAAATACTTTTAAACAAGTAATATTCACAATAAAATCTAAAATGCAGAAAACCATAAATGCATTTTATTTTATTATAACGATAATGTAGATTGCTTTGGCAAGCTATCCATTTGGGAAGTCATGCCTATAGTTATTAGACCCAATTAACCATTAGATTATTTACTTTCATGTCAAAACATGATAAATAATTATCATTATCATTTAAGGTCAAAATTTATTAACAGAGCTTCGTTGGGAAGGTTAATAACAAATTTTTGTTGAGTGTATAACCATTGTTTCAATCTATATATCTTTCATATCATGCAGCCACTGTTAGGGTGATCAACAGATTGAAAAATATTTCAATATTATCTATAAAGAAGTTCATCAAATAAAATGTCTAATAGATATACCCTTTGTAGGGAGCATCACCTTATCATGAAGTCGAGGTATATATATAATTTTATTATTGAACTAACAATGGAGCCCATGGGAAAAATTATCTTCAATTTTCCCTCTCCCACTCAATAGTTTGAAGTTGGTTTTTTCTTTTGAACAATACAGAGATTATATCCTATATTGTTAATTGCATGCTTACTAAAATAATATTATCTAGATGAAATCTAATATTATTAAGCACATGCAAATATCAAACAATATATTTAGATTCATAATCTATAGACGTCATGTATTATGATGCATAGAGTGGCACTTCCTATTCTATATGACATGTTATCATGGCATGTTATCAAGAAACATAGCACATAGATAAAAGCAATTAAACAATCTCAATTCATGGTTTTCCTAGGAAAAAATTGACTTAATCTATAAGCCTAATATCTATTGGGCTTCAAGTCAACATTCATCTTTCTTTTTTCTTTCCCTTGTGTTGCTCTTATCCATAACTATTGGCTTGGGGACTTTTAGGCTTTTAAATTTATCATTGGTTCCATTTTTAAATTTAAATTTGGGCACCTTTTTAATAAAAATTCTATTGGGTCTTTTTTTTTTAAAAACAATAATTAATCATTTTTTTTTATAAAATCTAGACCCAAATAGTTTAATAAAATAAGTCTAAATTTATCTTAAAAAATGCTTGAGCCAAATAAATTTTATTATTGATCTACTAAATTTTTCATTTATATAACCCAATTTTAAAATCCCTTAGTGGGCTTGGCACCAATATAAATAAATTTGGACAAATAATTACTATTAGGCTTATCAAATTTCTATTTATATTATCCAATTAATAATAACCAATAATGGGCTTGTATCCAATATAAATAAATTTAAATTTTTCTACCCAAAGCCCAAATACTTTGACTGAATTATAAAATAGTGAAACTGTAGGGTGCCATGGGATATAAACCCAAAACCCTAAATCACTTGTTTTTCTTCCAGTCACCACCAATATGTACTGTTGGACTTAAATGCAATACAATTTCAAACCTTGGTAGAAAACATAAATTACCAAGACTGTAGGGTGTCTAATGAAATGCAAAAGAAAACCACCACCCCCCCCCCACCCCCCCCCCCCCCCCCCCTCGGCCCCTTTTATGCTTTTCGCTGCCAATGGCAGGGGCATTCATGGCTGCCGCTTTTCATTGCATCTTGCGACATCAATCGCTTCTTTATTTTCTTAAGCTCTTTGATATTTTATAACAAAATAATATATACAAAAACTCCTATGTCAATAATGGCTTCCAAAAAATCTATGAACAATGAAATAAAATAATCAAGAGCGAAACATGGTAAAAACTAACCATCTCTCTTGTTACAAATTCATAAAATTAATACAAAAAAATCTCTAATCATGAATTAAGACAACCATTAACATGCTTAATAAATATATTCATCACATAATGAAATATATAAAATTAGTGCCACTCATCTAACACACTAAATACAAGAGGTTGATTTTATATAGTAATTCTATATAAAAATCCGATATAGTTCTAATACCAATTGTTTGTTTTAAAAATTATTTTTGCAACGGAAGTTTTTGGATCGCATTTCTCATATAATATATAAAATTATCATAATCCAGAAATCATACCTTTATTTTTTTGTAGAAGTAACTAGACTTCCAAATCACGATCTGTTTAGATCACGATCCTTCACTAACGATATTCCAGGTTATGACTCAAGTTTGATTTGCACTTGACATGTGGACGCCTTTATCACTACTATAAGCAACTAGCTAAAGTAAACTTTTTCTCTCAAAATTAGGCAGAAAAGAACTTTTTCTCTCAAATAAATATTGTTGCTACCATCTCCCTTCTTTTGAGAAACAAGCATATTTATATATTTTCTTTGGTGAAACCCTAGTCTCCTTATTGTTCTCCTTTTTTTTAATTAAATCCAATTTCATTTAAATAAAAGGATAAGAGAAAAAACCCAAAAGTGGCCTTACACTTCTTCTTATAAAGGGGCTCATCTTGTAAAATAACACAAGGCCCCTTACACACAATTATATTAAATAAAGCCTCCCACTAAATAATATATTTAGGCTTTTAACCCAAATAACTAGTTATCTTACTTATTAATTCAATAGTGATGCAGTCAATTAAATGAGCTAACCTGGAGATCATATGGGTACACACAATAGTGGCTGCAATAATTAGGCCTGTAATTAAATTAGCCAAATTATTTAATTCCAAATCTACTCCATTAAAAGATTAGAACTAACTTCCATAATTGTATACTATCTACGATAGTGGTCTCGAATAATAATTCGACTCATGCCATATTGATTTATTTACTGAACAATCCTTTGTACCATATCGCTAATTAAATAAATATATCAACTGTCCAATTAATTTAATTACATCTTTTTCCTTGACACTTACTAGTTTTCTCTAATGATCATTTTCAACATATTAATTATGTTGATACACTCTAGCCAGAGAATTCTATAATCAAGTACCAAAAACCCATCAAAAGATGTGTTGTACAAATTCTATATTGTTAATCTATAATCTCACTGCTCATAATTGCTTCCACCAAGATACCGGGTAATCTTGATGATAAATGTATGTCGCACCTATTGGTAACTCAAATGAAATGACAATCATAAACATGAAACTATAATTAACTCAAGATTAAGATTGCAATAAAATCAATGTCTATGAGATTTAATAAGTTAATAAGTCATTTAAAGCTAATTAAATCTCATATGTAATCCAGTTCAATGTAGTCAAACTACATCAGTAAATTCATACATGATTAAGACAAATCATTCAATAAATTTACTACAGTCTAAACATAATAGAACGCCCGGCTCTATTTATCAACTGCGAACTCAATTTATTTAATCATAAAATAACTGGTATTTATGTCTTCTGTGAATCCATATGACGATCACATAAAATACATTTAATATGATTAAACAGATCTTATTCAAAATATTTATGTAATTAAAGTATCTAAAAATGTCTTAAATATTTTATTAATCAGAAAATAAATTAATCAATATACTTTAAAGAGCACATAATCCGAACATTTGAAATTTTCTCTCTTTTTTTAGGAGCGTGTCTTTAGTTACAACTTTCTGTCTACTGATTACAATTCATCAAGGAATACTATCAAAGAAAAAAATATAAAATACCTCAGCATGATTTCAGCCTATTAACATGAATCCATGCACCGAAGATTTTAAGAATGGAAACCGAGTCACAGCTGATACAAGCTCGAGCAGCTACTAATAATTAGATTGATCAATTACATATGCTTAAAATGTATGAACATAAAGATGAATGCACAATTTTTTTAATTTGCATATACTCATCGTTGAATGACTAATGCAAGCACTATATTTATTTTTTTGGGACAAGAAGCATTTTGCGTTCTTCTAAACACAGACTAGCTGCACACTACTGGTTGGACAATTTCAATTGCAAAGTTTAATAATCAGAGAAAAATTATATAAAATTTAATTCTTCATGATTTTAGCCACTAATTTATCCGGAAAAAGTATCAGAATTGATTTTCATGAAGTCAACAAAGTAAGACAGAAAAAAGAAAAGGTGTTAGAAACTTGAATTTTAATTAGGTGTTGATGAATCTTTACCATACAGAAGTTCAAAAGTTAAGACCCAAATTAATAAGGTAGGTCGCATGGATGTGTAAGCCACCCAAAAAACTAATGTTTTAGAAGGCAACCACATTTTTGCAGTTCTTTCCACATCTTTCCAAATAAAAATAATATTCTGAAAGAAAAGAGGCTATCATATTTATCAAAGTTTGTCTTTTATTATTGGTTTGCCGACAGACTAGGCATCAAAAACTGTTTATTCAATTATTATTTGTTGGCACTCAGTAATTTGTTGGCAGTATTGGTAAAGACTTCATATTGTGTTGTCTTCCCAATCACCGACCTTCGCTCGTATTGTATATTATTATATCAAACTAGACGCAAGAACTCGTTAAAGCAACGTAATAACTTTTGTGTTTTGATCACAGTTCACCAAAAGCTAGCAGAGATCTTTTCTGATTATTTCGAAGAATATGGAAATTCCTTGCATAGATTTTTAGGCCAACTATAGTTGAATATCATTTATAATTAGGATCTTAATATATGGATTTACGATTAAGTTTTTTAAAGTAAATTTTTAGGTAATAATGATTTGTTTGAGAGGGTTTTTCAAATGTGGCAGGTTGCTAATGAGACAATCATGATTTTCTCATTGTTCGAACATGGGAGAAAGCTTCATTGCGCTAGTTAAGTATATTTAGTATTATTTTTTATGTGTAATTAAATAAAAATATAAATACATTATTATTTGTCTTATCATGTGAGTATCAGTCTAGTTTAGTTAACCTATAAGATCTATTGAGAATAAAAAGAAATTTTCTTTATTTATTGTCATGTACTATATCTTCCTGAAAAAGAAATAAATAAATAAAATTCTTGTGCATCTTAATGTGTTGATCACTAAGTGATATATCCTCTATCTTCTTAAATCATTTTCTTAAACAAACTCTACACGTTGTTTATGCAAAAGGATACAATCTCTTTGTTGAGTTGTATACTACCTTAATTAGTAAAAGAAAGATACTTAAATTAATAAATAAAATAAATCACCCCACCAATAAACTGGTCTTTTTAAGTTGATACTTACAAATCCTATAAAAGCTTACCTTTTATTAATTTACCCACAATTCCCTTCTGTCCTCCAAAAAGGAAATTATAGCCCCAAGATCGCCCAAAATGTTTAGCATTTTGTAACCCAAACCAATTAGTTCCATCTGTACGATATCATGTATTGTTACTTGTAGCTTCATGAGGCAGAAAATTAAGCATCATCAGCACAAACTAAATTTTCAAATAACCTGTATGATTATATTGGCCATATGGTTTACGATAACTTCCTATTGGATGAGTATTTACCTTACCTTCATTCTTAGAATCTGATCCACCTCTTATAATCCCAATTTAGATTGAGGTTTAAATATCATAAACGCTTATTTCCTTTTTTTTTTAAAAAAAAGAAGGGAGATCGTCAATTTCTTCTACTAAAATCAATACATGCACTTTCTTATCAGTTAATTTCAAAAGTTTTTTTTTTATTTTACAATAATTTTCATGTTAAAAAAAATTCATTAATTATAAAAAGTCTCATGGATGACAAGCAAATTGGCGTGGAATTTCTTCCATCTAGACAGTAAGACCAGCAAAACTACAAGCATGCTTTGCCAGTGCATCAGCTAAATGATTACACCTTTTAAAAATATGTTAGGCACTGGACAGCAGCCATAGATGGCAAAAAAGCAATGGAATATCAGAGATAAGCCAAAGTCGTTGTGTGAGAGTAGAAGATTTCCCCAAAACCAGTTGCATTACACGTGAAGAATCAGATTCAAGCAGCACTTGACGTAATTCAGCTTTAACTAATTTTAAATCAAAGCATATAGCCTCAGCTTCAACCATATCAACATTACATCTAGGGGTCAGTATTAATAGATACTTAAATAAATAAATACTTGAATAAATTATTCTCTTTACAAACTTTTTACACGCCCATTTCATAATTTGTACTTATATCTTAAGTTTTAATTAAAAATATTTTTTGAGAAAAGTATAAAATTTAGAAGTATGGAGATATATTTTATATAAAAATTAAGGTATTAAGATTTGTATGTATTTTATATATATAAAAAAAAAGATGTCAAGGGGCAAAGAGAAAATAATTGATGTTGATGATAAATTGGAGTTTTTGCCTAATTTACTTAAGGAACCAATTTTCAACCCAAATATCCCCCTAGATATCATAGGTGATATCAATGTTAGAGATAATGCTAGGGTGGTGTCTCATGAGGGTTCAACCTCATCTAGAGAAAATGAATCAAATAGCACCGATGCTTACGAGCCTTCTGATATAGAGAAGACTTTGAGTGAAAATCAGGAGAAAGATTCTAGTGGGCATGGAGGTGAAGAGTCTTCACCAAAGGAGGCTCGATTAGAGAAGAAAAGAAAATTGTGCAGCAGATCTCTGGCCGAGAATTTCCTTATCAACTATATGACATGCAACACAAATGTAGATGATTTAAATAAACTTAGAAAAGTTTATAGTATTCTTGATGATATAGACCTTAGGGTTTCTAGTAAAAAGGACACACCTAGCATTCTCCCAAAAGGATACGTTACCCTGTTCTTAGAATATTTTAAACTAGGGATGAGACTCACCCTACTACCCTATTTTGTTCGAGCACTTAGAACAATACATTTAGGCCCTGGCCATTTAAACCTTAATGGGTGGAGACTACTCTTTGATATGTTCATTTTATAGAACAGATATGGGTAAAGTGAACCCTCTGTTGATGAAATAAAATACCTGTACCAGCAAAAGAGTAGCCCAAAGAATACAAGCTTGTGCTACTTTATGTCGAGCATTAAGATGAGAAAACCCATAATTGACATCTCTACTTGGGGTGGAAACTGGAAAGACAAGTTCTTTTTGCTAGGGGCAACTGGGGTCATGTAGCATCTACAAATGGTGGGAACATTCATGTTCCTTCCTGTTTCTCGACTCCAGGTTGCTTTCTGGCTTAAGACGTTTTTCCTCCCTACTCGCTTTGTTGAATGATGTCATTTTGACTTAACCTCGCCTTGTACTGCAGATTTTTAAAACGTGGTCTACGACATCAAAAGTAGTCTGCTGAAGAGAGTTGAGGTTGCCCTAGCCAACTTTTGCTCACGTAGAGATCTGCTTTCTTTCTCTTGCTTGGCTAACTCACAACTAGTGTCAAAAGCTTACAATATCAAAGACATTATGGTTAGAGCCTTGGACAAGAAACGTCCCCTTTCTGGTGGTGCTAAAGAGAGCTCAAGCAAAGATGCTCCTCGGGAGAAGCACCCTGGTACTGCAGAAAAGGTTTCTCCTCTAAAGACTCTCGCTTCCTCTATCTAAGGAGAGTGAAACAAGTAGGGCTACAAATGACAAAGGTCCTACCACCTCTTCTCCTCCTACTGGCTAGAGATCTCAGTTTCCTCATAAATGACCAGAATATCTGGTCCTCTATAACAATGAGTATAGTAAGCTGATGAAGAAGAAGAATTCTGAAGATTTCGAGGGTCGTACACTTGAGGATCTGGTAGGCGGTCTTTAATTTGGTGCGTTCCAGCTAGGCACCCTGGCCACTCACTACAAGGAAAAAGTTAGTCGCTATGATAGAAAAATGAAGGATGATATTTAGGCTTCGAAGAAGAGAGCAAATGCTACTGAGGAGAAACCAGGCCAAAATTAGAGCATTGATCTTGTCCAAAATTTTAGACTTTATTAAAGTTTAGTAGTTTGCTTATTAGCTTTGTATAATTTAGAAAGCACGAGTTTTCTCGAAGCCTCTTATTCATCTCTCATCAAAAGGTACTATTCGATAATATTGATTTAGCAGACCCCTTGCCAACCAGAGCGAGCATTCAAATATCTATCCGACATTCATTCATGAAGGTACTCTTAGTGGGTTGAAAACTATATTAGCAAGCCTTCCATCTTGCGAATAAAGCATATCCTGTTTAGGAAATTTTTTTGAAATAATACCCTTATTTCCATGTCTTCCAACTACTTTATCACCTACTTTTATTTCACATTTTTCTGAAATATATACACAAATCGTTTCTGGATTATAACTAGAACCCCTCTTTTTTGGAACCATCTCACGTCAATAACGTGACCACTATCACATAAGAATGTTACATTTATTAAGCATGTTTTTAGATCTCTTATTTTCGATTTAATTTTATTTTCCTATTTCAGTTATAATAATGTTATACTTACTTAATTTAGATACTTTGTTGCAATAATTACATATATGTCACTTATCATTTAATGTCATGTGTATGGTATTAATTAATTTTATTATTACTTATTGGAGTATTACCTCTAAATAGATGATAAATAAGATGTAACAGTAGTGAATATCCAAACTGAATTTCTAAAATGAGTAAGCATAACATTACATTTTGAGTTAACTTAAAGAAGTGGGTTTAATCTTTTATAAATAGGCAAGCCTTATCTTTGTTTCAAAAAAATATTTTGATTAATAAAAATTGTCCCTTTGTTAATTCCACATAGGATGATTTATCAAAATTTTTCTTGCTTGGGTCAAGGTGCTATCTAATCTTATTGTAAAGTGCTTGGATTATAGTGTTATCTAATATGGTTGCAAAGCATTATCAAATTCTCATTGAGTTATTTAATAAGATTTTATCATGTTTCGATTATAGCATAACCTAATCACATTAACTAGAGCAGCTTCTAAAATGATGTCAAGTGTTCATTTATCTCGTTGCATCAATTAATATCAGAGTAGATCTATATCAGTTGCAAAGCTTTCTTGGCCATCATTACTATTCACCATAAATCACCTAAATTCTCAGTCACATTTATCCAAGAAAAATTAAAAAATCATAAAAAATAAAAAATAAAAAATCCCAAATTATCAAACCCTAGGCCCCGCCCTTGCCCACCTTTGCAACCACAAAACCACCAGCCTTCGCTGTTCATCTACACTGCCATAAAACTCAAAATCATCGTCCAAAATCGCTCCAGAAACCACTGTATACCACCCAAAACCCATGAGTTCATCATACGTTCCACCACCAAACCACCTAATCAACTGCTGCTCAAGCCCCTATAATACCGAGAAATGGTCAGCCACCCAATCCCAACCACTATTGAGTGTAAATAAACCATTGGATTCTAGTATCTAAACCACCTTACAAAGGCCCTCAGAACACCACAAGTCACGAGTTAAACTTCGTTTAATTTTTTGTCGTCGCCGCCGTAAATTGCCTTCATCACCACAACCACTACAATCCTCACCACCATGTCTATTAGATCTGACCATATCCGCTTCCATTCAAGGTGACCATCTGACGGCAACAACAGACCCAAGAGGTAAGCCTTATTTACTATTTTGCCATTGACTTTGCATTTGTTATTGAAATATAAAAGGGGCTTACGTTTTGAAAGCTTCATAGGAATAGTGGTTTTGAATAGTTTTTTTAAAATTTATGTTACAAGAGTGCCAGAGTATGATCAAGTACGTATTTTGTACTCGATTTTGAATTATCAAGGATTGCTTTAGATTGATGGACCAGGGCAAAGACATAGAGTACTTCTTGAAGACCTTTTTAAATTAGATCATGGAGTCATGTGAAGTAAGACTGAGCAAATCGGGATTCTTTATTTTGGATAGTTTGGATTGAGAAAAAACCATCGGATTCTAATCTCAACATCAAATTTCATCTGATCTGATTTGAAATAAATCAGATCATGTGAATATTTCAGATATATTCGGGTTCTGATCGCTTCAGATGAGTTCGGATTTGGGTGAGTTCAGATGGTTTTGGATGTTACTTCGAATCCTCCTCCTAAAACTTATGCTGGTGGCTCAACTGTTACTTCCATCAACAAAAGCATAGAACCACAACAAGAAAGTAAATGCAAGCACGATCCATTCCAAGAAAACATCAAAATATAGAAAGCACCAATGAGCTTAAGAATGATAACATCCTAAAGAGAGCACCTTGATGGAGGAAGATGCCAGTGAGAACGACGGCGGCCATGTGGTCAGCCTGATACTTGTTGGAGGAGAAGGTAGCAACAGAGAGGGAGGAGGTAGCAACGAAGAGGGAGGAGACGGCATTGACATTAGTAAGGACATGGAAGACGATGAAGAAGAAGCCAATGAGGGAGGGCAAGAGGCAGAGGGAGAGGTTGAGGAAGATAAAGCTTGAAGAGGCAACTAAGAGGATGTAATTGCTTTAAAAGGAGGAGCTTGTGTTTATAGGAGTGGGTTTTAACAAATGATGACAAATTGATGATGATAAGCTGATGTTGAAGGAGATGTCCATTGTTGCCGCTGTTATTTAAAGATGTTAGAGCTTGATTTGTTGATGATTCGAAGGGATATTGATGATGAACTGAAAGGTTTTGTTAATTGGCTTTTATATTTAATTATTTTATTGTTTAATAAGTACTGTAATTCAATGGATTGTTTGAATCATCTTGAATTCGATCTGATCTAGATCAAATCCAATCAAATGGCACAAATTTTACCCAATTAAATTTTAGGACAAATCTAAATTCAATCCAAATTTGGGCCAAATCCAAATCTAATCCAAATTCTTTTAGATCAAAATAGATCTATCCAAACCCATTTTGATGCCCACGCCTAGTATGAAGCGAATGTTGAGATTGAGATTTATTCCTTTTAGTTGTTGTTTGTTACAATAAGGTACGAGATCGACTTTTGAGTATGCTTCTAAGTTTGAACAATTTTATGCCATCCATATTTTTTTTGAAATTGAGTAGCATATGGTGACGCAATTTATAAGGGGACTATATGCTTGTACTCACATTTAAATGCCTTTATAAACTATCTACACTTTACAGCATCCAATAGTTTTAGCCATGCAAATTGAGTCATAATTTTAAGGGCAATATAAGGCATTGGATAAACGACTTAAGGAAATCATAAATTGATTCACGAAATTGCATGTGCCTAAGATAGTGAGTGAAAATGTGCTAGTGAATGTACCAATTCTTGAGGAAGAAGACATGCTTGAGATGCCAGTGAAGGAGATACAACTTGTCATGGTTTGTATGTTGCAAATAATGATGTGATTGAGACTGTGCCACTTGTTCCAATTAAGGAAAAACTATTATTGTTTAGGACACTAAGATTAAAATGGTTTTACCTATTCCAATTGAAGACAAAAAGGTTATTCTTGAAAATGATCTAACTACAAAGGTAAATTCAATTGGTGAGAATATTAAGCGAGATTTGACAAAAACTCGAAAGACTTAGAAGTTTTTGCTCCTATAAGACTTCACCTTCTAGTAAAGTGACTGGTAAGATCAAGAAGAAGATGAAGCATACAGAATTCAAAGTTTCAAGAAAGATTCATGACAAAGGCTACATGTTTGAGTTCCAAGATGCATTAATAACAATAAAAACAACAAGAAGAATAAAAGAGTAAGAAAAAGAACAACAATAACGACAACAATGGCGATGGTAGCAGAAGCAGCAACAACAATAACAATAATTAATATAATAATAATATAATAATGACATTAATCAACAATAATAATAAAATGATAATATAATTATAATAAAAGTAAATTATTATTATTATATTATGGATAATAAATAATGACAGACCTATTTGTAAATATTTCAAAACCTTTGGATATTTTATAAATTCTACAAGGGTAAAAATACAAAAGTGAGAGAACTCAAATAAGGGTAATTTGAAGATTATGAAAACTTAATGGAGGTAAAATGGGTAGTTCAGGAAATGAGAGTCTCATTCCAAACCCTCCTTGAAAATCAAACTTCCATTTCCTAATCCTATTTTACTAGGGTCCCACTCAAATTATTCTTATTCCCATCTTTATTTTGTAAAGTAAATACTATCAATGATTTTGATTCCCCAAATCGAAAAGTAAATGCACCATGAAAGTTATAGTGCTGTAGAGTTTTTATCATGAATATGAAGTAACACTTATCATTAATTTATGGTGTTTTAACGCTTCACCTAAGTTACATTTAAAGTAACTAACAACCCAACCAATTGGAAACTAAGATATAAATTTAATGAGAAATAAGTAAAGGCTCGGCTACTGGTAAAAAAAATTAAAAGTAAGAAGAGTTCCGGGGTTGTTCTCATGGCTTATTTTCATTTATAAATATATATGGTAAAAAACCTGACACCAGACTCAACCCAAAATTCAAAAATAAAAATAAAAAAACATAATTTTATTTGTATAATTTTATAAGAAATCATTTTTTATTATGTTTATTTGATTTTTTATGTGACTATATGGTTGAGACTGTTCAAGGAACGAAACTAAGGACCAGATTCTTTCTAAATAAAGGGTAAGTCGAGAGCTGAAGGGTTTCTTGGAGGTACTCTTAATACCAAGAGCAAATAAGGCTCGACCAGGAAGTAGTCCTTATGACCATGAGCAGACCGTCCCCACCAGGAGCTAATCGTGGCCATCACGAGTAGACCACCTCAGCCAAGGGATTGTGGTGATGATTGTGAGCAGAATATCTCGAGTAGATTATTGAGTATGCAAAGAAGAGCCACCTACGAGTCCAAGTGTCTGGTCATTTGACCAAGTAGGGTCTCATCACCAATCGACCAGAAATCTTGGTCACAAGCAGCTCCAGAGTTATGGGAAGCAATAACCGCCAACACGTGCATTTCCCGAGAAAGGTGAACATGATAGAATCCTATTCTCCTTCGATAACAGACTCCTATTCCTATTTGGCAATAAACTCCAATTCGGTAACAAACTCCTATCCTCCTACGGTAAGTAAAGGCCCAAAAGGGAAAGAATGAGGGATTATAGGTTGAAGGCAGCCTATAAAATGAGGGGAAAAGAAGGTAAAGGAAAGGAAAAAACGCAGAAGCTCTCTCTTTCTCTCACTCTCTCTCTTTATCTCTCTCGTTGAATCTTAATCGTTTTCTTTTGAGTTAAATTATTTATAAGGCTATTGATGGTTGTTATGAGTTTTTCCTAGAAAAGAGCCCAATCATTGACTTGAGCGTCGAAGGATTTTTGCCAGAAAGACTTCCAGCGCCTTCTAAGTGTTTGTCGCGGGTGCATGTTCCTTGGTCGTGGTCGATCCGTTTTGTTGGTTCTCTAGCCATTTTGCTAGGATGAGCAAGGACGAAGGCATTGGACCAGGTTACCAGGAAGCAAGACTCAATTAAATGAACCGCCACAAATCTCCTCCAAAAAACCAAGACATAATTTTATTTCATTTATGAGTTATGCAAGTGGTCGGGCTAGGAGCCTACAAGCTTGCTCACGCAGATGGATGCAAGATTAAGCAACCGTGGAATGTAGAGTACCTCAAGAAATATTTTTAATGAGACCCTTTTTTTATTCAAGTAGGTGTTTTGTGCTTATTCAATTTTTGAATTACTTTGATATGAATGGCGAACAATGACTGATATGAATTTCAGTATTTTGTCTATCCTGTTATGAAGATTTTAAAGGGTGAAAAAAGACCCAAAGTCTCGAAGCCTGCTCAAAATTCCTGCTTAGTTGAGTGAAAGTGAGTAGATGACTTTATGAAGATTTTTAAAGGAGAAAAAACACCTGAATTCTTAAAGCCTACCCGAGGTGAGACAAGTCAGAATTCGTTAATTTCCTGCTTGGCCAAGTATAGGCGAGCAGATGATCTAATGGCAGAGAGATTGCCAAAGGCGAAAAAAGACCTAAAGTCTCAAAGCCTACCTGAGGCAAAACAAGTCAGAATTCGCTAAATTTCTTGTCAGCCAAGTGTAGGCAAGCAGATGATCCAATGACAGAGAGATTGCTAAAGGCAAAAAAAGACCTAAAGTCTCAAAGCCTACCCGAGGTGAGACAGGTCAGAATTTGATAAATTCCTTCTCGGCCAAGTGTAAGCGAGTAGATGATCCAATGCTATGGAGATTGCCAAAGGCGAAAAAAGACTTAAAGTCTCAAAGCCTACTTGAGGTGAGACAGGTTAGAATTCACTAAATTCCTGCTCGGCCAAGTGTAGGCCGGTAGATGATTCAATGGCAAAGAGATTGCCCAAAGGCAAAAAAGGATTTAAAGTCTTAAAGCCTGCTCAAGGTGAGATAAGTCAGAATTTGCCAAATTCCTGCTCAGCTAAGTGAAAGCGAGTAGATGATTTTATAAGGTAGAAAAAAGACCTAAAGTCTTAAAGCCTGCTTGAGGAGAGACAGGTCAGAATTTTCCAAATTCCTGCTCAGCTAAGTGAAAGCGAGCAGACGATTTTATACGGCAAAAAAAAAAAAACCTAAAGTCTCAAAGCCTGCTTGAGGCGAGACAGGTCAGAATTCACCAAATTCTTACTTAGCTGAGTGAAAGTGAGCAGATGATTTTATAAAGATCTTGAAGGGTGAAAAAAGACCTAAAGTCTGAAAGCCTGCTCGAGGCAAGACAGCCTGGTGGGATAATACTTTATAGTTTCCAGTCTTGATTGTTTCACTCTCAACACTAGAAACTAGGAGACAAGTGTTTAGGGAAAGAAAATAAGGACCAGATTCCCTCTAAATAAAGGGTAAGCCGAGAAGTAAAGAGCTTCTTAAAGGTACTCTTGATACCAAGAGCAAACAAGGCTTGACCAGGAATTAGTCCTTATGATCATGAGCAAACCATCCCTACCAAGGGATAATCGTGGCCATCACGAGCAGACCACCTCGACCAAAGGATCGTATGATGATTGCGAGCATAATATCTCGAGCAGATGATTGAGTAGGCAAAGAAAAACCACCTACAAGTCCACGTGTCTGGTTATTTGACCGAGCAAGGTCTCATCACCAGTCGACTAGAAATCCTGGTTATAAGCAGCTCCAGAGTTATGGGAAGCAGTGATAGCCAACATGTGTATTTCCCAAGAAAGGCGGACATGATAGAATCCTATTCTCTTTCGGTAACAGAATCCTATCCCTATTTGGCAATAAACTCCAATTCGGTACCAAACTCTTATCCTCCTACGATCAATAAAGGGGCTCAAAAGGGAAAGAATGAGGGATTAAAGGTTGAAGGTAGCCTATAAAAGGAGGGGAAACGAAGGTAAAGGGGAGGAAAAAAGGCGGAAGCTCTCTCTCTCTCTCTCACTCACTCTCTCTATCTCTCTCGTTGAATCTTGATCGCTTTCATTTGAGTTAAATTATTTATAAGGCCATTGAGGGTTGTTCTGAGTTTTTCTTAGAAAAGAGCCCAATCACTGACTTGAGCATTGAAGGGTTTTCGCTAGAAAAACTTTCGGCGCCCTCTAACTGTTTACCGTGGGTGCAAGTTCCCTGGTCATGGTAAAGCTATTTTGCTGGTTCGAGCAAGATTGAAATATTTGAGTGCTTTGTTACAAAATTTATCGCCGTTGTTTAGTGTCCCTTGATCATCAACGATGAAAGTCAAGTGGTTCCACCAGCCGCTAAAATTTTTAATTAATAATTTATTTTTATTTTATTAATTAGTATTAAAGAATTATGATTTCTTAAAATTATTATAATAGTATATAATAAATTATTATAATAATAAGTTGGAACTAAATGATGTCCATTTATGAAAATGTGTCACCATTTCCCATTCCGTTGGTTTTAAAAATTGTTTTTTTTGTAGCGGAAATTTTTGGATCTCATTTCTCATATAATATATAAAATTACCATAATCTAGAAATCATACCTTTGCTTTTTCATAGAAGTAACTAGGCTCCCAAATCACAATCTGTCACCACCTATTTTGTTAGATCACGATCCTTCACCAGCGATCTTTTAGGTAATGACTCAAGTTTGATCTGTACCTTGACGTGCGGGTGCCTTTATTACTACAATGAGCAACTAGAAAGAGTAAATTTTTTCTGTCAAAATTAAACAGAAAAAAAACTTTTTCTCTAAAATAAATATTGTGGCTACCGTCTCCCTTCTTTTGAGAAACAAGCCTATTTATGTCTTATTTGGTGGAAACCTTAAGCTCCTTATTTTCTCTTTTTTTTAATTAAATCCAATTTGATTTAAATAAAAGGATAAGAGAAAAAACTCAAAAGTTGCATTACACTTGTTCTTCTTATAAGGGGCCCACTTTATAAAATAATACAAGGTCCCTTACACACAAGTATATTAAATGGAGCCTCCCACTAAATAATATATTTAGCCTTTTAATCAAAACAGCTAGTTATCTTGCTTATTAATTCAGTAGTGGCACAGTCAATTAAATAAGCTAACCCAAGAATCATATGCGTACATATAATAGTGGCTACAATAATTAGGTCTGTAATTAAATTAGCCCAATTATTTAATTCCAAATCTACTCCACAAAAAGATTGGAACTAGCCTCCATAATTGTATACTATCTAAGATAGTGGTCTCGAATAATAATTCGACCCATGCCACATTGATTTTTTTACTGAACAACCCTTTATACCACATTGCTAATTAAATAGATATGTCAACTGTCCAATCAATTTAATTAAATCTTTTTCTTTGACGCTTACTAGTTTTCTTTAATGGCCATTTTCAACATATTAATTATGTTGACACACTCTACGTAGAGAACTCTATGAGCAAGTACCGAAAACCCGTCAAGAGATGTGTTGTAAAAATTCTATATTGTTAATCTATAATCTCACTATTCATAATTGCTTCCACCAAGATACCAGGTAATCTTGATTACAAATATATGTTGCGCTCATTGGTAACTCAAATAAAATGACAATCATAAGCATGAAACTGTAATTAACTCAAGATTAAGATTGCAATAAAATCAATGACTATGACATTTAATAAGTCTGACAGTCATTTAAAGTTAATTAAATCTCGTATGTGATCCAATTCAATGTAGTCAAGGTACATCAGTAAATTCATACATAATTAAGACAAATCATTCAATGAATTTACTACAGTCTAAATATAAATAGAGCACCCAACTCTATTTATCAACTGCGAACTCAATTTATTTAATCATAAGATAACTTGTATTTATGTATTCTATGAATCCATATGATGATCACATAAAATATATATAATATGATTAAAAAGACCTTATTCAAAATATTTATGCAATTAAGATATCTCAAAATGTCTCAAATATTTTATTAATCAAAAAATAATTTAATCAATATGCTTTAAAGAGCATATAATCCCAACACATTCAAATTTAGTTTTTGGTAAAATCCAACCATATTGTTAGCCACATTGGCTTCAATATTGTTGATCACGACCAGATAATTACTTTATTATATAGAAAATAATTAATTAACATCTATAATTTATAACCACGACCACTGGATTGTACAAATACTTAGGATATTACTCAATTGGACTATAATATATTTAATATTTTCTTATGTTTAATGAAGTACCGTATCCGATTACATGTATGCAGTAAAAATTTCAAATAAAATAGGAAAAAGGAAACCTATACCCAAGGGCTAGAGAAATGTTACGTAGACCCCAAGTTTTTAATAAGGACACCAAAACTCTTTTTTCACTATAATACCTTTTGACTCTATTAACTAAAAAAAAAAATTGACGCCAATATTTTATAATAAATAGAAATATAATAGTAAATGTAACAATATATGGATTTTAAAATAAATTCAGTTTGTAGAAAATTTTTAATGTTTTGAAATCTTATATTATATGAAACTAAATTTTATAATAAATAGAAACATAATATTAAAATAAATATTTTAAAATTTTAATTAATTTCAATATTTTATAGAATAATTTTAATATTATTGATACATGCTACATATTTTATTAATTTCAAAATCTATCTAACCCAAAGATTTATTTAAAATTTTTATAATAAATAAAAATATATTATTGAAATTAATATAATAATTTTCATTTTAAAAATTATTTTATATATTAAAAATATTTTAATTTTATTAGCCTACTAGATAAATTATTATATTTGTATTTATTCAAAAACTTTTAAAGTTAATTTTTTTAGTCATTATCTACAAAAGGTATTATAGTCAAAAGAAGGTCTTGGTGACCCTCATTGAAAACTTGAGGTTCTATACGACCATTTTTCCACACCTTCGAGATATAGGTGTTCTTTCCCTGATAAAAATATGAACTATATTTTTTAATCATAATTAATTATTTTCTTAGGTTATGTTTGGATGTTGAATAAAAGGTGTAATTAGATTAATTTGAAGAATAGAAAAATTAATCCAATTGAAAGTCATGTTTGGCTGTCATGACTAACAAATTAGTCCAAATTTTAGTCCATAATTCATGGGGTTAATAGTGCATTTGATTCTCATGAATTGAAATGAGCTGGCATTTTAATATTCAAGAATTGAAATGAGCTGGCATTTTAATATTCAAGAATTGAAATAGAAAATGAAAATCATAATAAGTTATTTACTTGAGTTTTAGGAATTAGAATTTGAATGAGTTGTATTCTAATTCATGTGTTTACTTTTCGAAGTAAATTAGAATGGATTTTTACAAGTTACTAGAATGTCCATAGTGAAAAGTATTATTTTTCAATAACAAAACAAATAAAGAAACATTTTTAATGGAAATATATACATGTTTATTATAATATTGAGCTTCATATTATAATTTTCAGAGCAAACTAGTTGTTATTATTAAAATAAAAATAACAGCAATGGTGAGAATTATTATTTTATTATTTTTATTATAATAATTATAAAATGATGGATGTGGCGGTGTTGGTTGCAGTAATAGTAGTAGTAGTAGTAGTAATAATAATAATAATAATAATAATTTAATATTTAAATAGTGTAAAAAAGGAATATTTAATTTTCCTCAAAGGTAAAAGTGTCAATTTATTTCTGAATTTTGTTCCCCCATTTTCATTCCCACCTCTCAACGGGATAAGATTTTCATTTTTCATTCCCAAATTTATGTACTTCAACCAAAATCTATTCCCATTCCTTAATCGTTTTAGCAGGTAAACCTAATCAATCATTCTAATTCTCCAATTTGAGAAGTAAACATACCCTAATTCTCATTTTCACATGGATTAGGTAGGATTAAATATTTTATAATGATTAATATTTGCTACTAATATCAAAATTTTATGCAATAAATTAATTTTAACTTGTATTTAATTGAAGATCAAGCATCAAAATGTTAATTCAACAATTTCTTTTAACTAGTATGTGATATTATTTATTTACAGTAATATTGAATATTAACTATTAAATTCAATAATTGGTATTATAATTTAAAAGTAATATATTATTTAAATAGCTTTTTTAGCTCATTAAGTTAAGGGTGTGTGTGAGATTGAGGTTGGACAGATGTAGGTTAAAAGTTATAATACTAAAACATTTGGTAAACAATAATTGTAGCTTGAAAGCTATGTTGATATTGTTTTTCACTTATATAATAGAAAATCTATTATATTTTTAATAATTTTATCAAAATTATTATTTAAAATTTATATTTATTACATATTATTTACTTTTATTTTATAGTTACAATTTTTTTTTCACAAGACCTAAATTTAACATAATCCTATGTAATATTATACCAAATAAAAGATAAATATAATCTAGTATAGTCCAATATAATCCCCTCCAATCTAATCTTAAAAGTTAATCTAGTCTAGTCTAGCATTCTAAGCATAGCCTTAATTCTTAAAGTCATCCAATATCGGTTATTCTTTTTTTTTTTTGATCTACATGACAACTAGGATTTTAATCACTGTTAATTCATTCGATTAATGTTCTATTATAATTGTAAACTACAAATCAAACAAATTCATGCAATCACAAACGGCCTAAAATTGAATTTTTAATCTTGTAATGATATTGATGGGTCTGTGAGTGAAAATTTATTTATAACTAAATTATGGCTTCAGTTTTAAGTGTCGATTTTGCTATTTGGGTAAAGAGAGTGTAGTGCAGTAGCAGTATTACGTCAATCAGATCAATTTTAAGTATTGATTAATTTTGATTTAGTATCCGATTTTAAATGTATTTAACAGTAAGTCATCGAAAGTGTGGCTACTATTTTGCGAGACAGAGAAAGCTTCATTAATTTAACTTATCTCAACCGGTGTCCAACTGATGAATCCAATAATATAGGCTTATTGTCAATTCCACATGGCAATGTATTAGTGGTCCACTTGTCATTTCATGGGCTGTTATATATCTTAATAGCAACATAATGGAAACACCCGTTTTGTAAAATTATCTGAGTACTATAAAAGGCAGCTATTACATAATAGTGATTGATTGCTGACGGTGACTTGGAACACAAATTTGAAGATTAAAAGGCAGCAATTTGGCATGGCTGGAATTGGAGTGACGCGGTCAACTTTGATCTCACAACTAGTGAAATTTTAGATTTTCTTAAAATAACACGCTGATTATCGAGGTAGTTTTTGTATTTTTATTTAAAATTTAAATAAAATTAAATTAGTATGAATTCTAAATAGAATTAAATGTCTGAATATGAATACTATGTTTATTTTTTTGTCTGAATTGCTAAAAACAAATATTAAGTTGATTTTTTTACCTTAAAAATCTGAAAATTCATATTTTTATATTTGTGTCCTTACAAATTATTAATGTTAAATAAATAATGAATATCTCAAAGAATTTAAATAAGATAATATCTTATCATAATGTAAATCATATTTAATTTATACTCTAAATTAGTATATGTTAATCAATTTTAGAATAGTTCATGATGTTTACATATGAAAAATATTCATAAAAGATTATGAAAGGTAAGTAATACTAATTTGAAAAAAACAAAAAGATAAAAATAATAATAGTCTACCATTATATTATCACAAGTTATACAAATGGGTAATAATGCTAATTATTAAATTTTGTTTAGGTAAGGATGAAAACTAATTAATTAGGTAGGGATATTTTAAAAAATATTTTTTAATAATATCATTTGGACTTTTTAGATTAAAAAATAGGTAAAAAAATTGACTTAATAACTTATTTACTTAATGGCTTAAAATTTTTATTAAGTTAAAAAACAAACGGACTTAATAACTTAACTAATTAAAATTAAGTTAATTAAATCATTAAGTTAAAAAACAAACAACCACTTAGTCTATAAATTTTATAATTTATTTACTAAAAGTAAAATAATATTGTTTGGGTGTGAAATGTGAATGTCCAGGAGATAGCAAGCAGATTCGGGGTTACTTCCCCGAGCATGTGCACCTTCAAGTTCTGGTGGTCATTCATTGCAACTGATATATGTGATAGGCAGAATCCTGGTTGGTCTATTTCTGTCCATGAGATGAGTTTGGTCGCTCAGGAATCCCAGTCGGGTTATTCAAGGGTTTTGGTTGACATTGGTTGCTATAACGTGAGTTCTGACCACAATGCCCACGTGTAGGCAGTTGAGTTCCTATTATTCCACGATGGACAACCGCCTTGACGAAGATGGAGGGAAAGGCGGGGCAGAAGTTACGGTTTAATTCTAAGTTTGCATTCTTTCCTAAAAGCAAATTGCTTATCTTAATAAAAAATTGAGTTAAGGCCAGAGGGAGGTCATTGAAGTTTTTTCAAAAGAGAAAACCCACACACTGACTTGAGCGTCATGTCGAAAAAACATCTGGTGCTCTCTAACTGTGAGTTGTGGGTGCACGTAAATGTAAGCCAGGTCATGGTCGAGTTGATTACCTGGATCATGTAAGAGCAGAGTAGGATTGTTCTTAAAGAGCACAAGATTAGAGCACGAAAGGAACGTTTTTGCAGATTCGAAGTCATCAATAGATTTTCTCCATCAATATTTTTGGCACTGTCTGTAGGGAACTGAACGAAAAGCTATAGTCGTTTAGTTACTTTGATAAGAAACCACGTCAAGATGAGTTTAGGGGGGAACAGATCGTAAGAGGCTGACCATGAGGTAATGGAGTCAGCCATGCTTTGGAAGATTGCAAATGAGGCGAGGGAAAAGGCATTGTAAAAATGGATGGAATGAATTGAGAGGCAGAAGGAAGCCCTCACATCGATTCTATATAAATTAAGGAAGGGGCAAAAGAGGTCAGAAGGAGATGTTTTAGTTGATAACAAGGATGCCTTTAAGTTATGTATGGCAGCAGTTTGGGGAGGACGTAGCCACTCATATGAGGAGTCATCTCGGGGTGAGAATAATTTTGCAGTAGGAAATCACCCTTGGGAAAATCCAAGTTTTGGAATTAATGAGGCTAGAGCAGGCGCTAAGGGAAGGGAGTTGAGGCAGCACTTGCACGATGCTGAGCACGAGCGTGATCAGGTATCTTTACAAAATCCTGGTCGTGCCATAGAGCTAGAAGGAAAGGTATGGAGGTTGGCCTAAATTATTGACGAAATGCAAGGTCGCGGAAAAGCGCCAAGCTGGAAGATCATGCTCGACCACGAATCTCCCCTCTCGGGCGAGATTATAAACATCATAATACCATGAGATTTCTAGTTACCCGATGTTAAGTACACTGGGAAGAGTGATCCCTTGGTCTATGTAGAGCGTTTCAACGAAGTGACTAGGGTGCAAGGTTTGACACAGGCTTAAAGGTGCAGAGCATTCCCGTTGACATTGGAAGGGTGAGAACAAGAGTGGTAGCGAAAGCTTCCCCGTGGGAGTATTGGCAGTTTCGAGCAGATGTGCCAAGAGTTTACAGAGCACTTCGGGGGGGCTGTAGCTCCTGAAGATGATATGATGGAGTTGCTATCGATCAAGCAGGGTGAGAGTGAGTCCCTGAGAGAGTTCTTAAAAAGGTACCATTGAGCTGTCCTTGATCTTAGAGCGTACAATCATCCTCAAGCCTTGAAGAGGCTGAAAAAAAAAGTGAAAATAAGGCGACTCTGGTATAACTTGAGAAGCCCAGCCATGCAATCATATTCTGTGGCATATGAGCAGGCTAAAAGGGATGTTGAGATTGAAGAAGAAAAAGAGGCGAGAATAAAAAGTGAGTTTTTGGAGGGGATGAAAAAGAAAGATAAGAAAGAGCAGAAAGGAGGAAGGCCAATAAAGAGGAATGATCTACCAACATCAGGTTGACTAACGGGTGGTCGGGAGCACCCATATCACACAAGCAGACGTAAGGGCAGCAGAGTCCATAATGGTTATGTGCCTAGTAATAGTCGATGGAGAGAGCACAATCACCCTTATGATCACCCTCATCATAACGCCTTAGCCAGTAATTGTTGAGTGCTAGAAAATATGTATTTATAATGGCTAAAATCATCATTTTACACTCCAAGTTTCACTAACATCCCTACTTTTATATCTTTAAGTCCCTTGTGATTTAATTGTGTATATTTTATTTTAATTAAGTATTTTATGTATTCTAAGGGATATCATGGTCATTTTACAATGAACGAACGATCAAATAGCAATTTTGAATTTAGAAAAGTCGAAAACCTTAGGAAGAGCTTAAAAAGATAAATGACACTGTTCACATATATGGCATTGTTCATGATACTGTTTATATATACGGCACTGTTTACGATACTGTTCACAGCACTGTTCACATATACTGACGATGACGTGGCACATTCGATTGGACGAAGATGCGGCATTGACTGCTTATGTGGCATTGACTAAAGATGTGGTGTTAACTGATGATGTGTCACGATCTTATTGGATTAAAATGCTTATGTGGCGTTGAATGATGATGTGGCAATATGTTAGTGGACCAAAAAAATGTTCGTATGAAACATGCATATACACGGAATGATAGGCCTAATGATGTGTTCTATCCAATCAAAATTTGTCACGTGTCACAATCATGAGCGTCTAAATTATTTAATCTGATGGCCATGATTTACTCATTGTATCTATAAAAGGGGGGCTCCCCCTTTAACTTGACAACCTTGAATCCATTTTTGGGGTCCATTTTATGTAATTCCTCTTTTATGTTGTATTTTCTATGTATTTTAATAAAATTTCCGTTTTACCCTTAGTTCAATTATGAGTATCTAATTTTCCTTCAAGCTTAGGTTGAAGGTGAAGTCTCAACATGCTCTATGGAATTAATTTAGTAAATTTAATTTTTCTTCCCCTCTAATTTATGTAGATATTTTAACTTTTTGTTGACAGATAGTAATAATGTTGTCTAGATATTGGATGGTATAATCGTCTCCCTAGAGTAAGGTTATTACTATTTGGCATAGTGAGCACTTAGCACCATATCTATTAGAGTGAGGTTCATGAGGAGTGAAAAATCCCCTTTCATGATTTAATTGGCACTACTAAGGAATGTTAAGCCGATATTGCATGTTAAGTACAGATCCGGAAACCCAAGTACTTCATTTTAATAGTTTATTCCTGACGCTCTAATTTAAATTATAAGATAGCCTACGTCATTTTCATTATAAATCTAATCACCTACTTAAAAAATTAATTCTATACGTAATTAAAATTTACCTCCTCGTGGGATCGACACTCGTCACTGTTGATTTATTATACAATAGATTCATGCGCTTGCGAATTTAATAAAATTTGCACAACAGTAATCAGGTACAACATACCAGGCATAGCAAAGTAAATCCAACACTGAGAACCACAACTCACAATGACTTCCCAAGAGACAAAACTCTGCAAATAATCAACTAGAATCCATCATATGAACAGTACACCTCGTTGAAGATCCCTATAGTGGAGTTATTCCACTTCATAAAGAATTGTGGATTGCTATACCTACAAACTCCAATAGCAAAACCTGCCAACAAGCGAGACAAGAGCAAGTTCTGTGAGTTTCAAGCAACACATGGCCATACAATTGTTCAGTGCCGTGATTTGAAGAATCAAGTCGAGGACCTGGCAAGAAACTGATATTTGGATGATTACATTGAGGGAACTCATCCTGCTCTGGATATGCAGACTAGGGCGACTGAAGACCATGATGGGATCAGAGCGGAGCAGCTTACAGTAAGAGTAATAGTGTTAGGGCCTACACTTGCTGGCAATTCAAATAGGGCAAGAAAAAAGTATTTAAAGGATAGGATGATGAGTAGAGACGTACTCTTTAATATCCCTATTGCGAAGCGAGCAAAGACGAGGTAAGTGTCGATTATGTGGACAGATGATGACGAGAAGGTGATACTGTACCCCCATAAGGACGTTTTGGTGATAAAGGCTAGGGTAGCAGAGAAAGAATTTAATCAGATATTAGTTGATTCCGGTAGCTTGGTGGACGTCTTGCTCAAGTCAACGCTTGATGAAATGGGGATTTCAGACTTAAGGCTGGACCATACCAACACATTCTTGAAGGGCTTCGGAGGGGGTAGGCTAACACCCTTTGGTGTAGTGGAGCTACCTGTCATGATAGGTTCAACCCCATCCGAGAAGACCATGATGTTGGATTTTGTCATGGTATGGGAGTAGAGCCCGTACCAAATAATCTTGGGGAGACCCCATTTCTGAGGGTAAGTAAGGCAATGATGTCCAATCATTATCTGTCCCTAAAGTATAGGGTGAATGGTGTTGTCAGGGTGGTAAAGGGTGATTAGAGAGTTGCCTTTGGCTGCCACACAATAGATGCCAAGGAAATGATACAAATAACCTCACTAGATACGAAAGAGGAGACTCTAAGAAGGGGAGGTAAGAGCTAGTAGAGGAGTTGGAGATGTTAAGTATAAAGTAAAAAGACTCTCAGAAAGTTATAAAGATCAGGTCGCAGTTGAACGAGGAGGTAAAGAAGGACCTGGTTCATTGTCTGTGGGCTCATGCAGATGGTTCGCTTGGTCATATGAGGACATGGAAGGCATCGACCAAAAGATTGCTTGCCACAAATTAGCGATAAAGAAAAATGCTCGACCAGTCAAGCAAAAAAAGAGGTGTTTCAACAAGAGATATACGAGGCAATCAATCAAAGAGGTGAATTACCCTGAATGGATATCAAATGTGGTGTTAGTGAAGAAGGCTAACGGTAGTTGAAGGATGTGTTTTGACTTTACTAACCTCAACAAAAATTGCCCAAAGGATAGTTTCCCCTTGCTAAAGATTGATCAGTTGGTCGATTCTACTACCTGACATGACTTGCTAAACTTTATGGAAGCTTTTTCGGGGTACAACTAGATCCCGATGTGCAAGCAAGATGAAGAGCATACAACTTTTATAACAAACTAGGGGTTATTCTGCTACAAAATAATGTCGTTCCGACATATCAGAGGTTGGTAAACAAAATTTTGAGACCACTAATTGGGTGAATGATAGAGGTATATGTGGATGATATGATTACTAAGTTTAAAGTCCCAGTCGAACACACAAAGCACCTAGAAGAGACGTTTGCGCTGTTGAGGGAATATAAGATAAAGCTCAATCTAGAGAAGTGTGCTTTCGGGGAAACTTTAAGAAAGTTCTTAGGATTTATGGTCAATCACAGGGGGATTGAGGTAAACTCGGAGAAGATACGGACAATAGCTGAGATGAGGTCCTTTCAAAACCTAAAGGAAGTGCAAAGCCTTACAGGTAAAGTAGCAGCCTTGAGTAGATTCATATCCAAGGCCACCGATAAATGCCACGCCTTTTTCCAAGTGATGAGAAAGGAAAAAAGACGGAATGGACATCAGAATGCGAGGAAGAGTTTCTGAAGCTAAAAGAATATCTAGTGTAGGCCACTTTGCTATCAACACTGCGAGAAGGTGATGTAATGTACCTATATTTAGCAATTCCAAAATACGTAACAAGTGCAATACTGGGGCTGGGGTGATTTTGGAGTTGGGCCTGGGGTGATTTTGGAGAGCCCTGAAGGGTAAAAGATCTTCTATGCTATGAGGTTCGAGTTTAAAGCTACGAACAATCAGGTAGAATACGAGGCTCTCTTGATAAGCCTAAGATTAGCTTGAATAGTAGGCACGAAGAGAGTAAAAGGTCGCACAGACTCCCAACTTGTAGTGAACCACGTCAATAATAAATTTCAGTCAAGGAAGGAAAGAATGGGGCAATACGTGAATAAGGCCAAGCAAATAATGAAGGAATTCAGGCAAGTTAGCATTGGCGATTCGCGAGTAAAATTGCCGGCCGATATACTCATCGAGAATCGGTCGCTATCCGACGCAAAGATGCCTAGGTCCATGTCAGTGGAGACGAAGTCCCTCCCTGGTATAAAATAAGAGCAGGATGAGAGAGTTCATGGATGGACTAGATCATATCATATATTCGAGGCGGGGTCCTACCAGCAGACAAAGTTTGGGCATGGAAGCTCAAATGCCAGACATTTAGATATATGCTAATAGATGGGGTACTATATCGGCGAGGTTACACTCTGCCCTTCCTGAGATGCTTGGATGAAGAAGAAGCTGACTACGTGTTGAGGAAGGTGCATGAGGAAATCTACGGAAACCACTTAGGGGCAAGATCCCTTACTTTCAGAACTTTATGACAAGGGTATTTTTGGCCAACATTGTACCAAGTTACACTAGAAAAGAAATGGAGCTGCAAGAGCTGCCAGAATTTTGCTGATATCCCAACACAACCACCAGAGATACTTACCGTGATGACTTCACCATGGCCATTCGCTCAGTGGGGAATCGATCTGATAGGATCGCTCTCAAAGGGCAGAGGAGCTGCCACTCATGCCATTATAGCGGTAGATTATTTTATAAAGTGGGTAGAGGTGGAGGCTTTCAGCAAAATCACAGAGAAGAGAACAACTGATTTTGAGTGGAAAAATCTGGTATGCATATACAGAATCCCATACTCCTTAATAGCAGACAAATAGAGGCAGTTTGACAACCACAGTTTCAGAGATTTCTGTCAGAACTTGGGTATAAAGCTGAAGTTCTGCTCTCTCCAGCCTACCCCAAAGCAAACAGGCATGTAGAGGCAACCAATAAAATGATAAAGAAGTTGTTGAAGACGCAGTTGGGAAAAAAGAAAATAGCGTGGGTGGATGAGTTATCAAGTGTCCTCTGGGCATACCAGAATACTCACAAAACAGCCATAGGAGAAACCCCGTTTGCCTTGGCTTTCGGCCATGAAGCTATAGTACCAGTAGAAATTGGGGTACCAACATATCGAACAGAGCATATCAACAAAGAGAATAATGACGAGTAGATATGTTTGAGTCTTGACTTACTAGCCGAGAAGAGAGAATTGGTGTAAAATATGGTAGTTGGTTACTAACAAAGAGTGGCCCACTATTACAATAAAAAATGTACCAGTGTAGCAATTCAGAATTAGAGATTGGGTGCTCAGAAAAGTAAATCAAAGTACCAGAGACCCAAGTCAGGGAGGTACAAAGTCATACGGGTAGTAGGACCTGGAGCCTATAAGCTGGCTTATGCAGACGGATGCAAGGTTAAATGGCCATGTAATGTGGACCACCTCAGGAAATACTTTCAGTAAGATCTTCCCATATTTAATTGGTTGTTCTTGTAATTGCTCAAAAGTTTGACTTCGTTTGGTGTAGCTTACAAACAATGATCAACATGAATTCCATAATTTTTCTTTTTCTAGTTTACGAAATCTTTATAAGGCAAAAAGGGCTTTAAAGTCTTAAAGCCTGCTTGAGGCGAGACACAAAGTCAAAATTTGCCAGATTCTGCTCGTATAGCATAATCGAGTAGACAATTCTATGTTTAGGAAAAATTTTATAAGGCAAAAAAGGCTTTAAAGTCTCAAAGTCTGCTCTAGGCAAGACACAAAGTTAGAATTTGCCAGATTCTGCTTGTATTGCATAAGCGAGCAGACGATTCTATGTTTATGAAAAATTTTATAAGGTAAAAAAGGCTTTAAAGTCTCAAAGTCTGCTCGAGGCGAGACACAAAGTCAGAATTTGCTGATTCTACTCAGATAGTGTGAGCGAGCAGACAATTCGATATTAAGTAAATCTTTAGAAAAAAAAAAAGAGAACAAGACTTTAAATCTCAGAGCCTGCTTAAGTCACAACACAAGTAAGAATTTTCTAGATTCTACTGGGTCACATGTTAGCAAGCAGACAAATTAACTTTATTTGCTTCTTCCCAGTTTCTGTTTGGGTTAATATATATGAGTGAATTATTCAATGTTAGAAAATATTTCAAAGGCAATGAATATTTTCAAGTCTCAAAGCCTGCTCGGGGCGGGGCACAAAATTAAAATTTACCAAACATTGCTAGTCCATTTGTTGACCACAAAAAAAACAAATGCTCATAATCGGCAGATTTTATTATAATTCAAAAAAGGAAAGGACAAAAAAAGCGAAATGACATCTAAGCTCCCGAATTACATTTGTAAAGTTGGGGGTTCTACCTGTGATGGCTGCTCGGCTTCGGGTGGAGGAGGTGTCTCACCGGTTGCACCAGGAGAGGTGCTCACTTTGTCCACCCTGGTGTCAACAGTAGGAGGAGAGGGATCTGTAGTAACGATCATGTTCGACTCTCTCTCCACTTCAATCTCCTTAGCCTCCTGCTCATTCATAAATTTTATAACACCAGCAACGAGCTCATCCATTTTCAAGGCATGATGATGCCTCCCGAGCACAGCCATAATGTATCGGTAGGAGTGCCTGAGTCCTTCGTTATAATTGGCATCCACCTCATTCTCTAGATTTTCAACTTGAGCCTGGTGGTCTACTCAAAGGAACTCCAGTTGGAAATCATAGGAGGCCTTCTGAGTTGCCAATTCCTCTTTAAAGCTCAGGAGTGTGTTGTGAAAATTTTATTGAACTCGCAAGTGCATGAATCTATTTTAGAATAGATCAACGGTGACGAGTGTCGATCCCACGAGGAGGTGAATTTTCTAAGTAGGTGGTTGGATGAAAGTGAAGTAGGCTATCTTATGATTTAAATTATAGTGGCGAGAATAAACTATTAAAGTGAAGTGCTTGGGTCCTAGATCTGTACTTAACATTCACTATGAGCTTAACATTCCTTATTAGTGCCAATTAAATCATAAAGGGGGATTTTCCACTCCTCATGAATCTCACTCTAATTAATATAGTGCGAAGTGCTTACCGTGCTAAATAGTAACAACCTTGCACTAGGGAGACGGTTATACCAACAAATATCTAGACAAGATTATTACTATCTGTAAATGAAAAGTCAAAACATCCACTTAAATTAAAGGGGAAGAAAAAGTAAATTTACCAAATTAAGCCCCTAAAGCATGTTGAGATTTCACTTTCAACCTAAGCTTGAAAGAAAATTAGCTACTTATAATTGAATTAGGAGTAAAATGGAAATTTATTAAAATACGTAGAAAATACAAGATAGAGAAGGAATTACAGAAAATGGAGCTACAAAATGGATTCAAGGGTGTCAAATTAGAGAAGGGAGCCCCCTTTTTATAGATACGATAAGTAAATTATGGCCAACGGATTAAAATAATTTGGATGCTCAAGATTGCGATACGTGACAAGTTCTGATTGGATAGAAAACATCATCAGAGCTATCATTCTATGTATATGCATGTACAGTACGCACATTTTTTTGGTTCACTAACATACTGCCACGTCGCCAGTCAATACCACATAAGCATTTTAGTCCAATAGGATCATGACACATCATCAATCAACACCACATTATCAGTCAATGTCACATAAGTAGTCAATGCCACATCATTCGTCTAACTGAATGCTGCCATGTCATCATATAGCGCCACATCATTGTACAGTATATGTGAACAGTGCCGTGAACAGTATAGTAACAGTATAGTATATATGAACAGTGCGTGAATAGTACCGTATATATGAATAATGTCATTTATCTTTGTATGCTCCTCTTAATGTTTTCGACTGTCCTGAATTCAAAATTACTGTCCGTTTTGTTATCTGATCTCTTGTTCATTGTGAAATGACCATGATGGCCCTAGAATACATAAAATACTTAATTAAAATAAAACATACATAATTAAATCACAAGGGATTTAAAGACATAAAAGTAGGGATGTTAGTGAGACTTGGAGTGTAAAATGACAATTTTCTCCTTTCTAAATACACACTTTCTAGCACTAAACACACCCCCCAACCAGATTGTTACTAGTCTATAGCAAATTAAGCGAAAACAAAATTCAAACCAAAATGATTTTTTTTAAAAAACAATCATATTTATTCAATCATACTAATGATAGCAATCAAATAAAAGTATAAGAATTATTTCCAGTCTAAAAAAATATTATCCCCACATCAACTCTCCACATGAATCAATCCAGAAAACTTTGTCACAATTACAGTAATCGAGTCACTTTCAAGAATGACATGTCAAACCCCAAAATCTCATCGGTAGTAGTGATACTCTCACAAAGAAATTAAACCAAAAAATAATCACTCTAGTTAATGATAAATTGAGAGAAAATAATAAAGAAGTAATATCACACACTCTCACCAAGATGACAGAAATATACCTTTAGCTTAGAAATAATATGATCTTAATTAAAAAAACAATGCGAATCAAACCAATATATTTTATTTATTTTTTTCTCTTTTTTTTATAATATGCACTACCACATCTTTTTAGCTCATATAACTAGGTTTTATTTCAGACTATAGTTCTCTAAAATCAAGGACTTTTATTAGGACGTAATGTAGGCTAGGAATGTGGCTAACAAAGAAGAGATAATAGGAAAAATAAACTATATGTTTGAAAAATAGAGGACTTTGGAGATTGTTGGTGCTTTTCACTTGAAAATTTTTTCTTTTTCTTCTTCTTTTTTATTTATTATTATTATTATTATTATTATTATATATATATATTTTATAGCACCTTTTTCATGAATACAAAAGTATCTCTATTTGCAAACATAAATAGGTGATGGAAAATACAAAATATAAGGTGATACTCCACATTGGAGTTGGGCAAGATAATAGGTTATTAAGAAAAAAAATCTTTTTTTTCTAAGGCTTAAAGGAGTTAACTATGGATACATATTAAATAGGGTTGGCTGGAAAGGCTCGAACAGACTAACGATGACTTTTCTATCATCTTTTAGGGTTCTAAATAATCTTCCATATTTACTAGTTAGATGGAACTTCAGATGTAGCAACACACGCCTTCTTTTTTTAAAGAGAACATTAACTCCAAGGAAATCTAGAGATAACATATAAAATAATAAATTGCTAAGCTGAATGACGAATGGGTAAAAAGGGTTACTCTCCAAGAAAAATGATAGGCTCAAAAACTTTTACTCTCCAAGAAAAATGATAGGCTCAAAAACTTGGAATTTATTATAACATGTGCATTTTTTCAAGCAACTTATATTTGTCTCCAACATCAATATATAGAGTAGCAAACATGGAGTAACATAACTCAGACCAAAGATAATACAAATACTAAAATTTGAAAGTTATCATGTCATTCAATGTTAAATTTTTTTTAATTTTACCCCAAACCTATTCTAGACATGAAAAATATGCAAGCAAAATGGTGAAAATGAAATAGAAAAACTAATTGGTAAAAGAAAAAGTTAGAAAGATCACAGTTAAAATGACTGTTGAAGCTTAAAAGAAATGTTTGGAATTTTTTAGCTTAAAAGAAACGCGTTTCTAGAGTCACTACACTCCATATTCAGCCATCTTTGACTTAAAAATTTAGCCACAGTTAGTTTCTACAATAAAAATCAGTAAAAACTACATTAAGATTGAGATATTTCACAATTGTCAACTATTTCCTTCCTTTAACCAGGACGAAACATTGTCCTCAATGTTTGAAAGAAGAAAAAAAAAAGGGTTTAGAAGACATCACCTGGGTGCTGCATCACAAAAGAAAATATTTATAAGTGAAGAGTTAAATCTAATTTGTACTTCTTACTACGGCTACTGTTACCATCATTAGTTGGCCATTCCAACACAAAGAAAGGTCTTGGGATATGACTTTGGTCTATAAGCTTGTAATAGATCAAGTAAAGTATTAGTAATATGAGCAGAAATAAAAAACTTTTTCATTGTGAAAGGGATGAAATGGTTTTTTATTTCATGGTTAAGAAATGCAATAAAGCCATCATAAAAGTTATTGATATTTAATAAACTGATGGGTTTCTAATGAATGTTTAGATTGGCCCAAGATGCTAATGTGATTAATGCCTTTAGAGTTGCAAGATCTTCTGATAAAAAAATAAAAGCATTAGCATGATTTAGCATTTCAGTTTTTCTCTCTTGCATACCCGAGACGACTAACTCTTCTCCAATTGGTGACTCAGACAAACAGCCCAACGGTTTTAGGCTTATTGGGATGATGCCTAACACTTGGCTCCCTCTGATATAAGCAGCTTCTGAGACCAGTTTTGATAACCCTCAGTCACCTTCTCTATATACCAAATGTAAATTTCTTTCTGCTATGATTTGAACAAGATTTATAGTTGCCTCAACGAACGCTTTATGTTTGCCATAGTTAAACCTAGAGAACACACAAATGTTCTTGAATTGTTTATTGGGAGTAGCTGCCATTGGGATGCTTCTAAAAAATAATTTGCGAGTCTAAAAAAAAGGATCATATATCAAGGTTCTTAGTGACAATGGTTCACAGCTATATATAAGGTAGCATGTCTGTGTCAATTAACATATAAAGCACATGGCTTGAGAATAAAAAAGGAAATAGTAAAAAGAAAAAGCAAATAATTATTAAAAACAAGAATGCAATTGATAAAACAACAATGAAATAAAACAATAGTAAAAGGATATTTACAAATAGTAGTGATTGTGACTCATATCTTCCTTTAGTTTTACGACCAGAAACAACTTGAACGCCCTTTATGGGTCAAGGATAAGCTTTCCTTCCAGTTTTCTTATAAACTGGCAAACAGGATAGTTTATAGTAAGATTCTTAAGACTATATCATACACGTTCTTTCTGAAATAATGGCCATAACTGGAGAATTGCTCTTTGTACGTATCCATTGGGATGCGTTTCAAGAGACAAAAGGACATCATCCAATGATTCTTTATTCAAGCCATCCTTAATAAATTAAATATGATCTTCCTTGTTATTAGGCATTATTCCTAAAGAACAAGGATTTTTATCGCATTTCATCCTGGCATACTTATGATAATCAATATGAAGTTTTTGAGCTCTTCGTTTTCTTGAGTAATTTCCTTTACCACAACCAGGCATGTATGCAATAAATTTAAGAGGCAACTAACCTACCAAATGTACTTTGGCCTCGATTAACCAACGGATGTCAGCAGGGACATTATTTCTAATAAGCAATCGCATGCGTTCGGACTGAGCTTTATAGATTATAAAGAGGACATTTTGAGGAAGTGAAAGAAATCGATTGTGAAGCTTTGCTAGAATCACGTTTCTGTCTATATGTCCTTCTCAGAATATCAGTTATTATGCGGAACTAATGTAACTGACTTTGATTGTCACGGAGTACTGTTATCCGCCACTTAACTGGGGTAACAAACTAAAGAACATGAAAAAGAAAAGAAAATCAAAGAAAAAAAATAATTTCAAAATCGTCCTCTTATTGAATTTACCTTAGGTTCTAGTTGGATGTCGTTAATACCTTTCTCAATTTCTCTAAGTTGTCTTTCTAAATCCTTAACGTGGGATACCAACTCTGAAGGTTGCAAATCCTAAATATGATATGTTTTACAAAATCGTATCTGGCTTCTTAGATGAGATTGTACACGTTGAAGTTGTCGAAGATGGTTCAAGAGTATTTGTTTAATTGAGGCACACATGATTAAAAGTGATAAAAGAAAACTAAATGATTAAATAAATACATTTTTACAAAAATTTAAATCACTGATAAAGAAAAAAGAAAAAAAATCTCAGTTAAAATTTGGCAGGTCACTCAAATCTATTTCGGTGTCCTCTCTATGTAGTTGGTACTCTAGATATGGCTTTAATCTTTGACCATTAACTTTAAAAGTGACACCGTTCTTTGGATCCTTAATTTCAATTGCTCCATGTGGAAAAACCGTGTGAACTATAAAGAGATCAGTCCATCCAGAGCGTAACTTACTTGGGAATAGATGCAAGCGAGAATTGAATAAAAACACTTTCTAACCTAGGGTGAAAGATTTTCTCATAATTTTCTTATCATGAAAGACTTTCATTCGCTGCTTGTAAATCTTTGCATTTTCATATGCATAATTGCGAATTTCTTTGAGTTCTGCTAGCTATAATTTTCTTTTTGAGCTAGCTTGCTGCATGTCAAAGTTGAATGTCTTGATTGCCCAGTATGCACGATGCTCGAGTTCCACAAGTAGGTGGCAAGCTTTTCCATATACTAGCCTATAGGGTGATATCCTAATTGGGGTCTTGAGAGCCGTTCTATATGCCTATAATGTATCATCTAGTCTTAATGACCAATCTTTTTTGTTTGGTCTCACTGTCTTTTCAAATATGTGCTTTATTTCTCAATTGAAAATCTCAACTTGGACATTGGTTTGCGGATGATATGAGGTTGCCACTTTGTGAGTAATTGAATACTTTGTCAAAAGAGCTTTGAATGATTTGTTATAAAAGTGGATTCCACCATCACTGATTATTGCTCAAGAAAATCCAAAACGTGAAACAATGTTGCTTTTCAGAAATTCGATCACCACCTTGTGATCATTGGTTCTACATGGAACTGCTTCTACTCATTTCGATACGTAGTCAATAGCGACCATAATGTATTAATGGTCAAAAGAAGTGGGAAAAGGTCCCATGAAGTCAATACCCCATACATAAAAAATCTCAAGCACTAAAATTAGGTTTAGTGGCATCATGTTGCTTCACGTAATGTTCCCAATTCGTTGACACCTATCACATAAAGAGCAAAAAATGTAAGCATCTCGAAATACAGTTAGCCAATAGAAACCACATTGTAAAATTTTAGTAACTGCTTTCTTAGTGGTGAAATATCCTCTACAAGCTTGTTCATGGCAAAATGAAAGGATATTTTGAAATTCACTTTCTAGAACAAATCGTTTGACAATTTAATCTGTAATAAGACAGTTAACTATATCAGCATACCATGGTAATACTTCCACATTCATCAATTGTTCATCTGGAAATGATTCATTCAATGGTAATGGTTTTGTAATTGTATCAAAATTGAGACGAGAGAGATGGTTTGCCACAATACTTTTTGTGTCTTTCGTATCTTTGATTTCAAAATCAAATTCCTGCAAAGGTAACACCTAACGAATTAGCCTAGCTTTTGTATTTTTTTTTGTGATAAAATATTTAAGAGCAGCATGATCTGTGAAAATAATTATTTTACAACCAATAAGAAAAGATTAAAATTTCTCTAATGCAAACACTACTACTAGTATTTCTTTTTCAGTGCTTGAATAGTTCAACTGCATATCATTCAATGTCATACTAGCATAGTAAATGACATTGGGAATTTGATCAACTCTTTGTCTTAATACTGCTCCTACTGGATAATTAGATGCATCACACATGAGCTCAAATGGTAACTTCCAGTTTAAGGGCTGAATGATGGGTGATGATGTCAACAATTGCTTTAGTTTTTCAAAAGCCACAAGACATGAATCATCAAAGACAAAAAGTACATCCTTAGTAATTAAATTGCATAAGGGTCTAGAAACCTTGCTAAAATCTTTAATGAAACGTCTATAAAAAACTACATACCCAAGGAAAGATCTTACTTCTCTGACTGTTTTAAGTGGAGGAAGATTGGAAATAAAATCCACCTTGGCTTTATCAACCTCAATACCTTTTGTTGAAATGATGTGACCAAGAACAATACCTTGTTTTACTATAAAATGATATTTCTCCCAATTTAAGACCAAATTCTTCTCTATGCATCTCTATAGAACTATTGTTAGATGATGTAAACATTGATCGAATGAATACCAAAAATAGAAAATTCATCTATAAAGACTTCAAGGAATCGTTCCACCATATTAGAAAAAATGTTTAACATGCATCGTTGAAATGTAACAGGTGCATTACATAATCCAAATGACATTCTCCTATATGCAAAAGTGCCGAAAGGGCAAGTGAAAGTGGTATTCTCTTGATCTTTTGGTGGTATAAGAATCTGATTATATCTTAAGTAGCCATCTAAGAAGCAATAAAATTCATGACCTACTAATCTATCAAGCATTTGATCAATAAATGGTAAAGGAAAATGATCTTTAAGCATGGCAGAATTTAACTTTCTATAATCAATACATACGCGCCATCCTGTAGTCACTCTAATGGGTATTAATTCATTATCAGCATTGGTAACTACCGTGACTCTTGATATTTTGGGGACAACTTGCACAGGGACTGACCCATGAACTATCAAAAATGGGATAAATGATACTTGCTTCTAATAGTTTAAGGATTTCAATTCTAACAACTTCTTTCATGTAAGGGTTCAATCGACGTTGCATTTCCCTAGTAGGTTTAGCATTTTCATTAAGGTGAATGTAATGCATATAGTCCACTGGGTTTATACATTTTATGTCGGCTATGCTCCATCCTAATACTCCTTTGTGCACTTTTAAAACTTCCAAAAACTTACCTTTTTGTTTGTCATTTAGGGATGATGAAATGATTACTGGCAGTGTACTTTCTTCTCCCAAGAATGCATATTCCAAAGTGTCGGGTATTGGTTTGAGCTCAAGTTTTGGTGGTAATTCTGATAATGGGCTGAGTTTCTTCTCTGATGGTGCTAATTGTTCTATTCTTAACTTCCATTTATTAGTGTCCATGGATGGTGCTAAATCAAGTAAGGCATTAACCTTATCTACTGATCTGTTAATATACAAATCCAAACCAAAGTGAGTTAAATATGTTTGTAAAAAGTCATCACTAAAGTTTGAAAAAAAAGCATTATCAACTAATTCTTTTATTAAATCCACATCAATAATTCCATCATCTGCATTGTGAGGTTGTTTAGCAATGTTGAAGATATTTATCTCCATAGTCATATTGCTAAAGGACAACTGCATATTTCCAGTCTTGCATTGAAAGTGAGCATGGGCAGTTGCCAAGAAAGGTCATCCTAGGATAATGGGGATGTGCTTCCTTGAATCCTGACTGGTTGAGTGTCAATTATAATGAAATCAATAGGAAAATAAAACTTATCTACCTGTAAAAGCACGTCCTCCACAATACCATTAGGTTTTTCCATGAACCGATCTACAAGCTGTAACACCACTAAAGTTGGGTGTAATTCTTCTAGTCCAAGTTGCACAAATACTGAATAAGGCAATAGATTTACATTAGCTCCTAAGTCTAACTTAGCATTCTCAATTATGTGGTTCCCTATACTACATGAAATAGTAAAGGAGCCTAAGCTTTTATATTTTAGAGGAATTTTATGTTGGAGTATAGAGCTAATGTTTTCTGTTAAAAAGGCCTTCTTTTAAACTTGAATGTTTCTCGTTTTAGTACAAAGGTCTTTAAGAAACTTGGCATAAGATGGCATTTGTTTTATAGCATCAAGCAAAAGAATGTTAACACTTACTTGTTTAAAGATTTCAAAAATCTCACTTGTGGATTTTCTCTTCTTTGCTTTAGCTAACCTCTAAGGAAATTGACCTTTGGGAACATATTCTCATGGGTTGGTTTATTCTTTCTCCTCTGATGATGATTCTTCTGCATTTACAAGTACAATTTGAGTTGTTTTTTACACCGACATCTCCACTTTGTTGTCAACTTCTTTTCCTTTTTGCAAGGTCATGACGGCTTTGACTTTTCTATACTGCTGAGGTGAACCGGTGCTAGCTTCATGCACTTCTTTAGGATTAGGCACTAGTTGACTTGGGAATTTGCCTTTCTCAATAGTAATTGCCAAGGTTTGAACTAAAAAGGCGAGTTGTCCCACCTTTTTTTCGAGGTTTAAAACTAATTGGATTTATGAGTTGAAACCCGCTCTCATCTCATTTCGCAGTTCATTAATGGTGCGGTTTTATTGCTTGATTGTGGACTGAGTAAGATTCTTGAAATTCTCAAATGCATCATCCCATGGTCTGGGTTGAAAGTAGTTCGGGTTCTGATTGTATGGTCTAAATAGTGGCTAAAAGGCTTGAAGATTTTGAGGAATTGGTTGCATTGGTAGAACTGAAGCTGCTGGTCCATTCTGCTGGAATCCTTGAGACCATGAAAAATTAGGATGGTCTCTCCATCTAAGATTATATATGTTGGAGTAAGGGTTGTAGCTTGATGGTTTTTTTATTACACCTATGGCATTGGCTTGATCTGGGTATGAGTCCTAGTCATATGGGTCTGTCAATTTAGCAGTTGTCAATGATACTATTTAGTGGGAAAGACCTTCAACTATCTCTTTGACTTCTTTAATTTCTGAACTTGACTTGCCAATGTGAACCCCATTCACTCTCTTAACTCGTCTAGTATTCCGGAGTGAATGACTCCGTTGTTGGGAATTATCCGCTTGTTGCTGGAAGAAATTCCAAATCTCAGATGCACTTTTTGGCATTAGCTCTCCTCCACTTGTTGCCGTTAGCCATTCTTGCACATGCTGTAATAATCCCTCTAAAAAGTATTGGCATTGGCTCCATTTCTCGTACCCATGATGTGGACACTTTAGGAGTAGCCCATGGAATCGCTGCCATGCTTCGAAAAACTGCTCATCATCTCTTTGGGTATATTATGAAATTTTCCTGCGAATAACATTGGTTTTATGTACTGGGAAGTATTTATTCAAAAATTTTGTTACCATTTGTTCCAATGATGTAATGTTATTAGCAGGCAATGCATTGAACCATGAACGAACTCTGTCCATTAAAGAAAATGGGAATAATCTAAGTTTAACATCATCGTCTAAAAAGTTCTCATATTTAAAAGTTTGACATACAGCATGGATATCATTCAGATGATTATATAGATCTTCATTTTCTAGGCCATAGAACGTTGGGAGACAATTTAGCACAATAGGTTTTAACTCAAAACTCCTGTTAAGTACTAAAAAGTGTGTATTTATAATGGAGAAAATCTTCATTTTACACTCCAAGTCTCACTAACATCCATACTTTTATGTCTTTAAGTCCCTTGTAATTTAATTATGTATGTTTTATTTTAATTAAGTATTTTATGTATTTTAGGGGATATCATGGTCATTTCACAATGAACGAGAGATCAGATGGAAAAACGGACAGTAATTTTGAATTCAGGATAGTTGAAAACCTTAGGAGGAGTATAAAAAGATAAATGGTACTGTTCACATATACGATACTATTCACGGTACTTTTCACCTGTACTATACGCTGACGTGGCACTATACGATGACGTGGTGGCATTTGATTGGACGAATGATGTGGAATTGACCGCTATACGGCAAAGATTGATCGATGATGTGGTGTTGATCGATGGCGTGTCACGATCCTATGGACCAAAAATCTTGACGCGGCGTGGCGAGAATGTTAGTGGACCGAAAAAATGTGTGTACGGTACATGCATATACACGGAATGACAGCCCTGATGGTCTGTTCCCTCCAATAAGAGCTTGCCACCTGGCGCAATCCTGAGCATCCAAATTGATTTAATCCAATGGCCATGATTCACTTTGTGTATGTATAAAAAATGGGCTCCCCCCCTAATTTGACACCCCTGAATCCATTTTTTAGCTTAATTTTCTGTAATTCCATCTCCACCTTGTATTTTCTACGAATTTTAATAAAATTTCCATTTTACCCCTAGTTTAATTATGAGTAGCTAATTGCCTTTCAAGCTTGGGTTAAAGGTGAAGTCTCAACATGCTCCATGGGCTTAATTTGGTAAATTTACTTTTTCTTCCCCTTTAATTTATATGGTTGTTTTGACTTTTCATAGACAGATAGTAATAATCTTGTCTAGATATCGGCAGGTATAACTGCCTCCCTAGGCAAGGTTATTACTATTTGGCACAGGTAGCACTTAGCATCATATCTATTAGAGCGTGGTTCATGAGGAGTGGAAAATCCCCCTTTATGATTTAATTGGTACTAATAATGAATATTAAGCCGATGGTGCATGTTGAGTACAGATCCGGAGATCCAAGCATTTCATTTTAATAGTTTATTCTCACCACTTTAATTTAAATTAATAGATCACCTACATTATTTTCATTATAAATCCAACCACCAACTCAGAAAATTCATTCTACAAACAATTAAAATCCACCTCCTCGTGGGATCGACACTCATCAACGTTCATCTATTCTACAATAGATTCGTGCGCTTGCGAGTTCAATAAAATTTGCACAACGAGTTTTTGGCGCCGTTGCCGGGGAGGTAAGTTATTTTAATTTGTAGAATAAATCTTCAATTTATTTATTTATTTATTTTCCTTGTAATTTTTTTTATTATTGTTAAAAAAAAGAGAAAAAAAGAAGAAGTGAATCTGCATTTTGAAGTAGGTATTATTTTTTTTCTTTTATTTTCTTCTTTAAATTTCCGTAATTTAATTTTCATGTTATTTTTTTTATTTTGTTAAATCGGCAGGTTCAACTGCCTATTAATTTATTTTAATTTGTTTCACGTATTTTCTTTTCTATATATAGCACTTTAGTTGTTTTCATAGCAAAATTGTAACAGCGTGATAAGGTTAGTATCATAATTTCTCCCTCTTCTTTATTATTATTAATTTTGTTATCATTTTTTTTTCTTCTTTGCATGCATAGTCGTAGGTCACAATTACCTAATCTTGAGCCTATAGACTTTGAATTAGAAAAAATACTTTGCACACACAAACGCGTTGCAATTGAAAATAAAATTGAAATGGATTTGCTACTAGCACCACAAGAGAGGCCATTTAAGGACTACTTCAGTCCCTTAGCTAACTTGAGCACATCATGCATACGATATCCAAATGTAGCTGCTAGGAGTTTTGAATTAAACCCTAGTGTGCTAAATTGTCTCCCAACATTCTATGACCTAGAAAATGAAGATCCATATAATCATCTGAATGATTTCCATGCTGTTTGTCAAACTTTTAAATATGAGAATTTTTCAGATGATGATGTTAAACTTCGATTATTTTTATTTTTTTGAAAGGATAGAACTTGTTTATGATTTAATACATTGCCTGCTAATAGCATTACATCATGGGAACAAATGGTAACAAAATTTTTGAATAAATATTTCCCAGTACATAAAACCAATGCTATTCGCAGGGAAATTTCAGAGTTTACCCAAAGAGAAGAGAAGCTGTTTTTCGAAGCATGGGAGCGATTCAATGGGCTACTCTTAAAGTGTCCACATCATGGGTACGAGAAATGACACCAATGTCAAAACTTTTTGGAGGGATTATTGCCGAATGTGCAAGAATGGTTAATGGCAACAAGTGGAGGAGAGCTAATGTCAAAAAGTGCATAAGAGATTTGGGATTTCTTCCAGCGACAAGCGGATAATTCCCAACAACGAAGTCGTTCACTCAAGACTGCTAGAAGAGTTAAGGGAGTGAATGAGGTTCACATTGGCGAGCCAAGTTAAAAAATTAAAGAAGTCAAAGAGATAGTTGAAGGTCTTTCCCAACAAATAGCATCGTTAACAGTTGCTAAATTGACGGAGCCACATGACCAGGACTCATACTCAGATCAAGCCAATGCCATAAATGTAATGAGAAAGCCATCAAACTACAACCCTTACTCCGACATGTACAATACCAAATGGAGAGACCACCTCAATTTTTCATGGTCTTAAGGATTCCAACAGAATGGACCAGCAGCTCCAGCTCCAGCTCCACCAATGCAACCAATTCCTTAAAATCCTCAAGCCTCTCAACCACCATTTAGACCATACAATCAGAACCCAAACTATTCTTAGCCTAGACCATGGGAAGATGCATTCTAGAATTTCAAGAATCTTATTCACTCTAAAATCGAGCAACAAAACCGCACCATTGATGAACTGCGAAATGAGATGAGAACGGGTTTCAACTCACAAACCCAATCAGTTTCAAACCTTGAAAAAATGGTGGGACAATTTGCTTTTTCAGTTCAAACCTTGGCAATAACTGTTGAGAAAGGAAAATTCCCAAGTCAACCAGTGCCTAATCCTAAAGGAGTGCATGAAGTAAGTACCAGTTCACCTTAGCAGCATGGGGAGGTTAAAGCTGTCATGACCTTGCGAAAAGGAAAAGAAGTCGACAACAAAGTGGAGATGCTGGTGAAAAAAAAAACTCAAATTGTACCGGTGAATGCAGAAGACTCATCATCAGAGGAGAAAGAAGAAACCAACCTATGAGAATACGTTCTTAAAGCTCCATTTCCCCAAAGGTCAGCTAAAGCAAAGAAAGGAAAATCCACGAATGAGATTTTTGAAATCTTTAAACAGGTAAGTGTTAACATCCCTTTACTTGATGCTATAAAATAATTGCCATCTTACGCCAAGTTTCTTAAAGGCCTTTGTACTAAAAAGAGAAACATTCATGTTCAAAAGAAGGTATTCTTAAAAGAAAACGTGAGCTCTATACTCCAACACAAAATTCTTTTAAAATACAAAGACCCAGGTTCCCCCATTATCTCATGTAGTATAGGGAACCACACAATTGAGAATGCTTTGTTGGACTTAAGAGCTAGTGTAAATTTGTTGCCTTACTCACAGTTTGTGAAACTTGGACTGGGAGAATTACACCCAACTCTAGTGGTGTTACAGCTTGCAGATCGATCCATAAAAAAACCTCGTGGTATTGTGGAGGACGTGCTTATACAGGTAGATAAGTTTTATTTTCCTGTTGATTTCATTGTAATTGACACTCAACCAGTCCAGGATTCAAGGAAGCAGATCCCCATTATCTTAAGAAGACCTTTCTTGGCAACTGCCGATGCTCATATTTAATGCAGGACTGGAAATATGCAGTTGTTCTTTGGCAATATGACGATGGAGCTAAATACCTTCAACATTGCAAAACAACCTCCCAATGCAGATGATGAAATTGTTAATGTGGATTTAATAGAAGAATTAGTTGATAATGCTTTTCTTTCAAATCTTAGTGATGACCCTTTACAAACGTGTTTAAATCACTTTAGTTTGAATTTTGATATTGACAGATCAATAGATGAGGTTAACGCCTTACTTGATTCAGCACCATCCATGGACATTAATAAATGGAAGTCAAGAGTGGAACAACTAGCACCATCAGAGAAGAAACTGAGTTCATCATCAGAATTACCACCAGAACTCGAGCATCGTGCATACTGGGCCATCAAGAAATTCAACTTTGACATGCAGCAAGTTAGCTCAGAAAGAAGATTACAGCTAGCAGAACTTGAAGAAATTCATAATGATGCATACGAAAATGCAAAGATTTACAAGCAGCGAATGAAAGTCTTTCATGATAAGCAAATTATGAGAAAATCTTTCACACCAGGTCAGAAAGTACTTTTATTCAATTCTCGCTTGCGCCTATTCTCAGGTAAGTTACGCTCTCAATGGACTGGACCATTTATAGTCCACACTATTTTTCCAAATGGAGCAATTAAAATTAAGAATCCAAAGAACGGTGTAACTTTTAAAGTTAATGATCAAAGATTAAAGCTATATCTCAAGTACCAACCACATGAAAAAAGACACCGAAATCGATTTAAGTGACCTATCAAATTTGAATTGAGAATTTTTCTTGTTTCTTTCTTCTTTCCGGTGATTTAAATTTTCGTGAAAGTGTGTGTATTTAATCATTCAGTTTTCTTTTATCATTTCTAATCATGTGTGCCTCAATTAGACAGATCCTCTTAAACAATCTCAGACAACTTCAACGTATACGATCTCATCTGAGAAGCCAGATACGATTTTGTAAAACACATCGTATTTGGAAGCTACAACCTCCAGAGTTGGTATCCCACGTTGAAGATCTAGAAAGATAACTCAAAGAAATTGAGGTAGGTATCAATGATATCCAAATCGAACTTGAGGTGAACTCAATAAGAGGACGATTGTGAGTTTATTATTTTTCTTTTCTTTTCTTTTCTTTTCTTTTCTTTTCTTCTTTGTGTTCTTTAGTTTGTTACCCCGGTTAAGTGGCGGATAACGGTACTCCGTGACAATCAAAGTCGGTTACTTCAGTTTCCCATAATAACTGATATTCTGAGAAAAAGGTATGGACAGAAACGCGATTCTAGCGAAGCTTCACAAGCGATTCCCTTCACTTCATCATAATGCCCTCCTTACGATTTATAAAGCTTGGTCCGAACGCATGCGATTGCTTATGAGAAATAACGTCTTTGCTGACATCCGTTGGTTAATTGAGGCTAAGGTACGTTTGGCAGGTGAGTTGTCTCCTAAATTTATTACATACATGCCTGATTGTGGTAAAGGAAATTACTCAAGAAAATGAAGAGCTGAAAAACTTCATGTTGATTGTCGTAAGTGTGCCAGGATGAAATGCGATAAAAATCCTTGTTCTTTCGGAATGATGTCTGTTAACAGAGAAGATAAGATTCAATTCATTAGGGATGACTTGAATAAAGGAGTCATTGGATGATGTCTTTTTGTCTCTTGAAACGCATCCCAGTGAATACGTACAAAGAGCAATTCTTTAGTTATGGCCATTATTTCAGAAAGAACGTGTCCGATATAGTCTTGAGAATCTGACTATAAACGACCCTATTTGCCAGTTTATAAGAAAACTGGATGGGAAGCCTATCATTTACCCATAGAGGGCGTTCAATCCGTTTCTGGACGTAAACCAGAGGAAGATGTGAGCCACAATCACAACAACCTGTAAATATCTTTTTATTGTTGTTTTATTTCACTGTTGTTTTATCAATTGCATTATTGTCTTTAATAATTGTTTGCTTTTTCTTTTTACTATTTCCTTTTTGACTCTCGAACAATTTGCTTTACGCGTTAATTGACATAGACATGCTACTGCATATATAGCTGTAAACAATTGTCACCAAGATCCTTGATAAATGATCCTTTCGTTTTAGTCTCACAAATTATTTTTTAAAAGCATCTCAATGGCATCTACTCCTAATAAACAGTTCAAGAACATTTGTATGCTCTCTGGATTTAACTATGCAAACATAAAGAGTTGGTAGAGGCAGCCATAGATCTTGGTCAACGCATAGCAGAAAGAAATTTGCATTTGGTATATGGAGGAGGTGACCGAGGGTTATCAAAACTAGTCTCAGAAGCTGCTTATCTCAGAGGGAGCCAAATGTTAGGCATCATTCCAAGAAGCCTAAAACCGTTGGGCTATGTGTCTGACTCACCAACTGGAGAAGAGTTAGTCGTCTCAGGTATGCAAGAAAGAATAACTGAAATGCTAAATCATGTTGATGCTTTTATTTTCCTACCAGGAGATCTTGCACTCTAGAAGTACCGATCACATTAGCATCTTGGGCCCATCTGAACAATCATCAGAAACCTATTGGTTTGTTAAATGTCAATAAATTTTATGATGGCTTCATCGTATTTCTTAACCATGCAATAAAAAACCATTTCATCCCTTTCACAGCGAAAAAAATCTTTATTTGTGCTCATACTGCTAATGAGTTACTTGATATGTTACAAGCTTATAGACCAGCGCCAGATCCCAAGACCCTCGTGTTGGAATGGCCAACTAATGATGGTAACAGTAGCCGTAGTAAGAAGTGCAAATTAGATTTAACTCTCCGCTTATAAATATTTTCTTCTGTGATGCAGTACCCAGGTGATGTCTTCTAAACCCTATTTTCTTTCAACATTGAGGACAATGTTTCGCTCTAGTTGGGGGGAGGGAATAGTTGATAATTGTGTAATATCTCAATCTTGGTGTAATTTTTACTAATTTTTCTGGTAAAAACTAACTATGGCTAAAGTTTTGAGTCGAAAATGGCTGAATATGGAGTGTAGTGACTCTAGAAACGCATCTACTTATATAAAAAAAAAATTCAGACATTTCTTTTATGATTTGACAATCATTTTAAGTGTGATTTTTCTAACTTCTTTTACCAATTAGTTTTTCTATTGTCACCGTTTTGCATGCATAATCTTCATAACTATAATAGATTTAGGGGTAGAATTTATAAAAAAAGAAAAAAATATATATTTTTTGTGTGATTTTTTTTATATTAGATGACATGATAACTTTCAAATTTTAGTATTTGTATTATCTTTGGTCTTGAGTTATGTTCTACCATGTTTGTTACTCTACATGTTGATGTTGGAGACAAATATAAGTTGCTTGAAAGAATGCATATGTCATAATAAATTCCAAGTGAGTTTTTGAACCTATCATTTTTCTTGGAGAGCAACTCTTTTCGCCTATTATTCATTCAGCTTAGCAGTTTATTATTTTATACACTATCTCTAAATTTCCTTGGAGTTAATGTTCTCTAAAAAAAAGAGGGGGGAAAAACGTGTGTGTTGCTACATTTGAAAGTCCATCTAATTAGTAGATATGCAAGATTATTTAGAGCTCTAAAAGATGACAGAAAGGCCATCTTTGATCCGTTTGAGCCTTTCCAGCCAACCCTATTAATATGTATCCATAGTTAACCCCTTTGAGCTTTAAGAAAAAAAAAACATTTTTCTTTGGTAACCTATTATCTTGTCCCACTCCAATGTGGAGTATCACCTTATATTTTGTATTTCCCACCACCCATTTATATTTGAAAATAGAGATAATTTTGCATTCAAAAAAAGAAGTGCTATAAAAAAAAAGAAACAAAAAAAAATATGTATATAAATAAATAAATAAAATAAAATAAAAAGAATTCAAGTGAAAAGCACCTAACAATCTCCAAAGTTCTCTATTTTTCAAACATATATTTTATTTTTCCTATTATCCTTTCTTTGTTAGCCAGGTCCCTAACCTACGTTACGCCCTAATGAAAGTCCTTGATTTTAGGGAACTATAATCTGAAATAAAAACTGGTTATATGGGTTGAAAAGATGTGGTAGTGCATATTATAAAAAAAAAATTGATAAATACATTGATTTGATTAGCATTTTGTTTAAATTAAAATTGTACTATTTCTAAGTTGAAGGCATATTTCTATCATCTTGGTGAGAGTGTGTGATATTACTTCTTCATTATTTTTACTCAATTTACCATTCACTGGAGTGATTATTTTTGTGAGAATATCACTATTATCTGTGAGATTTTGGGGTTTGATATGTCATTCTTGAAAGTGACTCGATTACTGAAGTTGTGACAAAGTTTTTTAAACTGATTCATGTGGAGAGTTCATGTGGGGATGATATTTCTTTAGACTATAAATAATGCTTATACTTTTGTTTGATTGTTATCATTAGTCTGATTGAATAAATAAAACTGTTTAAAAAAAAATTCATTTTTGTTTGAGTTTTATTTTCGCTTAATTTGCTAGGAACTAGCAACAAGCTGGATTGGGGGTGTGTTGACTACTAGAAAGTGTGTATTTATTATGGAAAAAATATCATTTTACACTCCAAGCCTCACTAACATCCTTACTTTTATGTCTTTAAGTCCTTTGTAATTTAATTATGTATGTTTTTATTTTAATTAAGTATTTTATGTATTTTAGGGGATATCATGGTCATTTCACAATGAACGAGAGATCAGATGGAAAAACGGACAACAATTTTGAAATCAGGATAGTCAAAAACCTTCAGAGAAACATAAGAAGATAAATGGTACCTATTCACATATACGGTATTGTTCATATATACGATACTGTACACACTGTTCACATGTACTATATGCTCACGTGGCACTATACGATGACGTGGTGGCATTTGATTGGACGAATGATGTGGAATTGACCGCTTATGCAACATTGACTGATGATGTGGTGTTGACTGATGATGTGTCACGATCCTATTGGACCAAAATGCTGACTAGCGACGTGGCAGAATGTTAGTGGACCGAAAAAATATGTGTACGGTACATGTATATACACGGAATGACAACCCTGATGGTGTGTTCCATCCAATAAGAGCTTGCCACGTGGCGCAATCTTGCACGTCCAAATTGATTTAATCCGATGGTCATGATTTACTCAGTGTATCTATAAAAAGGGGGTTGCCCACCCTAATTTGACACCCCTGAATCCATTTTTGAGCTCCATATTCTATAATTCCATCTCCATCTTGTATTTTCTATGTATTTTAATAAAATTCCCATTTTACCCCTAGTTTAATTATGAGTAGCTAATTTCCTTTCAAGTTTGGGTTAAAGGTGAAGTCTCAACATGCTCCATGGGCTTAATTTGGTAAATTTACTTTTTCTTCCCCTTTAATTTATATGGTTGTTTTGACTTTTCGTAGATAGATAGTAATAATCTTGTCTAGATAATGACAGGTATAACCGCCTCCCTAGGCAAGGTTATTACTATTTGGCACGGGTAGCACTTATCACCATATCTATTAGAGTGTGGTTCATGAGGAGTGAAAAATCTCCCTTCATGATTTAATTGGTACTAATAATGAATATTAAGCTGATGGTGCATGTTGAGTACAGATCCGGAGATCCAAGCATTTCATTTTAATAGTTTATTCCCGCCACGTTAATTTAAATTAATAGATTGTTGAGTACTAGAAAGTGTGTATTTATAGTAGAGAAAATCATCATTTTACACTCCAAGTCTCACTAACATCCCTATTTTTATGTCTTTAAGTCCATTGTAATTTAATTATGTATGTTTTATTTTAATTAAGTATTTTATGTATTTTAGGGGATATCATGGTCATTTCACAATAAACGAGAGATCAAATGAAAAAAGGGACAGCACTTTTGAACTCAGGACAGTCGAAAACCTTAGGAGGAGCATAAAACGAAAAATGGTACTATTCACATATACGGTATTGTTCACACATACGATACGGTTGATATATACGACACTGTACATACACTGTTCACGATCGTGCATTCACCTTTATTGTATGGCCGGCGTGGCGCATCGTAAGTTGACGTTGCACTATACGATGGCGTGGCGGCATTTGATTGGGCGAATGATGTGGCATTGACCGCTTATGGCATTGATGATGATGTGGCGTTGGATCGATGGCGTGTCACGAGCTTATTGGACCAAAAATGTTGCCGGTGATGTGGCGAGAATGTTAGTGGACGGAAAAAACGCGTGTATGCGGTACATGCATATATACACAGAATAACAGTACGATGATGTGTTCTATCCGATAGGAAATTGCCACGTGGCGCAATCTGGCGTCAAATTGTTTTAATCCGATGGCTATGATTTACTCGGTGTATCTATAAAAGGGGCTCCCCCTAATTTGACACCCCTGAATCCATTTTTGGACTCCATTTTCTCTAATTCCATCTCTATCTTGTATTTTCTACGTATTTTAATAAAATTTCCATTTTACCCCTAGTTAAATTATGAGTGGCTAATCTCCTTTCAAGCTTGGGTTGAAGGTGATGTCTCAACATGCTCCATGGGCTTAATTTGGTAAATTTACTTTTCATTCCCCTCTAATTTATGTGGTTGTTTTGACTTTTCGTAGACAGATAGTAATAATCTTGTCTGGATATCTATTTGGAATAACCGCCTCCAAGCGCAAGGTTATTACTATTTGGCACACGAAGCCTTAAAGACCATATCTATTAGAGTGTGGTTCATGATGAGTGGAAGTTCCCCCTTCATGATTTAATTGGTACTAATAATGAATATTAACCCGATTGTGCATGTTGAGTACAGATCCGGAGATCTAAGCATTTCATTTTAATAGTTTATTCCAACAGCTTTAATTCAAATTAATACATTGCCTGCATAATTGTCATTATAAATCCAATCACCCACTAAGAAAATTAATTCTACAAGCAATTAAAATACACCTCCTCGTGGGATCGACACTCGTCACCATTGATCTATTTTACAATAGATTCGTGCACTTGCGAGTTCAATAAAATTTGCACAACAAGTTTTTGGCGCCGTTGCCGGGGAGGTAAGTATTTTAATTTGTAGAATTTTTTTTTCTTCTTTATTTATTTATTTTATTTGTTTCCCTGTAACATTTTGAAGTAGGTATTATTTTCTTTTCTTTTCTTCTCTTCTTTAAATTTCTGTAATTTAATTTTCATGTTATTATTTTTTATTTTGTGAAATCAGCAGGTTCAACCGCATCTTAATTTATTTTAATTTGTTTCACGTATTTTCTTTTCTATATATAGCACTTGTGTTCTTTTCATAACAAATTGTAACAGCGTGATAAGGTTAGTATTGTAATTTCTCCCTCTTATTTATCTTTATTAATTTTGTTATCATTTTTTTTATTTGCATGCATGGTCGTAGGTCACAATTGCCTAATCTTGAGCCTATAGACTTTGAATTAGAAAAAACACTTCGCACGTTACAATTAAAAATAAATTTGAAATGGATTTGCAACCAGCACCACAAGAGAGGCCATTTAAGGACTACTTCAGTCCCTTAGCTAACTTGAGCACATCATGCATACGATACCCAAATGTAGCTGCTATGAGTTTTGAATTAAAACCTAGTGTGCTAAATTGTCTCCCAACATTCTATGGCCTAGAAAATGAAGATCCATATAATCATCTGAATGATTTTCATGCTATTTGTCAAACTTTTAAATATGAGAATTTTTCAGATGATGATATTAAGCTTAGATTATTTCCATTTTCTTTAACGGATAGAGCTCGTTCATGGTTCAATGCATTGCCTGCTAATAGCATTACATCATGGGAACAAATGGTAACAAAATTTTTGAATAAATATTTCCCAGTACATAAAACCAATGCTATTCGCAGGGAAATTTCAGAGTTTACCCAAAGAGAAGACGAGCAATTTTTCGAAGCATGGGAGCGATTCAATGGGCTACTCCTAAAGTGTCCACATCATGGGTACGAAAAATGGCACCAATGCCAATACTTTTTGGAGGGATTATTGCCGAATGTGAAAAAATGGCTAATGGCAACAAGTGGAGGAGAGCTAATGTCAAAAAGTGCATTAGAGATTTGGGATTTCTTCCAGCGACAAGCAGATAATTCCCAACAACGAAGTCGTTCGCTCAGGAGTACTAGAAGAGTTAAGGGAGTGAATGAAGTTCACATTGGCGAGTCAAGTTCAGAAATTAAATAAGTCAAAGAGATAGTTGAAGGTCTTTCCCGACAAATAGCATCGTTAACAGCTGCTAAATTGACGGAACCACATGACAAGGACTCATACCCAGATCAAGCCAATGCCATAGACGTAATGAGAAAGCCATCAAACTACAACCCCTACTCCAACACGTACAATCCCGGATGGAGAAACCACCCCAATTTTTCATGGTCTCAAGGATTCCAACAGAATGGACCAACAGCTCCAGCTCCACCAGTGCAACCAATTCCTCAAAATCCTCAAGCCTATCAACCACCATTTAGACCATACAATCAGCACCCAAACCATTCTCAGCCTAGACCATGGGATGATGCATTCCAGAATTTCAAGAATCTTATTCACTCCAAAATCGAGCAACAAAACCGCACCATTGATGAACTGCGAAATGAGATGAGAGCGGGTTTCAACTCACAAACCCAATCAATTTTAAACCTTGAAAAAATGGTGGGACAACTTGCTTCTTCAGTTCAGACCTTGGCAATGACTGTTGAGAAAGAAAAATTCCCAAGTCAACCAGTGTCTAATCCTAAATGAGTGAATGAAGCAAGTACCAGTTCACCTCAGCAGCATGAAGAGGTCAAAGCCGTCATGACCTTGAGAAAAGGAAAAGAAGTCGACAACAAAGTGGAGATGCCGGTGACAAAAACAACTCAAATTGTACCAGTAAATGAAGAATACTCATCATCAGAGGAGAAAGAAGAAACCAACCCACGAGAATACGTTCCAAAAGCTCTATTTCCCCAGAGGTTAGCTAAAGCAAAGAAGGGAAAATCTACAAGTGAGATATTTGAAATCTTTAAACAGGTAAGTGTTAACATCCCTTTGCTTGATGCTATAAAACAAGTGCCATCTTATGCCAAGTTTCTTAAAGACCTTTGTATTAAAAAGAGAAACATTCATGTTCAAAAGAAGGCATTTTTAACAGAAAACGTGAGCTCTATACTCCAACACAAACTTCCTCTAAAATACAAAGATCCAGGCTCCCCCACTATCTCATGTAGTATAGGGAACCACACAATTGAGAATGCTTTGTTGGACTTAGGAGCTAATGTAAATCATTACCTTACTCGATATTTGTGAAACTTGGGTGAGAGAATTCACCCAACTCGGTGGTGTTACTGAACTGCAGTCGGTCCATGAAAAACCTCGTGGTATTGTGGAGGGCGTCTTTATACAGGTAGATAAGTTTTATTTTCCTGTTGATTTTATTGTAATTGACACTCAACCAGTCCAGGATTCAAGAAAGCATATCCCCATTATCTTAGGACGACCTTTCTTGGCAACTGCCGATGCTCACATTCAATGCAGGACTGGAAATATGCAGTTGTCCTTTAGCAATATGACGATGGAGCTAAATATCTTCAACATCGCCAAACAACCTCCCAATGCAGATGATGAAATTGTTGATGTGGTTTTAATTGAAGAATTAGTTGATAATACTTTTCTTTCAAATCTTAGTGATGACCCTTTACAAACATGTTTAACTCACTTTGGTTTGAATTTTGATATTGACAGATCAATATATAAGGTTAACGCCCTACTTGATTCAGCACCATCCATGAACATTAACAAATGGAAGTCAAGCGTAGAACAACTAGCACCATCAGAGAAGAAACTGAGTCCATCATCAGAATCACCACCAGAACTTGAGCATCGTGCATACTGGGCCATCAAGAAATTCAACTTTGACATGCAGCAAGCTAGCTCAGAAAGAAAATTACAGCTGGCAGAACTTGAAGAAAGTCGTAATGATGCATACGAAAATGCCAAGATTTACAAACAGCGAATGAAAGTCTTTCATGACAAGAAAATTATGAGAAAATCTTTCACACCAGGTCAGAAAGTACTTTTATTCAATTTTCGCTTGCGCCTATTCTCAGGTAAGTTACGCTCTCGATGGACTGGTCCCTTTATAGTCCACACTATTTTTCCATATGGAGCAATTAAAATTAAGGATCTAAATAACGGTGTAATTTTTAAAGTTAATGGTCAAAGATTGAAGCCATATCTAGAGTACCAACCACGTGAAAGAAGGCACCGAAATAAATTTGAGTGACCCACAAAATTTTGATTAAGTCTTTGTTCTTATTTTTTTATTTTTTTTAAATAATTTAACTTTTTGCTTTCACTTTATTGATTGAATTGTTTGACTTTTATTTACGCGTTATTATGCTTAAGTGTTGAATTATTGTATTTTCTTTTCATTGTACCCCATGACAACCTCGATAAGAAAATATCTTTTAAAACGTCTTGGAGAATTTTTACGAGTGAAATTTCACTTGAGACGCATGATACAAAGTTGTAAATCACATCCAATTTGGGATCAAAGACCACCAACATTTGTGTCTTATGTTGAGGATTTGGAAAATCAACTCAGAGGAATAGAAGATAGGATATATAACTTCAAATTAGAGCTCGAGGTTAACTCAATACGAGGACGAATGTAAGTTCATTTTTCTTTTTATTGTGTGTTTTCTTATTTTTTCTTCACTTTCATGTTTGATTCAATTTTACAGATTTGATTTTCTTTGTTTAGTGTGTTTTGATTTATTTTCCCGTATAAGTGGCGGATAACGGTACTCCGTGACAATCAAAGTCGGTTACTTTAGTTTCCCATAATAACTAATATTCTGAGAAGAAGGTATGGACAGAAACGCGATTCTAGCAAAACTTCACAAGCGATTTCCTTCACTTCCTCAGAATGCCCTCCTTACGATCTATAAAGCTCGGTCCGAACGCATGCGATTGCTTATGAAAAATAACATCCCTGCTGACATCCGTTGGTTAATTGAGGCCAAAATACGTTTGGCAGGTGAGTTGCCTCCTAAATTTATTGCATACATGCCTGGTTGTGGTAAAGGAAATTACTCAAGAAAAAGAAGAGCTAAAAAACTTCACGTTAATTGTCATAAGTGTGCCAGGATGAAATGCGATAAAAATCCTTGTTCTTTCGGAATGATGTCTGATAACAGGGAAGATAAGATTCAATTCATTAGGGATGGCTTGAATAAAGAGTCATTGGATGATGTCCTTTTGTCTCTTGAAACGCATCCCAGTGGATACGTACAAAGAGCAATTCTCCAGTTATGACCATTATTTCAAAAAGAGCATGCACAATATAGTCTTGGGAATCTGACTATAAACGACCTTGTTTGCCAGTTTATAAGAAAACTGGATGGGAAGCCTATCCTTAACCCATAGAGGGCGTTCAAGCCGTTTCTGGACGTAAAACCAGAGGAAGATGTGAGCCACAATCACAACTACCTGTAAATATCCTTTTACTGTTGTTTTATTTTACTGTTGTTCTATTTCACTGTTGTTTTATCAATTGCATTATTGTCTTTAATAATTGAGTGCTTTTTCTTTTTACTATTTCCTTTTTGACTCTCGAGCCATGTGCTTTACGCGTTAATTGACATAGACATGCTACCTTCTATACAGCTATAAACAATTGTCACCAAGATCCTTGATATATGATCTTTTCTTTTTAGACTCACAAATTATTTTTTAGAAGCATCCCAATGACAGCTACTCCCAATAAACAATTCAAGAACATTTGTGTGCTCTGTGGATTTAACTATGGAAAACATAAAGAGTTCGTTGAGGCAGCCATCGATCTTGGTCAACGCATAGCAGAAAGAAATTTGCATCTGGTTTATGGAGGAGGTGATCGATGGTTATCAAAACTAGTCTCGAAAAGTCGTTTATCTCGGAGGAGCCAAGTGTTAGGCATCATCCAAGAAGCCTCAAACCGTTGGGGTCAGATGTCGACTCACCAACTGGAGAAGAGTTAGTTGTCTCAGGTATGCAAGAAAGAATAACTGAAATGCTAAATCATGCTGATGCTTTTATTTTCCTACCAGGAGATCTTGCAACTCTAGAGGCACTAATCACATTAGCATCTTGGGCCCATCTGAACATTCATCAGAAACCCATCGGTTTGTTAAATGTCAATAACTTTTATGATGGCTTCATCGCATTTCTTAACCATGCAATAAAAAATCATTTCATCCCTTTCACAGCGAAAAAAATCTTTATTTGTGCTTATACTGCTAACGAGTTAATTGATCTGTTACAAGCTTATAGACCAAAGCCAGATCCCAAGACCCTTGTGTTGGAATGGCCAACTAATGATGGTAACAGTACCCGTAGTAAGAAGTGCAAATTAGATTTAACTCTCCGCTTGTAAATATTTTCTTCTGTGATCCAGCACTCTGGTGATGTCTTCTAAACCCTATTCTCTTTCAAACATTGAGGACAATGTTCCGTTCAGGTTGGGGGAGGGAATAGTTGACAATAGTGGAATATCTCAATCTTGGTGTAGTTTTTACTAATTTTTGTTGTAGAAACTAACTGTGGCTAAATTTTTGAGTCGAAGATGGCTAAATATGGAGTGTAGTAACTCTAGAAACGCATCTTCTTATTATAAAAAAAAAACGGCATTTTGTGTGATTTTTTCATAATTAGATGACATGATAACTTTCAAATTTTAGTATTTGTATTATCTTTGGTCTTTAGTTATGTTACACCATGTTTGTTACTCTACATGTTGATGTTGGAGACAAATATAAGTTGCTTGAAAGAATGCACATGTCATAATAATTTCCAAGTGAGTTTTTGAGCCTGTCATTTTTCTTGGAGAGTAACCTTTTTGCCCATTGTTCATTCAGCTTAGCAGTTTATTGCTTTATACATTATCTCCAAAAAAAAAACAAACTAAAGTGTGTGTTGCCACATCTGAAGATCTATCTAACTAGTAGATATGGAAGGTTATTTAGAACCCTAAAAGATGACAGAAAGGCCATCTTTGGTCCGTTTGAGCCTTTCTAGCCAACCCTATTAATATGTATCCATAGTTAACCACTTTGAGCCTTAAAAAAAAAAAAATAATAATAATAAAATAAAAATAAAGATTTTTTCTTTGGCAACCTATTATCTTGTCCCACTCCAATGTGGAGTATCACCTTATATTTTGTATTTCTCACCATCCATTTATGTTTGAAAATAGAGATAATTTTGCATTTACAAAAAAAAAAAGAGAGAACAAGAAACAAAAGAAAAAAAAATATGTATACAAATAAAAAAAATAAAAAAATAAAAAAAAGTGAAAAGCACCTTACAATCTCCAAAGTTCTCTATTTTTCAAACATATATTTTGTTTTTCCTATTATCCTTTCTTTGTTAGCCACGTCCCTAGCCTACGTTACGTCCTAATAAAAGTCCTTCTTGATTTTAGGGAACTATAGTTTGAAATAGAAACTAGTTATATGGGTTGAAAAGATGTGGTAATGCATAAAAAAAAAAAAAAGGATGATGAATGTATTGGTTTGATTAGCATTTTTAAATTAAAATCGTACTATTTCTAAGCTGAGGGCATATTTTTGTCACCTTGGTGAGAGTTTGTGATATTATTTCTTTATTATTTTCACTCAATTTACCATTCACTGGAGTGATTATTTTTTGGTTTAATTTCTTTGTGAGAGTATCACTACTACCGTTGAGATTTTGGGGTTGATATGTCATTCTTGAAAGTGACTCGATTACTGAAGTTGTGACAAAGTTTTCTAAACTGATTCATGTGGAGAGTTGATGTGGGAATGATATTTCTTTAGACTGTAGATAATACTTATACTTTTATTTGATCGTTAACATTAGTCTGATTGAATAAATACCACAGTTAAAAAAAAAAATTTCACTTTTGTTTTCGCTTAATTTGCTAGGGACTAGCAACAAGCTAGTTGGGGGGTGTGTTGAGTACTAGAAAGTGTGTATTTATAGTAGAAAAAATCATCATTTTACACTCCAAGTCTCACTAACATCCCTATTTTTATGTCTTTAAGTCCATTGTAATTTAATTATGTATGTTTTATTTTAATTAAGTATTTTATGTATTTTAGGAGATATCATGGTCATTTCACAATAAACGAGAGATCAAATGAAAAAACGGACAACACTTTTGAACTCAGGACAGTCGAAAACCTTAGGAGGAGCATAAAACGAAAAATGGTACTGTTCACATATACGGTATTGTTCACACATACGGTACGATTGATATATACGACATCGCATACACGACATCGCATTCACGATCGTTCACCTTTACCGTATCCGACGCGTTATCATCGTAAGTTGACGTTGCACTATACGATGACGTGGCGGTATTTGATTGGACGAATGATGTGGCATTGACCGCTTATGTGGCATTGACTGATGATGTGGCGTTGACTGATGACGTGTCACGAGCTTATTGGACCAAAAATGTTGACCGGTGATGTGGCAGAATGTTAGTGGACGGAAAAAACGTGTGTACGGTACATGCATATACACAGAATAACAGCCCTGATGATGTGTTCTATCCAATAGGAAATTGCCACGTGGCGCAATCCTAAGCGTCCAAATTATTTTAATCCGATGGCTATGATTTACTCAGTGTATCTATAAAAAGGGGGCTCCCCCCCCTAATTTGACACCCCTGAATCCATTTTTGGACTCCTTTTTCTCTAATTCCATCTCCATCTTGTATTTTCTACGTATTTTAATAAAATTTCCATTTTACCCCTAGTTAAATTATGAGTGGCTAATCTCCTTTCAAGCTTGGATTGAAGGTGAAGTCTCAACATGCTCCATGGGCTTAATTTGGTAAATTTACTTTTCCTTCCCCTTTAATTTATGTGGTTGTTTTGACTTTTCGTAGACAGATAGTAATTTAAATTAATACATTGCCTACATAATTGTCATTATAAATCCAATCACCCACTAAGAAAATTAATTCTACAAGCAATTAAAATCCACCTCCTCGTGGGATCGACACTCGTCACCATTGATCTATTCTACAATAGATTCGTGCACTTGCGAGTTCAATAAAATTTGCACAACATAGATCACCTACATCATTTTCATTATAAATCTAACCACCAACTCAGAAAATTCATTCTACCAACAATTAAAATCTACCTCCTCATGGGATCGACACTCGTCACCGTTGATCTATTCTACAATAGATTCGTGCGCTTTCGAGTTCAATAAAATTTGCACAACAACTTCTAACAACTATATTTGGGTATCTTATGCATGATGTGCTCAAGTTACCTAAGAGACTAAATTAGTCCTTAAATGCCCTTTCTTGTGGTGCTGGTTGCAAATCCATTTTAATTTTATTTTTAATTGCAACGTGTGTTGTGTATGCATGTGTTTTTTTTAGTTCAAAATCTATAAGTTTAAGATTAGATAATTGTGACCTTCGACTATACATGCAAAGAATATAGAAAAAAAGAGAAAAAAGAAAAATAAAGAGAAATGAGAAATTATGATACTAAGCTTATCACGCTGTTACAATCTTACTATTAAAACAAACTCAAGTGCTATATATATATATATATATAAAAATAGGTGAAACAAATTAAAATAAATTAATAGGCGGTTGAACATACCAAATTAACAAAAAAAATAACATGAAAATTAAATTAAATTACAGAAATTTAAAGAAAAAAATACTTAACTTAAAATACATATTCACTTTTTTTTTCTTTTTTTAATAAAAAAATTACAAGAAAACAACTAAAAAAAATAAAAAGATTAAAAATTTATTCTACGAATTAAAATAACTTACCTCCCTAGCAACGGCGCCAAAAACTTATTGCATAAATTTTATTGAACTCACAAGCGTAAGAATCTATTGTAGAATAGATCAATGGTGACGAGTGTCAATCCCATGAGGAAGTGAATTTTCATTTCTTGTAGAATTAATTTTCTGAGTAGACGGTTGGATGAGAGTGATGTAAGCTATTTTATGATTTAAATTAGAGAGGTGGAAATAAACTATTAAAATGAACTGCTTGGGTCTCTGGATCTGTACTCAACGTGTACTATGTGCTTAACAATCCTTATTAATGCCAATTAAATCATGAAAGAGGATTTTCCACTCCCCATGAACCTCACTCTAATTAATATGGTGCTAAGTGCTTACCGTGCCAAATAATAATAACCTTGCACTAGGGAGACGGTTATACCAACCAATATCTAGAGAAGATTATTACTTTCTGTCAACGAAAAGTCAAAACATCCATATAAATCAAAGGGGACGAAAAAGTAAATTTACCAAATTAAGCTCATAGAGCATGTTGAGACTTTACTTTCAACCCAAGCTTGAAAGAAAATTAGCTACCCATAATTGAACTAAGAGTAAAATGAAATTTTATTAAAGTACATAGAAAATATAAGATAGAGAAGGAATTATAGAAAATGGAGCTAAAAAATAGATTAAGGGGTGTCAAGTTAGGGGGGGAAGCCCCCTTTTTATAGATACAATAAGTAAATCATGACTAATGAATTAAAATAATTTGGACACTTAGGATTGCGGCACGTGGCAAGTTCTGATTGGATAGAACACATCATCAAGGCTGTCATTTTGTGTATACGCATGTATCGTCCGTAAGTTTTTTTCAATCCACTAACATATTGCCACATCACCGGTCAACACAACAAAAGCATTTTAGTTTAGAAAGATCGTGACATATCATCAGTCAACACTACACATCAGTCAATGCCACATCATTCGTCCAATCAAATGCTGCCACGTCATTGTATAGTATATGTAAATAGTGTCATGAATAGTATCGTAAACAGTACTGTATATATGAATAGTGTTGTGAATAGTACCGTATATGTGAACAATGCCATTTATCTTTTTAGGCTCCTACTAAGATGTTTTACTGTCCTGGATTCAAAATTGATGTCCGTCTTGCTATCTGATCTCTCGTTCATTGTGAAATGACCATGATGTCCCCTAAAATACATAAAATACTTAATTAAAATAAAACATACGTAATTAAATCACAAGGGACTTAAATACATATAAATATGGATGTTAGTGACACTTGGAGTGTAAAATGATGATTTTCTCATTTATAAATACACACTTTCTAGCACTCAACAGAGCTCCCTCTTAAGGTCGGACACTTTGGCCTCGACAAGAGATATCTGCTCAACCAATTTTAGGTTCTAAGAAATGAGATCCCCACTCTCTTCTTAGCAGTCTCCACTTGGCCCATAACAACTCAAATGTCCTCTTTCATTTTTCAGTCGTAACAACCAGGCTTGGCCTTATAATAGGTAACTAGCGAGCTAAGGTGAAAAGCTTCGAATTGAAGCGCTTCAATCAACTCCTCTAAATTTCAGCCATCAAAGTCCTCGAGGTCGCTTTTCTTCATGAGCCTTGCATACTCACTAATATAGTGTGCTAGGTATTTTGGTCTCTCGTTCGAGGTTTGAGCCCTCTGACCAGCAGCTGGGGTAGGGGCAAGATCCCTCTCGCCAGTGGCTCTACTTGATTCACCTACTTTGGATTAAGGGGGTGGAAGCACCCTTAAAGGAAAGACTCTTGTTGTTGTGGTGGGTTATTTCTCCTTCAGAGCATTCTTGCTCGTTTGCCTTCTGGCCACACCAGGGTGTGGACGCTTCCTATTTAGAGCTCCGATCACAGCCTCCTCCATCTCGTGAGCGTCAGGGACTAGACGCGAGTTGACCAGGTTTTCAAGTGATAACAGTTCCTTGCACGAGAAGGGGTTTGATAAGGCCAAGTCAACCAGCTTCAGTAGTATACTTCGGATGTTATAGTGTACAGTCCAAGAGTCTGCAATAACAACCCAACATATGTTAGAATCAGGAATCATGCTCAAGCAAAATTAAAATCACAATTCTCTTAAACTAAAAATAGACCTGGAATTGAGAAACGAGAAGAAACGTGGACATTCCCACCCAGAAAGAATGTGGACGTTCCCACCATCAGTAGATGCTACTTGGCCCTAGTTAACCCTAGCAAAAAAGAACTTGCTTTTCTAGTTCCCACCCTCTGTTGGGAGACATGTTATGGGTTTTCTGGTCTTTGTACTGAATATAAAATAATACCAACCGACATCTTTGGGTTACTCTTTAGTTGATACAAGTTTTTAACCTCATCGATAATTGGCTCATTTGTGCCCACACTTGTTCGAAAGAACGAATAGACCAAAAAGCACCCTGCATCCATTAGGGTTAATTTGACCAGGGGCTAAGTGAATTCTCCCAAGTATTGTGACAAAATAGGATTGTAAAAGGAGTCTCATTCCTAGTCTAAAGCACTTGAGGAATACAAAGAACAAATCCTCTTGGGTCTCTTTGGGGTATCCTTCTTACCAAGAATCCTTAGATCTATGTCATTAGGGATCTTTGTAGTTGCTCCTAAGATTATTCAAATCCTCTACCATTGTGGTGCAGGCCATATAGTTAATAGGGTAATCCTAGCCGAGTCGCATTACTTAATTTTCTTTTCTTTTTGGTTGTATAGATTCTAGTGAAGACCCGACCTCACCCTCTTCACGAACTCTCCTCTTGAGTTTCACTTAGGGTTTTCTCGGTACTATCACTACTTTTATTAGAAGAGGTCGAAACCTTTGGTGACATCCTTAAAGCACTATTCCTAATAATAGGGCCACTTACTACGGTATTTAAGTGGGGCTAAAAAGTAAAGAACATGGTGTCTTAATGATTTAGGCGGGAGTTAATTTCTTCTTCATCATCGATTTCAATGACGTTTTCCTTCCCCATTGACATCTTTCATGAAAAACCTAGAGCTAGACCCAACTTTTTCAAATCCAAGGAAAAACAGTAAAGTTTCAGTTGCAAAGCACAAGAAATAGTTCCTAGAGTCGAAAGGCAGAGAGAGACAATATGAAATTATACAGTCATTGCCGGTGGAAAAATGAGCATAGTAATTGGAAAAGGTGAATGAAGGCAAAGGGAAACGAAGTGATTTTTTATTCTAGGGTTTTCGAGAATGTAAAAGGGGGCAGAGTCGACACCTCATTTAATAGTGCATTATCCGAGAGTACAATAACTGTCGTTTTGAATTTTGAATAATCGGCCCGATTTCTACCACGTATTTCGCTTTTATAGGCGGGTGAAAAGAGTTTTAACAAGGGGATTGGAAAGCAATTATCAGCAGCACTCGATGTAATGATCTGGTGGGTAAAGGTACCTGGAAAGTTTCCAGTATTGATTCATTTCGCTCTCAAGACTAAAAGCTGGGGAACATATGTTTGGGTGTGAAATGTGAACGACCAGAAGATAGCGAGCAGATTCGAGTTCGCTTCCCCCAGCATGTGCGCCTTCAAGTTCTGGTGGTCATTCATTGCAATTGATATATGTGATGGGCAGAATCCTAGTCGGTCTATTTCTTTCCATTAGATAAGTCTGGTCGCTCGGGAAACCTAGTTGGGTTATTCAGGAGTTCTGGTTTACGTTGGTTGCTAGAACGTGGGTTCCGACCACGATGCCCACGTATAGGCGGTTGAGTTCCCATTATTCCACAATGGACAACTGCCTCGATGGAGATGGAGGGAAAGGCAGGGCAAAAGTTACGGGCTGGGTATAAAAGCTTATTTTTTTCTTTTTAATTCTAAGTTCACATTCTTTCCTAAAAGCAAATTGTTTATCTTAGTAGAAAACTAAGTTAAGGCCCGAGGGAGGTTATTGAAGTTTTTCCAAAAGAGAAAACCCGAAAACTGACTCGAGTGTCGAAAGTTTTACGCCGGAAAAACATCTGGCGCCCTCTAACCGTGAGTTGTGGGTGTAGGTAAGTGTAAGCTAGGTTGTGGTTAAGTTGATTACCTGGATCGTGTAAGAGCAGAGTAGGATTGTTCTTAAAGAGCATAAGATTGGAGCATGAAAGGAATGTTTTTGCAGATTCGAAGTCATCAATAGATTTTCTGCATCAACAAATACTATATTTAAAATTGACATAAAAAATTTATATCACAATATTTTATAAAACTATTTCTCAAACTATAAAAAGTCAATTTTTACTTAATATTTAATGTTCTTGTTCATACATCATTGAACACAAATTTTGACACTTGAGACTGGCAATTTGCGTTTAACTCAAATTCAAGGTTGGCAATCTGCCACGATGTCCAACAGGCAATCGTTTTTTCAACCGTTCCAATGCTTAAAAATTTAAACAATGGCAACCACGAGGCTTCAAAATCATTAATAAACTCTTTTGAAAAGAAACATAGATAAATTATTGTTGTCGATTGATCCCAAGCCTCCATGCATTCTTCAAGATGTATGAATGTGGTACTCTAAGGCCTAAGCCCCAGTTCATTCAGTATTTTCATTTCACTGGAAGCTAGAACCAAATTATTCAATGACGTTGAAAATTATTAATCCCTATAATAGTGCAATGCCAGTAAGATATATAGAAATAGATACCACATTCGCCTAGGGTCTATTACAGTGTTGAATGTCTAGACATTTATTCAGCGATCAATATTAAAATAATGAATGTTTTGTTTGACATTTTCTTCTTTGAAAAAACTATTCACTTATATTTTTATTTTTCAATCAGTATTAACGTAATTATAATTGAATTTGTAAAATAGATAAATTTTTATCTACCCATCAGAGTTCTTTACCCTTTTTTCTTTTAAATGTTTATCGGAAAAGTATGAAAAATACGGAGAAGTAGAATTGTTAAGCTAACAAACAAAGAAACAAAATTTAATGCTGCCTTCCATTTTTTAAATTTATGTAGTCTTGTCTTATCAAAGTTTATTATTAATTAAAGTATAATATTTTGCTTTGAAAAATCTTTCAATGTATTATAATATAAGGAAATTATCCACCGACCACCTGATTTTTTCTACTTTTTCAAAAATACACAATTCCTTTTTTTTTTCCTGAATTGCTGAAGTTATAATTTTTTTCACTTTTCCACTTCCGTCTGTTGACCGTTAAGATTCCGTTAATTTTTTTAGTAAAATGACGATTTTGCCCCCCAAATGTAAAATTACAATTTCATCCTATAGCATTAATTTTGAGGGGCAAAACAGTCATTTTGTTAAAAGAACTAACGGAATCTTAACAATCAACAGATGGAAGTGGAAAAATACAAAGAATTGTAACTTCAAGTGTAATTCAGGCAAAAAAAAAAGGAATTGTGTATTTTTGAAAAAGTCCTAAACATTAGGTGGTCGGTGGATAATTTCCCTATAATATATCAGTACCTTCTGTTGTGCAAATTTTATTGAACTCGCAAGTGCACGAATCTATTGCAGAATAGATCAATGGTGACAAGTGTCGATCCCACGAGGAGGTGGATTTTAATTGCTTGTAGAATTAATTTTCTTAGTGGGTGATTGGATTTATAATGAAAATGATGTAGGCAATGTTTTAATTTAAATTAAAGCTGTTGGAATAAACTATTAAAATGAAATGCTTGGATCTCCGGATCTGTATTCAACATGCACCATTGGCTCAATATTCATTATTAGTACCAATTAAATCATGAAGGGGGATTTTCCACTCCTCATGAACCACACTCTAATAGATATGGTGCTAAGGGCTTCCCGTGCCAAATAGTAATAATCTTGCCTAGGGAGGCGATTATTCCAGCCAATATCCAAACAAGATTATTACTATCTGTCTACGAAAAGTCAAAACATCCACATAAATTAAAGGGGAAGGAAAAGTAAATTTACCAAATTAAGCCCATAGAGCATGTTGAGACTTCACCTTCAACCCAAGCTTGAAAGGAAATTAGCCACTCATATTTGAACTAAAGGTAAAATGAGAATTTTATTAAAATACATAGAAAATACAAGATGGAGATGGAATTACAAAAATTTGAGCTCAAAAATGGATTCAGGGTTGTCAAATTAGGGGGTAGATCCCTTTTTATAGATACACTAAGTAAATTATGGCCATCGGATTAAAACAATTTGGACGCTTAGGATTGCGCCACGTGGCAAGTTCCTATTGGATGAAACACATCATCAGGGCTGTCATTCCGTGTATATGCATGTATCGTACACACGTTTTTTCGGTCCACTAACATTCTGCCACGTCACCGGTCAACATTTTTGGTCCAATAGGATCGTGACACGTCATCAGTCAACGCCACATCATCAGTCAATGCCACATAAGCGGTCAATGCCACATCATTCGTCCAATCAAATGCCGCCACGTCATCGTATAGTGCCACGTCAACTTACAGTACAGGCCACGTCAGCATACAGTAAAGGTGAACAGTACCGTGAACAGTGTCGTGTACAGTGTCGTATATATCAACCGTACCGTATGTGTGAACAATATCGTATATGTGAACAGTGCCATTTTTCTTTTTATGCTCTTCATAAGGTTTTCGACTGTCCTGAGTTCAAAAGTGCTGTCCGTTTTTTCATCTGATCTCTCGTTTATTGTGAAATTACCATGATATCCCCTAAAATACATAAAATACTTAATTAAAATAAAACATACATAATTAAATTATAAGGGACTTAAAGACATAAAGATAGGGATGTTACTAAGACTTGGAGTGTAAAATGATGATTTTCTCCATTATAAATAAACACTTTCTAGTACTCAAAACACCTCCCAACCAGCTTGTCGCTAGTCCCTAGCAAATTAAGCAAAAACCAAAGTCAAACAAATTTTTTTTTTTTTAACTCTGGTATTTATTCAATCAGACTAATGATAACGATCAAATAAAAGTATAAGTATTATCTACAGTCTAAAGAAATATCATTCCCACATCAACTCTCCACATGAATCAGTTTAGAAAACTTTGTCACAACTTCAGTAATCGAGTCACTTTCAAGAATAACATATCAAACCCCAAAATCTCACCGGTAGTAGTGATACTCTCACAAAGAAATTAAACCCAAAAATAATCACTCCAGTGAATGGTAATTTGAGTGAAAATAATAAAGAAGTAATATCACACTCTCACCAAGGTGACAAAAATATGCCCTTAACTTAGAAATAATACGATTCTAATTAAAAATGCTAATCAAACCAATGTATTCATCATTTTTTTTTTTTAAATATACACTACCACATCTTTTCAGCCTATATAACCAGTTTCTATTTCAGACTATAGTTCCCTAAAATCAAGAATGACTTTTACTAGGACGTAACGTAGGCCAGGGATGTGGCTAACAAAGAAAGGATAATAGGAAAAACAAAATATATGTTTGAAAAATAGAGAACTTTGGAGATTGTAAGGTCTTCACCGATTTTTTTGTTTTTTCTTTATTTTTTTTATTTATTTATTTATATACATATTTTTTTTTCTTTTGTTTCTTTTTTTTTTTATAGCACCTTTTTTTTTTGTGAATGCAAAATTATCTCTATTTTCAAACATAAATGGGTGGTGAGAAATACAAAATATAAGGTGATCCTCCACATTGGAGTAGGACAAGATAATTAGTTGCTAAAGAAAAAGTCTTTACTTTTATTTTTTTTTTATTATTATTTTTTAAGGCTCAAAGGGGTTAACTATGGATACAAATTAATAGGGTTGGCTAGAAAGGCTCAAATGGACCAAAGATGACCTTTCTGTCATCTTTTAGGGTTATCAATAATCTTCCATATCTACTAGTTAGATGGATCTTCAAATGTGGCAACACACACTTTAGTTTTTTTTTTTTTTTTTTTGGAACTAGGAATTTGGAGATAATGTATAAAGTAATAAACTGCTAAGCTGAATGAAGAATGGGCAAAAAAGGTTACTCTCCAAGAAAAATAACAGGCGCAGAAACTCACTTGGAAATTATTATGACATGTGCATTCTTTCAAGCAACTTATATTTGTCTTCAACATCAACATGTAGAGTAACAAACATGGTGTAACATAACTAAAGACCAAAGATAATACAAATACTAAATTTTGAAAGTTATCATGTCATCTAATTATAAAAAGATCACACAAAATACTTTTTTTTTTTTTAAATTCTACCCCCAAACCTATTCTTAGTCATGAAAATTATGCATGCAGAATGGTGAAAATGACATAGAAAAACTAGTTGGTAAAAGAAGTTAGAAAAATCACACTTAAAATGACTGTCAAAGCAAGAAATGTCTGAATTTTTTTTCAATAATAAGAAGATGCGTTTAGAGTTCTTCACTCCGTATTGACCATCTTCTACTCAAAATTTAGCCACGTTAGTTTTTAAAAAAAAAAAAACTACACCAAGATTGAGATATTCCACAATTGTCAACTATTCCCTCCCCCCAACCTGAACGGAACATTGTCCTCCATGTTTGAAAGAGAATAGGGTTTAGAAGACATCACTTGAGTGCTGTATCACAGAAGAAAATATTTAAAAGCGGAGAGTTAAATCTAATTTGCACTTCTTACTACGGCTACTGTTACCATCATTAGTTGGCCATTCCAACATAAGGGTCTTGGGATCTGGCTCTGGTCTATGTTTGTAATGGATCAAGTAACTCGTTAGCAGTATGAGCACAAATAAAGATTTTTTTCGCTGTGAAAGGGATGAAATGATTTTTTATTGCATGGTTAAGAAATGCGATGAAGCCATCATAAAAGTTATTGACATTTAACAAATCGATGGGTTTCTGATGAATGTTCAAATGAGCCCAAAATGCTAATGTGATTAATGCTTCTAGAGTTGCAAGATCTCCTGGTAGGAAAATGAAAGCATCAGAATGATTTAGCATTTTAATTATTCTTTCTTGCATACCTGAGACGACTAACTCTTCTCCAGTTGGTGAGTCAGACACACAGCCCAACGATTTTAGGCTTCTTGGGATGATGCCTAACACTTGGCTCCCTCTGAGATAAGCAGCTTTTGAGACTAGTTTTGATAACACTCGGTCACCTCCTCAATATACCTAATGTAAATTTCTTTCTGCTATGCGTTGACCAAGATCTATGGCTGCCTCAATGAACTCTTTATGTTTGCCTTAGTTAAATCTAGAGAGCACACAAATGTTCTTGAACTGTTTATTAGGAGTAGCTGCCATTGGGATGCTTTTCAAAAACAATTTGTGAGACTAAAAAGAAAGGATCATATATCAAGGATCTTGGTGACAATTGTTTACAACTGTATATGCGGTAGCATGTCCATGTCAATTAACGCATAAAGCATATGGCTCGAGACTCAAAAAGGAAATAGTAAAAAGAAAAAACAAACAATTATTAAAGACAATAATGCAATTGATAAAAAAAAGTAAAATAAAATAACGAAAAAGATATTTACGGTAGTTGTGATTGTGGCTCACATCTCCTCTACGGTTTCGTCCGTAAGCGACTTGAACGCCCTCATAGGTCGAGGATAGGCTTCCCATCGATTTTCTTATAAAGCGGCAAGCAGGTCGTTTATAGTGATTTTGAGACTATATCGGACACGTTCTTTCTAAAATAATGGCTATAACTGGAGAATTGCTCTTTGTACGTATCCATTAGGATGCGTTTCAAGAGACAAAAGGACATCATCCAATGACTCTTTATTCAAGCCATCCCTAATGAATTGAATATTATCTTCCCTGTTATCAGGTATCATTCCAAAAGAACAATGATTTTTATCGTATT